>OX456986.1:5145136-6345136 GCA_949752695.1 Melanostoma scalare | reverse complement strand
AAACCCTTCTAAGTCTGTAGCTATGTTGTGTGCAAGGAATGAGCTCAACCCAGGTGAATTTCCTCCAGTTGTCCTTAATTGTGAAATAATCTCCTATGTGAAAGATGTCACTTACCTAGGATTCAAAATCAATACCAACCTTAATTGTTGTAAAGCAGTTTCTGACACCATCAGAAAAATTTACCATGGGTTGCGCTGTTTAAGGTCTTCGTCTCATTTATTGTTGCCCAACTTAAAGCTTCAACTAGTTAAATCACTTATTTCGCCTTATTTTACATACAATGCCTCTGTTTTTCCATCTTTAGACTGTGTTTGTAGAAGAAAACTAAATGTTGCTATCAATGATTGTGTTCGATTTGTGCATTCTATCCGTAGACACACTAGTGTTTCACATTTACGTAATTTGATATTTGGTTTGAACCTTGATAATTATCTTAACTTTAGGCTGCTTCTGAAACTCCATAATATCATCCATGGTCGAAGTCCAATGTACCTTAAAGAACCTCTAAGCTTTGCTCAATCTCAAAGAGGATTGAAATTAATTTTGCCTCGTTTCACGCACAGCATTGCAGAACGATCCTTTTATGTATCTGCAGTTCGTTTATGGAATGCCCTACCAAACGAGCTGCAGAGCACTACCACATATGCGACATTCAAGAGGAAATTATTTTTGCACCTATCTCATCTTAATTAAATCTATTTTATACTTTCCGACTTTCTAACTTTTTCTTTTTTTTTTTCACTGATCTCTTCTTTTTCCACTCTTTTTACTTCTTTTTCTTTTTTTACTATCGTCCTTATTTTATTTATTACTTCTTTAACTAATATAGTTACCAGAGATCAAAATGAGTATGTTCAAATCAGTTCAAACACATCCCAAATTTCTCAACGATCGCTCAGACTTGATCATTTTCCACCCCTATTCACAAGCAAATAACTCGCAAGCATATTTACTCTCAAGCAAAAACTGCTAGTGAACAAACTAAATCAGTATGGATACTCACAAGTCATTTTTTCTGTATTGCACTCACAAGCAATTGACTTGCAAGCAGATTGACTTGTTTGAACTTACTTGAATATATTCAAATACTCATGAGCATGCAAAATATTCACAAGCAGGCAGTGTGTTCACAAGCAGGTAGCGTGCTTACAAGCAGGCAGTGTGTTTATAAGCAGGCAGTGTATTCATCGGAAAGCAATGCGTTGAACATTTATACCTAACTATAATTCTATTGAAAAACAAAGAAAGGCATACAAATGGCTGGTTTTGGCTTATGATAAGAGAAAGAACGGATTGGATGCATTGCGGGATGATAAAACATTTTAATTTCTGATTCTAAAATTTCCCTTTTTAATATTTTTGTATGTATATGTTACTATTTTCCAGGAATTAAAAAAGTGTTTGAAAATAATTTTTACAATATAATAAATTTATATGACTTTATTGCGGAAATGGATTTTGCTTATCAGTTTTTCAAGTGATTGCTAATTCCTTCGTTTTATGGCATGCAAATGTTTGGGTTAAAGCTTATGAAGGTAGGTACAAAAATTAAAAGTCATCAATGAATTAGGAAGAGTTATAAACATGTAGGTATTTACGTCGTTGACGAAATAAGTTTTAAAGATTTTTTTTCGGAATTATGCATAATGAGAGAGTTTATCTGAGAAAAAGTGACCTGAATGTATCATAAGAAACCGCAAATGCGGTTTTGATCATTATTTTAGAAGCGTAAATTTTTTTTGGTACCTGATTTTGAATGTAGAAAGTATATAAAGATTACGTTAACCGGAAACCGTTAATAATTTAATGGTTGCATATTCAAATTTAAGAATTAATAAAATTTAAAGTAAAAGAAATTTTTAATAAGTCTTTTTTGTTTTTTTTTTTTCTAATTTATCCTTATTTATCATGATTTTGTTTCGCTTTTTTTAACTTCTAATTCAGTTTTCTGTTCGCTTAAATTTTTTTGTTTTTATATACTTACAAACCTGTACTATCTACTTCAATGAATACAATAAATTGTTTCCATATCTACTGTATAATAACCTTTTTCTTCATATAAAAGAAAAGAATAAAAAACCAAGCTATTAAACAAACGTACTTCTTACCTATACCTAGATTTTTATCGTACTCAAAACGAACACGCCATCAAACTACCCTATTTGGTATGATCACATTGCTTGCTTATAAACACACTGCTTATTCACAAGCACACTGCATACTCATGAACTTATTGCTTGTTTACGAATAAATTGCTTGTGATCACTTTTACTCACAAGCGCTTTACTTACAAGCAGCTTAACTCAATGTTTTTCAAACTCATTTTGACTTGCAAGCAAGTCTACTTGTTTGGTTCGTTTGAAAATAGGGGTTGTTCTGAGTTGCTTGGTTCACAAATAAGATCGTTCAAATTTACTTGCTTGTGGGCTGACTCAGCTTGTTCAAACTCGTTTTTTTCAAGTAAATACTCATTGTTCACAAGCAGACTTAGTTCATTTTAATCTCAGATAGTTACTTTCTTATTTTTTCGTTTTCTTTGCTTTCATGAGTTATAAAGAATCTATTGTTAAATTTATTAGATGCTCTAGAAGATTTAAATCTTAATGTATCAATGTAATTTATATATTTATGGAAATAAATTGAAATTGAATTGAATTGAAATTTCGCTTTCGACTTGTTTTTTCATTTGACATCCATCTCCCATATTAAAACAAGTATGAAATCTGGCATTTGAAAAGAAAAAAATAACCTGCCATCTTGCTGGCGGGCCATTTTAAAGCAGCGGCCATCTTTGATTATCAATGGTACCGGATGTATTTGATTTTATTGCCATCAGAACTAAAGGTGCGTACCGAATTTCAGATCAATTCGTCATCAGGAAGGGGGTCAAATATTTGACCCAAATAAAAAAACAGGACAAGCTAAATAAAACCTTTTAATGAAACAGATTTGCATACAAATTAGTAGTGCAAGTAGTAGCCTCTTAAAGTTTTTTCAAGATCAGTGCTGCCATTTGCTTACCCGAATTGCGGTTTACTAGTGTGCAGCAGATAAGTTGGGGAAATTGTTATACCACAGAGATCACGGCGTCGTACAAAAGGAGAAATAGAAGAAGAAGATGTGGTCACATTCAATCAAAATTAACGAATCAAAATAGATTGCATACAAAGTGTTCCTCAGTGTCCTATTGTACAGTGGTAGAGTGTGCAGTCGATACAAACACCGGTTTGGATACATTTTTGTGATCCAAACCGGTCATAATTTCAAAACTAAAAATTACTTGGGGAAATAATACATTTAAGCTTCTTAATACACTAACGCAATGGACTGATAGATTCCACCAAACAGGTTTTTGACATCTAAATTTTTAAAATCATGCTTTTTTATATTTGACTGAAATTGCTTTGATAGTTGCATAAGATAAACACATTTCGTCATCGGTATTCTTTAGAGAGATTTCACAACTTTCATTTGATGAAACAAAAAGTTGATACCATCTATTGATCTCATATCATCAAACTTATAAAACAAAATTAGTAGGATGGGACAACAAAGTTCTGAGAGCCTTAGAATCTGACACATTTCAGGGGTCTTTTTTTCGTTTTAGAATAACATGTAAGAAAACAGTGAACATCTTCTTGTAATCTAAAGCACATTTCTTCTTCTTTTATTCTTCACCTTCATCATACTTGATGTCGAAAAGAGTGATTTTGAGGGGATCACAATTCAAAAAATTATTATTGCACACAAACCTCAGTAAGCATGGCAGAGTTTTGAACTGTTGGTGCCAATTAAGGTTAATAGTTTAAAAAAAATTTGTGTTCGAAATCTTCATTTTGAATGACTCACATTCAATGTTTATTTGAATAATATACCGAAGCTCTTAGCTCTCAACTTCAGCGAAATCCTTACGAAAGGATATTTTAAGAGTTTCATGTTTTGCCGTAGCGGAGTATGCGTTCTTATGCTTCAAATATCATCACTCTCTCGCATTACACTTTGTCGAACTCAGAAATTTTCGTGTTTGGATTGTTTCTACTCGTTTAATTTTACAAAACCATTTTTAGGGTATGCAAAGTATATTTTCACAAAAAAATAACCCGAAATGTCAACTATTGCGTCTTCTTTTTCAAATGCATTCGTTTTTCTTCAATCAACAGGTCATACAGAAGACACACTCAAATGCTATAAATGTGAAAACTGTTACGAAGTCAAAGACGACGAACAAACCTGCACATCGGAGACCACCACGGTATCACCAAATCCCTCAGGGCCGACAACGGAAGCTACTTCTACTTCTTCTTCTTCTTCTTCTTCTTCTTCAGAGGTAGTAACAAACCCCACAAAACCAACAACAGATACACCGAAAACGACACCTGATCCATCCATTGATCCTCCAGCCCCCGCAAATCTCATTTCTAATCGCTTTCGAAGAGAAGCTCATAATATCACAAATTTCTTAAGAGCTGCTCCCACACAACATTGCTATACAATTGATATACTTGGTATGGTGAAAATTTTTTAGTGATTTTTAAACAAGCCACTACTTTGTTTCTATAAAACCTTTTTTCAGATGGTGATAAACGAAAAGTAAATAGAGGCTGTATTGAAGTTAAGGAAGATGAAGCCGCTTGTGATATTCTTAAGGACAAATTCGGATCGCTTGACAAATGTAAAATTTGTTCAACAAATAAGTGTAACAATAGTTCGCCTTTAAAACTATCGCTGGCAGTGTTTCTGATGGCATTAGTTTTAAGAAAGATTTGTTAGTAGATTATATTAGAATCAACTTGTTATTATAAACTTTCCTTTTTCCTACAAAGATTTTGCAATAAATCGAACAGAGACTAGAAAGGAGTGATTTTTTTTTGTTTTCATTGAAGTTGGCAGGGTATCTATTAGCAAAGTATCTAAGGCCTTCGCCAGTACTGCGGGCGCTGCTTCCGACGCACTGATACCATCATTTGATGCACTCTCAAGACCATTTCCCGGTTAAAAACAAGTGGTCTCTGGTACAATTCGTACTGGAGTTTTGAGAATTTCGCAAGCAAAATATTCTTTGACTCATTACCTACTAATGGACATGCAGTCCGATACGATGATCTCAAGACTAAAACTACGTCAAATAAAACACGGAGCAATGACAGACGACCCAACAGAAGCCAAAAATGTTTTTCCACGGGTATCGCCTTCCGCGAGGAATTGGCAGGTCCCCCCATAGTAAATTCATTGCCTTGAAAAGCGTTTTCTCCATTAACCGTTCTGAATGGGCAGAAAATTGAAGCTCCCCTCCATTCCCTCACAAGGCATATTTGTGAGAAATGCGCTAGGCCCCCAAGCCTCCGCCCTCTGTTGCACCACCCTACTTATTTAGTTATTTATTTTTTTTTTTATTTTTTTTTTTTTTAAGAGGAGGCTTACATGCTAATCTGGAGCACTTACACCTAATAACCGGTCCATTGTACTACCAGTGTAGCAGCCTTCCCTTTTTGTGGTGCAGTAGATGGAAATAAGGTGTTAGTAATTTCACATATAACCTCAAGGGCGGCGTCCAGATGAAACTGGGAGGCTGAAAGAAAAGTAGATGGCCAGAGCGCGAATCGAAAACACGCGTCCGGCCTATCTACTGAACACTCTACGACTGCACCACGACCGCCCACTTTATTTATTACTTAATTATTTAATGACCGACGACTGAACAGCTTTTTAGGCAAATACGGGCCAGTCTTCCAAGCGGAGATGTATGCTATCCGAATATCTACAAGCTGCGTTACAAAGAATGGCTGGATCTGGACAAGTATTTGTGTATGCAGCGACAGCCTAACTGTGCTTAAGGCTCTACTCAACCTTTGTGATCCAGGAATACGATACGACGATTCTGAATGCGATCGAAAGACTTAACTCTTTGTGTCTCGTTTTGGGTTCCAGGCCGTCACGGCACAGCCTGAAACGATATCGTCGATGAATTTGCGACGCAAGGACCTCAGAGAGCTTTCTCAGGACCTGAAGCTGCGCTTGGTGTGTCTGTGTCTACTATGAAGGCTTGGATCCATCAAAAGCACAGTAGACGACATGCCTCCGTTTGATGCAGCAACATTTTTGGTATCGCGTAGCAGAAAAAACTAGAAGGCAACTTGTTACTTCTCTTTCACCAAACATTTAAATGTGCTAGGCTTAAGTGATGAAAACTTCGCAGGCCACTTATTTTCTGAACAAAAAAAGCCAATTGTATTCCTTCAAGAATTTTAACTTCATTTAAGCTTTTAATTGAAGTGATTATAGTAGTGTCTGACAATTTTCCAAAAGTTTTCATTTCGAGTTACAAAAATAGTTTACTTTGACTAATTGAAAAGCATTGAGCTTTAAACTGTAGACTGAGTTACAATCTCTGGTGCAAGAAACATACAATTTAAATTGTGCCGATTAAACTAACTAACAACTTACATTTGCTTATTTAGCTACATTCATTATGTTGAAGGAAATTTATAAAAACTCTTCAACTTAGAATACATGAGTAATAAACATTATGTGAATATAATAAAAAACCCACACTACAATTCTACACAAAATTGCAGTATTACTTCACTTTTTTCTTACACCTGTGAACAAAATTAGCTTTATGACTGTGGTAAGTCTAAAAATTAAATGGATCAGATAAAAGGAATTACACCCATACGAGTGCATAGGAATATTACGTTTTTTTTTATGGCTACAACACTTGGAAAAATAAACAAACCAAGCACTTCTGACTGCGGTGAACAGAGGTACTTATTTTAAAAGGCCTTGTCGTGTTTTGGATAAGACTAGCCACCACATGAATCGTAAAAATCGAATCAGTTACACGCGATAGATACATATCTTATGGAACTGGTATTTCAGGACGAAATAAATAATAATTATTATAGAAAAATACACTTAAACGACAATGCTTTGTCTCGGATATTTATGGTTGACACGATCTTTTATTTAAGCATTGCAAGTATCATGACATGGAACTAGTTTTTGTTTAGTGGCCAACGAGGAAATAGCCATAACGGAAAATTAGTCCTTAAGTGGTTCACTAAAGTGGATATGACTTTTAAAACAATCGTCGTTGTCTTTGTATTTTGCATTGTGTCAAAAGGTAACCAAGTTCATTTTTAACAAAAAAATGGTGTTGAACGACACTTTTCAATATTGAATTTAAAGTTATTTGTGAAAAAAGTAAATTGACATTATGCTGTCGGAAACGGTTATGTAGTTTTTTGAATATAAGGCCGCTTTTCAACCAAAAAATTTCTTCCAAAGGATTATTTTCTCCTACCATAGAGTCGCCTCTTTTCTCACTTAGCCTCTATGAATTGGCATTGAATTGGAGTTCATTGAAATGCTTTAGCCTTGAGGTTTCGTGAGCTTTTTTACACCACCCTACTTAGTTATTTCATTGAGTGTTTTTGGTAGCAATTGTCCTCGCATTTTCTATTTCATAGAAACTAAAGAATTTTTCCGCTTTGTACTTTTTTAAGGATTTTCTGAAACAATCCACTGCTACGAGTGTGATGGCTGTAAGAATCTCAATGACTCTCTTCTTCGCGCTTGTCCAATGGCTTCTAACACAACGACCGCTTTAACTCCCGAAACAATTGCAGTTGCATCGATATCGTCAACAATGGCCTCACATCCAGAAATGACTTCTGCTCCCCTCGAAACAATAAATTCTGGTCCTCCAGTAACGGCTGACCCTCCAGCAACGGCTGAGCCTTCGGTTTCAAATGAACCGGTTCAATTAACGGAACCACCTGCAACCACCGGGCCTGTTCTAGAAATCTCTTCGACCACAGCAGCAGCGCCGTTAACTGATGAAGTTCGAAGTGATAATTCAGAACAGAGCCCTGTTCTCAAGCGTAGTGTTCGGTATGTAGGATATAGATCACTCATGATTAGTCGTTTGGCACGGGAGACAGAGGTAAACTTTCATTGCTACAGCATAAAAGGATACGGTATATGCTTTAATATTAAAATGAGTTCAGAGTAAAGAAACACTTTTTTCTATAACGCAGATGGCGACAAGAAGAAAATCAAAAAAGGATGCGTGGAAGTGATTGGCAATAAAAATGCCTGCAGCGTCCTCAAAGAGCAGTATGGAGTTTCAGCTGAAAATTGCAACACTTGCCGGGGCAATAAGTGCAATAGCAGTGCTGTTCGCAATTATTTCACCGAGAGAACTTTGATTGTCGGTTTATTGTTAGGATTGATTGTTCAAAACATTGATCACTTAATGTGTTTGTATCAATAAAAATGTGTAGTTGTATCGTGGAATAGGCTATGCATTTTACTTGCGATTAAAGATACTTTAAGCAAAGTTTTGTAGTCGGTGGAAAAAATATCTTGAAATATGTAACAATAAAACATAACTTGATACATGACTTGAATGCGAAAAAAACCGTCCTTCAGTTTTGTCTATATTCTAAGGCTTGACGGATTTTCTTTAAATTTGCAGTTAGAGTCTGCGGGGCAGCCTACAGTTGCGTGTTTGGCCACCATACAGCCGATATGATACTACTTATTCTTCTCGGGAATGACTCTAACGATTTCTATTAAATCTTATTTCAGGATTTAGTTTTTGGTTTTCTATCCCACACAAAAGAGTGGAATTTTAGACGTGTGGTTATCCTAATGATATCTTTCAAAAAGACCAACTCCGAAAAAAGTATTAAAAAACAAACTTTTTTAGCAATTGCAAAAAAATGGCTTTTCTTCATTTTCGCAAAAAAGGAATATTTCACAACTGTTCTTGTATTGGAGCGCAACACAGTGGGGACTGGTAAGCTACGGGAACTAACGCATTTCTCTCAATCAAACTTTGTGAGGAAAGGGAAAGGTGGTGTACGTGGCGTCTGTGGCGTCCGTGGGATAATGATTAGTGTGCCTATTACGTTGGAAATTCGTAATTCGCGAGGAATTGACATTTTTTTCTCCTATCCTATTTTGCAAGGAATGTTATCATCAGCAGCACGGATTTCTGCATAGAAGATCGACGGCTACTAACCTTCTATCTTCTTATCATAAATGTTCCAACGCCCTTGAATGTGGCAACGAGCTTCACTGCATTTACACTGACTTTTCTAAGGCGCTTGACCAACTGTCTCATAATATTATTATATATAAACTGAAAGCATTTGGATTTCTCCCATTATTTATTGTTTGCATAAGCTCCTACCAAAAAACTAGGTCTTATGAAGTCTAATTTCCTAACGTTATATCAAAACCTTTCAATGCTTTGTCTGGTATGTGATGGGAGGGGGCTTAAGTATATAGTATACATTCAGTACTCATTTACTTACTCAAAAGTATCTTTTTGTTGAATTTGTGTTTTTTTTTTGTTTTCATACGCTTAACTTAGCAAATAATTGATTAAACTTACTATGTTATAGCGTTAACACGGCGGCATTTACAATGCGCATTACTATTGTGACACTGCGGAGCTATATTACTGAATTAATCAAACATTCAAAGAACAATAAATTTCCTTAATTAATAAATTTTTCCTTCCCATCCCTACATATATGCGATATGTTTGATAGTAAGTATTTAAATGACCTTATCTTATCAGAACAAGCAACTAATATACCTAAATACATTCAAACATGAATGTAGAAATTCAAAACTAAGAACCATGGAAGGATAGGGTTTGGGGTGAAAATATAGTAGTCAATTGAAATCATGCTTAACGGGTGTTCTTGTATCTGCTTCAAAATAATAACTATGATTATCGTGGTTCGAAACCCAACAGAGGCAAAAATGTTTTTCCACGAGTATCCCCTTTCGAGAAGAATTGGCAAGTCCTCCGTTAGTAGATTCAATGCCATGAAAAATTTTGTAGGTCCCCTTTATTCTCTCACAACGCAATGGGTTTGAGAAAGCACCGGGTTCCTCGTTTTGTTGTGCCACCCTGTTTATTTAATTTATTTAAATATAATTATTGAGATTAATTATAATTTAAAAAGGCGAATATAACATAAAATAATAAAATTTGCTTTTTGTTTTGTTTCAGTGAAACAATTCGAATTGAATACAAAGTAGAAAATTGAAGTGTTCTCAACTCCAATGACAGAAATATCGCCAAAATTAAACAAAATTGCGTGATGTCACTTAGTATTCAATCTCATCTAGCCGTTTTGCCACTCAGTCGAATTACAACTGAAGCATCTATTTGATAAGCCTGCTGCTGTATCTTGAAGTTGAGATGACTTAAACTTTATGTTTTGAGTTTTATTATAATAATGAATTTATATTAACTTTTAAATCATTAAAAAGAACTCATTTAATTCTTTTTAATGATTTAAAGAAGGAACAAGAAAATTTCATATAATTCTTGCTTCTTATTCAAATTGGCCCAAAACTATTTTTCAATTTCTATTTTGGTGTTTATTTAACTAAGAACTTAATCAGTTTTCAAAAAGTTTGACAGATATTTTATTGAATCAAAAATAGAAAAAAAAGACAAGATAAAAATGTCGACAGGACACCCTCATGCTCGTTCCCTTTAAATAAGCAAAAAATATTGAATAGTCACAATAAAATCAGTAAATCGAGTAATGAAAAGATAAAACTACAATTGAATATAGAAATAGAGGGAGTGAGAAAGAGAGGTGGAAAGAGTTGTATGATGTTCACACACTATAAAAGACCTTGTTTTGTTAAACATCCCACAGTATCAATCAAAGTCCTTTATAAAATGTGGCTACAATTCGAACAGTAGTCTCAGTAGGTAAATCTACTCGGGTTTCTATCGTTCGGTGACTCTTTCAGTTCGTTTTTAAATTTTATTTGAATAGAAATCCTTTGAAAATGATTCAAATCATAACTAAGGCTGAGCTTATATGGCCTCTTTTACTGCTGAATTCAATTGCAATCGGTGAGAAAGGGCAGTCCTGATAAATTTCAACCAGACGATTGTGATGTCAAATCGTTTTGTAAATTAATTCAAAGAAAAATAAAATGGTAGAAGTGGAGGACTATGTAAAATCTGAAAGCTTATTAGTCTACACAAGGATAGTGGTCAATAGCTAGCGGCTTCAACAAATTATGTTTACTTTTAAAAATTTGAAGGTTATAAGACGTGCAAACAGTTATTTGTGTTGTGTTCAGCAGTTTCGATTCCTAAGAGTTAAAAGTCGTAGTCTTTTTCCGAACAAAAACCTTTTACGTTCGTTGTAAGAGGTAAATTTTTAGAGAACGATCGATTTTTCGTCACAAGAACACTTAGGGTTTATCGGATATTGGATAATTTCGCTTTACCTTCCTTGCAGGTTTAATGTGCTTTTAAAATCGTAATATCTGTGAAGGCCAAAAGAAAACGGCATAAGTTCTTCAATTATTTACAAAAAAAAAAAAATCAGAAAAATACTGATTTGCTCAAAATATTTCCGGATGAGGATGATTCATAAAAACCTAGACTAATAGCCTTTTATCTTGCACCGTTCCTTATTTTTAATTTTTATTATAGGAACTATAAGGCAAATTTTACAATCGTGCAGAAAGAAAGTTTTGAGATAAGAATTGAATATAAAATTACGATGATAGAGAATACAAAAAATTGGGTTTTGCAATTCTGTCTGTCTGTGTATTTTGTTTTTTCAAAATTTAGAGTTAGGGAGCCTTGACAGCTGTTTTTGGAATTGGGTCTCTAGGTCTTGAAATAACAGTACCATATAACCTTTATGGTAATACAAAAAAAAAAACGGCTCTAACGATTTCGATAAAATATTATGTGAGGCATTTATTCTTATTTGTCTTTCTATAAAAGTCTAAGAATACTACCTCATGCAGTACCGTTTTTCTCAAAACCAGCTTCTCGTTAATGGCTATCGTGATTTTTTCAAAATTCCTTCCTTAAGAAGTTGTATACAGTTTAGAACGCTTTCTCAATTAGCCGTTGGGATCCGACATAAAATTGTAGGTCCCCTCCATTCCCTCACAAGGCATGGTTGTGAGAAATGCGCTAGGCCCAGGGGCTCCTCGCTCTGTAGCGCCACCCTATTTATTTTTTATACAGTTTAGAAAAGATTGCAAATCAGCATTTGGAAAATTTTAATTTTTAAAATTTTTATTAATTTCTTTAAAATTCTTTTATTTTCTTGAATATTTTCATCTTTGATTTTTAATATAAATTTTTGGTGAAAACGTCTTCTGGCAGGATCTTAAGGTTTACATACTTGGTATTTAGAAAGCTGCTTTTTTAAAGTGAAAAGTAAGAAACACCGGTATTCAAAAAAACTGCCATAAAAGCGTTTTATATTTTCGTTAAAAACTTTTAGATCACTTTATTTAATTATCTTCAATATTTTATGTGATTTTTTTTCCATTTTCATAATTAATGTGCAGTTGGAAACCCTATACCACCAAGTATGCTACGAAGAGCGAATACTAAAACCTTGAACGCAGCCTTAACATTTTGATAATGTACTTAACCCACAATGGCGTGTTCGTGCGACCCAGTAGTGCCAGTTTCTTTACCTACAGCCTAAAAATAACTGCTCAGTTATATGCAAAGAAGCCTAACTACACCATAAACCTCCACTTCATCATGTTTGTATAAAGAATTTAAGAGAGCATTGAGGAAACCGTTAGCCGTCTTTTTCATATATGACCTTATTTTTGAAATCTTCATTCTTAAAAAAAATTCCCTGACCATAGCCAGCTTTTTTTATTGCCTATTCATAAAGTCTTCATAGGCAATCCGCTAAACATACATTTTTTTTTTTTTAAAGTCAGAACGAAGAGAATCGACTGCTACGTTTGTGACGACTGTGATATACTTGATGACTGTCTTCTGCAAATATGCCCCAAAGAGTATTTAACTCCAGAACCGCCTACTGTTCTAACAACAACAAATACTCCATTTCCAACACCGGAAAGTACAACAAAAATAACGTCAACAACGCAAAGTTCAACAAAACAAACGTCAACAACTTCATCAACAACAAAAAGTTCAACGATTGCAGAAAAAACATCCATTAAGCCATCTACTACTTCAGAGCCTGGAATTGCAACCTCAATAATTCCTTCAACTCCAGAATTCGATACCACAACACCATCATCATCGACAAGGAGCGAAGTAACCGATTCATCAGAATATACAACAACAAATGACCTAACAACCGAAGCGCCATCCACAAGAGTGACATCAGAAGAAACTACAGTTGATCCGACCATAGAGCCTACATCGTTTCATTGGACCTCCAGTCCGGCATATGACTTTAAATCTTTTTTGATGAAAGATGAGAGTTATCATTGTTACAGTTTAGAAATTATTAGTACGAATTAAACATCTTAATCAAAACTTTTCAAAAAAAAACAAAATCTTACTTTTCAGAAGACAACAAACGTCAAAAGAAAAGAGGTTGCGTTGGGGTTCCAGAAGATAAAAGTGCTTGCCAAGTACTTGCAAGTAAATTCAACTGTTCACTAAAAAATTGTAAAATTTGCTCAGAAGATAGATGCAATGGTGCTGTTGAAGTTATGTATTCGTTGACTGCATATGTCTTAATATTGATTGTCTCGTATCTAGTATAGAACCTATTAAATGTGCCTATCTTGTTTGACTGATGGTTGAGGAAATGATTTATTGTTAATCTCTAACCTGTAAGTCACGAAAGCATTTCAACAATAAATTCTAATTAAAGTGAAATATTTTAATATGTACAAACTATGTTTTAAGTTAAGTTTTGGTTTAAAATAGCGGTTTATCTTTTATGTAGAGATTTTAAGAAACAAATACAAAATGGCAACAACGCTGTATGATATTCGAATAACAGTGCTTCCGTTACATTTGTCGTTTGTGCATATTTTACATTTCTCCATATTAGCGTTTGGATTTTTAAGCATGTCACATGCGTTAAGTTCCTCGGGAACAGCAAGACATCCACGTTTAACTGATCGCTTTCCGGAATCGTCTAAAACAAAAAAAAAAAGGTAAAATATGCTCAGTATATAACCTCAGAACACAAATAATAAACCTACCAGTTTGCACAGTTTTGTAGCAATGATAGCTGGTTCCGTCACCAACGGCTCTCAACTTTCGGGTTCGATAGTTTCGTAATAATTTATTCACAGCCCGTTTGGTTCGTTTTCGGTATTCTTCTTTAGCGTCGATTGAAAGTAAACTTCGGGCCGATCTTCTACTGCTAACCGGATCACCAACATCAGCGGATGGCGTCGATCCAGAGGTACTCTCAGTTCTTGGTTCAGTTTCTGTGCTTGAAGACGCATATGCTGCCGAGGAGCTCATTGTCGACTCAGACGTACTCTCAGTGGTTGGTTCAGTTTCTGTGCTTGAAGACGCAAATGCTGTCGAGGAGCTCATTGTCGACTCAGACGTACTCTCAGTGGTTGGTTCAGTTTCTGTGCTTGAAGACTCAAATGCTGTCGAGGAGCTCATTGTCGACTCAGACGTACTCTCAGTGGTTGGTTCAGTTTCTGTGCTTGAAGACGCAAATGCTGTCGAGGAGCTCATTGTCGACTCAGACGTACTTTCAGTGGTTGGTTCAGTTTCTGTGCTTGAAGACGCAAATGCTGTCGAGGAGCTCATTGTCGACTCAGACGTACTCTCAGTGGTTGGTTCAGTTTCTGTGCTTGAAGACGCAAATGCTGTCGAGGAGCTCATTGTCGAATCAGACGTACTCTCAGTGGTTGGTTCAGTTTCTGTGCTTGAAGACGCAAATGCTGTCGAGGAGCTCATTGTCGACTCAGACGTACTTTCAGTGGTTGGTTCAGTTTCTGTGCTTGAAGACGCAAATGCTGTCGAGGAGCTCATTGTCGACTCAGACGTACTCTCAGTGGTTGGTTCAGTTTCTGTGCTTGAAGACGCAAATGCTGTCGAGGAGCTCATTGTCGACTCAGACGTACTCTCAGTGGTTGGTTCAGTTTCTGTGCTTGAAGACTCAAATGCTGTCGAGGAGCTCATTGTCGACTCAGACGTACTTTCAGTGGTTGGTTCAGTTTCTGTGCTTGAAGACGCAAATGCTGTCGAGGAGCTCATTATCGACTCAGACGTACTCTCAGTGGTTGGTTCAGTTTCTGTGCTTGAAGACGCAAATGCTGTCGAGGAGCTCATTGTCGACTCAGACGTACTCTCACTGGTTGGTTCCGTTTCTGTGCTTGAAGACCCAAATGCTGTCGAGGAGCTCATTGTCGACTCAGACGTACTCTCAGTGGTTGGTGCAGTTTCTGTGCTTGAAGACGCAAATGCTGTCGAGAAGCTGATTGTCGACTCAGACGTACTTTCAGTGGTTGGTTCAGTTTCTGTGCTTGAAGACGCAAATGCTGTCGAGGAGCTCATCGTCGACTCAGACGTACTCTCAGTGGTTGGTTCAGTTTCTGTGCTTGAAGACGTAAATGCTGTCGAGGAGCTCATTGTCGACTCAGACGTACTCTCAGTGGTTGGTTCAGTTTCTGTGCTTGAAGACGCAAATGCTGTCGAGGAGCTCATTGTCGACTCAGACGTACTCTCAGTGGTTGGTTCAGTTTCTGTGTTTGAAGACGCAAATGCTGTCGAGGAGCTCATTGTCGACTCAGACGTAATCTCAGTGGTTGGTTCAATTTCTGTGCTTGAAGACGCAAATGCTGTCGGGGAGCTCATTGTCGACTCAGACGTACTCTCAGTGGTTGGTTCAGTTTCTGTGCTAGAAGACGCAAATGCTGTCGAGGAGCTCATTGTCGAATCAGACGTACTCTCAGTGGTTGGTTCAGTTTCTGTGCTTGAAGACGCAAATGCTGTCGAGGAGCTCATTGTCGACTCAGACGTACTCTCAGTGGTTGGTTCAGTTTCTGTGCTTGACGACGCAAATACTGTCGAGGAGCTCATTGTCGACTCAGACGTACTCTCAGTGGTTGGTTCAGTTTCTGTGCTTGAAGACGCAAATTCTGTCGAGGAGCTCATTGTCGACTCAGACGTACTCTCAGTGGTTGGTTCAGTTTCTGTGCTTGAAGACGCAAATGCTGTCGAGGAGCTCATTGTCGAATCAGACGTACTCTCAGTGGTTGGTTCAGTTTCTGTGCTTGAAGACGCAAATGCTGTCGAGGAGCTCATTGTCGACTCAGACGCACTCTCAGTGGTTGGTTCAGTTTCTGTGCTAGAAGACGCAAATGCTGTCGAGGAGCTCATTGTCGACTCAGACGTACTCTCAGTGGTTGGTTCAGTTTCTGTGCTTGAAGACGCAAATGCTGTCGAGGAGCTCATTGTCGATTCAGACGCACTCTCAGTGGTTGGTTCAGTTTCTGTGCTAGAAGACGCAAATGCTGTCGAGGAGCTCATTGTCGACTCAGACGTACTCTCAGTGGTTGGTTCAGTTTCTGTGCTTGAAGACGCAAATGCTGTCGAGGAGCTCATTGTCGACTCAGACGTACTCTCAGTGGTTGGTTCAGTTTCTGTGCTTGAAGACGCAAAAGCTGTCGAGGAGCTCATTGTCGACTCAGACGTACTCTCAGTGGTTGGTTCAGTTTCTTCTGTGCTTGAAGACGCAAATGCTGTCGAGGAGCTCATTGTCGACTCAGACGTACTCTCAGTGGTTGGTTCAGTTTCTGTGCTTGAAGACGCAAATGCTGTCGAGGAGCTCATTGTCGATTCAGACGCACTCTCAGTGGTTGGTTCAGTTTCTGTGCTAGAAGACGCAAATGCTGTCGAGGAGCTCATTGTCGACTCAGACGTACTCTCAGTGGTTGGTTCAGTTTCTGTGCTTGAAGACGCAAATGCTGTCGAGGAGCTCATTGTCGACTCAGACGTACTCTCAGTGGTTGGTTCAGTTTCTGTGCTTGAAGACGCAAAAGCTGTCGAGGAGCTCATTGTCGACTCAGACGTACTCTCAGTGGTTGGTTCAGTTTCTTCTGTGCTTGAAGACGCAAATGCTGTCGAGGAGCTCATTGTCGACTCAGACGTATTCACAGTGGTTGGTTCAGTTTCTGTGCTAGAAGACGCAAATGCTGTCGAGGAGCTCATTGTCGACTCAGACGTACTTTCAGTGGTTGGTTCAGTTTCTGTGCTTGAAGACGCAAATGCTGTCGAGGAGCTCATTGTCGACTCAGACGTACTCTCAGTGGTTGGTTCAGTTTCTGGGCTTGATGACGCAAATACTGTCGAGGAGCTCATTGTCGACTCAGACGTACTCTCAGTGGTTGGTTCAGTTTCTGTTCTTGAAGACGCAAATGCTGTCGAGGAGCTCATTGTCGGCTCAGACGTACTCTCAGTGGTTGGTTCAGTTTCTGTGCTTGAAGACGCAAATGTTGTCGAGGAGCTCATTGTCGACTCAGACGTACTCTCAGTGGTTGGTTCAGTTTCTGTGCTTGAAGACGCAAATGCTGTCGAGGAGCTCATTGTCGACTCAGACGTACTCTCAGTGGTTGGTTCAGTTTCTGTGCTTGAAGACGCAAATGCTGTCGAGGAGCTCATTGTCGACTCAGACGTACTCTCAGTGGTTGGTTCAGTTTCTGTGCTTGAAGACGCAAATGCTGTCGAGGAGCTCATTGTCGACTCAGACGTACTCTCAGTGGTTGGTTCAGTTTCTGTGCTTGAAGACGCAAATGCTGTCGAGGAGCTCATTGTCGACTCAGACGTACTCTCAGTGGTTGGTTCAGTTTCTGTGCTTGAAGACCCAAATGCTGTCGAGGAGCTTATTGTCGACTCAGACGTACTCTCAGTGGTTGGTTCAGTTTCTGTGCTTGAAGACGCAAATGCTGTCGAGGAGCTCATTGTCGAATCAGACGTACTCTCAGTGGTTGGTTCAGTTTCTGTGCTTGAAGACGCAAATGCTGTCGAGGAGCTCATTGTCGACTCAGACGTACTTTCAGTGGTTGGTTCAGTTTCTGTGCTTGAAGACGCAAATGCTGTCGAGGAGCTCATTGTCGACTCAGACGTACTCTCAGTGGTTGGTGCAGTTTCTGTGCTTGAAGACGCAAATGCTGTCGAGGAGCTCATTGTCGACTCAGACGTACTCTCAGTGGTTGGTTCAGTTTCTGTGCTTGAAGACGCAAATGCTGTCGAGGAGCTCATTGTCGAATCAGACGTACTCTCAGTGGTTGGTTCAATTTCTGTGCTTGAAGACGCAAATGCTGTCGAGGAGCTCATTGTCGACTCAGACGTACTCTCAGTGGTTGGTTCAGTGTCTGTGCTTGAAGACGCAAATGCTGTCGAGGAGCTCATTGTCGAATCAGACGTACTCTCAGTGGTTGGTTCAGTTTCTGTGCTTGAAGACGCAAATGCTGTCGAGGAGCTCATCGTCGACTCAGACGTACTCTCAGTGGTTGGTTCAGTTTCTGTGCTTGAAGACGCAAATGCTGTCGAGGAGCTCATTGTCGACTCAGACGTACTCTCAGTGGTTGGTTCAGTTTCTATACTTGAAGACGCAAATGCTGTCGAGGAGCTCATTGTCGACTCAGACGTACTCTCAGTGGTTGGTTCAGTTTCTGTGCTTGAAGACGCAAATGCTGTCGAGGAGCTCATTGTCGACTCAGACGTACTCTCAGTGGTTGGTTCAGTTTCTGTGCTTGAAGACGCAAATGCTGTCGAGGAGCTCATTGTCGACTCAGACGTACTCTCAGTGGTTGGTTCAGTTTCTGTGCTTGAAGACGCAAATGCTGTCGAGGAGCTCATTGTCGACTCAGACGTACTCTCAGTGGTTGGTTCAGTTTCTGTGCTTGAAGACGCAAATGCTGTCGAGGAGCTCATTGTCGACTCAGACGTACTTTCAGTGGTTGGTTCAGTTTCTGTGCTTGAAGACGCAAATGCTGTCGAGGAGCTCATCGTCGACTCAGACGTACTCTCAGTGGTTGGTTCAGTGTCTGTGCTTGAAGACGCAAATGCTGTCGAGGAGCTCATTGTCGACTCAGACGTACTCTCAGTGGTTGGTTCAGTTTCTGTGCTTGAAGACGCAAATGCTGTCGAGGAGCTCATTGTCGACTCAGACGTACTCTCAGTGGTTGGTTCAGTTTCTGTGCTTGAAGACGCAAATGCTGTCGAGGAGCTCATTGTCGACTCAGACGTACTCTCAGTGGTTGGTTCAGTTTCTGTGCTTGAAGACGCAAATGCTGTCGAGGAGCTCATTGTCGACTCAGACGTACTCTCAGTGGTTGGTTCAGTTTCTGTGCTTGAAGACGCAAATGCTGTCGAGGAGCTCATTGTCGACTCAGACGTACTCTCAGTGGTTGGTTCAGTTTCTGTGCTTGAAGACGCAAATGCTGTCGAGGAGCTCATTGTCGACTCAGACGTACTCTCAGTGGTTGGTTCAATTTCTGTGCTTGAAGACGCAAATGCTGTCGAGGAGCTCATTGTCGAATCAGACGTACTCTCAGTGGTTGGTTCAGTTTCTGTGCTTGAAGACGCAAATGCTGTCGAGGAGCTCATTGTCGACTCAGACGTACTCTCAGTGGTTGGTTCAGTTTCTGTGCTTGAAGACGCAAATGCTGTCGAGGAGCTCATTGTCGACTCAGACGTACTCTCAGTGGTTGGTTCAGTTTCTGTGCTTGAAGACGCAAATGCTGTCGAGGAGCTCATTGTCGACTCAGACGTACTCTCAGTGGTTGGTTCAGTTTCTGTGCTTGAAGACGCAAATGCTGTCGAGGAGCTCATTGTCGACTCAGACGTACTCTCAGTGGTTGGTTCAGTTTCTGTGCTTGAAGACGCAAATGCTGTCGAGGAGCTCATTGTCGACTCAGACGTACTCTCAGTGGTTGGTTCAGTTTCTGTGCTTGAAGACGCAAATGCTGTCGAGGAGCTCATTGTCGACTCAGACGTACTCTCAGTGGTTGGTTCAGTTTCTGTGCTTGAAGACGCAAATGCTGTCGAGGAGCTCATTGTCGAATCAGACGTACTCTCAGTGGTTGGTTCAGTTTCTGTGCTTGAAGACGCAAATGCTGTCGAGGAGCTCATTGTCGACTCAGACGTACTCTCAGTGGTTGGTTCAGTTTCTGTGCTTGAAGACGCAAATGCTGTCGAGGAGCTCATTGTCGACTCAGACGTACTCTCAGTGGTTGGTTCAGTTTCTGTGCTTGAAGACGCAAATGCTGTCGAGGAGCTCATTGTCGACTCAGACGTACTCTCAGTGGTTGGTTCAGTTTCTGTGGTTGAAGACGCAAATGCTGTCGAGGAGCTCATTGTCGAATCAGACGTACTCTCAGTGGTTGGTTCAGTTTCTGTGCTTGAAGACGCAAATGCTGTCGAGGAGCTCATTGTCGACTCAGACGTACTCTCAGTGGTTGGTTCAGTTTCTGTGCTTGAAGACGCAAATGCTGTCGAGGAGCTCATTGTCGACTCAGACGTACTCTCAGTGGTTGGTTCAGTTTCTGTGCTTGAAGACGCAAATGCTGTCGAGGAGCTCATTGTCGACTCAGACGTACTCTCAGTGGTTCGTTCAGTTTCTGTGCTTGAAGACGCAAATGCTGTCGAGGAGCTCATTGTCGACTCAGACGTACTCTCAGTGGTTGGTTCAGTTTCTGTGCTTGAAGACGCAAATGCTGTCGAGGAGCTCATTGTCGACTCAGACGTACTCTCAGTGGTTGGTTCAGTTTCTGTGCTTGAAGACGCAAATGCTGTCGAGGAGCTCATTGTCGACTCAGACGTACTCTCAGTGGTTGGGTCAGCTTCTGTGCTTGAAGACGCAAATGCTGTCGAGGAGCTCATTGTCGACTCAGACGTACTCTCAGTGGTTGGTTCAGTTTCTGTGCTTGAAGACGCAAATGCTGTCGAGGAGCTCATTGTCGACTCAGACGTACTCTCAGTGGTTGGTTCAGTTTCTGTGCTTGAAGACGCAAATGCTGTCGAGGAGCTCATTGTCGACTCAGACGTACTCTCAGTGGTTGGTTCAATTTCTGTGCTTGAAGACGCAAATGCTGTCGAGGAGCTCATTGTCGAATCAGACGTACTCTCAGTGGTTGGTTCAGTTTCTGTGCTTGAAGACGCAAATGCTGTCGAGGAGCTCATTGTCGACTCAGACGTACTCTCAGTGGTTGGTTCAGTTTCTGTGCTTGAAGACGCAAATGCTGTCGAGGAGCTCATTGTCGACTCAGACGTACTCTCAGTGGTTGGTTCAGTTTCTGTGCTTGAAGACGCAAATGCTGTCGAGGAGCTCATTGTCGACTCAGACGTACTCTCAGTGGTTGGTTCAGTTTCTGTGCTTGACGACGCAAATGCTGTCGAGGAGCTCATTGTCGACTCAGACGTACTCTCAGTGGTTGGTTCAGTTTCTGTGCTTGAAGACGCAAATGCTGTCGAGGAGCTCATTGTCGACTCAGACGTACTCTCAGTGGTTGGTTCAGTTTCTGTGCTTGAAGACGCAAATGCTGTCGAGGAGCTCATCGTCGACTCAGACGTACTCTCAGTGGTTGGTTCAGTTTCTGTGCTTGAAGACGCAAATGCTGTCGAGGAGCTCATTGTCGACTCAGACGTACTCTCAGTGGTTGGTTCAGTTTCTGTGCTTGAAGACGCAAATGCTGTCGAGGAGCTCATTGTCGACTCAGACGTACTCTCAGTGGTTGGTTCAGTTTCTGTGCTTGAAGACGCAAATGCTGTCGAGGAGCTCATTGTCGACTCAGACGTGCTCTCAGTGGTTGGTTCAGTTTCTGTGCTTGAAGACGCAAATGCTGTCGAGGAGCTCATTGTCGACTCAGAAGTACTCTCAGTGGTTGGTTCAGTTTCTGTGCTTGAAGACGCAAATGCTGTAGAGGAGCTCATTGTCGAATCAGACGTACTCTCAGTGGTTGGTTCAGTTTCTGTGCTTGAAGACGCAAATGCTGTCGAGGAGCTCATTGTCGACTCAGACGTACTCTCAGTGGTTGGTTCAGTTTCTGTGCTTGAAGACGCAAATGCTGTCGAGGAGCTCATTGTCGACTCAGACGTACTCTCAGTGGTTGGTTCAGTTTCTGTGCTTGAAGACGCAAATGCTGTCGAGGAGCTCATTGTCGACTCAGACTTACTCTCAGTGGTTGGTTCAGTTTCTGTGTTTGAAGACGCAAATGCTGTCGAGGAGCTCATTGTCGACTCAGACGTACTCTCAGTGGTTGGTTCAGTTTCTGTGCTTGAAGACGCAAATGCTGTCGAGGAGCTCATTGTCGACTCAGACGTACTCTCAGTGGTTGGTTCAGTTTCTGTGCTTGAAGACGCAAATGCTGTCGAGGAGCTCATTGTCGACTCAGACGTACTCTCAGTGGTTGGTTCAGTTTCTGTGCTTGAAGACGCAAATGCTGTCGAGGAGCTCATTGTCGAATCAGACGTACTCTCAGTGGTTGGTTCAGTTTCTGTGCTTGAAGACGCAAATGCTGTCGAGGAGCTCATTGTCGACTCATACGTACTCTCAGTGGTTGGTTCAGTTTCTGTGCTTGAAGACGCAAATGTTGTCGAGGAGCTCATTGTCGACTCAGACGTACTCTCAGTGGTTGGTTCAGTTTCTGTGCTTGAAGACGCAAATGCTGTCGAGGAGCTCATTGTCGACTGAGACGTACTCTCAGTGGTTGGTTCAGTTTCTGTGCTTGAAGACGCAAATGCTGTCGAGGAGCTCATTGTCGACTCAGACGTACTCTCAGTGGTTGGTTCAGTTTCTGTGCTTGAAGACGCAAATGCTGTCGAGGAGCTCATTGTCGAATCAGACGTACTCTCAGTGGTTGGTTCAGTTTCTGTGCTTGAAGACGCAAATGCTGTCGAGGAGCTCATTGTCGACTCAGACGTACTCTCAGTGGTTGGTTCAGTTTCTGTGCTTGAAGACGCAAATGCTGTCGAGGAGCTCATTGTCGACTCAGACGTACTCTCAGTGGTTGGTTCAGTTTCTGTGCTTGAAGACGCAAATGCTGTCGAGGAGCTCATTGTCGACTCAGACGTACTCTCAGTGGTTGGTTCAGTTTCTGTGCTTGAAGACGCAAATGCTGTCGAGGAGCTCATTGTCGACTCAGACGTACTCTCAGTGGTTGGTTCAGTTTCTGTGCTTGAAGACGCAAATGCTGTCGAGGAGCTCATTGTCGACTCAGACGTACTCTCAGTGGTTGGTTCAGTTTCTGTGCTTGAAGACGCAAATGCTGTCGAGGAGCTCATTGTCGACTCAGACATACTCTCAGTGGTTGGTTCAGTTTCTGTGCTTGAAGACGCAAATGCTGTCGAGGAGCTCATTGTCGAATCAGACGTACTCTCAGTGGTTGGTTCAGTTTCTGTGCTTGAAGACGCAAATGCTGTCGAGGAGCTCATTGTCGACTCAGACGTACTCTCAGTGGTTGGTTCAGTTTCTGTGCTTGAAGACGCAAATGCTGTCGAGGAGCTCATTGTCGAATCAGACGTACTCTCAGTGGTTGGTTCCGTTTCTGTGCTTGAAGACGCAAATGCTGTCGAGGAGCTCATTGTCGACTCAGACGTACTCTCAGTGGTTGGTTCAGTTTCTGTGCTTGAAAACGCAAATGCTGTCGAGGAGCTCATTGTCGACTCAGACGTACTCTCAGTGGTTGGTTCAGTTTCTGTGCTTGAAGACGCAAATGCTGTCGAGGAGCTCATTGTCGACTCAGACGTACTCTCAGTGGTTGGTTCAGTTTCTGTGCTTGAAGACGCAAATGCTGTCGAGGAGCTCATTGTCGACTCAGACGTACTCTCAGTGGTTGGTTCAGCTTCTGTGCTTGAAGACGCAAATGCTGTCGAGGAGCTCATTGTCGACTCAGACGTACTCTCAGTGGTTGGTTCAGTTTCTGTGCTTGAAGACGCAAATGCTGTCGAGGAGCTCATTGTCGACTCAGACGTACTCTCAGTGGTTGGTTCAGTTTCTGTGCTTGAAGACGCAAATGCTGTCGAGGAGCTCATTGTCGACTCAGACGTACTCTCAGTGGTTGGTTCAGTTTCTGTGCTTGAAGACGCAAATGCTGTCGAGGAGCTCATTGTCGACTCAGACGTACTCTCAGTGGTTGGTTCAGTTTCTGTGCTTGAAGACGCAAATGCTGTCGAGGAGCTCATTGTCGACTCAGACGTACTCTCAGTGGTTGGTTCAGTTTCTGTGCTTGAAGACGCAAATGCTGTCGAGGAGCTCATTGTCGACTCAGACTTACTCTCAGTGGTTGGTTCAGTTTCTGTGCTTGAAGACGCAAATGCTGTCGAGGAGCTCATTGTCGACTCAGACGTACTTTCAGTGGTTGGTTCAGTTTCTGTGCTTGAAGACGCAAATGCTGTCGAGGAGCTCATTGTCGACTCAGACGTACTCTCAGTGGTTGGTTCAGTTTCTGTGCTTGAAGACGCAAATGCTGTCGAGGAGCTCATTGTCGACTCAGACGTACTCTCAGTGGTTGGTTCAGTTTCTGTGCTTGAAGACGCAAATGCTGTCGAGGAGCTCATTGTCGACTCAGACGTACTCTCAGTGGTTGGTTCAGTTTCTGTGCTTGAAGACGCAAATGCTGTCGAGGAGCTCATTGTCGACTCAGACGTACTCTCAGTGGTTGGTTCAGTTTCTGTGCTTGAAGACGCAAATGCTGTCGAGGAGCTCATTGTCGACTCAGACGTACTCTCAGTGGCTGGTTCAGTTTCTGTGCTTGAAGACGCAAATGCTGTCGAGGAGCTCATTGTCGACTCAGACGTACTCTCATTGGTTGGTTCAGTTTCTGTGCTTGAAGACGCAAATGCTGTCGAGGAGCTCATTGTCGACTCAGACGTACTCTCAGTGGTTGGTTCAGTTTCTGTGCTTGAAGACGCAAATGCTGTCGAGGAGCTCATTGTCGAATCAGACGTACTCTCAGTGGTTGGTTCAGTTTCTGTGCTTGAAGACGCAAATGCTGTCGAGGAGCTCATTGTCGACTCAGACGTACTCTCAGTGGTTGGTTCAGTTTCTGTGCTTGAAGACGCAAATGCTGTCGAGGAGCTCATTGTCGACTCAGACGTACTCTCAGTGGTTGGTTCAGTTTCTGTGCTTGAAGACGCAAATGCTGTCGAGGAGCTCATTGTCGACTCAGACGTACTCTCAGTGGTTGGTTCAGTTTCTGTGCTTGAAGACGCAAAAGCTGTCGAGGAGCTCATTGTCGACTCAGACGTACTCTCAGTGGTTGGTTCAGTTTCTGTGCTTGAAGACGCAAATGCTGTCGAGGAGCTCATTGTCGACTCAGACGTACTCTCAGTGGTTGGTTCAGTTTCTGTGCTTGAAGACGCAAATGCTGTCGAGGAGCTCATTGTCGACTCAGACGTACTCTCAGTGGTTGGTTCAGTTTCTGTGCTTGAAGACGCAAATGCTGTCGAGGAGCTCATTGTCGACTCAGACGTACTCTCAGTGGTTGGCTCAGTTTCTGTGCTTGAAGACGCAAATGCTGTCGAGGAGCTCATTGTCGACTCAGACGTACTCTCAGTGGTTGGTTCAGTTTCTGTGCTTGACGACGCAAATGCTGTCGAGGAGCTCATTGTCGACTCAGACGTACTCTCATTGGTTGGTTCAGTTTCTGTGCTTGAAGACGCAAATGCTGTCGAGGAGCTCATTGTCGACTCAGACGTACTCTCAGTGGTTGGTTCAGTTTCTGTGCTTGAAGACGCAAATGCTGTCGAGGAGCTCATCGTCGACTCAGACGTACTCTCAGTGGTTGGTTCAGTTTCTGTGCTTGAAGACGCAAATGCTGTCGAGGAGCTCATTGTCGACTCAGACGTACTCTCAGTGGTTGGTTCAGTTTCTGTGCTTGAAGACGCAAATGCTGTCGAGGAGCTCATTGTCGACTCAGACGTACTCTCAGTGGTTGGTTCAGTTTCTGTGCTTGAAGACGCAAATGCTGTCGAGGAGCTCATTGTCGACTCAGACGTACTCTCAGTGGTTGGTTCAGTTTCTGTGCTTGAAGACGCAAATGCTGTCGAGGAGCTCATTGTCGACTCAGACGTACTCTCAGTGGTTGGTTCAGTTTCTGTGCTTGAAGACGCAAATGCTGTCGAGGAGCTCATTGTCGACTCAGACGTACTTTCAGTGGTTGGTTCAGTTTCTGTGCTTGAAGACGCAAATGCTGTCGAGGAGCTCATTGTCGACTCAGACGTACTCTCAGTGGTTGGTTCAGTTTCTGTGCTTGAAGACGCAAATGCTGTCGAGGAGCTCATTGTCGACTCAGACGTACTCTCAGTGGTTGGTTCAGTTTCTGTGCTTGAAGACTCAAATGCTGTCGAGGAGCTCATCGTCGACTCAGACGTACTCTCAGTGGTTGGTTCAGTTTCTGTGCTTGAAGACGCAAATGCTGTCGAGGAGCTCATTGTCGACTCAGACGTACTCTCAGTGGTTAGTTCAGTTTCTGTGCTTGAAGACGCAAATGCTGTCGAGGAGCTCATTGTCGACTCAGACGTACTCTCAGTGGTTGGTTGAGTTTCTGTGCTTGAAGACGCAAATGCTGTCGAGGAGCTCATTGTCGACTCAGACGTACTCTCAGTGGTTGGTTCAGTTTCTGTGCTTGAAGACGCAAATGCTGTCGAGGAGCTCATTGTCGACTCAGACGTACTCTCAGTGGTTGGTTCAGTTTCTGTGCTTGAAGACGCAAATGCTGTCAAGGAGCTCATTGTCGACTCAGACGTACTCTCAGTGGTTGGTTCAGTTTCTGTGCTTGAAGACGCAAATGCTGTCGAGGAGCTCATCGTCGACTCAGACGTACTCTCAGTGGTTGTTTCAGTTTCTGTGCTTGAAGACGCAAATGCTGTCGAGGAGCTCATTGTCGACTCAGACGTACTCTCAGTGGTTGGTTCAGTTTCTGTGCTTGAAGACGCAAATGCTGTCGAGGAGCTCATTGTCGACTCAGACGTACTCTCAGTGGTTGGTTCAGTTTCTGTGCTTGAAGACGCAAATGCTGTCGAGGAGCTCATTGTCGACTCAGACGTACTCTCAGTGGTTGGTTCAGTTTCTGTGCTTGAAGACGCAAATGCTGTCGAGGAGCTCATTGTCGACTCAGACGTACTCTCAGTGGTTGGTTCAGTTTCTGTGCTTGAAGACGCAAATGCTGTCGAGGAGCTCATTGTCGACTCAGACGTACTCTCAGTGGTTGGTTCAGTTTCTGTGCTTGAAGACGCAAATGCTGTCGAGGAGCTCATTGTCGACTCAGACGTACTTTCAGTGGTTGGTTCAGTTTCTGTGCTTGAAGACGCAAATGCTGTCGAGGAGCTCATTGTCGACTCAGACGTACTCTCAGTGGTTGGTTCAGTTTCTGTGCTTGAAGACGCAAATGCTGTCGAGGAGCTCATTGTCGACTCAGACGTACTCTCAGTGGTTGGTTCAGTTTCTGTGCTTGAAGACTCAAATGCTGTCGAGGAGCTCATCGTCGACTCAGACGTACTCTCAGTGGTTGGTTCAGTTTCTGTGCTTGAAGACGCAAATGCTGTCGAGGAGCTCATTGTCGACTCAGACGTACTCTCAGTGGTTAGTTCAGTTTCTGTGCTTGAAGACGCAAATGCTGTCGAGGAGCTCATTGTCGACTCAGACGTACTCTCAGTGGTTGGTTGAGTTTCTGTGCTTGAAGACGCAAATGCTGTCGAGGAGCTCATTGTCGACTCAGACGTACTCTCAGTGGTTGGTTCAGTTTCTGTGCTTGAAGACGCAAATGCTGTCGAGGAGCTCATTGTCGACTCAGACGTACTCTCAGTGGTTGGTTCAGTTTCTGTGCTTGAAGACGCAAATGCTGTCAAGGAGCTCATTGTCGACTCAGACGTACTCTCAGTGGTTGGTTCAGTTTCTGTGCTTGAAGACGCAAATGCTGTCGAGGAGCTCATCGTCGACTCAGACGTACTCTCAGTGGTTGTTTCAGTTTCTGTGCTTGAAGACGCAAATGCTGTCGAGGAGCTCATTGTCGACTCAGACGTACTCTCAGTGGTTGGTTCAGTTTCTGTGCTTGAAGACGCAAATGCTGTCGAGGAGCTCATTGTCGACTCAGACGTACTCTCAGTGGTTGGTTCAGTTTCTGTGCTTGAAGACGCAAATGCTGTCGAGGAGCTCATTGTCGAATCAGACGTACTCTCAGTGGTTGGTTCAGTTTCTGTGCTTGAAGACGCAAATGCTGTCGAGGAGCTCATTGTCGACTCATACGTACTCTCAGTGGTTGGTTCAGTTTCTGTGCTTGAAGACGCAAATGTTGTCGAGGAGCTCATTGTCGACTCAGACGTACTCTCAGTGGTTGGTTCAGTTTCTGTGCTTGAAGACGCAAATGCTGTCGAGGAGCTCATTGTCGACTCAGACGTACTCTCAGTGGTTGGTTCAGTTTCTGTGCTTGAAGACGCAAATGCTGTCGAGGAGCTCATTGTCGACTCAGACGTACTCTCAGTGGTTGGTTCAGTTTCTGTGCTTGAAGACGCAAATGCTGTCGAGGAGCTCATTGTCGAATCAGACGTACTCTCAGTGGTTGGTTCAGTTTCTGTGCTTGAAGACGCAAATGCTGTCGAGGAGCTCATTGTCGACTCAGACGTACTCTCAGTGGTTGGTTCAGTTTCTGTGCTTGAAGACGCAAATGCTGTCGAGGAGCTCATTGTCGACTCAGACGTACTCTCAGTGGTTGGTTCAGTTTCTGTGCTTGAAGACGCAAATGCTGTCGAAGAGCTCATTGTCGACTCAGACGTACTCTCAGTGGTTGGTTCAGTTTCTGTGATTGAAGACGCAAATGCTGTCGAGGAGCTCATTGTCGACTCAGACGTACTCTCAGTGGTTGGTTCAGTTTCTGTGCTTGAAGACGCAAATGCTGTCGAGGAGCTCATTGTAGACTCAGACGTACTCTCAGTGGTTGGTTCAGTTTCTGTGCTTGAAGACGCAAATGCTGTCGAGGAGCTCATTGTCGACTCAGACGTACTCTCAGTGGTTGGTTCAGTTTCTGTGCTTGAAGACGCAAATGCTGTCGAGGACCTCATTGTCGACTCAGACGTACTCTCAGTGGTTGGTTCAGTTTCTGTGCTTGAAGACGCAAATGCTGTCGAGGAGCTCATTGTCGACTCAGACGTACTCTCAGTGGTTGGTTCAGTTTCTGTGCTTGAAAACGCAAATGCTGTCGAGGAGCTCATTGTCGACTCAGACGTACTCTCAGTGGTTGGTTCAGTTTCTGTGCTTGAAGACGCAAATGCTGTCGAGGAGCTCATTGTCGACTCAGACGTACTCTCAGTGGTTGGTTCAGTTTCTGTGCTTGAAGACGCAAATGCTGTCGAGGAGCTCATTGTCGACTCAGACGTACTCTCAGTGGTTGGTTCAGCTTCTGTGCTTGAAGACGCAAATGCTGTCGAGGAGCTCATTGTCGACTCAGACGAACTCTCAGTGGTTGGTTCAGTTTCTGTGCTTGAAGACGCAAATGCTGCCGAGGAGCTCATTGTCGACTCAGACGTACTCTCAGTGGTTGGTTCAGTTTCTGTGCTTGAAGACGCAAATGCTGTCGAGGAGCTCATTGTCGACTCAGACGTACTCTCAGTGGTTGGTTCAGTTTCTGTGCTTGAAGACGCAAATGCTGTCGAGGAGCTCATTGTCGACTCAGACGTACTCTCAGTGGTTGGGTCAGCTTCTGTGCTTGAAGACGCAAATGCTGTCGAGGAGCTCATTGTCGACTCAGACGTACTCTCAGTGGTTGGTTCAGTTTCTGTGCTTGAAGACGCAAATGCTGTCGAGGAGCTCATTGTCGACTCAGACTTACTCTCAGTGGTTGGTTCAGTTTCTGTGCTTGAAGACGCAAATGCTGTCGAGGAGCTCATTGTCGACTCAGACGTACTTTCAGTGGTTGGTTCAGTTTCTGTGCTTGAAGACGCAAATGCTGTCGAGGAGCTCATTGTCGACTCAGACGTACTCTCAGTGGTTGGTTCAGTTTCTGTGCTTGAAGACGCAAATGCTGTCGAGGAGCTCATTGTCGACTCAGACGTACTCTCAGTGGTTGGTTCAGTTTCTGTGCTTGAAGACGCAAATGCTGTCGAGGAGCTCATTGTCGACTCAGACGTACTCTCAGTGGTTGGTTCAGTTTCTGTGCTTGAAGACGCAAATGCTGTCGAGGAGCTCATTGTCGACTCAGACGTACTCTCAGTGGTTGGTTCAGTTTCTGTGCTTGAAGACGCAAATGCTGTCGAGGAGCTCATTGTCGACTCAGACGTACTCTCAGTGGCTGGTTCAGTTTCTGTGCTTGAAGACGCAAATGCTGTCGAGGAGCTCATTGTCGACTCAGACGTACTCTCAGTGGTTGGTTCAGTTTCTGTGCTTGAAGACGCAAATGCTGTCGAGGAGCTCATTGTCGACTCAGACGTACTCTCAGTGGTTGGTTCAGTTTCTGTGCTTGAAGACGCAAATGCTGTCGAGGAGCTCATTGTCGACTCAGACGTACTCTCAGTGGTTGGTTCAGTTTCTGTGCTTGAAGACGCAAATGCTGTCGAGGAGCTCATTGTCGACTCAGACATACTCTCAGTGGTTGGTTCAGTTTCTGTGATTGAAGACGCAAATGCTGTCGAGGAGCTCATTGTCGACTCAGACGTACTCTCAGTGGTTGGTTCAGTTTCTGTGCTTGAAGACGCAAATGCTGTCGAGGAGCTCATTGTAGACTCAGACGTACTCTCAGTGGTTGGTTCAGTTTCTGTGCTTGAAGACGCAAATGCTGTCGAGGAGCTCATTGTCGACTCAGACGTACTCTCAGTGGTTGGTTCAGTTTCTGTGCTTGAAGACGCAAATGCTGTCGAGGAGCTCATTGTCGACTCAGACGTACTCTCAGTGGTTGGTTCAGTTTCTGTGCTTGAAGACGCAAATGCTGTCGAGGAGCTCATTGTCGACTCAGACGTACTCTCAGTGGTTGGTTCAGTTTCTGTGCTTGAAGACGCAAATGCTGTCGAGGAGCTCATTGTCGACTCAGACGTACTTTCAGTGGTTGGTTCAGTTTCTGTGCTTGAAGACGCAAATGCTGTCGAGGAGCTCATTGTCGACTCAGACGTACTCTCAGTGGTTGGTTCAGTTTCTGTGCTTGAAGACGCAAATGCTGTCGAGGAGCTCATTGTCGACTCAGACGTACTCTCAGTGGTTGGTTCAGTTTCTGTGCTTGAAGACTCAAATGCTGTCGAGGAGCTCATCGTCGACTCAGACGTACTCTCAGTGGTTGGTTCAGTTTCTGTGCTTGAAGACGCAAATGCTGTCGAGGAGCTCATTGTCGACTCAGACGTACTCTCAGTGGTTAGTTCAGTTTCTGTGCTTGAAGACGCAAATGCTGTCGAGGAGCTCATTGTCGACTCAGACGTACTCTCAGTGGTTGGTTGAGTTTCTGTGCTTGAAGACGCAAATGCTGTCGAGGAGCTCATTGTCGACTCAGACGTACTCTCAGTGGTTGGTTCAGTTTCTGTGCTTGAAGACGCAAATGCTGTCGAGGAGCTCATTGTCGACTCAGACGTACTCTCAGTGGTTGGTTCAGTTTCTGTGCTTGAAGACGCAAATGCTGTCAAGGAGCTCATTGTCGACTCAGACGTACTCTCAGTGGTTGGTTCAGTTTCTGTGCTTGAAGACGCAAATGCTGTCGAGGAGCTCATCGTCGACTCAGACGTACTCTCAGTGGTTGTTTCAGTTTCTGTGCTTGAAGACGCAAATGCTGTCGAGGAGCTCATTGTCGACTCAGACGTACTCTCAGTGGTTGGTTCAGTTTCTGTGCTTGAAGACGCAAATGCTGTCGAGGAGCTCATTGTCGACTCAGACGTACTCTCAGTGGTTGGTTCAGTTTCTGTGCTTGAAGACGCAAATGCTGTCGAGGAGCTCATTGTCGAATCAGACGTACTCTCAGTGGTTGGTTCAGTTTCTGTGCTTGAAGACGCAAATGCTGTCGAGGAGCTCATTGTCGACTCATACGTACTCTCAGTGGTTGGTTCAGTTTCTGTGCTTGAAGACGCAAATGTTGTCGAGGAGCTCATTGTCGACTCAGACGTACTCTCAGTGGTTGGTTCAGTTTCTGTGCTTGAAGACGCAAATGCTGTCGAGGAGCTCATTGTCGACTCAGACGTACTCTCAGTGGTTGGTTCAGTTTCTGTGCTTGAAGACGCAAATGCTGTCGAGGAGCTCATTGTCGACTCAGACGTACTCTCAGTGGTTGGTTCAGTTTCTGTGCTTGAAGACGCAAATGCTGTCGAGGAGCTCATTGTCGAATCAGACGTACTCTCAGTGGTTGGTTCAGTTTCTGTGCTTGAAGACGCAAATGCTGTCGAGGAGCTCATTGTCGACTCAGACGTACTCTCAGTGGTTGGTTCAGTTTCTGTGCTTGAAGACGCAAATGCTGTCGAGGAGCTCATTGTCGACTCAGACGTACTCTCAGTGGTTGGTTCAGTTTCTGTGCTTGAAGACGCAAATGCTGTCGAAGAGCTCATTGTCGACTCAGACGTACTCTCAGTGGTTGGTTCAGTTTCTGTGATTGAAGACGCAAATGCTGTCGAGGAGCTCATTGTCGACTCAGACGTACTCTCAGTGGTTGGTTCAGTTTCTGTGCTTGAAGACGCAAATGCTGTCGAGGAGCTCATTGTAGACTCAGACGTACTCTCAGTGGTTGGTTCAGTTTCTGTGCTTGAAGACGCAAATGCTGTCGAGGAGCTCATTGTCGACTCAGACGTACTCTCAGTGGTTGGTTCAGTTTCTGTGCTTGAAGACGCAAATGCTGTCGAGGACCTCATTGTCGACTCAGACGTACTCTCAGTGGTTGGTTCAGTTTCTGTGCTTGAAGACGCAAATGCTGTCGAGGAGCTCATTGTCGACTCAGACGTACTCTCAGTGGTTGGTTCAGTTTCTGTGCTTGAAAACGCAAATGCTGTCGAGGAGCTCATTGTCGACTCAGACGTACTCTCAGTGGTTGGTTCAGTTTCTGTGCTTGAAGACGCAAATGCTGTCGAGGAGCTCATTGTCGACTCAGACGTACTCTCAGTGGTTGGTTCAGTTTCTGTGCTTGAAGACGCAAATGCTGTCGAGGAGCTCATTGTCGACTCAGACGTACTCTCAGTGGTTGGTTCAGCTTCTGTGCTTGAAGACGCAAATGCTGTCGAGGAGCTCATTGTCGACTCAGACGAACTCTCAGTGGTTGGTTCAGTTTCTGTGCTTGAAGACGCAAATGCTGCCGAGGAGCTCATTGTCGACTCAGACGTACTCTCAGTGGTTGGTTCAGTTTCTGTGCTTGAAGACGCAAATGCTGTCGAGGAGCTCATTGTCGACTCAGACGTACTCTCAGTGGTTGGTTCAGTTTCTGTGCTTGAAGACGCAAATGCTGTCGAGGAGCTCATTGTCGACTCAGACGTACTCTCAGTGGTTGGGTCAGCTTCTGTGCTTGAAGACGCAAATGCTGTCGAGGAGCTCATTGTCGACTCAGACGTACTCTCAGTGGTTGGTTCAGTTTCTGTGCTTGAAGACGCAAATGCTGTCGAGGAGCTCATTGTCGACTCAGACTTACTCTCAGTGGTTGGTTCAGTTTCTGTGCTTGAAGACGCAAATGCTGTCGAGGAGCTCATTGTCGACTCAGACGTACTTTCAGTGGTTGGTTCAGTTTCTGTGCTTGAAGACGCAAATGCTGTCGAGGAGCTCATTGTCGACTCAGACGTACTCTCAGTGGTTGGTTCAGTTTCTGTGCTTGAAGACGCAAATGCTGTCGAGGAGCTCATTGTCGACTCAGACGTACTCTCAGTGGTTGGTTCAGTTTCTGTGCTTGAAGACGCAAATGCTGTCGAGGAGCTCATTGTCGACTCAGACGTACTCTCAGTGGTTGGTTCAGTTTCTGTGCTTGAAGACGCAAATGCTGTCGAGGAGCTCATTGTCGACTCAGACGTACTCTCAGTGGTTGGTTCAGTTTCTGTGCTTGAAGACGCAAATGCTGTCGAGGAGCTCATTGTCGACTCAGACGTACTCTCAGTGGCTGGTTCAGTTTCTGTGCTTGAAGACGCAAATGCTGTCGAGGAGCTCATTGTCGACTCAGACGTACTCTCAGTGGTTGGTTCAGTTTCTGTGCTTGAAGACGCAAATGCTGTCGAGGAGCTCATTGTCGACTCAGACGTACTCTCAGTGGTTGGTTCAGTTTCTGTGCTTGAAGACGCAAATGCTGTCGAGGAGCTCATTGTCGACTCAGACGTACTCTCAGTGGTTGGTTCAGTTTCTGTGCTTGAAGACGCAAATGCTGTCGAGGAGCTCATTGTCGACTCAGACATACTCTCAGTGGTTGGTTCAGTTTCTGTGCTTGAAGACGCAAATGCTGTCGAGGAGCTCATTGTCGACTCAGACGTACTCTCAGTGGTTGGTTCAGTTTCTGTGCTTGAAGACGCAAATGCTGTCGAGGAGCTCATTGTCGACTCAGACGTACTCTCAGTGGTTGGTTCAGTTTCTGTGCTTGAAGACGCAAAAGCTGTCGAGGAGCTCATTGTCGACTCAGACGTACTCTCAGTGGTTGGTTCAGTTTCTGTGCTTGAAGACGCAAATGCTGTCGAGGAGCTCATTGTCGACTCAGACGTACTCTCAGTGGTTGGTTCAGTTTCTGTGCTTGAAGACGCAAATGCTGTCGAGGAGCTCATTGTCGACTCAGACGTACTCTCAGTGGTTGGTTCAGTTTCTGTGCTTGAAGACGCAAATGCTGTCGAGGAGCTCATTGTCGACTCAGACGTACTCTCAGTGGTTGGTTCAGTTTCTGTGCTTGAAGACGCAAATGCTGTCGAGGAGCTCATTGTCGACTCAGACGTACTCTCAGTGGTTGGTTCAGTTTCTGTGCTTGAAGACGCAAATGCTGTCGAGGAGCTCATTGTCGACTCAGACGTACTCTCAGTGGTTGGTTCAGTTTCTGTGCTTGAAGACGCAAATGCTGTCGAGGAGCTCATTGTCGACTCAGACGTACTCTCAGTGGTTGGTTCAGTTTCTGTGCTTGAAGACGCAAATGCTGTCGAGGAGCTCATTGTCGACTCAGACGTACTCTCAGTGGTTGGTTCAGTTTCTGTGCTTGAAGACGCAAATGCTGTCGAGGAGCTCATTGTCGACTCAGACGTACTCTCAGTGGTTGGTTCAGCTTCTGTGCTTGAAGACGCAAATGCTGTCGAGGAGCTCATTGTCGACTCAGACGAACTCTCAGTGGTTGGTTCAGTTTCTGTGCTTGAAGACGCAAATGCTGTCGAGGAGCTCATTGTCGACTCAGACGTACTCTCAGTGGTTGGTTCAGTTTCTGTGCTTGAAGACGCAAATGCTGTCGAGGAGCTCATTGTCGACTCAGACGTACTCTCAGTGGTTGGTTCAGTTTCTGTGCTTGAAGACGCAAATGCTGTCGAGGAGCTCATTGTCGAATCAGACGTACTCTCAGTGGTTGGTTCAGTTTCTGTGCTTGAAGACGCAAATGCTGTCGAGGAGCTCGTTGTCGAATCAGACGTACTCTCAGTGGTTGGTTCAGTTTCTGTGCTTGAAGACGCAAATGCTGTCGAGGAGCTCATTGTCGACTCAGACGTACTCTCAGTGGTTGGTTCAGTTTCTGTGCTTGAAGACGCAAATGCTGTCGAGGAGCTCATTGTCGACTCAGACGTACTCTCAGTGGTTGGTTCAGTTTCTGTGCTTGACGACGCAAATGCTGTCGAGGAGCTCATTGTCGACTCAGACGTACTCTCATTGGTTGGTTCAGTTTCTGTGCTTGAAGACGCAAATGCTGTCGAGGAGCTCATTGTCGACTCAGACGTACTCTCAGTGGTTGGTTCAGTTTCTGTGATTGAAGACGCAAATGCTGTCGAGGAGCTCATCGTCGACTCAGACGTACTCTCAGTGGTTGGTTCAGTTTCTGTGCTTGAAGACGCAAATGCTGTCGAGGAGCTCATTGTCGACTCAGACGCACTCTCAGTGGTTGGTTCAGTTTCTGTGCTTGAAGACGCAAATGCTGTCGAGGAGCTCATTGTCGACTCAGACGTACTCTCAGTGGTTGGTTCAGTTTCTGTGCTTGAAGACGCAAATGCTGTCGAGGAGCTCATTGTCGACTCAGACGTACTCTCAGTGGTTGGTTCAGTTTCTGTGCTTGAAGACGCAAATGCTGTCGAGGAGCTCATTGTCGACTCAGACGTACTCTCAGTGGTTGGTTCAGTTTCTGTGCTTGAAGACGCAAATGCTGTCGAGGAGCTCATTGTCGACTCAGACGTACTTTCAGTGGTTGGTTCAGTTTCTGTGCTTGAAGACGCAAATGCTGTCGAGGAGCTCATTGTCGACTCAGACGTACTCTCAGTGGTTGGTTCAGTTTCTGTGCTTGAAGACGCAAATGCTGTCGAGGAGCTCATTGTCGACTCAGACGTACTCTCAGTGGTTGGTTCAGTTTCTGTGCTTGAAGACTCAAATGCTGTCGAGGAGCTCATCGTCGACTCAGACGTACTCTCAGTGGTTGGTTCAGTTTCTGTGCTTGAAGACGCAAATGCTGTCGAGGAGCTCATTGTCGACTCAGACGTACTCTCAGTGGTTAGTTCAGTTTCTGTGCTTGAAGACGCAAATGCTGTCGAGGAGCTCATTGTCGACTCAGACGTACTCTCAGTGGTTGGTTGAGTTTCTGTGCTTGAAGACGCAAATGCTGTCGAGGAGCTCATTGTCGACTCAGACGTACTCTCAGTGGTTGGTTCAGTTTCTGTGCTTGAAGACGCAAATGCTGTCGAGGAGCTCATTGTCGACTCAGACGTACTCTCAGTGGTTGGTTCAGTTTCTGTGCTTGAAGACGCAAATGCTGTCAAGGAGCTCATTGTCGACTCAGACGTACTCTCAGTGGTTGGTTCAGTTTCTGTGCTTGAAGACGCAAATGCTGTCGAGGAGCTCATCGTCGACTCAGACGTACTCTCAGTGGTTGTTTCAGTTTCTGTGCTTGAAGACGCAAATGCTGTCGAGGAGCTCATTGTCGACTCAGACGTACTCTCAGTGGTTGGTTCAGTTTCTGTGCTTGAAGACGCAAATGCTGTCGAAGAGCTCATTGTCGACTCAGACGTACTCTCAGTGGTTGGTTCAGTTTCTGTGCTTGAAGACGCAAATGCTGTCGAGGAGCTCATTGTCGACTCAGACGTACTCTTAGTGGTTGGTTCAGTTTCTGTGCTTGAAGACGCAAATGCTGTCGAGGAGCTCATTGTCGACTCAGACGTACTCTCAGTGGTTGGTTCAGTTTCTGTGCTTGAAGACGCAAATGCTGTCGAGGAGCTCATTGTCGACTCAGACGTACTCTCAGTGGTTGGTTCAGTTTCTGTGCTTGAAGACGCAAATGCTGTCGAGGAGCTCATTGTCGACTCAGACGTACTCTCAGTGGTTGGTTCAGTTTCTGTGCTTGAAGACGCAAATGCTGTCGAGGAGCTCATTGTCGACTCAGACGTACTCTCAGTGGTTGGTTCAGTTTCTGTGCTTGAAGACGCAAATGTTGTCGAGGAGCTCATTGTCGACTCAGACGTACTCTCAGTGGTTGGTTCAGTTTCTGTGCTTGAAGACGCAAATGCTGTCGAGGAGCTCATTGTCGACTCAGAAGTACTCTCAGTGGTTGGTTCAGTTTCTGTGCTTGAAGACGCAAATGCTGTCGAGGAGCTCATTGTCGACTCAGACGTACTCTCAGTGGTTGGTTCAGTTTCTGTGCTTGAAGACGCAAATGCTGTCGAGGAGCTCATTGTCGACTCAGACGTACTCTCAGTGGTTGGTTCAGTTTCTGTGCTTGAAGACGCAAATGCTGTCGAGGAGCTCATTGTCGACTCAGACGTACTCTCAGTGGTTGGTTCAGTTTCTGTGCTTGAAGACGCAAATGCTGTCGAGGAGCTCATTGTCGACTCAGACGTACTCTCAGTGGTTGGTTCAGTTTCTGTGCTTGAAGACGCAAATGCTGTCGAGGAGCTCATTGTCGACTCAGACGTACTCTCAGTGGTTGGTTCAGTTTCTGTGCTTGAAGACGCAAATGCTGTCGAAGAGCTCATTGTCGACTCAGACGTACTCTCAGTGGTTGGTTCAGTTTCTGTGCTTGAAGACGCAAATGCTGTCGAGGAGCTCATTGTCGACTCAGACGTACTCTCAGTGGTTGGTTCAGTTTCTGTGCTTGAAGACGCAAATGCTGTCGAGGAGCTCATTGTCGACTCAGACGTACTCTCAGTGGTTGGTTCAGTTTCTGTGTTTGAAGACGCAAATGCTGTCGAGGAGCTCATTGTCGACTCAGACGTACTCTCAGTGGTTGGTTCAGTTTCTGTGCTTGAAGACGCAAATGCTGTCGAGGAGCTCATTGTCGACTCAGACGTACTCTCAGTGGTTGGTTCAGTTTCTGTGCTTGAAGACGCAAATGCTGTCGAGGAGCTCATTGTCGACTCAGACGTACTCTCAGTGGTTGGTTCAGTTTCTGTGCTTGAAGACGCAAATGCTGTCGAGGAGCTCATTGTCGACTCAGACGTACTCTCAGTGGTTGGTTCAGTTTCTGTGCTTGAAGACGCAAATGCTGTCGAGGAGCTCATTGTCGACTCAGACGTACTCTCAGTGGTTGGTTCAGTTTCTGTGCTTGAAGACGCAAATGCTGTCGAGGAGCTCATTGTCGACTCAGACGTACTCTCAGTGGTTGGTTCAGTTTCTGTGCTTGAAGACGCAAATGCTGTCGAGGAGCTCATTGTCGACTCAGACGTACTCTCAGTGGTTGGTTCAGTTTCTGTGCTTGAAGACGCAAATGCTGTCGAGGAGCTCATTGTCGACTCAGACGTACTCTCAGTGGTTGGTTCAGTTTCTGTGCTTGAAGACGCAAATGCTGTCGAGGAGCTCATTGTCGACTCAGACGTACTCTCAGTGGTTGGTTCAGTTTCTGTGCTTGAAGACGCAAATGCTGTCGAGGAGCTCATTGTCGACTCAGACGTACTCTCAGTGGTTGGTTCAGTTTCTGTGCTTGAAGACGCAAATGCTGTCGAGGAGCTCATTGTCGACTCAGACGTACTCTCAGTGGTTGGTTCAGTTTCTGTGCTTGAAGACGCAAATGCTGTCGAGGAGCTCATTGTCGACTCAGACGTACTCTCAGTGGTTGGTTCAGTTTCTGTGCTTGAAGACGCAAATGCTGTCGAGGAGCTCATTGTCGACTCAGACGTACTCTCAGTGGTTGGTTCAGTTTCTGTGCTTGAAGACGCAAATGCTGTCGAGGAGCTCATTGTCGACTCAGACGTACTCTCAGTGGTTGGTTCAGTTTCTGTGCTTGAAGACGCAAATGCTGTCGAGGAGCTCATTGTCGACTCAGACGTACTCTCAGTGGTTGGTTCAGTTTCTGTGCTTGAAGACGCAAATGCTGTCGAGGAGCTCATTGTCGACTCAGACGTACTCTCAGTGGTTGGTTCAGTTTCTGTGCTTGAAGACGCAAATGCTGTCGAGGAGCTCATTGTCGACTCAGACGTACTCTCAGTGGTTGGTTCAGTTTCTGTGCTTGAAGACGCAAATGCTGTCGAGGAGCTCATCGTCGACTCAGACGTACTCTCAGTGGTTGTTTCAGTTTCTGTGCTTGAAGACGCAAATGCTGTCGAGGAGCTCATTGTCGACTCAGACGTACTCTCAGTGGTTGGTTCAGTTTCTGTGCTTGAAGACGCAAATGCTGTCGAAGAGCTCATTGTCGACTCAGACGTACTCTCAGTGGTTGGTTCAGTTTCTGTGATTGAAGACGCAAATGCTGTCGAGGAGCTCATTGTCGACTCAGACGTACTCTCAGTGGTTGGTTCAGTTTCTGTGCTTGAAGACGCAAATGCTGTCGAGGAGCTCATTGTAGACTCAGACGTACTCTCAGTGGTTGGTTCAGTTTCTGTGCTTGAAGACGCAAATGCTGTCGAGGAGCTCATTGTCGACTCAGACGTACTCTCAGTGGTTGGTTCAGTTTCTGTGCTTGAAGACGCAAATGCTGTCGAGGAGCTCATTGTCGACTCAGACGTACTCTCAGTGGTTGGTTCAGTTTCTGTGCTTGAAGACGCAAATGCTGTCGAAGAGCTCATTGTCGACTCAGACGTACTCTCAGTGGTTGGTTCAGTTTCTGTGCTTGAAGACGCAAATGCTGTCGAGGAGCTCATTGTCGACTCAGACGTACTCTCAGTGGTTGGTTCAGTTTCTGTGCTTGAAGACGCAAATGCTGTCGAGGAGCTCATTGTCGACTCAGACGTACTCTCAGTGGTTGGTTCAGTTTCTGTGCTTGAAGACGCAAATGCTGTCGAGGAGCTCATTGTCGACTCAGACGTACTCTCAGTGTTTGGTTCAGTTTCTGTGCTTGAAGACGCAAATGCTGTCGAGGAGCTCATTGTCGACTCAGACGTACTCTCAGTGGTTGGTTCAGTTTCTGTGCTTGAAGACGCAAATGCTGTCGAGGAGCTCATTGTCGACTCAGACGTACTCTCAGTGGTTGGTTCAGTTTCTGTGCTTGAAGACGCAAATGCTGTCGAGGAGCTCATTGTCGACTCAGACGTACTCTCAGTGGTTGGTTCAGTTTCTGTGCTTGAAGACGCAAATGCTGTCGATGAGCTCATTGTCGACTCAGACGTACTCTCAGTGGTTGGTTCAGTTTCTGTGCTTGAAGACGCAAATGCTGTCGAGGAGCTCATTGTCGACTCAGACGTACTCTCAGTGGTTGGTTCAGTTTCTGTGCTTGAAGACGCAAATGCTGTCGAGGAGCTCATTGTCGACTCAGACGTACTCTCAGTGGTTGGTTCAGTTTCTGTGCTTGAAGACGCAAATGCTGTCGAGGAGCTCATTGTCGACTCAGACGTACTCTCAGTGGTTGGTTCAGTTTCTGTGCTTGAAGACGCAAATGCTGTCGAGGAGCTCATTGTCGACTCAGACGTACTCTCAGTGGTTGGTTCAGTTTCTGTGCTTGAAGACGCAAATGCTGTCGAGGAGCTCATTGTCGACTCAGACGTACTCTCAGTGGTTGGTTCAGTTTCTGTGCTTGAAGACGCAAATGCTGTCGAGGAGCTCATTGTCGACTCAGACGTACTCTCAGTGGTTGGTTCAGTTTCTGTGCTTGAAGACGCAAATGCTGTCGAGGAGCTCATTGTCGACTCAGACGTACTCTCAGTGGTTGTTTCAGTTTCTGTGCTTGAAGACGCAAATGCTGTCGAGGAGCTCATTGTCGACTCAGACGTACTCTCAGTGGTTGGTTCAGTTTCTGTGCTTGAAGACGCAAATGCTGTCGAAGAGCTCATTGTCGACTCAGACGTACTCTCAGTGGTTGGTTCAGTTTCTGTGCTTGAAGACGCAAATGCTGTCGAGGAGCTCATTGTCGACTCAGACGTACTCTCAGTGGTTGGTTTAGTTTCTGTGCTTGAAGACGCAAATGCTGTCGAGGAGCTCATTGTCGACTCAGACGTACTCTCAGTGGTTGGTTCAGTTTCTGTGCTTGAAGACGCAAATGCTGTCGAGGAGCTCATTGTCGACTCAGACGTACTCTCAGTGGTTGGTTCAGTTTCTGTGCTTGAAGACGCAAATGCTGTCGAGGAGCTCATTGTCGACTCAGACGTACTCTCAGTGGATGGTTCAGTTTCTGTGCTTGAAGACGCAAATGCTGTCGAGGAGCTCATTGTCGAATCAGACGTACTCTCAGTGGTTGGTTCAGTTTCTGTGCTTGAAGACGCAAATGCTGTCGAGGAGCTCATTGTCGACTCAGATGTACTCTCAGTGGTTGGTTCAGTTTCTGTGCTTGAAGACGCAAATGCTGTCGTGGAGCTCATTGTCGACTCAGACGTACTCTCAGTGGTTGGTTCAGTTTCTGTGCTTGAAGACGCAAATGCTGTCGAGGAGCTCATTGTCGACTCAGACGTACTCTCAGTGGTTGGTTCAGTTTCTGTGCTTGAAGACGCAAATGCTGTCGAGGAGCTCATTGTCGACTCAGACGTACTCTCAGTGGTTGGTTCAGTTTCTGTGCTTGAAGACGCAAATGCTGTCGAGGAGCTCATTGTCGACTCAGACGTACTTTCAGTGGTTGGTTCAGTTTCTGTGCTTGAAGACGCAAATGCTGTCGAGGAGCTCATCGTCGACTCAGACGTACTCTCAGTGGTTGGTTCAGTTTCTGTGCTTGAAGACGCAAATGCTGTCGAGGAGCTCAATGTCGACTCAGACGTACTCTCAGTGGTTGGTTCAGTTTCTGTGCTTGAAGACGCAAATGCTGTCGAGGAGCTCATTGTCGACTCAGACGTACTCTCAGTGGTTGGTTCAGTTTCTGTGCTTGAAGACGCAAATGCTGTCGAGGAGCTCATTGTCGACTCAGACGTACTGTCAGTGGTTGGTTCAGTTTCTGTGCTTGAAGACGCAAATGCTGTCGAGGAGCTCATTGTCGACTCAGACGTACTCTCAGTGGTTGGTTCAGTTTCTGTGCTTGAAGACGCAAATGCTGTCGAGGAGCTCATTGTCGACTCAGACGTACTCTCAGTGGTTGGTTCAGTTTCTGTGCTTGAAGACGCAAATGCTGTCGAGGAGCTCATTGTCGACTCAGACGTACTCTCAGTGGTTGGTTCAGTTTCTGTGCTTGAAGACGCAAATGCTGTCGAGGAGCTCATTGGCGACTCAGACGTACTCTCAGTGGTTGGTTCAGTTTCTGTGCTTGAAGACTCAAATGCTGTCGAGGAGCTCATCGTCGACTCAGACGTACTCTCAGTGGTTGGTTCAGTTTCTGTGCTTGAAGACGCAAATGCTGTCGAGGAGCTCATTGTCGACTCAGACGTACTCTCAGTGGTTGGTTCAGTTTCTGTGCTTGAAGACGCAAATGCTGTCGAGGATCTCATTGTCGACTCAGACGTACTCTCAGTGGTTGGTTCAGTTTCTGTGCTTGAAGACGCAAATGCTGTCGAGGAGCTCATCGTCGATTCAGACAGACTCTCAGTGGTTGTTTCGGTTTCTGTGCTTGAAGACGCAAATGCTGTCGAGGAGCTCATTGTCGACTCAGACGTACTCTCAGTGGTTGGTTCATTTTCTGTGCTTGAAGACGCAAATGCTGTCGAGGAGCTCATTGTCGACTCAGACGTACTCTCAGTGGTTGATTCAGTTTCTGTGCTTGAAGACGCAAATGCTGTCGAGGAGCTCATTGTCGACTCAGACGTACTCTCAGTGGTTGGTTCAGTTTCTGTGCTTGAAGACGCAAATGCTGTCGAGGAGCTCATTGTCGACTCAGACGTACTCTCAGTGGTTGGTTCAGTTTCTGTGCTTGAAGACGCAAATGCTGTCGAGGAGCTCATTGTCGACTCAGACGTACTCTCAGTGGTTGGTTCAGTTTCTGTGCTTGAAGACGCAAATGCTGTCGAGGAGCTCATTGTCGACTCAGACGTACTCTCAGTGGTTGGTTCAGTTTCTGTGCTTGAAGACGCAAATGCTGTCGAGGAGCTCATTGTCGACTCAGACAGACTCTCAGTGGTTGTTTCAGTTTCTGTGCTTGAAGACGCAAATGCTGTCGAGGAGCTCATTGTCGACTCAGACGTACTCTCAGGGGTTGGTTCAGTTTCTGTGCTTGAAGACGCAAATGCTGTCGAAGAGCTCATTGTCGACTCAGACGTACTCTCAGTGGTTGGTTCAGTTTCTGTGCTTGAAGACGCAAATGCTGTCGAGGAGCTCATTGTCGACTCAGACGTACTCTCAGTGGTTGGTTCAGTTTCTGTGCTTGAAGACGCAAATGCTGTCGAGGAGCTCATTGTCGACTCAGACGTACTCTCAGTGGTTGGTTCAGTTTCTGTGCTTGAAGACGCAAATGCTGTCGAGGAGCTCATTGTTGACTCAGACGTACTCTCAGTGGTTGGCTCAGTTTCTGTGCTTGAAGACGCAAATGCTGTCGAGGAGCTCATTGTCGACTCAGACGTATTCTCAGTGGTTGGTTCATTTTCTGTGCTTGAAGACTCAAATGCTGTCGAGGAGCTCATCGTCGACTCAGACGTTCTCTCAGTGGTTGGTTCAGTTTCTGTGCTTGAAGACGCAAATGCTGTCGAGGAGCTCATTGTCGACTCAGACGTACTCTCAGTGGTTGGTTCAGTTTCTGTGCTTGAAGACGCAAATGCTGTCGAGGAGCTCATTGTTGACTCAGACGTACTCTCAGTGGTTGGTTCAGTTTCTGTGCTTGAAGACGCAAATGCTGTCGAGGAGCTCATTGTCGACTCAGACGTACTCTCAGTGGTTGGTTCAGTTTCTGTGCTTGAAGACGCAAATGCTGTCGAGGAGCTCATTGTCGACTCAGACGTACTCTCAGTGGTTGGTTCAGTTTCTGTGCTTGAAGACGCAAATGCTGTCGAGGAGCTCATCGTCGACTCAGACGTACTCTCAGTGGTTGTTTCAGTTTCTGTGCTTGAAGACGCAAATGCTGTCGAGGAGCTCATTGTCGACTCAGACGTACTCTCAGCGGTTGGTTCAGTTTCTGTGCTTGAAGACGCAAATGCTGTCGAAGAGCTCATTGTCGACTCAGACGTACTCTCAGTGGTTGGTTCAGTTTCTGTGCTTGAAGACGCAAATGCTGTCGAGGAGCTCATTGTCGACTCAGACGTACTCTCAGTGGTTGGTTCAGTTTCTGTGCTTGAAGACGCAAATGCTGTCGAGGAGCTCATTGTCGACTCAGACGTACTCTCAGTGGTTGGTTCAGTTTCTGTGCTTGAAGACGCAAATGCTGTCGAGGAGCTCATTGTCGACTCAGACGTACTCTCAGTGGTTGGTTCAGTTTCTGTGCTTGAAGACGCAAATGCTGTCGAGGAGCTCATTGTCGACTCAGACGTACTCTCAGTGGTTGGTTCAGTTTCTGTGCTTGAAGACGCAAATGCTGTCGAGGAGCTCATTGTCGACTCAGACGTACTCTCAGTGGTTGGTTCAGTTTCTGTGCTTGAAGACGCAAATGCTGTCGAGGAGCTCATTGTCGACTCAGACGTACTCTCAGTGGTTGGTTCAGTTTCTGTGCTTGAAGACGCAAATGCTGTCGAGGAGCTCATTGTCGACTCAGACGTACTCTCAGTGGTTGGTTCAGTTTCTGTGCTTGAAGACGCAAATGCTGTCGAGGAGCTCATTGTCGACTCAGACGTACTTTCAGTGGTTGGTTCAGTTTCTGTGCTAGAAGACGCAAATGCTGTCGAGGAGCTCATCGTCGACTCAGACGTACTCTCAGTGGTTGGTTCAGTTTCTGTGCTTGAAGACGCAAATGCTGTCGAGGAGCTCATTGTCGACTCAGACGTACTCTCAGTGGTTGGTTTAGTTTCTGTGCTTGAAGACGCAAATGCTGTCGAGGAGCTCAATGTCGACTCAGACGTACTCTCAGTGGTTGGTTCAGTTTCTGTGCTTGAAGACGCAAATGCTGTCGAGGAGCTCATTGTCGACTCAGACGTACTCTCAGTGGTTGGTTCAGTTTCTGTGCTTGAAGACGCAAATGCTGTCGAGGAGCTCATTGTCGACTCAGACGTACTCTCAGTGGTTGGTTCAGTTTCTGTGCTTGAAGACGCAAATGCTGTCGAGGAGCTCATCGTCGACTCAGACGTACTCTCTGTGGTTGGTTCAGTTTCTGTGCTTGAAGACGCAAATGCTGTCGAGGAGCTCATTGTCGACTCAGACGTACTCTCAGTGGTTGGTTCAGTTTCTGTGCTTGAAGACGCAAATGCTGTCGAGGAGCTCATTGTCAACTCAGACGTACTCTCAGTGGTTGGTTCAGTTTCTGTGCTTGAAGACGCAAATGCTGTCGAGGAGCTCATTGTCGACTCAGACGTACTCTCAGTGGTTGGTTCAGTTTCTGTGCTTGAAGACGCAAATGCTGTCGAGGAGCTCATTGTTGACTCAGACGTACTCTCAGTGGTTGGTTCAGTTTCTGTGCTTGAAGACGCAAATGCTGTCGAGGAGCTCATTGTCGACTCAGACGTACTCTCAGTGGTTGGTTCAGTTTCTGTGCTTGAAGACGCAAATGCTGTCGAGGAGCTCATTGTCGACTCAGACAGACTCTCAGTGGTTGTTTCAGTTTCTGTGCTTGAAGACGCAAATGCTGTCGAGGAGCTCATTGTCGACTCAGACAGACTCTCAGTGGTTGTTTCAGTTTCTGTGCTTGAAGACGCAAATGCTGTCGAGGAGCTCATTGTCGACTCAGACGTACTCTCAGTGGTTGGTTCAGTTTCTGTGCTTGAAGACGCAAATGCTGTCGAGGAGCTCATTGTCGACTCAGACGTACTCTCAGTGGTTGGTTCAGTTTCTGTGCTTGAAGACGCAAATGCTGTCGAGGAGCTCATTGTCGACTCAGACGTACTCTCAGTGGTTGGTTCAGTTTCTGTGCTTGAAGACGCAAATGCTGTCGAGGAGCTCATTGTTGACTCAGACGTACTCTCAGTGGTTGGCTCAGTTTCTGTGCTTGAAGACGCAAATGCTGTCGAGGAGCTCATTGTCGACTCAGACGTATTCTCAGTGGTTGGTTCAGTTTCTGTGCTTGAAGACTCAAATGCTGTCGAGGAGCTCATCGTCGACTCAGACGTTCTCTCAGTGGTTGGTTCAGTTTCTGTGCTTGAAGACGCAAATGCTGTCGAGGAGCTCATTGTCGACTCAGACGTACTCTCAGTGGTTGGTTCAGTTTCTGTGCTTGAAGACGCAAATGCTGTCGAGGAGCTCATTGTTGACTCAGACGTACTCTCAGTGGTTGGTTCAGTTTCTGTGCTTGAAGACGCAAATGCTGTCGAGGAGCTCATTGTCGACTCAGACGTACTCTCAGTGGTTGGTTCAGTTTCTGTGCTTGAAGACGCAAATGCTGTCGAGGAGCTCATTGTCGACTCAGACGTACTCTCAGTGGTTGGTTCAGTTTCTGTGCTTGAAGACGCAAATGCTGTCGAGGAGCTCATCGTCGACTCAGACGTACTCTCAGTGGTTGTTTCAGTTTCTGTGCTTGAAGACGCAAATGCTGTCGAGGAGCTCATTGTCGACTCAGACGTACTCTCAGCGGTTGGTTCAGTTTCTGTGCTTGAAGACGCAAATGCTGTCGAAGAGCTCATTGTCGACTCAGACGTACTCTCAGTGGTTGGTTCAGTTTCTGTGCTTGAAGACGCAAATGCTGTCGAGGAGCTCATTGTCGACTCAGACGTACTCTCAGTGGTTGGTTCAGTTTCTGTGCTTGAAGACGCAAATGCTGTCGAGGAGCTCATTGTCGACTCAGACGTACTCTCAGTGGTTGGTTCAGTTTCTGTGCTTGAAGACGCAAATGCTGTCGAGGAGCTCATTGTCGACTCAGACGTACTCTCAGTGGTTGGTTCAGTTTCTGTGCTTGAAGACGCAAATGCTGTCGAGGAGCTCATTGTCGACTCAGACGTACTCTCAGTGGTTGGTTCAGTTTCTGTGCTTGAAGACGCAAATGCTGTCGAGGAGCTCATTGTCGACTCAGACGTACTCTCAGTGGTTGGTTCAGTTTCTGTGCTTGAAGACGCAAATGCTGTCGAGGAGCTCATTGTCGACTCAGACGTACTCTCAGTGGTTGGTTCAGTTTCTGTGCTTGAAGACGCAAATGCTGTCGAGGAGCTCATTGTCGACTCAGACGTACTCTCAGTGGTTGGTTCAGTTTCTGTGCTTGAAGACGCAAATGCTGTCGAGGAGCTCATTGTCGACTCAGACGTACTTTCAGTGGTTGGTTCAGTTTCTGTGCTAGAAGACGCAAATGCTGTCGAGGAGCTCATCGTCGACTCAGACGTACTCTCAGTGGTTGGTTCAGTTTCTGTGCTTGAAGACGCAAATGCTGTCGAGGAGCTCATTGTCGACTCAGACGTACTCTCAGTGGTTGGTTTAGTTTCTGTGCTTGAAGACGCAAATGCTGTCGAGGAGCTCAATGTCGACTCAGACGTACTCTCAGTGGTTGGTTCAGTTTCTGTGCTTGAAGACGCAAATGCTGTCGAGGAGCTCATTGTCGACTCAGACGTACTCTCAGTGGTTGGTTCAGTTTCTGTGCTTGAAGACGCAAATGCTGTCGAGGAGCTCATTGTCGACTCAGACGTACTCTCAGTGGTTGGTTCAGTTTCTGTGCTTGAAGACGCAAATGCTGTCGAGGAGCTCATCGTCGACTCAGACGTACTCTCTGTGGTTGGTTCAGTTTCTGTGCTTGAAGACGCAAATGCTGTCGAGGAGCTCATTGTCGACTCAGACGTACTCTCAGTGGTTGGTTCAGTTTCTGTGCTTGAAGACGCAAATGCTGTCGAGGAGCTCATTGTCAACTCAGACGTACTCTCAGTGGTTGGTTCAGTTTCTGTGCTTGAAGACGCAAATGCTGTCGAGGAGCTCATTGTCGACTCAGACGTACTCTCAGTGGTTGGTTCAGTTTCTGTGCTTGAAGACGCAAATGCTGTCGAGGAGCTCATTGTCGACTCAGACGTACCCTCAGTGGTTGGTTCAGTTTCTGTGCTTGAAGACGCAAATGCTGTCGAGGAGCTCATTGTCGACTCAGACGTACTCTCAGTGGTTGGTTCAGTTTCTGTGCTTGAAGACGCAAATGCTGTCGAGGAGCTCATTGTCGACTCAGACGTACTCTCAGTGGTTGGTTCAGTTTCTGTGCTTGAAGACGCAAATGCTGTCGAGGAGCTCATCGTCGACTCAGACAGACTCTCAGTGGTTGTTTCGGTTTCTGTGCTTGAAGACGCAAATGCTGTCGAGGAGCTCATTGTCGACTCAGACGTACTCTCAGTGGTTGGTTCAGTTTCTGTGCTTGAAGACGCAAATGCTGTTGAAGAGCTCATTGTCGAATCAGACGTACTCTCAGTGGTTGGTTCAGTTTCTGTGCTTGAAGACGCAAATGCTGTCGAGGAGCTCATTGTCGACTCAGACGTACTCTCAGTGGTTGGTTCAGTTTCTGTGCTTGAAGACTCAAATGCTGTCGAGGAGCTCATCGTCGACTCAGACGTACTCTCAGTGGTTGGTTCAGTTTCTGTGCTTGAAGACGCAAATGCTGTCGAGGAGCTCATTGTCGACTCAGACGTACTCTCAGTGGTTGGTTCAGTTTCTGTGCTTGAAGACGCAAATGCTGTCAAGGAGCTCATTGTCGACTCAGACGTACTCTCAGTGGTTGGTTCAGTTTCTGTGCTTGAAGACGCAAATGCTGTCGAGGAGCTCATTGTCGACTCAGACGTACTCTCAGTGGTTGGTTCAGTTTCTGTGCTTGAAGACGCAAATGCTGTCGAGGAGCTCATTGTCGACTCAGACGTACTCTCAGTGGTTGGTTCAGTTTCTGTGCTTGAAGACGCAAATGCTGTCGAGGAGCTCATTGTCGAATCAGACGTACTCTCAGTGGTCGGTTCAGTTTCTGTGCTTGAAGACGCAAATGCTGTCGAGGAGCTCATTGTCGACTCAGACGTACTCTCAGTGGTTGGTTCAGTTTCTGTGCTTGAAGACGCAAATGCTGTCGAGGAGCTCATTGTCGACTCAGACGTACTCTCAGTGGTTGGTTCAGTTTCTGTGCTTGAAGACGCAAATGCTGTCGAGGAGCTCATTGTCGACTCAGACGTACTCTCAGTGGTTGGTTCAGTTTCTGTGCTTGAAGACGCAAATGCTGTCGAGGAGCTCATTGTCGACTCAGACGTACTCTCAGTGGTTGGTTCAGTTTCTGTGCTTGAAGACGCAAATGCTGTCGAGGAGCTCATTGTTGACTCAGACGTACTCTCAGTGGTTGGTTCAGTTTCTGTGCTTGAAGACGCAAATGCTGTCGAGGAGCTCATTGTCGACTCAGACGTACTCTCAGTGGTTGGTTCAGTTTCTGTGCTTGAAGACGCAAATGCTGTCGAGGAGCTCATTGTTGACTCAGACGTACTCTCAGTGGTTGGTTCAGTTTCTGTGCTTGAAGACGCAAATGCTGTCGAGGAGCTCATTGTCGACTCAGACGTACTCTCAGTGGTTGGTTCAGTTTCTGTGCTTGAAGACGCAAATGTTGTCGAGGAGCTCATTGTCGACTCAGACGTACTCTCAGTGGTTGGTTCAGTTTCTGTGCTTGAAGACGCAAATGCTGTCGAGGAGCTCATTGTCGACTCAGACGTACTCTCAGTGGTTGGTTCAGTTTCTGTGCTTGAAGACGCAAATGCTGTCGAGGAGCTCATTGTCGACTCAGACGTACTGTCAGTGGTGGGTTCAGTTTCTGTGCTTGAAGACGCAAATGTTGTCGAGGAGCTCATTGTCGACTCAGACGTACTCTCAGTGGTTGGTTCAGTTTCTGTGCTTGAAGACGCAAATGCTGTCGAGGAGCTCATTGTCGACTCAGACGTACTCTCAGTGGTTGGTTCAGTGTCTGTGCTTGAAGACGCAAATGCTGTCGAGGAGCTCATTGTCGACTCAGACGTACTCTCAGTGGTTGGTTCAGTTCCTGTGCTTGAAGACGCAAATGCTGTCGAGGAGCTCATTGTCGAATCAGACGTACTCTCAGTGGTTGGTTCAGTTTCTGTGCTTGAAGACGCAAATGCTGTCGAGGAGCTCATTGTCGACTCAGACGCACTCTCAGTGGTTGGTTCAGTTTCTGTGCTTGAAGGCGCAAATGCTGTCGAGGAGCTCATTGTCGACTCAGACGTACTCTCAGTGGTTGGTTCAGTTTCTGTGCTTGAAGACGCAAATGCTGTCGAGGAGCTCATTGTCGACTCAGACGTACTCTCAGTGGTGGGTTTAGTTTCTGTGCTTGAAGACGCAAATGTTGTCGAGGAGCTCATTGTCGACTCAGACGTACTCTCAGTGGTTGGTTCAGTTTCTGTGCTTGAAGACGCAAATGCTGTCGAGGAGCTCATTGTCGACTCAGACGTACTCTCAGTGGTTGGTTCAGTGTCTGTGCTTGAAGACGCAAATGCTGTCGAGGAGCTCATTGTCGACTCAGACGTACTCTCAGTGGTTGGTTCAGTTTCTGTGCTTGAAGACGCAAATGCTGTCGAGGAGCTCATTGTCGACTCAGACGTACTCTCAGTGGTTGGTTCAGTTCCTGTGCTTGAAGACGCAAATGCTGTCGAAGAGCTCATTGTCGAATCAGACGTACTCTCAGTGGTTGGTTCAGTTTCTGTGCTTGAAGACGCAAATGCTGTCGAGGAGCTCATTGTCGACTCAGACGCACTCTCAGTGGTTGGTTCAGTTTCTGTGCTTGAAGACGCAAATGCTGTCGAGGAGCTCATTGTCGACTCAGACGTACTCTCAGTGGTTGGTTCAGTTTCTGTGCTTGAAGACGCAAATGCTGTCGAGGAGCTCATTGTCGACTCAGACGTACTCTCAGTGGTTGGTTCAGTTTCTGTGCTTGAAGACGCAAATGTTGTCGAGGAGCTCATTGTCGAATCAGACGTACTCTCAGTGGTTGGTTCAGTTTCTGTGCTTGAAGACGCAAATGCTGTCGAGGAGCTCATTGTCGACTCAGACGTACTCTCAGTGGTTGGTTTAGTTTCTGTGCTTGAAGACGCAAATGCTGTCGAGGAGCTCATTGTCGACTCAGACGTACTCTCAGTGGTTGGTTCAGTTTCTGTGCTTGAAGACGCAAATGCTGTCGAGGAGCTCATTGTCGACTCAGACGTACTCTCAGTGGTTGGTTCAGTTTCTGTGCTTGAAGACGCAAATGCTGTCGAGGAGCTCATTGTCGACTCAGACGTACTCTCAGTGGTTGGTTCAGTTTCTGGGCTTGAAGACGCAAATGCTGTCGAGGAGCTCATTGTCGACTCAGACGTACCCTCAGTGGTTGGTTCAGTTTCTGTGCTTGAAGACGCAAATGCTGTCGAGGAGCTCATTGTCGACTCAGACGTACTCTCAGTGGTTGGTTCAGTTTCTGTGCTTGAAGACGCAAATGCTGTCGAGGAGCTCATTGTCGACTCAGACGTACTCTCAGTGGTTGGTTCAGTTTCTGTGCTTGAAGACGCAAATGCTGTCGAGGAGCTCATTGTCGACTCAGACGTACCCTCAGTGGTTGGTTCAGTTTCTGTGCTTGAAGACGCAAATGCTGTCGAGGAGCTCATTGTCGACTCAGACGTACTCTCAGTGGTTGGTTCAGTTTCTGTGCTTGAAGACGCAAACGCGGTCGAGGAGCTCATTGTCGACTCAGGCGTATTCTCAGTGGTTGGTTCAGTTTCTGTGCTTGAAGACACAAATGCTGTCGAGGAGCTCATTGTCGAATCAGACGTTCTCTCAGTGGTTGGTTTAGTTTCTGTGCTTGAAGACGCAAATGCTGTCGAGGAGCTCATTGTCGACTCAGCCGTACTCTCAGTGGTCGGTTCAGTTTCTGTGCTTGAAGACGCAAATGCTGTCGAGGAGCTCATTGTCGACTCAGACGTACTCTCAGTGGTTGGTTCAGTTTCTGTGCTTGAAGACGCAAATGCTGTCGAGGAGCTCATCGTTGACTTAGACGTACCCTCAGTGGTTGGTTCAGTTTCTGTGCTTGAAGACGCAAATGCTGTCGAGGAGCTCATTGTCGGCTCAGACGTTCTCTCAGTGGTTGGTTCAGTTTCTGTGCTTGAAGACGCAAATGCTGTTGAGGAGCTCATTGTCGACTCAGACGTACTCTCAGTGGTCGGTTCAGTTTCTGTGCTTGAAGACGCAAATGCTGTCGAGGAGCTCATCGTCGACTTAGACGTACCCTCAGTGGTTGGTTCAGTTTTTGTGCTTGAAGACGTAAATGCTGTCGAGGAGCTCATTGTCGACTCAGACGTACTCTCAGTGGTTGATTTAGTTTCTGTGCTTGAAGATGCAAATGCTGTTGAGGGGCTCATTGTCGAACCAGAGGTACTAGTAAATGTCGCATTAGTAGCTGCGCTAGATGACATCGTCGTGATAGTTGTATATTCTGTTGTGGTAGGATCTGGTCCACACATTTCTAATTTTTCATCTCCGAGATCATCGCAGTCTTCGTCTTCGCATACGTAACAATAAATCCCTTCCGATTTTACTTAAGAGAAGAAATTTCTTTTTTAATTTTCTATCAGCACAAGTTTTTAACAACTCTTTTATAAGAACTTGACTTAATAAATCGTCAAAGCGTTTTCAATAGCATTGAACAAACAAACAATTTTCAAGTAGATTGGTATCTAACGAAAAGCGTTCGATAAGAATACACCGATAACAAGAACGGCGTTGAGAAAAGTCTTTTACACTAAATGCCTTAAGACCTTCAATGTTAAACACTATATGACAAGAATATGCAAATGTTATTTTTCGTAACGGTTCGAAATGAGTTGAACATTTTGCTTTTTAGGACGCTTTGGTTTGTTATATGTATTTGCATTTTCGCACAAATATTTTTAGTTTCAAACACAAACACGTCACCACTCACCTTTATCCACCAGAGACCCGATGATCAGCAAAATAAGTGTCGGAAGGCCCGCTTTCATTTTTTGAGCGAATGCAGCTCAGTTATTGTTCAAAGATTTGAATATTAAAAAGAACTGCAAATACTTTCTTTCTAAGGAAGTTTTTTCTTTTTAGAAGCACTTTTTGTTGCTCTGCTGGGTTCTGGCCGTCCTAACTTTCGAAATCGAACTGATTGTTGTAACGATAATGTAATTCGACTTGCAATATCAATGGTTTTTTCGCAAACCAAAAGTACTTCATCACTCAGGTCTTATCGCAGTTTTGTCTAAGGTCTCTTAAGATATCTACAAGTGACAATGAATCGAAAACTTTTAACATTAGAAAGCCAGAGCGGTGTATTAAATGCATTGTTGTTTTAAGATAGGAAATGAAGTGCACTTGCAAAGCTTTTGAAGAAAAATGTTTCTTATTCGAACAGATATGTAAGTATATAAAGAGTTTAATAAATACTCGGAACAAACACTCACTTTTAACTCTTGAGCACCCAAATCATGTCGGTAGATTTAAGAACGGACTCTTTGAAATAAAGTGCTTTTGAGAGATCTGAAGCACTTATGGCGCTGAGTTTACTAAACCCACATTAAGGAGTAGTTTTCATCAAAATATTGATACATATGTTGCATTGTGAACAACATTTAAACCATCTAAGTCATTCAGACTCATAAGCCTAATTGGAGGGTTGCTATCCGGAATAACAATTAAAAAAGTAAATATTTACCACAGACATATGTTTGACTGTTTTCAAAGACATTCTTCAAACTGATAGAGGAATAATTATGAGTGTTAAGCAAAAAATCGTAAAGAAATAAGCGAAAGTTTAAGGAGCTTTTATAGGAATGTCAAGGTTTGCGATCAAAGTCTATTGCTTCTTGCAGAACATCTATGATTTCTTGAATAAAATCATTGGGTTTGGATCACCCAGTAGGCCTTAAATAAGCATCGGTATAGAGCCAAAATATTAAATAAAAAAAAAAATACAATTTCAGGCAACAAAGAACTTTTCTATTCCCTCATGGTCAAGCGATATAAAAACACTCGCTTTATTATTCTGTAGTTTGATGACTAGTATTCTCTTCATGGCATAAAAACTGGCATTGTCACTTCACGCTGTGCATCAAATACTGGCTTAAGACCATGAACGTAATAAACTACACAAAAAATTCGAAAACTGAACCAATTTTTATGCGTAAATTGCCAACAAGACGCATTCAATAAGAGCTCTTTAAACTTAATCATCTCATTCAACCAGTCAGTGTCAAGTTCATTCAGAAACCAAGTAGATATTAAATACAATGTCCCTATCAAAGTTGCATAATCTTTCGTCAAAGGAAATAAAGTCTTTGTTTACATTCTTCGCATTGTCAACAAAAGAATGAGAAATACGCTCAAAACCTTTGATGATACTTGATAGTGATGATAATAATACACTAAGCAATTGATTTGACCATACAGATAAGATAAGTTAACTTTTTAATACAAAGTTTAGTCCGAATGCTATGCTTTTATGACGACCACGAAGCATTTGAAACAAAAAGTAGGCGCTTTGCTTCAATGTCATTGATTGCAACTGATATTTTCGAAACGTAAATAAGTAGTGTGTGGATTCGAAATATGTATAAGCATATAGAATTTTTTTGAATAACGATAATTTTATTTTTAACACCTGGGCGGTAAGGCAAAGGCTATTTAATACAAAAAAAAAACACATAAGTTCAAATATTTATAATGAATGGATTGATGTTGATTGGTTTTAAATTAACAAGTTGGGGCAAGTGCTTTCAAATTTCAGTGCATGTTATCAGGCAGTGTCGAGAAGAAAAACACTGTGACTTTTGTTATCAGTCTGGGAGCATTCGAAGCAACTGTCTTTAAGTTAAAAACTGAGAGTTAGCGTAATATCTTGAAAGATCTGGTCTTTCAAGATATTACAAATTCAGGGTTTTTTCTTAGACGTTTTCTATCTGGCAATTCTTTTTTCGGTCTCGGGTAACGCTTTTCGCGATGAATTGGAAAAATCCTCCGATAGTCAATTCATTCCCATGAGAAGCGCTTTCTCGATTAGACCGTCGCGTCGGAACCGGCAGAATTGTTCCTTCACAAAGTATGGTTGTGAGGTTGTGAGAAATGCGCTGGGTCCAGGGGATCCTCACTTTGTTGCGCCGCCCTATTTATTTATTCTTTTTTCGGAGTTGGTCTCTTTGACCGCATAATTTCGTGTGGTAAACCTGTGACCTGTGAGTTACCTCGACGATCGGGCGACTTAAGACCGCTGGACTATTTTTTGAGTAGTTATATGAAGTCGCATGTCTACGCAGATAAGCCCGAAACGATTGGACCCTTGTAAGAGAATATCCGGAGCGTTATTGTTGACGGTTCCAAATGCTGCAATAAATGGTCTAAAATTTGGCCTTTCGGCTGGAACTTACTCGAGCCACCCGCAATCACTTGAAATCATTTTTAATCAAAACCTAATCTTTATAACAAAGCTAAATTCTAAATTCTTGGCAGTAACATCAAATTGTTTGCGTTTTATTTTTTTCCTTTAAACCACAAGTTTAAAAAAAAAACGCCCGTTACTATTGGGAATGCCTTAGGGTTATCAAAAAAAGGTTTAAGAACCGACGTATTTTACAGTTTACCTTACGTGTTTTTTACGGCGATTTTGACGAGAATCCAGAGGGAGAAACGGAAAGAGCACAACATTTCGTTACCTTTACTTTTTTCAATAAAAATTAGCGCTGTTGAAAGCAGTTTTGATGTGGGTGTATAGTATTGAATGAAAATTAAGTAAGAGGAGTAATTTAGATCTCGAAGGGATCACATCTCCACCACTCTTTCCTACTGATTCATGTGGGGACCCCCGATGCTACCCATTGCTTTCTATCGTGTCTTTCTAAAGGAGAGAAAAAGATAACAAAAATGTCCAGTGAGATCGCATGCTGCCATAGCTGAATTTGCAAACGAATTTTGACACTCCAAGACTATATAAGGGAACAGCATGGTTGCAACGATGTTGATGAATATGGAGGTGTTCAGAAGAAATATCACTATGGCGGGTGACTGCTACTTATAGATAAGAGAAAATCGTTATTTCTCATTATTATCAAAAAGCGTCTACAAAAGTATTATCTATTAAATTAATTTCAAAATGAGCTCTGAGGACTACATGTTGTTTTTTGAGTAGAAACCAAGTCTCCACTTAAAGAAACAGTACTCGGATATGCTTAACACCTGATTTTGAGTGTTTATATAATTTTATAGTTGTTGAATTGTTAGTTGTAAGAGCATGCTGTTGCACTTGATTACAACACCTTGTAGAATTAATAAAACAGCTGTAGGGAAACAAAATAAGTAAAAATCCTACAATATAAAACCGTCAATCAAATTTGGTCTATACACGACTTTAATAAATTTGTGTAAGTGCATTCCAAGTGCTTTTGATGTTTCACAAGAAATGTAATTGATTATATTTTTATTGGGGATTTTTTTTTTTTTTATCAGAGCGAGATATTTAGAGCTTATGCGCATTCAACGTGTTTTAAGCTTTAGATATTTGGTTATATTCGCAACACAATTATGACTTTTACGTAAGACTGGTCACTTAGATGTAATGTAACATTTAGGAATAGGGAAGGTACAAAAAACGTTACGGTGAGTCACATTGGAGGTTCCTGAAAATTTTCATCGACTCCCCCAAAAATAACTAAAACGTTCTTCCCAAGTATGAGAGTTTTGATATAAGAGGGATCAGGTAAGTCTTTCTGATAATGAAAGTTTATTTCTTCAGTAGCTTTGTTATGACAGTATCTTTCCGGTAAGCCATGTACTTCAAAAGTATAATAGCCATTTTCATACATCAACCTTCAAATTTTACATAGTTAGTGTGGGAAATTCACAATAACGTTCAATAAAACACAGTCATTTTCTCTATGAGTAAAGACTAATTATATTTGTAATATACTTCTTCCGTGAACGTTTTCCAAGAACATTGGCCCTTTTATGTGTGTCTAAGTCTAAGATAACAACGTTAAAGAAGTAGTTTTCATTCAATTTATCGTAGAATGTAAAGTGGTATAATTGAAGTCGTATCGCTTTTTGTCAAATATCGCTTCATAAAGATCAAGAACACCGCGGTATAGGATAACTTACTTGTTGCTTTAGTGTGGAAATTAATAAATATGATTCATTAAAAAGAAATTTTTACCACAATAAACTAACGTATGAGAGGTTGATCTATGATACCATCGAAAGAAGTTTTGTCTTCTCAGAGACATTCCTTTTCTTTCTATCACAAAATGAGTTTTCTTCTTTAAATAGATCAACGAAGAATCGAGAATTTGAGTTATGCATGAACAAACTGTATTGTGGGTAAATAGCAACAGAACGGCTACTGTGGTTAATGTTATCGATGTTGCAGCAACTTGATCAGTTCCTGATTGGAGTAAAGTATTCTATCTCTTGTTCTGGTCATTTGATCAAAAACTGATCAGCGAGCAGTACCTACCCTTTAGCTTGATTTGTCTATCTGATCAGGAATTGATCCGCATACAAATTTGCAATCATATAAAAAAAATGGGCACGACTCCGTCATAGTCTGCTTATTACACTATCAAAATCTTAAGATTGAATACAAGGTTTCAGTGTTCGCTCTTCATAATAGATTTCATAGTACAGGGTTGCCAGCCACACAGTTATTGTAAAAATTTAATAAAATATTAAAAGAAACAAAATTATATATTCCAGATGTTTTAATCGAAAATAAAATAATGTCGATATGTTGACAAAAAATTCATATAAATTTAGGATACCGTTTTGAAAATGTTAAAGAAAATTAAAATTTCCCAAATGATGTTACGCAATCTCACTTAAACTACCTAGAATTTCTTAAATATAAAATTTCGTAATCCGTTTCGATGGTCGCAAAAATTCAAGACCAATAACAACAACAACAACAATACGACGACCACCTCGTCTTTGGTAATTACCGCGAGCGGTCGAAATAGCGTTGGCTCTAGTAGTGGTGTCGTCATTGACGGCAATGACATCGACAACAAGGGAATGAGAATAGGACGTGATTCGCAAACCAGAAACATCATCACCAACAAGTCAAAATCGTGTATAAGCCACTAACAAGAAAGTCGGGTTTGAAAAAAACGATGCTATGGAAGGCACCATTTTAGACTTTTTTTTATAAATATTTTTTTTACATTATAAGAAAGACAACTAAATATGAATCTCTCACACAAAATTTTATCGAAATCGTTTGAGCCATTTTCGAGATAAATAAGTGTTATGATAAAAGTTGTATGGCAGGTACCGTTATTTCAAGACCTAGAAGCCCAATTCCAGAGACTAGCTGCAAAACTTGAAGAAACTCGGTCAAGCTGTTCAGGCTGTAGATCCACATACGTACATACCGACATACAGACAGACAAACAAACAGAATTGCAGGGGCTGGATTCAGTAACGTTTTATTTGATTTTTGGGCGATAAAAAACCCCTAAAAAACTTGCCAAAATTTTTAAGACGATAGTAAATTAGCTTTCCATAAACCACTGAAAACAAGATAATTGAAACAATCTTTTCACGACGCAATCTACTATAGACGATTGAACGATAATTGTCTGAAAAGTTACGAAATGACTTACTTGATGGAATACCTACTTTATCGTATTCTCTATCATTGTAATGTCATGTCCAATTGTTACTTCAATTTTATTTTCTGTGCGATTGCAAAACTTGCCTTATAGTAGGTGCCTATAATCGCAAGTAAAAAAAAACATGCGGTAACGTAAATGATCACATTTAAAACCAAATGATAAATATCTTTTCGTTTGCTAAGTAAACAAATTTGCCTATCTCTTTCAAAACATGACTTTAGGTGACCCGAGTCGATGTTAATGATTTTCTTGAGTCTGATATCAAAAGTTAATAAGAAAAATAGCTGCAACACTTTGGTATAATTGAAAAAAAAGCTTTGTTATCTTCTCCATTGATAAAAATAAATCACATACAACTAGGCGCAATAAATTAACTGAAAAGCTTTAAATGATAACTTATAGAAGCTATACAGTGTGACCGTCATTTTTGGAGGATTTAAGCACAGGTTTCTATTGTTTTTAAATTAATTTTTTGTTAACCGGAAATGTTCGAATTCGTAACAAACGTAAATAAGTAAGAAACAATGCCTCGCGCTTTTCTCACAACCATAGCTTGTAAGGGAATGGATACAATTTTCTGCCGGGTTTTCAATCGAGAAAGCGCTTCTCATGGCAACGAGTTTACTAACGGAGGACTTGCCAATTCCTCGCGAAAGGCGATACCAGTGGAAAAACATTTTTACCTCTATTGGGATTCGAACCACGAACCTTTGGGTTAACAGCAGACATGCTAATCATCACGCCACGGGTACCAGTACATAAATCACTAAAATCAGTGTAAAATTGATTTTCGTAAAAAGATCATGATATTGTCAAATTTCAACCATTTGGCGTCTTGACGATATTTTTTTCTATAAGACAAACCCAAAAACTATATTTCTGCCTTAAAATATTTTGACAGATGATCCAAGATTTAAAACAATGGCTGAAAAAATGGCAACCTTTCAGGCTAAGGCAACTTTAATCAAAATACACTTTATGTATACCTACTGTTCCATTCCTGTTTAAACGAATTTGGATATTGTCAAACATACGGCAGCAAATGATTTTTGGGGAAATGCAAATATTTTAAATAAAATCATTTACAGAAATCGTTTACACAAAAAAAAAAAAAAAAAATAAATAAATACAATAAATAATAAATAGATAAATTGAATATGTAGTATGATTAAAATTCCTCTCAACCATCTCAATGGAACGAAGAGGATCTACAATCTCCAACCATCTAAAACGGCTAGGCTATAGAACTAATCATGGTAGTTTACTCACGGAAGGTTAGATAATTAGAGCTTATTATTGATACCTGCGAAGGAACAATTAAAATCTTATTGGGATTTCAACTCCGATCTCAAACTTAGAGCTTTCTACTAAACACACGCTAGTATTTTGTCTGCTAAGAGCTAGACAGCGCTCGATACGTAGTGGTTAACAAGTCTGCCGTTTGTATATAAAAAATATAGTAAAGCCAAAAGGGCAATTTAACAGTCTTATGGACCGGAGGACACCGGGTGGCTCAGAAATCGTTTTTAAATATACAATGGTGAGCACAATAGCTTGGAACGGAGACTGCAAAGTTAGACCAGAGACAATAGATCTACCACCAGTCCAAAAGTCTTCACAATCCTACTTTAGTTTACATATACAATGCTGTCACATCGTAGTCCGATGCTCAAATCCCAAAATCATTCAATTGTTTTTCTACAGGTACGGAGAGCAACAAGTGAAATATTTCACAAGTTATGCAATGGTTCCCGACCCTCCCCCGGCCCGACAACGTGCAACGGAGGCAACATTGGAACCAAATTTAAAACTTGGCGGGATCCCTCTCTCACTTAGCTTTCAAATTTGTTTAATTCTACTTTCAAGCAAGTTCACGCATCAAATTTCAATAGAAATGAACTAAAAACAAAAGACTTCTGAAGAAAATTAAGTTTCCCAAATAGACAAGGAACAAGCTTAGATTTCAAATTTCGAATTTAAAATCACTACTTGTACTAAGTTACGCATTTTCTGCTCTACGACTGTTTTTGTTGACCTTAAGTTTTTATCACCCCGCCACTGATTTTCGCACCCCACAACTGGTTTTCCCTACTACTGTTTATCTAGTGGTACCCATGGCGCCATGGTAGTGTGTCTCCCTGTTGTGTGGAAGGTACAAGGTTAGAGCTCCATAAACACCAAAGAAAAAAATATTTTTCCTCAAGTATAGCCTTTCGCAAGGAATTGGCAATTTCTCTGACAGAACATTAGCCGATGAAATCGGCAAAAAAAATGTAGGACCCTTCAATTCTTCAACGGAATTCACCACTCCACTACTGTGTTTTTCTTCCACACATGTCTTTCTAAGTAAAAAGTAGCTAAGGAACTATCAAGTCTCCTAATAACGAAAGAATGTATGAAAACGATGGCCGTAAAACTAATCACATTAAATTATTTTGCCTAAGTTTGCCCCACCAACCACATGCCCCCATCTACCCTTTCCTTAAATTCGAACTTTATTGGTTTAATTTAAACAATGGAGGGAACAAAGGTTCGTCTTTCAAATATCGTACAGAAACATACATATATCAAAAAACTTCATGAATTCATTCAACAACGTTGTATTAGTGCTATGATTCACTCAATAATAATCTTCAAATAGAATCTACGAAAAGCATTTTGCTGAACAATTTTTTTATTACTGCAATCAATTAAAAGCAGAGGAAGAGCTTTTTTGACTTCTCTTATCTAATCCGTTATTTTTCTTATCAAAAAATACAATACGACCGAGGAAACAAGACGTTGTCATGTTTGGTACTTGGGTACTATGATAATCACATTCCAGTTCTGGGATATTTTACTTTTTATCCAAACTAAATGCCGAAGAAGCTCGGGCCTCAAATGGGAATATTGAGAATTATGATGAAAGTAACAAGCACCTGCTTCCGTCGAGAAAAATAGAACCTTTCCGAAGCCAATTCAACAAAGATCGTCTACATCAACAGTAAGACAAAAAAAGGTTCTGAAGAATATAACCCTATCAAAGCACATTTTATATTTTTTAATAAAATGTGCCCAGCCACTTGAAAGATATGGGCTTTCGATTCAAAAATATATTATACCCACCACCTGAGTGTTATCAACTGCGATAGTTTACCTAGATACTTTTGGTTCTATTTTAGTATGCTACCAACATCTGTGACATTCGTAACACATATTTGTTTAAAGTGGGCTTAATTTTATTAAGATTTCAAAATTGATCTCAAATAAACAAACTTCTGAAAGAACATGGAGATCGTTTGGAAAATTTTGTTTTTTGGGCTAGTTCTGACTGTGTCTAGTGCCACCGCAGCTGGTATATTCTTTAAGAAATAATTTGTTAGAAAAATATTAATTATCTTTTCTAGTAAAAAATTGCATAGTCTGTGACAGCTCCAATGCTGACTGTCTCAAAAACCCCGAGAAAATTACTGGTACTGCTTGTACAACATCATGTTTTACTTCAATTGGTGAGTAATATATTTCAATTTTATTAAAAATCCGTCATCCGTTTACTGTTCTATTAACTATCTTGTCAATTTCAATAACCATTTTGTCAAAAAAAATACATTTACTTGAAGTCGCTCTAGAAATTTGTGGAAAACAAGACCAATTTGGAGTTTGGTACTTTCCTATAATTATTATCAAATAACAAATTGATTTTTGATATCAGCTTAACACGTCATAGTCTTACGATTTCACCATTTCGATTAGATGTTATCAAAATGGCAAGCTTGGAAAAATGAGTGAATGGCTTTGAAAACTTTCCAAAAAAGTATGTGAAACTTAAAATTTTGATACTTACCCATAAGGACTATTGATCTGAAGGTCGTTAGACCCAAATTTAAAAAAACAAAAGCTGGGACACACTTTTAGCAGTTTTTTCCGATAAATTACTTAACTAGTACTTAACTTGGGAATAACAAATGAATTAGTTCATTGCTGTCCTGAAGTATTGAAGAAGCAGCGAAAGTTTAGAAGAAATGTCACATCTTTTCGATTTCAAGTTAGTTAAGAAATTAGAATGACTAATAGACCAGTTCAATAATCTTTTTTGTTGTTAAAGTGCTTAACACCTCGTCCATTTTGAAGATAAACTACCTAAAGGTATCCAAGTCTATGTCAACAAGTGATAGGAAACTTGACTTTTGCTTCTTTTTACGTTGGTTTTTATTTTCAAGTGCAGAAATTTCAATACCAGCATTCGGCTTCTGCCAGGATACTGAATTCAAATATTCGACTCTTTCAAAAAGGGATTCCACATGCAGGTATTATAGTAAGCGCATCCGATAGGTTGTTGTACTCGCCCGCTGGCATAACTTCTAAATTTATAGAAAACAATTTAGTGCTATCTACAGCGAATTGAGGGGATTTGAAAAAAAAAACACTCAGTTTAACATTAAAAGCGAGTTGAGTTTTTTCAAAAAACGCTTTGTGGTTACCTCAGGAAAAACCTACGACTTGAACTAACAAGACCAATATGTTTGTTAAAGCACTTAGTTTTTGCTGAGGGGAGATTCAGGTAACAATTAGGACTGTCCGGTACATATAAGTACAGCGTGGGCCAAAAGGTTATTCACAATTTCAAACGCTTCATTATAATCAACCAACTGGGTTAGCGCGACGATTCCAACGCCATCTGTTGCATAAAACTATGCCATTTAATGGAAAAAAAATCGGTTAGTTACTATGGCATCGTGGATGCGACAGCGACGTTCGTTCGCTGTGGAGTGTTATTTTAAAAACGGGGGGAGTGCAATCGCTACCCAGCGCTATTTCAAAAAACTGTTTAATTTAAAACGTCACGAAAAACCCCGAGTCTGTCGTTAGAATGATGGGTGAAAAACTTCGCGAATCGGGTAATGTCATTAACCGTCCCCGAATCAGCCGTCCGCGTACATCAAGGACGCGGCAAACATTAAAAACTGTCAACGACGCCTTGAGCAAAAGTCTTCGTCGGTCTGTGGGAGTGTTTTTCCCGCTCTCCGCTTGAGACATATTCGTCTTCTGATACTTGGTTTCAACGAGACGGAGCGACTTCGCATATCACTACTGATGTTTTTACCTTGTTGAGAAAAAAATTCGGTAACCGCTTGATTTCGTGCAATTGTGACTTCGTGGCCGCCTCGTAGCCCGGATCTGACGCTGCCGGATTTTTTCCTGTGGGGTTTCTTGAAGAGCAGGGTGTATGAAGGCAAGCTTTCAGACGCTGAAGCATTAAAATTAGCTATCCGAACTGAAATTGCTGCGATTCCGCGGATGATGTTTGCCAGAATCCGAAAAATTTTTTGAGAAAAGAGTGCGCGAATGTTTCCGCCGCCTTGGCGACTACTTACTGGATGTTTTATATAAAAAATAAATTTTTTTATTAAATGTCATACTTTTAGCTGGTGAGTTGAGGGCTGTCTAATGGCTTGTATTTTTTTTTTAATGACAGAGATGTGTGGCGATTTGTAGTTTAGCGTTTTTTGAGGACTGGAAAAACCAGGTTTTTTGACATCTCATAGGGTTGTCCAGAAAACCTGGGTCAACCTTGGGGAAAGTTCAACGAACGGACATATTATTACCTTTTCATGAAATATCTCTTTACTTTGCGCACAGAAGTTCACAATATGTCATCTTTTCATAGTTTGGTTAAAAGTCTCGAAGATTGTGGCAGACTGCGCACAAAGTAAAGAAACAAAATTCACAGCAACGTTAGAAAAAAACGTATGTTTTGCTATGCACGATTTCTGCCTACCGAAATGTCGGTCGGTGGCGGAAATGCCTAGTATGAGAAAATGATTAACTCTATCGCCAGCAATCTCTTCTGTACGAAAAATCACTGTACTAAAACAGGATTTGACTGATTTAAGGTTGTGAGGAAGCTTTTTATCAAAGGGTGAGGTAGGCTCAGCGGATCCAAGATCTTCTAAAGAAGCACCAAAACTTTAGTTTAATGAAGTTAGTTTTATTTCCGGTATTCAAAATGATAACTTTCTTATAAAATTTGGTACAATGGTTTACGTGTGGATTGGGCTTCGGGACACTCGGAGTAAGGTTTCCTGTTCTGGGGTTTCAGTTCCTGGGTTCGGATTTGGGAAAACGCTGGGTTCTTGGTATCTCTCTCTTGGTAGGGTAAATTCTGTAATGATACTAGGAAGAGGGAGTTAATGGTTGCTCTGAGATAGCAGGAGCCACTAAATTCACAACGAGATAGCGTTGGAAACTGAATTCACACCGAGATAGCGGTGGACACTAAATTCACAACGAGACAGCGTTGGACACTAAATTCACACCGAGATAGCGGTGGACACTATTATGCTCACCTGAACCTTTCCTAGATGACCGCTCCCTTGCCACGGTCGGACTGACTTTTCATTTAGCATTTAGCATTTAGCATTTAGCATTTAGCATTAATTTTTATTGAACTTAGTATATAATATGTACAATTTGCTTAGATCTACTTAAAGTTAACAATGTGGGTATTTATATGTTGTTGGCACAGAGGGGGCCTAACGTTCTTACATTGACCTAGATAAAAAAAATAATTAAAATTAATTGCTGCTGTGATTGGTTATTCTCCTCGTCTGTCGTTTTCTTCTCTCGGATTGTTCAAGTCCGGTTGTCACTGTGTTTTGATGGGGAGGGGTGAAGGTGGGGGGTTGGTGGCTCCTAGCCACGGTTATATGCTGACCCCGGGTCAGCATAGAAGTTGATGTTCACTTCATCACTTGTAGGGATAAGAACCTCATCCAGAAGTTCCATTGCTAGAAGGTACCGCGGGCTGGGATGTCTTGGCTGGCTTATGATGCTCCTTATTAGGGGATTCGGGTGGTCGGTCATGTTTCGCAGACATCTACGGCTGGAGTCAATGAGGTACCTGTCTAGTTGTACTATTTTCGCTTCTTCGTAGAGTCTCCTGTTGCTGACGTGCTTCCTTCGTATCCTGTCATAATGTAGTCCAGTGCAGATCCGCAGGATCTTCCGCTCGAGAACTGCCAGCTTTTGACTCTCATGTTTTGGCTTGGTTGTCTTATACACCTTTCGATGACGACTGGGTGTGAGTTTTGCTGATGAACGAACTCAAAATGAAAAATTCCATTCAACGCATTGAAACTGAAGTGCCTGCGGTGTTGTAGTGTTGCGGTATGTATCAAGCATCGTATGATGAGGTTGATTTGGTTGTGTCGTATTGTTGATATGGGGGTGAATTTGTAATGGTTCATTACAAGGTCCACTTCGTGTTAATTTACATTAAGCGACCACAAATAACTTCTTTCTTAAATTTTTTCTATTATCTGGTCAGGATCTTAAGCCCTTTTGAAACAAATGGCTCATTTGGTTTGTCTTATTCTCTCACTTTGAGGAGCTACTGATTTTTCATTTCTCTTTCTTGATGTTTCAGACAATAATGGCAACCTGAAGCGTGGATGTGTAGACGCCACAAATAATAAATGCGACAGCCCGAAAACTTGTAAGAAATGCGAAACAGCAGACTCGTGCAATAATGAAACAAATTTGTTTTGGTGTAAGACGTGCGACTCTTCAACGAATGCAGATTGTGCTCAAAATGATGCAACAATTGAAAATAATTTTTGTGAAAGTGGTATTACAAAATGCCTGATGCAAATAAAACCGAATTCAAAGGATATTGAACGCAGATGTGCAAATAAAGATGAGTCCTGTGCTGCTGACAATAAGAAATGTGCCATATGTGACAATGAAACAAGTTGCAACAAAGGTGTATACCCAACTGATCGTCACCGATGCTACCAATGCGAGAATTGTGGCAGCACAGCAAGTCAGACAGCTCTTCCCTGCAAGCTATATGATGAAAATGACAAATGTTTTGAGTATGGTTCCGAAGCTACCATGACAAGGGGATGCGTTTCCGATGAAACTGCGTATAAGAAGTGTACAAGTGAAACTCCGACGGAGAAATGTAAATCTTGCACAGGAAATGACTGCAATTCTGATGAGTTCAAAGTTGAATCTGCAGATTGTATTCAATGTACGGTTGACGACACTAAATGTGTTTGGGGCTTTCAATCATCCGATGCAAAGAAATGTACAAACAAAGTAGAATACTATAAAACTCAAGGCTGCTACACAAACAAGGTTGCAAACGACAAAGTTGCTAGAGGTTGTCTTTCAGATTTCGACTGTGCTGCAAATTCTGCTACTTGCACGTCATGCAGTGGTACTGCATGTAACAATGCTAATACCGCAGCTGGTATATTCCTTAAGAAATAATTTGTTAGAAAAATATTAATCATCTTTTTTAGTATCAAAGTGCAGAGTCTGTGATAGTTCCAATGCTGACTGTCTCAAAAACCCCGAGAAAGTTCCTGAACCTGAATGTAAAACAGCATGTTTCACTTCAATCGGTTAGTAATGTATTTCGATTTTATTAAAAATTCGTCATTTTTTGCTGCTTTATCAACAATCTTGTCAATTTCAACAACCATTTTGTCAAAAGAATTACGTTTACTTGAAGTCGCTCTAGAAATTTGTGGAAAATAAGACCAATTCGGAGTTTGGTACTTTCCTATAATTATCAAATAACAAATTGATTTTTGATATTAGCTTAACACGTCATAGTCTTACGATTTCACCATTTCGATTAGATGTTATCAAAATGGCAAGCTTGGAAAAATGAGTGAATGGCTTTGAAAACTTTCCAAAAAAGTATGTGAAACTTAAAATTTTGATACTAACCCATAAGGACTATTGATCTGAAGGTCGTTAGACAGAAGTTAAAAAAAAAAATACTCCAAAAGCTGGGACAAACTTTGAGCTGTTTTTTCCGATAAATTACTTAGCTAGTACTTAACTTGGGAATAACAAATGAATGAGTCATTGCTGTCCTAAAATATTGAAGAAGCAGAGAAAAATTTAGAAAAAAGGTCACATCTTTTCAATTTTAAGTTAGCTAACAAATGCGAATGACTAAAAGACTAGTTCAATAATCTTTTTTGTTGTTGACGTGCTTAACACCTCGTCCATTTCGACAAGTAGTTTACTTACCTAAAGGTATCCAAGTCTAAGTCAACACAGATGAAAGGAAATTTGAATTTTGCTTTTTTTTGCGTTGGTTTTTATTTTCAAGAGTAGAAATTTCAATATCAGCATTTGGCTTCCGCCAGCAATCTGAATTCACATATTCGACTCTTTCAAACAAGGGATTCCGGTATCATAGTAGGCGCATCCGATAGGCTGTTGTACTCGCCCGCTGGTTTAATTTCTAAATTTATAGAAAACAATTTAGAGCCATTCAAAGCGAATTGGGGGGATTTAAAAAACACTCAGTTTAACATTAAGAGCGAGTTAAATTTTTCAATAAACGCTTTGTGGTGACCTCAGGAAAAACCCACGACTTGAACAAACGAGCCCAATGTGTTCGTTAAAGCATTTGGTTTTTGCTGAGGGAGATTCAGGTTACAAAGAGGACTGTACGGTATATATAAGTACAGGGAGGGCCAAAAGGTTATTCACAATTTCAAACGCTCGTTATAATCAACAAACTGGGTTGGCGCGATTATTCCAACGCCATCTGTTGCATAAAACTATGCCATTTAATGGAAAAATTCTCGGTTAGTTACTATGGCACCGTGGACGCGATAGCAACGTTCTTTCGCTGTGGAGTGTTATTTAAAGAACGGGGAGAGTGCAATCGCTACCCAGCGCGCTTTCAAAAAACAGTTTAGGTAATTTAAAACGTCACGAAAACCCCCCGAGTCATTCTATCGATAGATGGGTGAAAAACTTCCGCGAATCAGGTAATGTCATTAACCGTCCCCGGATTGTCAAGCTTCATAAAAAAAAAACGGTAATCGTGAATAACCTTTTGGCCCACCCTGTATATATGACTTTTTCGTGGCGGAGCGAACCGAACTCATTTTTTTTTTTTTTGGCATTTCATGAGTTTGTCAAGGAAACCTCGTTCAGCACTGTGAAAAGTTTGACGAACAAAGATATTTCTGGATTGCCATTGGCATCACTTTAGGAAGAGAGAGAGATCTTCCTTCTCCTTGGGACATTGGAATATAGGCTTCTCAAACGTAAGGCTATCTGTGTCCAACAGTGGTTAAACGTGTACTTTCATAATTTATTCCCACCACCCCAAGTCAAGTATATGTTACTTTGAAAGTTGAAATTAATATTTAACTGAAGTTCAAACGGGAAAACAACTTTGTTGATTCAAATCAACTCAGTTCAATGTTGAAACGAGAACTGCGAAACCGAATCGATAGATAAACTTTAACCAAAAACAGAGTTTCTTTGAACTCTCACTTTGAATCTGGCCGTGGGAGCGTTAGACCACCAGCTAAAGTTATTGACATCAATTCATCTTTTTAGGAGTGGGGTTAAAAATCTCTTAGAATGTGGCAGACTGCGCACAAAGTAAAGAAACAAAATTCACAGCAACGTTAGAAAAAAACGTATGTTTTGCTATGCACGATTTCTGTCCACGAAATTTCGGTCGGTTGCGGAGATGCCTAGTATGAGAAAATGATTAACTCTATCGTTAGCAATCTCTCCTGTACGAAAAATCACTGTACTAAAACAGGATTTGACTGATTTTGCGTCCACTTCGTGTTAATTTTATTACCTTATTTCTTCAATTGTTTCTATATCTGGTCAGATTCCTAAACCCTTTTGAAACAAATGGCTTATTTGGTTTGTCTTATTCTCTCACTTTGAAAAGCTACTAATTTTTAATTTCTCTTTCTTGATGTTTCAGATAATAATGGCAACCTGAAGCGTGGATGCGTAGACGATAATAATAAATGCGAGAACCAGAAAATTTGTAAAAAATGCGAAAGTGAAGACTCGTGCAATAAGGAAACCAATTTGTTTTGGTGTAAGACGTGCGACTCTTCAGCGAGTGCAGATTGTGCTCAAAAGGATGCAACAGTTGAAAATAATTTTTGTGAGAGTGGTATTACAAAATGCCTGATGCAAATAAAACCGAATTCAAAGGATATTGAACGCAGATGTGCAGCTAAAGATGATACCTGTGCTGCTGACAATAAGAAATGTGCCATATGTGACAAAGAAGCTAGTTGCAACAAAGGTGTATATCCAACTGATCGTCGCCGATGCTACCAATGCGAGAATTGTGGCAGCACAACAGGTCAGACAGCTCTTCCGTGCAAACTATATGATGAAAATGACAAATGTTTTGAGTATGGTTCCGAAACTGCCATGACAAGGGGATGCGTTTCCGATGAAACTGCGTATAAAAAGTGTACAAGTGAAACTCCGACGGAGAAATGTAAATCTTGCACAGGAGATGACTGCAATTCTGATGAGTTCAAAGTTGAATCTGCAGATTGTATTCAATGTACGGTTGACGACGCTAAATGTGTTTGGGGCTTTCAATCATCCGATGCAAAGAAATGTACAAATAAAGTAGAATACTATAAGACTCAAGGCTGCTACACAAACAAGGTTGCAGATGACAAAGTTGCTAGAGGTTGTCTTTCAGATTTCGACTGTGCTGGAAATGCTGCTACTTGCACGTCATGCAATGGTACTGCATGTAACAATGGTGATACCGTAGGCTATCAGTGCATTAAGTGCCGTAGTGACGACAACCCAGATTGTGCCAAAAAACAAGAAGCAGACACTTTCAAAGGAACGTGTCGCAACCCAGTAACGCAGGAAGATCAAGGATGTTATACTGAGAGCTGGGGTAAATTGAGTTACAACAACATTTTATTATATTCACATAACTAATCATATTCCATCACCACCTATATATTTCCAGATGGCATCGTCATAAGAAGCTGTTTGGTGGATTGCGATGAAAAAACAAGGAAAAACTGTAAGGACGATAAATACAAAAAATGCGATGTTTGCAAGGAAGTGAATTGCAATAAAGGTGATCCTCCGAACTCGGCTCACAGTCTGGCTCTTGCAACTGGTATGCTGACGTTAACTCTGATGTGCTTGAAGTTCTTTTAAACTAGTTTTTATATGACTTCAAGTTTAAGAGTATATTTTTTTTTATTTTTTGTGTAGTCTAATCTAAAACGACCTCGATGTAATAATAAAATCTTTGGTGTTGAAATTAAGAAGTTGTTGGTCTTTTATTTAGAACGAATAACTGAAAAGGAGTGCCACAATATTTACTTGATAATCTGGGACCTCGTCAACTTATACCTTCTCAAAGAGCATGAGTCACAGGAAGTTTTTCTCCAGTGGGCCAAAGAAGAGCTCCCCTCATATTGTGATCTAACTCTGTAGTGGGCTTTCGAAGACACGGTGAGTTTGCTTTTCAGTCTTTCCTGATCTTCGTCTACGTTTCGTGTCAATATATCATTCTCAAACACGCACACAGCAACAGTTCAGTATTTTAGTATTCTTCCTTCAAAACCACCAAGGGTCTCATCATTAGATTGAGAAAAAGTCTAGGATAATTTGCATCGCATAGTAGGACTGAAGTGATTAATACTTTACAGATTGTTACTTAAGCTTTTCGAGAGAGGGTTTTATTTTTTAAGAGCCATCTTAACCCAAAGGAACAGCGATTTGAAAAAGTATTTTTCTGTTTGATTTTCAAACTAACATAAACAGTTTTCGTATAAATATACCGGAGCCAAGGGAGATGAAGTGCTCTGCAAACTCGTTCAACAGTCAGCACTAGTTCGAAGTTATGACTATACCTTGCTTTGAATTTTATTGTTTTATTGTTTTTATAAAAAGGAATTCATTAAACAATTCCCACAATTTCTTTTTCACTAAAGTGGGATAAACTTACAGCTCACCCACAGCACCAATGCCGGGCCTACCGTGCTTAACTAGTTTGTATGTGAACGAGAACTCTCCCAAATAGTGTCCAATCATTTCTGGCTTAATTTCAACCTGACTGAAATCTTTACCATGTATACACCAATGATGGACGCAGTCATCTCTGGAACAATAATAATGTTCCTCAAGTGTGTTGACGATTTCTGGCTTCTCATTTGGTGGTGCCTCTTTCTTGGCCTTCCTCAATTTCTTGATAAGAGCAATTGGCCTGCGCTTAAGACCATGGGAGAACCTCATAAGAGCACGGCTGTGCATCAGTTCGACAGGCTGGTTGTTGAGCATGTTCAGAAGTTGGTCCAAATCCACGCAATGGTAGGTGAACTTTTTAAATGTATGCTTCCTCTTAAGAGTTTCATCGATTTTATCTTTTTCTGTCATATTTAACAATTCATACAATTCATTTTGTGCTATGTTTCCACTTGAACGAGTTTAGCTCAAAACTACCCCAAACCTACATGAAAAATACGCGGTTTTCTATACAAAATGAAACCTTCTCAGTTACTGGGTTCAAACTAACTGCGCTAAGCGAACTATTTCCAGTATTCCAGAGAATTTGACGTTTAAGAAAGTGGAAGTAAGTGGAGAGAGAATGAAATCTCTCATACGTTGGTGACCTGGTAACATAAAATCATCAACTCAAACTATCCTGGAATGAGAAATATATTAACTTCAAGTGGAGACATATAGCATTACCCTCATTACCCACTTAACTTATTCTGCAAACTGCGGGTTCTGATTCTATGCTCGTAAACATGGCTCTTTCCTAAGTACGTGGGTAGATGTACAGGCTTTCGAAATCTTGGCTTTAGTGTGGACCTTTGAGTTTTGCATGATTTTACTGAGCATGAAGTTTACATGACCCTGAGTTGCCTTGTATAAAGCCTTTAAAAAATCACAGTATTCTTTCCGGCTTTGACTCAACAGGGAAGCAGTTAAAGTTATTCCCATCACTTATACTTGCTGCTTGCAGATATCACAAGCAGTTCCGAATTTAAGCCCATTCTTTGTGTGTTTTTTGATTATGTACGTTCGACTGCCTAAGTTTGTCATAGTCATTGGCTGACTGAACCCCAAAATCATTATTAACCAACCCTTTTTACAATTCAAAATAGAATGAGTGAGCAGTTACAACAAAGTTCATACATTTTCAAATATTCAAAAAATTTCAAATATTATAAAAAATGTTTAATCATTCACCCATTGATATAAGGTTTGTTCGTTGAAGCTCTGGGGTTGTCCTGTTGTCGCCACAAAGCGTTATTGAAAAACCTACTTTGGCCCTGAATGTCAAAACTGAGTGTTTTTAAGCAAAGGGTACTCACTGGCAGCCTTATAAAGGGTTTTCCAATAAGAGTGATATGATTTCTTTTTTGAAAAAACACACTTTTTGTAAAGGAAATTCAAATATTTCTTATTTAATGTGCAGTTCAATCAATACAATTTAGTTCTAAATAAAAAGTTATTCAAATGGCCAACAAGTTTTCTTCTGCAGCAACAAATTCGATGAACCCAATTTTCGAGCACTTTTTCCACTAAATCAAGTCGTATACCATGAATGGCACGTTCAATATTGACTTGTAAAGCTTGAAGAGAATCTGGTTTATTTTTAAAGACCAATGATTTCAAATAACCCTAAAAGAAATAGTCTAATGGTGGAAAATCAAACACTTCTTGGAGGCCATTCAATATCACCATTTCATGAAATAATCGAATCTCTAAATTTGTTGCATTTGCTGTGTGACACGTAGTCCCGTCTTGTTGAAACCAAATGTTGTCAAAATCAATTTCTTCCAATTTCGCCTATAAAAAGTTGGTTATCATCGATCTATACCGTTCTCCATTGACAGTAATGGTGTTACCAGCTTCATTTGATGATGATTCCACCAGCCCAAAATCCACACCAAACTGTAAATTTAGGTGAATGTAATGGTTTTTCATGAATATTTTGTGGATTTTCATCGCCAGTTTTGTTTATTTAACGCACTAGTCAAATAAAACTAAGCCTCTTCGGAAAAGATGATTTAAAAAAAAAAAATCGTTATCGATTTCAAGTTGTTCCCAGGCAAAATCAGAAAGTTCACGACGTTTATGGTGGTCCAATGGTGAAATGTAAACACCTCTGAATGCAATAAAAAACAAATGAGGGATCATGACATACTAAAAATGGACGAAACGCCACTGCAAAATCATATCATACCCATCGGAAAACCCTTTAGGTTTTTGCAGAGGGAGTTCCGGGTTTTTAAAAGTGACATAAATCTTGTTCCTTAAATGACAGGGATTTAATTTCGTGATTCGACTTTTTTTGAGTTACGAAAATCCAGGACTTTTTTAACAACTAAAAGGGTAGACATAGACATGGTAGACAAAGAAAAGTCCGAAAATGAGTATGTTTTACGGTGTACAATGCACACTATGAAAGACTCACCAAATATCTCACCACATCTTACAATTTTCGTAGTCGCAGTACAATGATCGCCATAGAATTTTAACAATCGGTAGAGCGTCATTGTAATCGCGACAAAAATGCCGTTGTCGCGACATAATTGTTGATCGGGACAATATGGTTTAGTTGAGACAAAACTGTCTTAAAATTATTATATTCTTATAAATCACAAGTTACGACGACTTAGGTTTCCTCCCCTGTGGTGAAATATTTGGTGATATGGTTGAGTTGCTCTACGTTGCGCAAACCTTCGCTCTCATGTATCCTCTCCTCATACTAAAGCGAACATTTTGCTTCATTTAGGATTTTGAAAAAAATAATTCACAAACGTTTTGCGTTTCAAAGACAGAAAACAGTAAGAAGTTATAAAGGTCTTTACTTTTGTTTGTACAATACTCGTAGCAAAATGTCGTTAGACTGTCCAAACGCCGAAAAGCCTTTTGTACACTCCCTGAGTAGGCGTTACGATCATCGTTACCTCGAAGAGAACACAGTTCTTCCACGTATCTGCTTCACACTATTCATTTACAGGTGGAGTACCTGCGTCCTTCACACTCCCGAAATCATTCTCACGAATTGCAGGATAGCGAGTGCGAACAGTTACAACGTATAAATCAAACAGGATGATATCAAGCTGCAGTTAAATGCGATTCATTTATTCAATCACGTTCCTTACAGGGAATCTTTACACTTAAGACAATAGTATGTAGACATAAGTAGATTAAAATAAATTAGCGACTGATTAAAAATGTCTTCTTTTACAAACCCATAAAAGTTTTCTGTGTAATTAGAAAACAACTTATCAAAGCCAACATAGATAAGTGTATATTTGCTGCGTTGTCGCTAGGTGGCGCTAAGAGATTATTGCATCCATCACTAAAACATAAATCACATGATTTCTTTGTTCCATTCTTACAAGTCCCGAAATCATTCGCCATGAGGCCTACTATGCACCCTCTGGATGTGACGTTTCCTAAAAACAAATCAATTAAATCCCCTGTGAGAATGTTACTTGAAGCGAGATTACCTTTGGTTAGAGAGAAACACCCTCTGGTTTCATATAATTGTATCTCCTGTGGACATTTAGTCGGGACAATGCCTTCAGCTTTTTGTCCACATTTTGTCTGATCTGGCTGATCACTACTGCATTGAATACACTCTTGAATTTCTATTTTTTCACGGTTGCATCCATTACCGCTACACGAATGGCAATTGGGATCTTCAGGAGTACACGCACCATAATCAAATGAACATTCGCGCACAACTTCTTGCGTGGGGGGTTTAAAGTCCGTCACGCATGATTCCTCCAAATAGTAAAGAAATTTGTTGACACACTTTGAGGCACTAGTTTCAGGCTGAGTCCAGGCACAACTTGGATCATCCTTCGACTTGCATTTGTTACATGAAAGCGAGGGGTTTTTCATCAATGGCACATTATTGCAACCACTTGTTTCAGAACACGTTATACATTTCGGTCCATTTGCTTGACATTCCTGCATTTCAGTAGCGTTGGAAACACATCCTCTGATCATCTTATTTGTTGCTGTAACGTATAAAAAACACTGCTCATTTGGGTTGTAATGTTCGCATGGAAGTGCTGTGCTGGGATCCTGAGATTCCGCACAATCTTCGCATTGTATGCATTGGAGTCGGTTGGCGGGAAACACTTCAGAATTGCAAACAGGACCTTCACAAATGGAGCAGAGATCATCTGGTGGGCATTGATCGTCCTTCCTTAAACAATCCCGTATAGTGTCTCCATCTTTTGTTACGCGCACCGAACACTTATCGTTGTGGTGAGGACAAACTGCTAAAGGAATAGTCTCAGCTTTAGAGAACAGAGCGCAGTTTGGGTCATCTTTTGAGTTGCATTGAAAGCATTGTGTCCATGGATTTCTGTTGCATTTTGCATCCGAACACCACAAACAGCTAGTGTTTTCGGGCTTCTGACAAGTTTCCGACCACTCCGGTGTATCATTTTGAGAACAGTTTCGCACGACGTTTCCATCTGAAAGAAATTTCACAACTCACAGATAAAAAGAACTGCTTCAAAAAATAACACATACAGTTCTTATTTGTAAGTACATTAAAATTTGTGGGCCACATAAGTAACAGACAAACAATACTTCTTACCTAAAAAATATGAGCTACACCCACTTTTGATGGGGCAGTCAATCGTTTTTATTTCCTTCTCCACTCTGTCCAAGCACGCTTTTTCCGTTGAACTTGTACAGGAAAAACATGAAATCATTTCGGGAGCTGGAGTCGATTCTTTTTCTTTTGTTTGCGAACTTCTGACAACACCTGCAGTGGAATTATCATGTACCGAGTCTACATCGGTTACATCGATTGTAGTTTCTTCTAACAAAGTTTCTTGGGTTTGATGTGAGCTAAGGCTTTCTAAGTCTTCAGTTTTGACAGAGGAAATAGCTAGTCTTTCGTCTACAGTTACAAGGGTGGTCGTTTTCTCCGAAGAGGGTGTTATTTCTGTCGAATTTGAATCCTCAAAGTTTCCTGTTTGAGCTTCGACTATCGGGACAGCAATACTAGGTTCGTTAACTACAGAGTTTTGAATATCTTCCACATCGTTCATCATCATATCATTTGTGTCTTGATGCTGAACATTGAAGGAGTCTAAAACTACATTGTCGTCTATTGTGTAAGAATGTTCATAGCCTTCAGTGATGAGGTGGTTTGTTGGAATGGTAGTAGCAGATATATTCACAAAAGCAGATTGATCATTGTGAAGGGATAGGGAGGTTGGATCTATGCTCTTTTCTTCGTGGTCTTCTTGAGCTGAAATCCGAAGATTTTCATATTTCTCATTCAATGAAATGACGGTTGAAGAATTTGTTGTTTCATTTTGTAACTCTGACGATATATCCTTGAAAAGGCAAACATACTCGCGATTAACGCCTTGCATCGATGAGTTATCGATTCCTTCAAAAAGTTCGTCTGAAAATGCAAACAAAATTGTAAAAGAGAAAAGACTTAAAATTCATGGCACCAATAACTTATTCCCAAGGTGCAGGTCTTATTTCTGATTTCACAGCTTATTGTCATGTTTATGTGAATGCTGTTCGTCGCGTTGCAGTCCAATAAGTTTTCCATATTGCACAAGTCACATATTTTAATCAGCTCTGAAATGGTTAAATTTCGAAGGCACGTGAATTGTTTAGCAAAACGAAGAACGTTCGTTCGTATTCGCCATATATATTAATGGCAACGGAATGTACTTTTGTCGTTATATATTTGGCCATTTTATCAGAAAAAACTTAAATGGTTAATTTCAAAAAAGTTTTGATACGGATGAAAATATTTTATAGTCTCTTTCAAAAGAACTTTAGAATAATCCTAAAGGAAATGAATTTTGGAGCAAAATAAGCAACGAACATTTGCTGCATCAAAGTTCACACCTGCTGAAGCAATTTTTCACGTCATCAAATTTATACCGACAAAATTAAATCCAGAAAAATCCCGTCCTGCTGGTTCCAATACTTACCGCCATCTAGTTGTCCTTGGATTCCACTCCAAAGAAGAATAACAGAAACGATAAGGATCCTCGATTTTCTTGAAAAATCCATTTTCGGTGCTCACGAAAGTCCTTCACTTAATGAAAAAAACTCTCATCAAATATTACTCACTTCACAGGTTCAGACACACACAACCGTTGTCAACTAAAACCGTCTGCTAAAAAGATTTTTGTAAAATTTAATTTATGCATAAACTATGCAAACAAAAGGACCCTAACCAGTCCAAAGATAAGAGTCACATCCACTTGAGAATTTATTAGAAGTTCTCTTATCGGGGATGCAAATAAAAGCAAAAGCATGTACGACGTGTACGTCCCCCGAACGTTTATTAAAAAAAAAGAAGTCTTTGAACAAACCAACTTTCAATGTAAAGTTTATCAGTTGTATGTGTCGAATAGCGACGAAATCGATATCGACTGTTAAAGGTAATTTTTTTTTTTAAGTTTACATTTTTAATCGTGGGAGAAAGGACACGTTGAGCTCTAAAATGAGAGCTATGACGCTTTGTGGCTAGAAGGGATATGAATGATGGTGTTTGGCAAGTTCAATGCTGAATCAATAAAGAGTCAAGGAGTATTAAATCATTTTGAAACTCAGACATAATGAATTACGCCACTGCTCTAATTGTTGTTGAGTAGGTACAAATAATTAATGATTGAATTGATAAAGGATTAAATCTGTGGAATTTTGTCCAGTTAGCTGTAAATTATTCTGATGACTTCAAACTTTTTACAAGCGCTTTCTTTCACTAAAAGTGTTTCTGATTATGATCAAAATAACTAAACAGAAAACTGAAACCGAACCGAAGACTCCCACAGCCTTATTTTAAAAATAAATTTGGACGATGAATAGCCAAACACACCAATACAATACATGTCATAGAAGGGTGCCTTACGCAAACCCACGGGAGGAAGTTTTAGTCTACTAATTCTTTAAAATTTCTGTATAAATATGGCTGCTAAGAAGAAAAAAATTAAGAGAGCAATGATTAGCATGTCTGCCTGTTAACCCAGAGGTTCGTGGTTCGAATCCCAACAGAAGAAAAAAATGCTTTCCACGGGTATCGCCTTCCGCGAGGAATTGGCAAGTCCTCCGTAAGTAAATTCATTGCCTTGAAAAGTTTTCGGGTTTCGCTTTTTCGATTAGCCATTCGGAACTGGTAGCTCCCCTCTATTCCCTTGCAAGGCATGGTTGTGAGAAATGCGCTAGGCACTGAGGCTCCTCGCTCTGTTACGCCACTCTATTTATTTATAACCATCACGCCACGGGTACCACAAATGCACTTCTAAAATTCATTCATCAGTTTTCCCAGATATCAGCAACATGACAATCAGAAGAATGATATGTAAACCAATCACGATCACCATGGGCGACACAGATTTGGTTGACCTCAGACATGGAAGAATCCAACCAAAGTTTGCCGACGCATTCTAAGGTCAACGCATACCAATAATGTGAAGCAGTTAAGTTGGGAGCTGTGATCCCTTCGAGGTCATGATGTTCGTAACGTCGAAAAGGAAGAAAAAGAAGAAGAAGAATGAAAGCGATCACGATAACGACCATTTAGATGAAATCAAAACTTGCTGGAAGTGCCTACATGCACCCACGGTGTGGGTTGTATAACACGACCTCAACCGATTCATTTGGGGGTTGTCATTCCGTCGTTGTGTAGAACCTCTAAATTCACACCAAAATCTAAGTCGTCTGCACATTAGCTCCGCTTTAGGTGTCCTTACAAGACACTGCCTGATATGAAGACACGCCAAAAGACTTGGTGTCTATTTAAATGACTTCTGTAGAAGCTGCATGGACGAGAAGGAAGAAGAGACAGTCCAACATCTCCTTTTTTCATGCCCTGCACTTGCTAACAGACGGAAAGCTCACCTAGGTGATTACTTTTTCGACGACACCAGCGATTAAGCTAATAAAGATCCTAAAAGTCTCTCCCTTTTCGTACGAAGGTCTGGATGGTTTGACTAACTCGTTAGTCCAGGTTCGAATAGAGGGTGTTTCAACTCTTTAATCCCCTAGATAGCAACCAGAGGGTGATCAACCTTCTGGTCTCAGTGGTATCACAATGGACCCTCTGTGTCTGTCTAAGTGTGTGGCATATACCGGCAGCCACATCTAACCTAAGCTAACCTACACCAAAATAGCTTTTGCCAAGCAAAAAAGATATCACTAATATGAAAGTGATGTGATGTGATGATATGAAAGTCTGCTGTGAAAACTATCTGTTTTCAGTTGTTTTTTAAGGAATTTTCCTCTTTTACCTTTAATTTCTTTCTTACCAATTCAGATAAAAAACTGAACAAGGTTGTGAAGGTATTCGTAACTTAAGAAAATCAATTCAAAGTTGATAGTTTTCAAAAGTATTAACCGGCATCACATTTATCTGAAATCGCTTTGCAAATGTGACAAGCTATTTTGGTATAAGTTTAGTGTTTTTGTGCAACGCTAGAATGACAACGCTTAAATAGCTCGATTGAGATTGTGTTACACAACCCACACTCTAGGTGTATCTAGACACTTGGTAACTGATGACGGGAAGGTGTACTGCCTCAATCACAAACAGGCTTCGTTTCGGCTTCGACGCCGTTACGTGCGATCGCTTTGTGTTTGCTTTTGATTGAAATTATGACTTTTGTAATCGCTTTACGAACCTTTTGTTTTGAGTTGGAGTCACATTATGTTGTTTTGTACACCAACCAACGTAACATCAAAGTCTAAGCGAGACTACAAAACTGTATACTGATTGCCTACGATTGAACTCATAAACTTCAGGCGAAACCGACGCTAAAACCTCATTGTGATTTAGACGCAACCATAATTTAAAAACAATAACGAACGCTTGTATCGATTGTGCTTGCCAACAGGCCAGATAATAGACTTGATTATCAGTGTTTGTAAAAGACGCATTCAAATGAATTACTCATGTGTACGTCTAACTTTATAAAGAAATCAGATATGAATTAATAAGCTCGGGAGTATCTGTGTTTGGAGCGACAGCCAAGCTGTGCTTAAGGCCCTTCTGGACCCTCTTACTACTTCGAAAGTGATCCAGGAATGCAAGAGCTCTCTGAATGCGGTCGGAAGACTAAATTCCTTGAGCCTCATTTGGGTTCCAGGCCATCACGACATAACTGGAAATGAGATCGCCTATGAAGCTGCTGGGCAAGGATCTCAGACAGCTTTCTCAGGACCTGGACTGTCGATAGGTCTACCAGCTGCCTCAGTTAAGGTTTCAATCAACGATTGGATCTGTTAAGAGCACAACCGTAGATGACCTGCCTCCATTGGATGCAGACAGACCAAACGTATGCTCCCCTAAGTAAATAAGAAGACTGCAACATTTTTGCTCCTTATTAGCAAAAAAGACTGTAGAAAGCTTATTGGCGTTGCCAGCGGGTACTTCTCTTTTGCCAAGCATTTAAACGTGTGAGGCTTAAGTCATATCACGCTCTGTTAATCTTGAGGAGGAGATGGGGACACCGCAGAGCACTTCCTCTGTGAATGTGATGCTTTTTCTCGCATGGTGTCATAGATACCAGGTGCAGACATGGTGAGAGCTGATAACTTAGACTCTTTATTATGGCAGCGTCTTTTGGTTTTTCTACGAACATCTAGAAAGCTATAACAAAAAGAAGGTTGCTATCTGGTAGAACAATGGACCGGTATTTTTATTTTGGTCCAACACAAAAAAAAAGCTCGGGAGGGCCCTTGTACCAACCATAACTTGTGAGGAAAGAAGGAAAACAATTTCTTGGCGATACCGAACGGCTGTGTGGGAAAGGGCTTGCCATGGTAGTTTAATTGTTTTTCGAGAACAGCTCCTCGCGGAAGGTAGCCCTCGTGGAAAAATAATAGGTTTGCTGACTCTTACCCAGGATTGGACAAGGTTTCCTGGGTTTTCGGTTCTCAGTTTGACATTAAGGGCAAGTTGAGGGTTTAATGAAAAACGCTTTTTGGCGACCACAGAACAAACGCTAGGATTCAACCAACAAACCAAATTGCATGATTCTGGGACTCGAACTCCCGCTTAAAAAGCAGACATGTGGACCTATGGGTACCACAAACCATAGATGAAATTCGTCTTCAATAGTTTCTTATGATATGACTATTTATTTAGTTGATTAGACGTTGCTGCCGTATGCAACACTTGCCGAATGACAGAGACAAAACATTTGCACTGCAATCTTTCCAGCCAAGTGATTCAATTTCATTGATTTCCCACACTTAATACTCTTGAAACTGAAATCTTATCAAAATAGTACTATCAGCTACCTTCAAGAATCTCATAAAGTCGTTTCACTTCTATCTACTCTACTATCTAACAAGACTCAAATTAGTATTAAGAAGCTATCTGACCCGATAGTCACAATCAACAAAAGACGTAAAAAGATTGTGAACAACTAATTTTTCGACACTGAGAATTACGCTAAGCTTCGAAGTATGCAAATGCCAATACAAATTTTGGCGCTTGCTTTCCTGATTGCAAATCGTAACTAAACACAATTCCACAAGTAAAACATAAATCATTTCTAATTTGCCATTGCAGTAGAAAGCTGCCATGCTGCTATTGTTTGTTACAAATGTGATTCTATAGTGTTGGCTGCTTGTGCCACGAGTTTAGAAAGCGATTCCTTGCCAACAGAAGAATGTCAAACTGGATTTTCTTGTGCTTCGTCAATCGGTGAGTTAAAAGACACCGTACAAACCAGCAAGGTTTCATATTTTGAAGTTGTTGTGAATACGTTTGCAAAAAATAAGTTGTGTGCTGATGAGTGGATGATAATAAAAACAGTTTTGGAAAATTTCATTACGTTTCCGCTGGTAAATGAAGCGTTCGTCTTAATCAAGGAAAACAATTTTAACAGCGAAAGCTTTACTATTGACCATGTATCAAGGTTTTTATTGAGTTGCTAATGAAATCAGGAAAAGCTGAAACTATGTTAAGAATTTGCCTTCCTTGTATTTGTCAGAAAATTATTATTTCCAGCTGAAATAATTCAATTTGTGTTGCTAAAGCATTCCACGCGAGTTTTCTTTCGGCGTCGAGCTCCAAAACTGTTTAAACTTTTTAACTTTTAATTTTCTTTTTTGTTTGGATTTCGCTAAATTTGATAAAAATCAAAAATGACACAAGAAAAACCTCCTAAAACACTTACAACGCAACTAATACCTTTTTTAGTTGATTCCGTCACCTATAGGGGCTGCAGTTCGAACACTCCCAGGGGTCCAATTTACTACAAGACATGCTCAGAAAGCCTATGCAACAAGGGTGTTTACCCTCCGGGAAGACTCAAATGTCATCAATGCAGTGGAAAAGCTTGCATACCAGCACCCACAAGCAAACCAAGACCATGTCTAAACTTTAAAGAAGAAGACTCTTGCTACACAGACGTTATTGATGAAATTGACACTTTTCGAGGTTGTAATTCGGACACACAAAGAAAACCAAATTCCATGGCAGTATCGTGTGACACCAATGGTTGCAATGACTCTCCCGCGATCACAACTCTTACATGTTCAAAGTGTGATTCTGTTGAGGCTAGAGGTTGCAAAATAGATCTCTTCGAAGTTAACAACGCGTCGTGTGTAATCACAAATAGAACCACTTGCAGTGATCTGGCTTTCTTTGGTCATGGACAACCAAGCTGTTTTACATATATAAATTTGGATCGGGTGATTCGGGGATGTACATTCGATAGTGGAACATTATCTTTAGATGCTGAAAATTTCGACACATGTGCTACTGACTTGTGTAATAAGAAATGTCTGAAGCAAAAAAAGTGTATTATTTGCGATTCAAAACAGAACGATCTTTGCAAAAGTGATCCAAAGGCATTGACAGCTTCAACCTGTGAAGGAGCTGAAGCGTCGTCCTGTAATACTTGTGAACTGAGTGATGGTAGTGTGCAAAGAGGATGTGGTGTTCCATATACGACTCCAGGTAGTCGATGTACTCAGTGTCAGGATGATGGTTGCAATAACCAAAATTTCACAAAATGTTACAAATGTACATCAGAGGACAGTCCAAACTGTGGACAATGGATTAATCCAAATATTATCGAAGTTGAGAACTGTGAAACGGAAGAAGCTGACTGTGTCATGGCAGTTTTTTCAAATGGCAGAACCATGAGAGGCTGCGAGAGTCCTCGATTAAGATGTAATGGTACACAATCCCGTTGCGATGCATGTTCTGGAAACTTGTGCAACAGTGGGGTTTATCCAAATTTTAGGTTACACTGCAATCAATGTGATGGCCGCATGAAATGCAATGATAAGCCTCAGCTACTTCCATGTACGCAATATGACCCGAATGACGCTTGCTTCGAATACTTAAGTAGAAGCGGGACTATGGTTCGTGGCTGTCGATCACAACAAACTTTGTTTTATGAATGTCTTTTAGCTGGAGCTGGTTGCAGACTTTGTTTAGAATCGGGCTGCAATAAAATGCCAGCAAGCACACCTGCTTCACTTCGCTGCCACAACTGTTTTAGAAATGAAACGGCCTGCAGTTGGCAACAAACTAATGAAACTTTAAAGAACTGTGAAAAAGATGTTCAGTTTTTATCAATCGAAAGTTGTTTCATTCGACATTTTGGTGATGGTTCAACTAGTCGAGGATGTAGCTTGGATGAAAATGAATCCAACGATAGTGATGATTTCTTGGAACAGACTTGTACAGGCGCAGACTGTAATAGTAAAACCGTTATTGTTCAGCAATGTAAGCAATGTCGAGGAAATGTTACCGAAAAAACCGTGTGTTTAGAAAATGCCGACACTCTAGAGGCGGTGTTGTGTAAAAATGGATCCGTACATTTTGAAGAGCGTGGCTGTTACATCAAAGTCGATGGTGAGTATTGAAAGTAGCCTTTTACACATTGGTCTTTTTTTAAATTTACATATGAAGGCTTCAAAGAAGAATGACATTTTAAACCTCTTTCAAAAGTAGATATTCTGTTGCTTGAAGAAGAGTGAAAAATAATTCCAATTCCTAGGGCCAAATTACCGCATCAGTGATCGAATGAGCGAGTACTTCTTTTCTTTCGAAATTTGCTCTTTATTACACAACATCAATCTGTTTTACAAATTTTCGACTACAATTTGTTAAAATACTGATGAAAGAATATCAAATTTTGGTGCTAAAGTGCTCGATAACGTGAGAAGTAATACCAAAAACACATAATTCAGTAACGTATTACTCGATCACGTGTGCCGTAATTCGGCCCCTATTCTGTAGTGGTTATCTCGGTTAGCTGATGGAGTATAAGTCGGTGACGAATATGGCAGACAGACTCAAAATTCTACATTTTACGATCAAGAGGGCAATTGGTACTTGCTGCGTTCCAAACGTTCGTTTTTCAGGAGGTAGCAAGGAACGAGTTTATAACCACCAGATCGCATAGAAGTGTGTCTCAAATTGAAGGCTATCGCTACACTTAGGTGTGCGTGAGACTTAAAGCCTCTCCCAAACCAAGTCCATTTTGTAGCTACGATATCGCAGCCGTGGCGTGATGGTTAGCATGTCTGCCTGTTAACCCAGAGGTTCGTGGTTCGAATCCCAGAAGCGGCAAAAACGTTTTTCCACGGGTATCGCCTTTCGAGAGGAATTGGCAAGTCCTCCGTTAGTAAATTCATTGCCATGAAAAGCGCTTTTTCGATTAGCCGTTCGTAACCGGCAGAAAATTGTAGATCCACTCCATTCCCTCACAAGGCAATGGTTGTGAGAAAAGCGCTAGGTCCCGAGGCTCCTCGCTCTGTTGCGCCACGCTATTTATTTATTTAATATCGACAGAAACGCAGTTGACGACCATAAACATATGTAAACGCTGTGACCTTTTGTAGCCTCAGTGTGGGCTACATAATTTAACGACTGAATTTGACACTGCGCTAACTACAAAATCGCTTTGGTTTGAAACAAAAGCTAATTCGACGTCGCGGCAGCGGTAATTCCAGTTGTCAAAATTAAGTTATGCAGTTATGCAGCGACATAATATGAGAAATGAGACTACCCATACGAACGCTCCGTCTCGACGGGTTTTCGAAAGCACATTGCAGGGAAATCGCGGAAGGGGAAGACCTCGTCTTAGGTGACGCAATGAAGTGGAAGAAGACCTCAACCGACTTAAGAGTGCAAAACTGGAGAGAGCTCGTCCAAAATCGAAGTCGTAATAGAAGGATGTTGATTGAGGTTGAGGTTCAACCCGAACTGTAATGCCCACCTAAGTAAGTAAGTACTCATACCCATACGAACGCAACATAAAAAGGCAGCGTTTTCATACATTCGTAGTGTCACGACGGCAAAAGTTATGACAACCGCGTTTCTGCAGCTGCCGCAACCACAAAAGCTTTGATTTAAGAAAACCCTTTTAACAGAATTTCTGCGTCATTCTTGTCACTTCAGTGCGCGCTCTCAAGTAGCGCTATGTAAATTTAATTTGACAGCTGAATTTTTCGCTGACGCAACTTTAAAGTTTTTTTCAAAGCGAGAGTTTTTAAAAACTCGCTTTTTGACTATACTAAACCGCAGCTGTTTTTTTTCGGGAAACGCTCAAGCAACAAGAAACCCACTGCAGGAAATCTCAATACACTATTTTAGTAGTTGTAAATTTTATTTAGCGAGGATTATATTTAATAAATCAACTTCTTTACTAGAATTTTATTGCTTTATTTTACAAATTCATGTTTACTAACTCAAACGATATTTTTCTTCTATAGGGGAATTCATCGAGCGTGGTTGTGCTTCAAATCTTACACTTTCCGAGCTGCAAAGCTGTAAAAACAGCAGACATTGCTACTATTGTCGGGGCATGGAATGTAACACATTCGCTAATTTAACATTTGTAATGGAAAACAACTCTGCTCAGAAGATATTTCAAGCATCGAGTGGACTCCTTCTCTTAATTGTTCCAGTTATTTTATTTTTTAAACACTTAGGACTTTAATACAAAAGAACAAATTCTAACATTTTTGTAAAAAGTAATTACAAACCCATTCTAAACTTACAAACTCAATCGAAGTCTTTAAAAAGAGAATGTCGGAAAAATCTGTGTAAAACAAAATTCGAGTTAAGAAAATGTTGCTAGCTTTGTTTTGCGAACAATTTAAGGTTTTAAAGCTAAACACTTTTTCTTTGAGAAAATAAATTTTGAGGAATCGAAACTTGGTCAATTACTTTTCATATTACTTTTCTGAAATGTGCTACAACTCTAGTTTTTCAATCTGCGTTCTATTTTTCGGGCAGTCAGTTGGGCAACTACTGGAGACGAAAAATTTACAGCTGTCAGCTACGTCTAATTTACTTTTTCTGTCATCTCCTTTTGCTTTGCAGTTTGCTACTGAAAAAATAAATTAATTACTAAAAAACATGTCTTTTAAATTGATCAATAAAATATTCCTTCTCGGAGGATTTGCATCACTAGCACATGCAGCATTCTCCGCTGCTCATCGTAAGTTCTATAAAAGTTTTCTTTTTTATTCACAAATAAATTGCATTGGCTTTTCAGATCGCACATATCTCCGGGTCACTGAACAAGACTGGAATCAGCTTCCTCTCGATGTACTTAGAAACTTTTAACTATCTCATGTAAAACCAATTCAATTGTTTATGTTTTTTTTAGATTATTCTTCAAACAGCAATTAGCTTGGTGGTGATTATATATAACATCATTCAAATTGTGGCTGACTTCAAAGAAATACGTGCTGCGGTAGATCTTCAAGGAAAGTCATGGGAAACATTGGGCAATCTGCCATCGTTTTATTCATTCAACCATCGGGGTAAGGCGTTGCATCCTTCTTATGAGCCGCCAATGGGAGGAAGAAGTGATTTGATGTTAAATGACTAAGCACCGTGGTCGGGAAAGTAGTTTAATTTGTAGTTGAATGTATGTGGGTTGCATTTAGAAGTATTTTTAATAAAATACTTTTTCAGAAAAAGAACATTTTATGATTTTTGTAATGCAAGCCTTTGTTGAAAGTAGAAAATAGTAGGATTGGTTTCAATGCACCTCGAAAAATTCATTCCAATTCTCTAAAATTGCACGCACAAAATGCTGTGGGTGCAACAACAACCTCTAAATGGGAACATCATTGCAAAACGATGCAGCAGTTAAAATAAATATTCAATTTACGAATATTGAATGCGACGTACCCCACGAGCGGATCACTAGTGTGCTGGCGCTACACCATCGAGATATGACAAGCAAGCAAGTGGGAGAGCTGTGATCCTTTCGAGATCATGACGCTCGTAATGCCGGAAAAAAGGAAGATGAAGAAGAAGTATTTGACAAAATGCCGGTGAACTTTTTCTGCAGAACACTAATAGAGAGGCAGAAATGCAAATTTATGAACCATCGTCGTGTTTTATTTTCCTTTTATCTGGACCTGTATCTGTATTAACTTTTAGAAGTGTAATTTGTGTTTAAGGGCTCACTCTATATCAATTTATAGCAAAATATTCTACACCTCCTCATAGTTGTGTTCATTGAATATTGACCTAGAGCAGGAAAAAAGCAATTTTGTGGTGCTAAATAATCTGTTCTAGATCGTTAGCAGTATTGTCTGCATCGCCTTTTGAGTATGAGCAGATTTAAGCAAAGTATCATAATAAGCCGTTCGTATAAGAAGATTTTTAAGGTAATAAAAACGTTAATGTCAGTTCACTTACCCCGAATTGATGGATCAACTTCAACTGTTGTCTATATCATGTTGGCTTATGGATGAAAACGTAGAAAAAATATCGTTGATATTCGACTTTGTCTTTTAACCACTTGATTTTAATTTAACATGAAATTGATGAGCAGGAATTGATTTGAAAGGAAACGGAAGTCTAGCACTTACACATGGGCCCACCTTACATTGCAAACACTTTCACTAATAATTAGAACTTTCTAATTGCAGGGCCACAGGCTTTTCTTTCTTTTAACACTTGACACTTTTGCTTTATCTTGCCGAAGCAAACATGAGGAGATTTTCACTCGCAATGATATGAGCCGATACCGAAACCGAACGAACGCGACAAGGGGAATAAAAAACAAAGCACACGGGATACCTAAGGGGACCGAAACTTTTTTTCTAATTACAGGGGCACAGGTTTTTCTTCTTTTAACACTTTTGATTTATCTCGCTGAAGCCTATATGGGGGAGATTTTCACACGCAACGATAGGAGCCGATACCGAAACCGAACGCGACGACGGAAACAAAAACCAAAGAATACGGTTTACCTAAGCGGACCGAAACTTTTTTGTAATTGCAGAGGGAACATCGCTTAACACTTTATACTTTTCATTTGTCTAGCTGAAGCCCACACGGGAAGATTTTCACACTCAACGATAGGAACGGGAGCCGATACCGAAACCGAACGAACGCGACGAGGGAAACAAAAAACAAAGCACACGGGATACCTAAGGGGATCTGAACTTTTTTTCTAATTGCAGGGGCAACAGGCTTTTCTTCTTTTAACACTTTTGCTTTATCTCGCTGAAGCCGACATGGGGGAGATTTTCACACACAACGATAGGAGCCGATACCGAAACCGAACGCGACGAGGGAAGCAAAAAACAAAGCACACGGGATACCTAAGCTGGCCCGAACTTTTTTTTCTAATTGCAGAGGGCACAGGGCTTAACACTTTACACTTTTCATTTATCTAGCTGAAGCCCACATGGGAAGATTTTCACAATCAACGATAGGAGCCAATACCGAAACCGAACGAACGCGACGAGGGAAACAAAAAACAAAGCACACGGGATACCTAAGGGGGCCGGAACTTTTTTTCTAATTGCAGAGGGAACAGGGCTTAACACTTTACATTTATCTAGCTGAAGCCCATATGGGAAGATTTTCACACTCAACGATAGGAGCCGATACCGAAACCGAACGCGACGACAGAAACAACACACAGCACACGGGATATTTAACCGATAGACTAACATATTTAAAAGATTCTTTTAACCGAGGAACGCGAAGCTTTACATGAATGAAAAAATAGATTTCATTATTTTCAACCAACGGAACTGAATTACATGGCAAAAAATAATTATTGGGAAACAACGCGGAACGAACAGGATACATTTTTCTTTTTGGGAAGGATTTTCATTGAAACATATTTGACTAACAAATTAAATATTTTGGACCGAGAGCACTGCCTACTTGTTGAATAGCAGGAAATTCTTTAAAGCAAATGCACATTATAAATTTTAACTCAAACTGAACTAAAATCGCGGACACGGAAACGAAGAACACGACCTTCACTAAATTATTAAATTAAACACCTATCCAAACAAGCACACTGACTAAATAACTATTGATGTAGCAAAACAATTATATAAACATCGAAATTTAATTAGATTTAGATAAAAGCAGAGTGAGATGAACGGACAAGGCGACGATCAGAAATAAAATAAAATTCTACCGAGCGGCGAGTTTTCACGAAATTTTTTTTCAACTTGAACAACCGTTAGAAACGATGACAGGGTTCAACAAAAAACAGAAGATGATTTTGTGGTGAGTGCATCTAGGCGATTCAATTGAGTGGTTTTATTAGTTTATATGGGATGTGAATTCGATTTGAGCCTGAGTCTTTCAATCATCTCTCGGACATGCACACGATGCACACTGAAGATCACAGTTAGTTTTGGATAAATTCAAGGAATTAAAACTTTTTTTTATTTTTATTACAAGCATCAATTGTAGTTTTTTGAAGTACGTATTTGATTTTTGTTCGAGTTAAGTTTACTAGGAAAACAACGTCGTTCTTCATTCTTGCTTTACTTGCTTCAAGGACGTCCGAATGTTTCTTTTCACAAGGTTATGAGGTGAAAAACCATAGAAAGTTTCTAAAAAAAAATTTGTCATAACTATCAAGTTTCAAAAAGAAATTTTGTTCGATATTTCATACATGCGAACATAGGATTTCTACAAAAGAATGGATTATTAAGCGTTGCTAATGACCAAGTTTACACTTAGTCGATTTGTTGAAACTTCGTGTGAATAAAGCGAGTGTGTTTTTTTGTTTTTCTTCTCTGTTAAACCAATTTGTAGCGTCGATTCCATAAATTGGTACAACAGAGAAGTAGAACAGAGAACTGTCGCTTTATTCGCACGACCTTTCACAGAAAACGGATCGCAAACATATAGCACGATAGGTTTCACTTAACGAAATCGCATCGCACGCGCAAATCGCGCTGGTTTGCGCAGGGCTTTATTCGTTTTTCGTTGGTCGTGCTCATGTGAATAGTCCTTAATACTTTACAGGTTCGATACGTAAATAATTTTTGAAAAAAAAAATTATCAGCGCCTCACCCTGTATAACTGAAATTTGTTTGACAGATCAAACAAAATTCCACTCAACGCGCAACTCAAAACTCAAATCCATTTTTGAATAATAAAAAAAATTCAATTCGTTCGCTCTTCGGTCTTCGCTCCTTGTGCTTTTTCCGTGACCATTCCGTCAGTTTGGTTGGATTTGGATCGAGTACAATTCGCGACAAGAATAGAAAAAATATAAGGTTCTACAGGACCGAACCATTGTAGGCAACATATTCCCATTGCACAATCAATTGGTTCATGTAAGTTTAAATTAAAATAAATAAAAAAGATTCAAAGAAAATTCAATTGATTTCGGGACTTGAATTCATCCACCATAAGAACAAAAAAAAGTGAACATCCATCCAATCGATAACTCTCCGTGCACGACGGTGTACACAATTTTTGCGCATGAACAAGAGTCTGCTCCGAAGACAACGACGTCTACGGCGACGACCGTGAGAAAATTTTCGCCGAGGTGGAGATTTTTCTTTTCGCACACACAAATCCCTAGCGATATCCAAACCGAGAACAAGTGTAGTGTCAAAAAAAAAAGGAAGAGAAAAAGAACGAAGAACAACGTAATAGAATTGGTTTAATTTAACGAGGATAAAGGATTATAGGGAGTGCACCATTAGCACAAAAATATAATTAAAGTAATAAGCAATTAAGTAAGATAGTTTGGGGATGATATGATATGACTACAAAACGAAGATAACGACTTCTCTGGGTTAAATCAATTTAGTGAGGTCGTTTCACTTTTGTCATAGAAAAGTATCTCGCTTGTGCTTGTTCTTGTTCTTGTTGCAAGGGACTGTGGGCTGCTCCACTTTACTAATTCATAAATCACTTTTTTACTTTCAGATAAAAATCAAAAAGTCGCATAAATAATGTCTAACCTAAAGAGATTCGATGACGAGGAAAGGGAGGACCAATACGGACGTGTCTATGCTGTCTCTGGTCCAGGTAAGTTACACTTGATTCCTCCCGTCGAAAGGTTGATTTTTATTGATTTTGTATTTTTTTTTTTGCAGTTGTTACGGCAGAGCTTATGTCCGGGTCGGCTATGTACGAGTTGGTGCGTGTTGGATATTATGAGCTGGTAGGAGAGATTATTCGTCTTGAGGGTGACATGGCCACGATTCAGGTGTACGAAGAAACTTCAGGCGTGACCGTTGGCGATCCCGTACTTCGAACAGGAAAACCATTGTCCGTTGAGTTGGGCCCTGGTATAATGAGCAGCATTTTTGATGGTATCCAACGACCGCTGAAGGACATCAATGAGCTCACCAGTTCTATTTACATCCCAAAGGGTGTCAACGTTCCATCGCTATCACGCACGCACTCTTGGGATTTCAACCCTCTCAATGTCAAAGTTGGATCACACATCACTGGGGGAGATTTGTACGGATTGGTGCATGAGAACTCTCTTGTTAAGCACAAAATGATTGTTCCACCCCGTGCTAGGGGAACTGTGCGTTACATCGCACCAATTGGAAACTATACAGTCGATGATGTAGTCCTAGAAACGGAATTTGATGGAGAGATTAGCAAGCACACCATGTTGCAAGTTTGGCCTGTGCGTCAGCCTCGACCATGTACCGAGAAATTGCCTGCCAACCATCCATTGTTGACTGGACAACGTGTTCTTGATTCGTTGTTCCCTTGTGTCCAAGGAGGTACCACCGCCATTCCCGGTGCCTTCGGTTGTGGTAAAACTGTCATCTCGCAAGCTTTGTCCAAGTACTCAAATTCTGATGTAATCATCTACGTCGGTTGTGGAGAACGTGGTAATGAGATGTCTGAGGTACTTCGTGACTTCCCAGAACTATCCGTGGAAATTGATGGTGTTACCGAATCCATCATGAAGCGTACCGCTCTTGTGGCAAACACATCCAACATGCCTGTGGCTGCTCGTGAGGCTTCCATCTACACTGGCATCACACTTTCAGAATACTTCCGTGACATGGGTTACAACGTATCTATGATGGCTGATTCGACCTCCCGTTGGGCTGAGGCTCTTCGTGAAATCTCTGGACGTCTCGCTGAAATGCCTGCCGATTCCGGCTATCCAGCCTATTTGGGTGCTCGTTTGGCTTCCTTCTACGAACGTGCTGGTCGCGTTAAATGTCTGGGCAACCCCGAACGTGAGGGTTCTGTGTCCATTGTCGGTGCTGTATCACCTCCTGGTGGTGATTTCTCCGATCCCGTTACATCGGCCACCCTTGGTATTGTCCAAGTGTTCTGGGGTTTGGATAAAAAACTTGCCCAACGCAAACATTTCCCCTCCATCAACTGGCTCATCTCGTACAGTAAATACACACGTGCCCTGGATGACTTCTACGACAAGAACTTCCCCGAATTTGTGCCTCTCCGAACCAAAGTCAAAGAAATTATGCAAGAAGAAGAAGACCTTTCAGAAATTGTGCAGCTGGTCGGTAAAGCTTCTTTAGCCGAAACCGATAAAATCACACTCGAGGTAGCTAAACTCTTAAAGGATGATTTCCTCCAGCAGAACTCTTACTCCTCCTACGATCGATTCTGTCCATTCTACAAGACCGTCGGTATGCTAAGGAATATGATTGCCTTCTACGACATGGCTCGTCATTCGGTTGAGTCAACAGCTCAGTCGGAGAACAAAATCACGTGGAACCTGATTAGGGAGTCAATGGGCAATATCATGTACCAGCTCTCTTCAATGAAGTTCAAGGTAAGATGATCACCACTCTTTATTTCTTTTGTTTGATTGTTTGGGATCTATTGATAGACATTGAGACGGCGGCGGCGGTGGCGTTCATGTCTCTTCAAATGTTTACACAACAGTTTCTATTTTTATTTTTTATTTTTGGTGTGAGCATTGCAGTTGGTCACAAAAGTCAAAAAGAAACGTGTATTTCTTCATTTTGTTTTATTTCTTTGCTCTTCGATAGCAATACGTTTTTTTATGTTTTTAATGCCTCCGATAAGACTAGTATTTATCTGTTACTATCAACTCTGCTTAGTTAGAGTCAATTTGCCCTACGGGTTTGAATTTTATTCTGTCGACGCGACGTGCGAACCGATCACTAATGAGCCAATTATCACAATGTGGGTGTCGTTTGCTAATTAATATCATCGTTATTAAAAAGAGGGTTTCAATTGGAAGTGCATGTGAACGAAACGGGGGATGTTATAACAATTCCTTCCTTTGGTTGCATTGTGCTGGGATCGAAGGAAGTTAATTGAGTTTATCGTTGGTACAAGCAATAGGCGATGATAACTTCAATAAAGAATGAAAGTTATCATCCGCAAAAGCTTTGATTACACTAAAATTGCTTATCGATTTATGATACAAATATGAGCCTCTTTTAAGGGCATAACGTTTCAAGTCAGCTAAAATGAAGGTTTTCGTAACAAATGGCAAAATATTCACCAAACTACCAGCTTGGCCTTTAAATTCAATCCGCTAATGCTGAACTGTCTTTTTTCAATAACTACTGAACGTTGAAAGTCACTCTTTACGTTTACCGCATTGTCAGCGATAATTTTACAGTTCATCAATGAAAGTACGTCAAATGTGTTTCATCAAGTTACGGCATAATTTGAAAATTAGATAAGAATGAGACATGTCTACTTTGTTCTTTTGTTTGGTACTTATGTTCCAAATAATGTGTAATGTAAATTGCCTAATCAGCTAGATATACTATCACATAATTCAATTCCATTGCTATTGTGATTTTTGTAGTTATGCCAGTTAACAGTAGATGATCCATAAATTAAAAATTAATAGCGTCAAAAATTGTCTAGGTAAGGCGTCTTAGTACATAGGAAAACATAATTAAAACAGTTGCCCGTTCTGTGAGAAGATAGGCTTTTTATTTGAAGCTGGTAAAGTAAAACTAGTACATGACCAGCACCAAAACTGAATGATGTAAACGTGCAACAATAAATTTGAAATTTTTGTTATTTCAGGACCCTGTTAAGGACGGCGAAGCTAAAATCAAAGCGGACTTTGACCAACTACACGAAGATCTTCAACAAGCCTTTAGAAATTTGGAAGATTAAGCTCTCTAAGCATCACAGCTCTCTAACCATCCCAGTTTACGTTTATCGTTACTTAGTTTTAATTGAATTTAAACAAAAAAAAAAAAAAAACAAAAGAAACAAGGAATCTATCACTAATACAAAGATTAGTTCATATTTAATGAGCAAACCCATGAATCCCTTCATAGAAAACATAAAATTATAAATACCTACGGTTACGTGTATGTAAAAAAACAAAAACTACTTTATGTGTAAATTTTAAGGTGTTTTACATTTTAAACAAAATAAAAGAATCCTCAGCAACGATGAAAAGACGAAGACGAAACAATAATATGGTAACAAATTTGTAAAAAAAAGCAAAGAAATCGTTGCAAACGTAAAAACACTTGCAGTCAAATGAGATTATGTTGTTCTAGTTGTTGTTGTTGCCGACACGCTTGAAAATAAAAATGAAAATATTTTAGTTTGTTTTGTTGTAAAGTATTATTGTAAAAAAAAATAATAATTAAATATTATCTATGTATCTATTTAAAAAATATATATTGATGATAGTTGACAATGACTATGACTTTTCTTTGACGAAATAAGCAACTGATTGCTTTTTTGCTTCTTCTACGATGTAGTCTCATTCAATCACAACTTTGTTTCAAAAGAATTTCAGTAATATCCATGCATCACCTCACGATGGGATTATTACCTTATTACAATAAGTATTTGACCTAAGCACCTGGAAAATGACAGAACTCCAGAAAGGACGATTTATGTTTTGATTAAAAAATTATAAAAGATTTGTCTCTGTTTTTCTTTGCAACTGCCATTATTTCAAAAGTTGTTTTACGCTAAATATTGTACCTAAAGCTATGTCATAGTTTAATGGCATTTTATTAAAACGCCTATCGTAATAAATGTGATTGCCGAACATCTTCGAGAACAATGATACTTTCTCATTTGGCAATTCGAAGCTAATGATCAAGGTCTTATATCTTGCCACTTCCGGAGTCAAAATTGTAAAAAAGGAATTTTAATATGCTCTCTTTAAAAAGAACAAGAAAGATAACAATTCAAATTGCCTGAAAACTTTAGTAGCTCGATCATCAGTAGATCACTTGCGTCTTAACTGAAACAAATTTCTTGTTTGCGGTTAAATTCAAACTTAACTCTATTTAATGAATCTCTCGGCCTCTCTCAGGGGAAATTTTTGAAAGGGAGCGCTACGAATATTTTCGCCAACATCTCATGAATGGCTGATTGTTTACTTGGCTTTTGGTTTAAAGCCGATTTGACCTAAATGAAAAGTTCAAATTTTGCACGAAAACATTAGTGAGAGAACAATTAAAGATCTTTACATAACTCCTGAGGGATCATTCTGTAAGATAAGACGATATCGCCTAAATGTTACGTGCTAAAAAAACTGTTTTAAATTGCCAAAAAGTTACCGAATTAAAGTAAGTAAGGCGATGGTTAAATAACTTTCCATCAACCGCTGAAAACGAAATTACTTTAAACAATTTTATGAAATTTTTAACGGAATTTGAGCCCGAGCTAAAAGTACTCAGGGGCTGGATTCTGCAATGTTTTAAACGACTATCGTCTGTATTTTAGGCAGTAAAAAAACGTGTTTTAGACCCTGAAAAAGTTGCCAAAATTTGTAAAACGATAGTAAAATAGCTTTACACCAACCAATGAAAGCAAGATTATATGAAACAATCTTTTGACGATGCAATTGAACGATAAACGTCTGATAGGTTATGGAATGAACCCCAGCATATATTGGTCTTGTTTTCAAAGGTAAAATTCATCGCTGAGTTAATTATTTGATTACTGATTTGCCAACACATCTCTAATTGACACATTATATACCACTTTTCTGTCAGTGAAAGGTGTTTTAGTCCATCCATCCTTTAAAATTTCTGTTTTAAATACCGCTGATGGCTTCCATTTGAAATTTCTTTAATGTAAAGACTCAGAACAAACGAGAACGACCCAAGTAATGTTATTTATTACTTAAACAAACAAAGCTAAGCCAATTCATGAACCAGTTTGAAAAATGTCATCTGTCACTTTCGTGTACGTGGACTTGCCGGAGATGTTTTGGTCTCAAATCTGATTTAACATATCCAATTCATTAATTGCAAATAGTTCTTAAAACCCTTTTCAAAATAAAATAGAAAACCTTTTTAAATTGAATTGTAAGTGCATTGAACAACAATTAATTATTTTGTGTGTTTTTCGTTTCAAAATAAAAAAATTACTCCCCGTTTTTCTAGGTTCCAAGGGACAGCTTTCTGTGTCTTGCTTTCCACACAACACAACTTTGTAAATAAATTTTATTAAAAACTCTCAAAAATGGCATCACCATACGGAGCTCCACAAAACGAATACCAATGGAGTGGTGGTGGACCCACAGATCAAACATATAACTTTGAAGTTCCAGAATTTGGACAAGAATTGTAAGTGAATCGTTGTCATTTATAAGATATGAATATTAATTAATATAATAATTTTCTTCTATAGAAACTTTCAAACGTTCGACAACTCACAGACCGCTGTTCCACCAAACTACAGCGCCAGTTACTCGGATGTTGGTAGCGGTGTTAGTGGTTTCTACGATCCAAATGCATACGTAGACAGTTCCTATGGCCAGGAAAATGCTTTTAAACCACAAGGAGCATCTGATTTTGATGATGAGCCACCATTACTTGAGGGTATATATCTGTGAATTGAGGTTCATTATTGGGTTCTATTTAATTGTTTCTTTTATTTTTTCTAGAGTTGGGTATCAATCCAGGTCACATATTTCAAAAGGTAAGAAGTAATTGTTTTTTTCATTGTTTAAATGTTATGTTAACCATACGTTAAAGTCTTTCAAAGTGTTTCGAACTAAGTTACTTAGGCGGGGGAGGAATATATCCTCCATTGACACCTTTCGCTAACAATTTCGATTTCGGACGAGCTCGCTCCAGTTCTCTCTAAGTTGGTTGAAATCTTTTCCCACTTGTAAGATGGCCCTGAAGTGCTTTAAAAACCAGTCGCTTTACATGTCTCTACCATTGTAGTCTGGCTATGCGATATGCGTACTCTTCTAGCTATGCTCTATGCTCATATTTCTGTAAAGATCATACAGTTTGTTGTTGAATCAACTTCTCGACACATTGTCTTCACATAAAAGAATTTTCAGGGTATTTTTCTTTTTAAAATACCAAGGGTTTCCTCAACTGCTTTGGATAAGGTCTATGCTTCTGCGCCGTAGAGTAGGACTAGAATAATCAAAGTTTTACAAAGGGTTACCTTAATTTGTAAAAAGCGTTTCAATCCTTAACTGCCTTTCTAACCCAAAGTAGCTAAAGTAAATATCGGTTTGATATGCCCATTGATGTGATTTTATGTGTCTACAGCGGATCCTGTGGTGACGAATTTCAGGACTACCTCAAAGATTGTTTCATCTATTGTGACGTTTTGTCCAGTTCGTCGGTCATCTCTGTCCTTGTTTTTGTTTACAATCTTCAAACTTTTCATTAGGGGTTCGATTATAGAACCGTTCGTAAGAATTTCAGACTACGAAGGTGAAAAGGACGTAACAGGGGCGCCATCATAGTAAATGTTGTGTCTTGTGCTCCAATATTTCCAACTATTGATGAAATTGGTAAAATAATTCAACAGTTCTTATTACCCGATGCAAAACATTAACAATTGACAAAAATGCTTTCATTTTTAAAATTCTTACGATGTGTTTTGTGATAGAAGTGAGTGAGTTTCGGAAACTTCCGTACTTCAATAGAACAATTCAATCTCAAAGCGGGAACAACTCCTTTTCAAGAAACATGTTTCCAAGTTTATTTTCTCAGGTTTTGTGGTAAAGCTGATGTTCACATAAATTACGTCTGCTTCTTTATTCTTTTTTTTTTAGGTACCTAAATTATGAAAAAGAATCTAGGAAAACGTTGGGGCTTGAACTATTTGGCGCGGTTTTATTAGTTATAGTTATAAATTAAATTAATTTCACGATAAGCAGATAAACATTGAAGTGTGGTTTGTCAAAACACTTTGCATCTACTATGAACAAAAACCATAATAGATCAACAAGAGAAACAGACTTTAATTTTCCAAAATAACGCTTCTTTGGAGTCGATGATTTGTTATTTAGGCACGGATTACACAGAGTCGACTGTCATACGCTTCTTACCAGCACTTCTCTTTTGTCAAACATTTAAACGTGTAAGGCCCAAGTGATACCATACTCTGTGAATCTTGTGGATAAGATGAGGACACCGCAGAGCACTTCCTCTGTGACTGTCCTGCTATAAAAAAAAGTTGCTATCTGGTAGTAAGTAAGTAAGTAAGTAAGTAAGAAATTCATTTATTCATAATTGTTCTATTACAATAGTTAAAAGTAAGAATGAATTTAGAAGCTATGGCTTAGCCGTCAGCTCGGTTGGCAAAATACTATTTAATATGTAACTTTAAACATTTTTTTTTTTTTATAATCTCAATGACAATTAATCAAAATATTCTGTTACTAGTAAAGTTCTGTATTTATATATGACTTTAATATAATTAGCTAAATTTTTCCAATCGCCCTCGTTCAAAATTCGTATTGTCTCCTGCAGGGTAAGGTATTTTTTTCCGAAGTAAGTTAATCTTTGGGGTATGTAGATTGGACAAACACTAACTATGTGGAAGCAGTCCTCTTTCGCTTTCAGGTTGCAAATATTGCAAAATTGGTTGAAGCTTCCATTATATGGGGTACCATTTAAACCGAGTAACTCACATCTTGTTTTAAAAATAAGAGATATTTCACTGTAGTTGAATCTGTCATTAAAGTAGTTCTTATCCTTCAGGTTGTAGTTCAGGAGAGGATACAATATTCTAGTTTCTGATTTACGGGCTTGTTCAATGAACGACACACGGATGGAATCTTCTTTTTTTTGGATTGTTCTATATAGTTGACACCTCAAATTGTCCTGGTTGTTGAGATCGAATATAATTGATTCTCCACATCCGCTTCCAATGTCTAACCACCTAGACACCCACCAGTCTTGGTTTCTCAATTCATACGAGAGCATTTTTTTAGTTAATCGAGAGTCTGGATATGAACTTATTTTAATAATGTAATCCGCTTGTGATTTGAGAGTACTTGTAAAAAGCATTGGTAGACCTGTCTCCAAATAGATTGCGTAGTTTGGTGATTTTATTGGTAGGTTAAAAAGTTTTTTCAGGAAATTCCTATGGAATTTTTCGATAACTTCGTACTCGTCTGATCCCCAAACTTGAGAAGCGTAAAAAAGAGTTGATTTGACTACAGAGTCAAATATTCTGTACTTCTTTGAAAGTATAATCCGTTTGTTTGAAAATATGTTTTTCCAGGAAATATTCAACAAGCTTTGACAGGAATTGGCTTTATCCATTAGATGTTTATCAAATTTTAAGGTTTGGTTCAATTTCACTCCTAGATATTTGATTTCCTTCACAGCTTCCAATTGAATTCCGTTATAAAACCATCTGTATGCACTTTGTACTCGTGATGATCCGGAAAAGACCATAATTTTCGACTTTTCAGTGTTGATTTTTAGTCCCCATTTTGTGCAGTAACTGGCTAGCCGATTTATCATCAACTGAAGGTTTTCAGGAGTTTCAGATAGTATGACCATATCATCAGCATACAACAAGACGTTTATGATCGTATTAGCAATTCGTATTCCACCAGGCAGATCTTTTTCTATATCGTTAATAAAAAGAGAGAATAGTAAGGCACTAAGAAGGCATCCTTGTTTTACACCAGTTTGTGTTTCTAACCATTTCGAGAAGTCTTTTCCATCCCAGACTGTTGCATTTGTTTCAGAATACATTTTTTGAATGACTCTTAGAAATTTAGTAGAGAGACCTAACTGTGACAGTTTATAGAATAATGCGCTTCTATTAACAAGGTCAAAGGCGGCTTTAAAATCTACAAAGAAGCTATAAATTTTCTTGTTTCTTGCTTGGAAAGCTTTTACAATTGAGGATAGCGTAAATATTTGATCTATCGTTGAAAAGTTTTTTCTGAATCCAGCTTGTTGATCTGTCAGGATATTTTTTTCTTCTACCCATTTTTCTAACCGTTCCACAAGTATTCCACAAAATATCTTGGCTGAGACATTCATGAATGAGATACCTCTGTAATTCTTTACATTTTCCAGTGAACCCTTTTTGTGGATAGGGAATATAATGGATTTCTTAAACGATGAAGGTATGTCAGCTTTCGAGAAAACGTTGTTATAAAGGATTTTTAAATGGTCAATTAGTTTTGTATTTGCATTTTTGAAAAACTCGTACGGAATACCATCCTCGCCTGGTGCCTTTCCGTTTTTTGACTTCGTTATAACAGCCTTTATTTCCACAGCTGTTATCTCGCCATCTAAAAAGTCATCAAAAATAAGGGGGTCTGCATACGAAAACATTAGATTTGAATTGTCTATTAGAAGACGTTTAAAGTAAATAGAGAGATCATCAGCAGATACTCCAACACCAATTTGAAAGTTTAAACCATTAATCTCCCTTGCTATCCTCCAAAAGTCCTTTGAGGTCTTGGTTTGGCCTAGTAAGTGAGCTTGTTGATTATCGAAGTTAGTTTTCTTTGTTAAGCACAGATTCTTGTATTGGTTATTCGCTTCAATATACCAGTTTCGTATGTCAGGGTCATTACAAGTTCTGCAGGCACGTAAGAGAGCGAATGATTTCTCCCTGGCGTTCAAACATTCTTTATCGAACCATTTCTGTTTAAATGATGACTTAAAGTTGCAAATATTTTTCGATGTGGAACCTCTTATGCAATGGGTTATTTGATTTGCGAGTATTTCTGTGGACTCAGGTATCGATTCATTTGTTAGAAGTAAGCTGTCTAGTAGACGGTGATACGAATTTTTCTCTTCGCATTTCCATTTAAGTCTGGGTGGTAAAGTAAGGTTTTTCTGATGCGATGGAGTTTCATCATCAAACTCAACAACGATTGGCATGTGATCAGAGAAGGTTTTACATTGTACCTCAAATTTTTTAATTATTCTTGTCCAGTCATTATTTACAGCACAGAAATCAATAACTGATTTGCCTTGTCCTCCAACGAATGTATAATGTCCTTCTGTATCTCCTTCAGTACAGCCATTGAGCACAATAAGGTCATACATTTGAAGTAGTTCTAACATATTTGATCCATTATTATTGCAAACAATATCTTTAGATATGCGGTTAATGTTAGGTATATGAGGATTTGTAACAGTTTGCATAATGGTGGTTTGTAAGTTACTAATTCTTGAATTCCAGTCTCCAATCAGTAGAACACTTTTATTAGCTAAACGTAACATTGTATTGTTCAATTTTTCAAAATCATAGGTCCACTTATTACAATTTATATAGAATGGTATAATGTACATATTACTTCGCTTTAAACATTTTACAACGGTAGTGCCTTCAAGTTCTTCAAAATCGTAAGATTTCAGATGCGATTGTTTTATACCATAGAGGCTGCCACCACTTGCACGACCTCTTACAGATGTTTTACTTGCTTCACTCCAAATAAGTTTAAATCCAATAAAATATTTTTTAAAATTATTTAAATTTTCGATTGTTAAATGTGTTTCAAATAGAAAGAAGATTTCAAAGTTCTTAACATAATTAAAAAAATCTACAAATAATACTTTGTTATTTAATCCAGATATATTGTATGCTAAAATGTTTGTAGATATATATTTGTTAGAGCTGACGACATATATTTCTCAGTTTTGGGTCAAACTACTACTAGTACTGCTATTGGGGTTTTCGAGATAAAGTGGCATCACTGGTACATCTGGTTTAGACCAATTATTTTGACGTCTGATTGTCAGCGTAGTTCCTTTGACAGCTTCAAAATTGATGTCGTTTTCCATTGGTAATCCGGAAAAACTCTCCGATCCGGGATACCAAAGTAACACTTTTATTTGCTTTGAAGTTTCGTTGCTTGTATTGTGTATCGGTGTGAAACGTCGAGCGCTATTTTTTTTCATTCACTTTTTTCATTTTTTTCATAATTCACTTAAAACGACAGGAATATGTCTTAAAATGTTTTTAGAACTCATCTCACAAAATTAGTTAATTAATAATTGTTTTCAGGTCACTTTTTTTCAATTTTTAGAGGTGGCAAATCACATTTGTCAATTTTGACGTCAACAGTGTTTCAGTGTGTGAGTGCTTCTGGTTTCGCTTCCTTCTTCAAATCAAGAATCAAATTTCTCTTCTTTCGAGGAGAGGAACTGTCATTTGATGCCAATGGAATGATTTGAGAAGCGTTCAGAAGGCTTCCGAACGACCAATGGAAAACGACATGAGTTTACCAAACATATCTTCAAGCTCGGTTTCTCCATTTTTATCTTGATATTTAAGATTATTATTATTGTTTAAATAAAATGATTTGTTACCAATTATTAAGTTGTTGTTTTTAATTAATATTGATTCATTTGGTTTAACTCCTTTGATGATTTTTCTATATCCAAGTATAATTCGGCGTTTGATTTGCGATTGTTTGGTCAGATCACGTTGGATGTAGGCACCAGTGCCTTTTAATTTCTTAGAATTTCTTAACATTTTCGTTGCTATTTCATTAGAGCCAGTGTTAAGTTTGAACTTTAAAACCTTGGTGTTTTCACTTAGTTTTACCGCTTGTGGAATTTGTTGTTGGGCTGTGACATCCCCCAACAAAAGTTTGGTTATACCGTGGATCTTTTCTTGGGGATCAGATCGGTCATTAGGAATAGTGACTATTATATTTTTCCCTTTAATTTCACGACTCTGTGTTTCGAGTTCCTCTTCCAGCAAACAGCATCGATGTTCTAAATTCTTAACATTTTCAGATAAATCTTGGTTTTGTTTTCTTAATGACTGAATTTCAAGGTTAAGTTTGTTGAGATCTTCTTTTGTCGCAAGATTGGCGGTCGCTTTGGAAAGTTCTGTATTGAGCGACGTGTCAATAATGGATTTGATTTTTTCTAAGTCTGAATTAGAGATTGACATTGTGTGGTGAAGTTTATATACTTTTGGTGTCCTATTGATTTGAAATATTGGATAAATATTTTTTTCCGGTGATACTTGGTCGATTTTCCTTTTGTTGTCAGTCATGTGACTTGAGTGTTGACTTAAATGTTATAAACTGCAGCTTAATAAACTAAAAATACCTGATTTTCCAGTTTAGCTTATATAAGTAGGCTGTTTTACTCAAGTTTTTGAAGGTTTTAAGAATTGTTAATTTTTTTTTAACAATTAAAATTCAGAATTTTACAGGAGATAGTTCAAACTTGGACTTTACACTTGCACGCAGAGTTGCCAACGACAAATATGAATTTTAGAAATGAGAGAACAAGAGTCAAGAGTCTATCTGGTAGTACAATGGACTGGTAATTAGGTCTGAGTGCTCCAGCTGGTATTTAAAAAAAACTCCAGCAGAAAAAAAGCAGAGGCAAACAGCAGCTGACAGGCCGGTCATACCATTGGCTCCTACTCGCCAGTTTCTTTAGCAAACAGCTACAGAAAACCATAATTTTTTTTAACCTATTAGAAATAGCATTTTTGTTTTAGCATCTAAAATAGAGAACTTTGCTAGCCGCTGCTAAATACTAACCATGCGTCGGGCAGCGAGTGTCGTAAATTTCTTGTTCATCCAAAGCTAATCAGTGGCTAACATTAGCTGCTACTCCAATCTCACCGCTTGAAACCAGTCTGTGTTACCCGTGCCTTATTCTCTACTCTTGGTTGTCATGTGGTAATTTTTTCTTGGTGGTGCCCGGGGCGTAATGGAGTTAGCATGTCTGCATGTTGCGCGGGAGGTTCGTAGTTCAAATCCCAACAGAAACCAAAAAATGTTTTTTTTCACAGACTTGGCCTTCCGCGAGGAATTGGCAAGTCCTCCTACAGTAAATTCATTGCTACGGAAAGCGCTTTTTCGACTAGCCCGAATCGAAATCGGCAGAAAACTGTAGGGGTATTCTCTAGTAATAGATACTCGCTCGTCTTAAAATGCCTTGGTTTCTCAATTTTTAAAACAAAAACTTTACATGTGGTTTCTGTTTTTTGGCAAATGTAAAAATAAAAACTTGTTCTTCACAAAATACACGAATTGTATTTCCGTGCGTTGATATTTTGTTTGCATTTTTAAAATAATCAACACTCAACATTTCCACAACTCCCTTCCCAGCAAATACAAATAAATATTTAATATAGAAATTGTTAAACTTTTTTGCAGGACTCGAAAAAAAAAAAGAGAAAACAAATAAAGTGCAAAGTTAAAATAAATAAAATTTTGATAAATTCTGTGACAAAGGGATTGTGTTCGTTCATCTCACCCGAATCGCCACTGAAGCACTTCCTACCTCGTCCTTCACTCTTCGTTGAATGGATTTACGATTTATCAATGAATCCGCCCATGCAATCAATTATAAAGCAGCAAATATTTACTCCCGGAAATATACCGTCGCTTGCACATTCTCTACATTTCAGTTTCAAAAAAACCACCCGAAAACTAGGCAGTGTTGAAAAAAACACGAAAGATTTATTTTGTTCATGTTTGGACATTGGACTGGACATATCTTTTGCTTATATTGTACTTTACATCAGTAACGGCACGCAGTCCATTCACTTCGCATGCTCCCATTCCAGATGCAAAGAGTTAAATACATGTTGAAGCCTATTTCCTAGCACATTTTTTTAGATCTAATTTAGTTCTTCATAACCAACCCAACAAAACCTCAGTCACAACAGAAAAGAAAAATCATAGAAGTTCGGAGAAATTGACATTAGTATGAAATTGGGTACAGAGGTTCAGTTCAAAATGTCATAAGAAAAAACAACTGTAAGAATTTAGAATAGAAAAGTTGTATTTATCGATTCTGCTCGATACCTCACAAGTCACAAGGTCACAAGTCACAACGTTTCAGCCAAAGCAAAGTTTTTCCACTTGACACTCAAAGTGTGGTATGTTTCTCAGCAGGTCATAACGTTCTGACTTCTGGACAGAATAGGGCTGTTGGTTTTTTATAGAAAAAAATTGTCATTACTGTAGCATGTCTAGAACTAACGATTGAGTAGTGGTGCCGTGGCGTATTTCGTCGGGCTTAACGCTTTGCTTCCTAGTGGTTTTGCGGGGTACCCAGACAGTAAATATTTATTGTCTGTATACGTAGTGGTTTCTTGATGAAAATTTTTTTTTAAACTTTTATGCAAAAATTAAAAAATAACCTCCGGGAACAAAAAGTTAAATTCTGGATTTCGCTAAGAAGGAAGGCCGATCCACACTAATGCCGATTGGTGCCGTTCACCACACACTTTAATGCCTGTTAATTAGGAGTTCTGGGTTCGAATCCCAGAAATATAAAAATTGTTTTTCTACGCTTATCGACTTTCTCGAGGAGGAGCACATTCTCGATTATCCGTTCCGAATCCTCACCAAATGTAAGCCCCTTCCTTTTCCTAACAAGTTATGGTTGAGAAAAATGCACTAGGTTCTCTCTTTCGACTGGACTACAAAATAAGATCTTTTCAAATTTAAAACTCATCATATAATGCAGCTATGCAAGTGCAGGTCAATATTTATTAAACAAGTTCCCCAAAAATTGAATACACTTCAAAGGCTTCTAATGGTTAACTTTTGCGAGACTATTTTTGATTTGATAAGCAAACATTTGTGTGAATACAAAAATGTTACAAGAATTACAGATGAACACAAATAAAAATGTGTATTTCCTACATAAATATGTACTTTGGCATGGGTGTTTTTTTTTCTCGCAGAGCTTTGAATGGAATGGAACCAGCTTTGCCTTTGGTCTGTAAACGGAAGTAATTTTTTTTTTAAATATGAAATTCATTTGCCATAACAGAATGGGGAGAGTATATTTAATATTTAATTTTTTTTAGTGCGTTCATTTTGGTGTTGAACAAGTTTTGTTATTTAAAAATTTGGAATCGAAATCTTTTTGATAAGACAGCAAAAAGGTTTTTATTTATCAATGCGAAGTTCAAAGTTTAATTTGAGAAGTATTTTTAGAATTTTGCATTAGCTGTAGGTTTTCAATGAATCATTTAAATTTTGGTGGGAGAAAAAATCCCCATTTATTCGGCTTAATACAAGCTAATTCTTAATCTAACTTAAAAACTAAGAAACTAATAGCTAACAAATGAGGAGGATGATTTAAAGGATGGAGTTTTAGGCAACGGGTGCTGAGGTTGAAGTCAAAACAGTTTAAACTCGAATTAACATTATTTAGCATTCGGGAAATATTTTCATTTGAGCCATATGACGTTCGATGAGGAGGTAGGTAAAAGAGGAGAGGATTCCGTTTGCTGCGAGGATTAGTGTTAAGGAAGACAGAGTGGTAAAGGGTTGTGAAGTCAACGGTTTCAGAAAAGACACGGTGAATGAAGAGAATATCAAATATTTCTCTTCGATCTTTTAACGTCTTTTTGCTAAGAAGCCTGATGGGATCTTGGTAAGGAGGGAGAATCGAGGGACCATTTCAAGAAAGACCTCTCACAGCAAATCGAATAAAACGTAGCTGAATATTTTCAATTCTGAAAATGTGAACTTGTTGGAGAGGGGACCAGACTTGGCAGGCGTATTCAAGGAGAGGGCGAACAAAAGTAAAGTACAGAGATCGGGTAACGTAAGGCTCGGAGAATTCCTCTGACCAACGCTTAATGAAACCAAATGCTGAATTGGCTATAATATCATCAATATGTGAGATGAAATTGAGTCCCAGGTCCTGAGATCACGAATCTTTTCAAATGGTGAAATGGTTTGGTTTAGAGCACAAGATAGAAAAGTTGTCAAGATCCTGTTGAAAATGAATTGAATCAGTAGGTGAAGAAATGATCTTGTAAAACTTCGTATTATCTGCGAACAGTGAAATAAGGGGAATGGTAAATAATCAATTCAAGCGTTAATGGTAAGAATGAAAAGAAGTGAACCTAAATGACTTCCCTGGGGGACGCCGCCCGGAGGTGGCTAAAAAAGGGCTTGAAGCCGAAGGTTGATAGTTTAAAAAGAATTAGTCTATGGGAAATTTTATCAAAGGCTTTACTAAAATCTGTTGAAGTATAACATCGACTTCTTTTTCTTTTTCCAAGGCAGAAAAGGTGAATGAGACGAATTCAACAAGATTAGTGGTTGTTGATCTGTCTTTGAAAAAGCCATGTTATCGAGTGGATATGACAGATTTGCAGTGAAAACTCAAAATTTCACACAAAAGACTTTCAAAGATTTTAGGTATACATATACTAAAGTTTTGCTATCGGGCGGTAATTTTCAACATCGCATTTTTGGCCTTTTTTGTGGATAAGAGTTATAAAAGACGTTAGAGGGTAGAGAAAGCGAAGACGAATACCTCTTTAGGAGTATGGCAGGTATATGATCAGGACCAGGTATGAAATCATCATTAACTTCATTTAGCTTTTTCTCAATAACAGATGGTTCGATAATGCGAGCAAGAAATGGACCAACCGAAAAATAAGTATCGTCATTAACAAAAGATTCGATGGCGGAAGATTGTTTGGAAAAGGAAGCGAAAGAGTTGGCAATAAAGAGTGGATCAGTTGATGTTTCGTTATTGAAAGATAAGGAGGATGGTTATCCATCAGATTTTCTTTTGTAGTTGATAAATTTATGAAAGGACTTAGGGTCATTGGTTAGGTTCGAGCCTATTAAAGAGGTCGAGTAAAAAGTTAATTTGGATTGTTACGTTGGAAAGTATTTTTGAATTACTGTGAATGTGAATATTCCAAAGAAACCTAAAAAAAACAGTGATAAAAACTGAAAAACTGCTCGAGTCATCCGAAGTCTAGTCATCGATTAACAACACGATGTAAAAAAAAATTTCTTCTTTGTCTTTGCTGTGCACTCTACTAATTACACTGTAGTAATTACAAATTTCTATCAAAATTGTGTAACATGTCCTGTCCACGTCCAACCTACCTTTGTTTTCTTATCCCTTCTTTCATGGCCAACAAAGTATCTGATTTTTGTTTAATTATTTCAGACATTGGCTGTACTAAATCCTCTGCGTGGTGCCGATCAAAGTATTCTTCAGGACACCGACATGGCTGGACCTTTGACATTCTGTCTAGCACTGGGAGGCTTCCTTTTATTGGTGAGTAAATGAACAAACATGAATTAAATTCTACCCGCAGACTGTTAATCTAAGATGGGGATTAATTTCAACTTTCATGTTTGTTTTTTTTTTCTCTCTACACAGAGCGGAAAAGTTTCATTCTCGTACATCTACGGCATCGGAGTGATGGGTTCCATTGCGTTTTATTGTCTTCTCTCTGTAATGGCTACCCAGGCTCAGGTCACATTCGGAGCAGTTATATCTGTGTTGGGGTATTGCCTGCTTCCGATGGTCGTATTGTCCGGCATTAACGTTTTAATCACCATTCAGTGAGTATGCTTTTGTTTGAAGTTATTTTTTTTTTTATTTTTTACCTTACGTTATGTTTTACGTTTTTGTATTATTTCTTATTGTTTTTTTTTCTGGTATTGTTGCTGAAATTGTTATTTTCATTATTTCGCGTTGGAACCATCATATCCACCAGCACAACAGCACACCCATCACCAGAGCGCCTGTATTGTGCAAACAATGAATGCGTTGATTAAAAAAAACAACGGGTGTTCCCACAACCAGCAAACAGAGAAAACATTTTTATCAGTTTTTTTTCCTTTCGTTTATTTTCTTTTTTTTTTGTATCTTTATTTGTTCTGAGTATTTACAATGACGAACCACACCGGGTAGGGCTACTACTACCCATGGACCACCCTAGTCCTTCCCTATAGTTCGAACCCGATTGATTTTATTTGGACTTTGCTTGGTAAATATATATGTTTCGCTAGGGCGTTGTGTTTTGTGGAAAGAGAAAAGCCCTAGGATGTGTTGGCAGATGAGTTTTGAAATTAATTGAAGGGAAAAACGGGAAATTGCACAGCCATGTCTTGTTTATTATTTGTTCAGGTCGGGGTAGATGTCGTTGTCTTAAAACATCAGATTTTATCAGATTGAGCAATTTTGTGTTGAGAGATTTTGTCGAAGGCTTTTTAGGTAATACGATAGCGTCATTGAGGTGTATATACGAGCAGACATAAGCTGGATTTGAAGGATGAAGGACCAAACGAGAATTTAAAGGCGTTCTTTTGTGCTCTGAAAAAATGTCTGGTCATCAAAAGCTTGAAAGCTCCACTTATTGTATACAAGTTGAGTTAGTTTGTTTACGTGCTTCAAATTTTCGACGACTGACTGTTTTGTATTGACTTTTTTTAATTATGGAAATCCAATCACGAAAATCATACAGAAAGATAAAAAAGACACGGGAATAAGAGATAAAATTATTCCTTCAAACACTGGTACATTGTTTTAGCTGGAAAAACAACTCTTTAAATTTTACAAACATTTATATTCTGCCTGAGTGGTTCTCGTTCGAAGGTCCTCTACACAAGTTCTTTTGTTTATTTGTTTTCTATTTTTTTCTTTTCTGTTTTGTAATTGTCTTTTCTAGGGTTTTTTTTTTGAATGCTCATACATATGTCTATTAAAGTTTACTCTTATGCTTGCATTCATTGCAGAGGTCCTCTGGGTTTAATCGTGGCTGGAATCAGCATTCTCTGGTGTGCAATATCCGCATCGAAACTCTTCGTGACTGCATATTCGATGGACCATCAACAAGTGCTGATTGCATATCCTTGTGCGCTTCTTTACGGTGTATTCGCATTGATAACGATATTTTAAAAGTTCGATGAGAAGCAAAGGACAATAGAAGCTTTGTTTGGAAAAATGAGAAAAACCAATCAGTGGCTAATGAGTTCTTGGATTGAGTTAATTTAAGTTTTTTTTTGTAAATTTGTTCTTTTTTCTCTCATTATACGTTTGTGTTTTGAAATAGAATTTCTTTATACATATTACTAATCGATTTCGTACATTTCTTAACAATGGTTGTGGATTTTTTTAAAAATATCAACGAGAGGAAGGAGGTGAGACTCCCTCTTTAAAAATGTGATGGTTGACTTCGCATATCTATTACAAATTTTAATTCACAGAGATAGAGACGTTTATCCATTACTAGGAACACCAGATGAGGTGTTCATATAAAAAGTTTTGTCGTGACCGCAATTGTATTAATTTTGTTCTGTCAAAACTCCAAAGGTCTCCAAAACATTGTTTTCAGATCACTCACTTAAAAAGTGGTACTTGGGCTTTATGGTAAGCATGTCTGATGTCTGAATATCAGAGTTGGGAAATAATGATTACAAAAAATTTCAATTACAATTACTTGTAATTGTAATTGAAAAATTTCAATTAACCATTACATGTAATTGTAATTGAAAAATTCAATTACCCATTACTTTTAATTGAAAAGTTTCAATTACTTGGAATTCAATTACTTATATGTAATTGAAAACCCAAGTAATTGAAAAAATGCTGTAATGACTACTTTTTTCAGTAATCATTACACAATAATGTAATTGATCATCTAATTTGCTCAATTACATTTTTAAAATTAAACAAAATTGAACGAAATTAAAGCATTGAACAGGTACTGTGTCAAATTTTTTAATTTTTAGTGAAGAGTAGCATTTGGAAAGTCTGAATTCAGAAATTTTAACAACAAAAACTTCTGCGTTGTCCGCCGTTTTGAAAAGAAAAACATTTCTACTTTCAAAAGCCATTTGCTCGTTTACTAATTGTCGTAGAGTATTGTGTTTTCTATTATTTTGTTGGGGAGGGTATTCTCTGAAACCCTTCCGGTGGATCATTTTTGGCAAATCCTTAAAATACAAAGTTATTGGTGAAAAACTGTCAGAAATTCGGAGAATAAAGTGCGATTTCGCGATTATCTTGCTCAAAATGTAGATTAAAACAATAATAACCATTGACTATGAATAAAAAAAATTTATATATACGTATTTGTAATTGAAAAGTATGTAATGCATTACAATTGAAGTAATCAATTACTAAAAAAGTGATTAGCGGTGTGTTTTCTTTAATTACTTGGAAAAAAGCATTACTTTTCCAATTACATGTAATTGTAATTGAAAAATTTCAATTAACCATTACATGTAATTGTAATTGAAAATTTTCAATTACCCATTACATGTAATTGTAATTGAACCTGTAATCCATTACACAAAGTAATCATTATTTCCCAACTCTGCTGAATATTACCTGGGAGCTTGATTTCGATGTTAAACTTCCAGAAACATCCAATTGCTTTTAATACAAAATAATTACGAGAATATTCAACGTCCTGGTTCATTATAATCATCAATCAGTGTGAAATATCTTTAACCCATGGCTCCCACAAAATTGAAAGAACCTTTCGAGCAAAGAGATGAAAAGTTATGACCAATGAACACTTTATTATATCAAACAAAAAAAAGATAATGTTTTCTCAACATCCCCACATCCTTTCATGAAAATGACCAATGCAAATTCAATTAAAGTCCTTCTCATAATTTTCTTCCATTGATTCAAAAGGAATTAGTGCATACGCCATCAGTATTTCAATGTTATGAACTTATATTATGTATATATATCTCCATTCATACAAAAGCACAGAAATTATAATGTTTGTCCTTGGCCAGATGAAGTTCGCAGTCATCAGTTCGAAACCAAACTTATATTGGGGCAGCTAACTTTATCATTTGAATCAACAATGCAACTGCTTTTCGAAAATGAATAGTTTTTTCTTATTTCAAAAAAAGAAGAAAAAGAACGTGTACTCAAATATTCCAACTCTGATATGTGTCGAATAGTCAATTTCATTATCCTCTTAAGGATACGAGATGTGCATCGGTGGCTGGGTGAATGTTTGGTACTGTTGTCGGGTTAAAGTGTTTGTTTAATCTCTCAATTATCAGATTAGTTTGAATTGGCATAATGGAAGGCAAATATTTTTGCTTTCCATTAAACTTTTGGTATAAAAAAAGAAAAGAATTCTTTCCTTCTGATCCTTTTCAAACTGACTAGCTTCAGTTACTGGAATTTTTGGAAACTTGGTCTTAAGGTTATGATGATTGCCGGATTTCCCAACTACCTAACCTACAGGGGATACTTCTGCCTGTTTAACAGTTGCAAGGGTTTTGGTAGCACTTAAGAACCATAAACATTTTGTATAAGGAAAGTAGAGGATCTTGCTGCGATTAAGAGATGATTTGGAAGCCAAAAAATCTGATTTAAGCACAATTTATGTAAATGAAAAGATTAGTAAAGTTTTTAACTGTTAAAAACTTTACTAATCTTTTCATTTATTAGATTAAAAAACACGTGGAATATCTCAACTAAAAAACTCATCACAATTTATGATTGTGCAGATATAGAAGAATTAAAGTAAAAAGAGAGAGAGAGAGAGGTAAAGAAAGAGCGAGAGAGACAGAGCGAGAGGACAGAAAGAGAGAGACAGATAGATAGATAGAAAGAGAAAGAGAGAGAGATAGAGAGAAAGAAAGAGAGAGAGAGAGAGAGAGAGAAAGATGAAGAGAGTGGAGAAGTTAAGCAAGAAGAAAAAAGGAGAAGTATTTAAAGTCTTTTCAACATTTATCGGCCCGATAATGCCTCAGGCAGCCCATGGAAAACTTGTAATGAAACACTCAGCACTGCATCTTTCTCCTTACAAACATTCTACAATTTGGCTTACCTAGCATAGTCCAAAGGGTTAAAACAAGGAAAACTCAAGAGCAAGGCTATAAACCATACACACATACATGTATGTACATATAAGTATGTGGGTGATGATGGAGAACAATAACATAGAGATGAGTGTTTTTAAGGCAAGGATATTGGCATTTCCATTGTGAATCTAAAACACAAAAAATAAAACAAAATCCATCGATGCAGAATGAAATCGAATAAAGTACTTTAACGAAAGTTTCATCGTCTGCACACAACTATACTGAAGTTTTGATTGCTTGTGCTCTTTTAAGGTTGTTTGTTTGACTCTTAAATATAATGTTTGCTTTTTAATATGGAGTAAAGTAGAATTCTCGTCATTTTGGTCTTGTATGGGGCACAGTGCATTGGAAAGTTGACGATAAAAAAACAATCAAAAAACCAAACAGACAGTATGAAATCATCATGAATAAGATTTGAAAGGCTGCAGTTTTGGGAAACTTCAGCAGCTTTGATTAAATAAATCATGGAGAAGTCAGTAATTAAATGAAATTTCATGTAGGTTATTCGCACGCATAGAAGGCTTCTATCTTCAAAGCAAAAAAATTGATAATCAAACAATACATTATGTGATTTTGATTCGATTTTTTAATTAAGTTCATTTGTTGAAGCCCTGGGGTGGCTTTGTAGTCGCCACAAAGCGTTTTTTTGAAAAACCTAAAGTCGCCCTTAGTTTCAAACTGCGTGTTTTCTTAGCCCTGGGTGTGCCCTCAAAACTCGTCTTAGGTTTCTGCTGGGGCGAGTTTAGGCAATGAACAGGGCTGTCTAATGGCATATATTTTTGTTAAAATGACAGGGATGTGTGGTGATTTTGCGGTTTAACGTTTTTTAAGAAATGGAAAACCCAGGTTTTTTTTGATAACTCAAAGTGTTGTCAAGGAAACGCAGGGTAAAGTGCAACCGAGAATCCACTTTAAATTTTGGAGATGTGAGTCTTAGCACAAAGATATTGATCATTTTAGATAGGTCTTTGAGCTATTTGTATGAGATGTCAAAATTTTGGTGACTACAAGAATCACCAAAACTTTGACATCTCATACAAATAGCTCAAAGACCTAAAGGTTGGAGCAATGCAGAGTTAAAAGAATTTCAATGTCTAGACGTCTAGAGCATTTCTCTCAACCATACCTTGTGAGGAACTGAGTGTGAAGCAAAAAAGTGGGAGAGTTGTGATCGCTTCAAGATCACTACTCGTAACGCCGGAAATGGAAAGAAGAAGATACCTTGTGAGGAACGGAAGGTAGCTACACATTTTTGCCGATTCCGAACGGATAAACGAGAAACAGCTGTCGGAGGGTTTGTACATTTTACGCGAAAGGCGATATCTGTAGGTTGTTTTTTGAATTCAAACCTTAAACTCCCACGTGACTTCATAGCTGGGGCCGAATTACGGCATCAGTAATTGAGTGAGTGAGTACTATTTTTCATTCAAAATTCACTCGCTACACAACATCCGTCTGCTGTTCATTTATCGACTTCAATTCGTTAAAATACTGATGAAAGAATGTCAAATTGTGGTATTAAAATTCTGGATAACATGGTAAGCAAAGCCTAAAACACATAATTCAGTCACGTATCACACGATCACGTGTGCGGTAATTCGTCCACTGATATTAGTCCAGTTTTAAACTTAGATTTAGTTTTGATAAGACTAAGCTATTGGCAACTGCAGATTTGAATAATATGAATATATTATAACAATAGTTATCGTATTTCCAGAACTTCAGTCTCGAGAACGACAGAGTCAGCGCTAACCACATGAAAGAATCTTCGAAATGTGTTTCCTTTGCGTTTCACAGATTCTTAAAATAAAATATGTTTAGAAAACATAAAGTTAGAAAATCACTCTTCTTTTTCCTGAACGAAGCAGGTATCTGAATCATGATTGCAACCACAAACAGCTGTGAAATATAAAAATTCATCTTTTCAAAACAGAAAAACTACAAAAAATCTTAACGATTTTATACATTATAACGACTGGAGTATTATAAAGTCTGGAGTATATTTTTTTTGATTTTTCTTGAATTTTAAATGACTTTAATATTAAAATAACTACTCTGTTTGTTTTTCTGTTTTCAAAAGATGACTTGTTAAGTCTCACATCGTTTTGCGGTATCCTAGATACCCTAGTCGATAGGTTCTTTTACGCGTTCTCAACTTTTTGGTGCTCAACTTTGACGAAGAGAGAGAAGAAAACCTAATAAACAGTCCCTTCTGTCATGCATGAATGTATACATGAATGCATACATGTATATGAATGTATTTATGTGTCTCTATAGTTCAGACTCAATCATGTTGATAATCAAACTAAAATACAACTCAAGAAATGAACTTTTCCCAAACAACAACTGCTTGTACTGTACACTGTACTACTGTGCACTTTTCATCTCTCATAGGAAAAAGTCAGTAAATTTATTGAGAAGAAAACTTTTCTATCGAGCAAACTGCTTTAGGCTTTAGTACCTAATATTACGAACGCTTTTCAAATAAAATATAGGAAAATAAAACAGGAAACTTCCTTGAACTAACAAAACTCAATCACATTTATCAACATGAAGAAACTCTATGCAAAAGTCTATGACACAAAACACAAATGGAAACAAATCAATCAGATATATAATTTGCCACTTTGCCACTTTTCCTTGCTCTCTCTCTCATTCTCTCTACAAAAGATAAATAAATCGATGCAAAAGAAATGTTAGTCACCTTTGCTTAAGAGTGAGGGCAAAGTTCGGGCTTGTAAGACTTAAACTCACACAAAGGTATTTGATCTTTGAAGTTTTTATTTTCTTTTGCAAGTATTGACTAAACAAAAGTTTTCCAAAGCAAAAGCAAAAACCAAAACCAAAAAAAAAAAAGAAAGATTTGACACTATGAACAATACGATAAGATATGATTTTTTATGTGTAGTCATGTCCTTTTTGACAAGAATAAAACAAAACTTTAAGGATTTGTAGGTAGTTTTTTTTTTCTTTGCTGAGGTAGGTATACTTTCCCATTGAATCAAGGCATAAAAGGACTACGTTAAAATTGACCAAAAACAAGAATATATGGCTACTAAATGAACTTCGGTTAAGGATTAACCCAATCTGAAAGAACTCAATCACTTTCAAACTTAAAGGTAGTTTTGATTTTTCAACAAAAGTTAGTACAAAAAAAGGTTTTTTATTTTTGTATTGAAAATTCGTTTAACACTCAACCCTTGATGGGATCAGAAAGGTTGAACAGGCAAAATCCAACTTAAACTTAAAGCCAGCAAAGGTTTTGGGAGTTAATTTCTTTTTTCGGTTGACTAAGTGGATATGGGAGGGGTTTGAAAAAAAAACCATCGCAAAATCCAATGTGAACTTTTCGAAGCAAGGCCAGAGAGTCAGAATACGTACAACAACAGATAGTGTGTTTGAAATTTGAATATTTTCTATTAAGCCACCGTTATTGATTTTTAAAAACATAGAGCAATCAATTACTAGAACTTATTTGGATAAACCAAAACTCATAAAATGTAATATTTTTTTATTTATTTATTTAATCAAAATAGCTTACAAAGTAAATTCATAAGGTATTTATAAGGAAGACATCAGGGCAACAAGACCATAGATGTCGTTTGTAAAAAAAAAAGTTATTATGTTCAAATATCTTTAAATAAATTGTGTAAAGTTGTGGCTTCTTTGATGCGCAGGAATGTTTTGGTATCAGCTGGATTGAGGATTTCGGCTATTTTTTTCTTCATATCTTCGGTGGAGTCGGTATTAGTGGTTAGGCGTGAAATAGGACAAACGGCCAGGATGTGCCAAACTGAGAGAACCTCTCTACAAAGAGTACACTCTTCCGGAGGGTCGTTGGTGTAATAGTGTCGACTGGAAAAGTTAGTTTTTCCCACTCTTGTCCGGAATATGGTGATGCATTCTTCTCTGGTTAGTGTTTTATTATATGGTATACGGAGATGGGTTGGGTGGTGTAGGCGAAGAAAGTTTTGTTCTCCAAACCATGATCTTTCTAGTTCCTCATTTATTTTTGATATGAAGATTTTCCGTATCAGTTGAGGTATCAAAGGTAGTTCTTTTATGTAAGGGTAATTGACTGCTTCTTTCGCTGCCTTATCTGCGGCCTCATTCCCTTTAATACCCACATGTCCTGGTGTCCATGCTACCGTTATTCTTCCGTTGTTATGGAGGATGCTCCGGATATTATTCAGTGTTGAGCAGTTGTTTTTTGCACTTAGAATTCCAGTAAGGATGCTCAAATTGTCCGTGAAGATCAATGTTTTTACTGCAGATGTTTGCGCAATTACAAGGGCTTTTAACAACGCTGTTACCTCAGCAATATAGCTACCGGCTACGTCTGGTATAATTCCCTGAATAGTGTTGACCTCTTCGTTATTTGCGTTCATTTCGATGACTGCATAACTTGCGTTGTTGTCCCTAAAGGATCCGTCAGTGTATAGCGTTCTAATGGGCTTAATGGTATCTAGTAGTTCGCGGTGAAGCATTAGGTAAGTTTGCTTTGAGGTGCTCTGTTTTTTTTGCAAAGAGAGACTGGTGTCGATGGGCAGTAGGTGTCTTTTCCAAGGAGGAGGGGATAAGGTGTTCGGGTTTTCTGGTGCTTCTGAAGGGATGCATCCTTGAGTCCTCGCCAAATTAACAATTTTATTGAGTGAAGAAGTTGAGTTTATCTTGTTTTGTTTCTTCATGGACAAAGTTTGTTGTGCTGATTGGAATAGAGGATGAGACCAGTCTATGAGGGCTTTGCTTATCAGATTTCCTGCCCTTTTTTGACCAAGTCTGGTAATGGAGTTATACCCTGCTTCTATTCTAAGGGCTTCGATAGGTGTTGTCTTGAGGGCACCTGTAGCAGTCCTGTAGCATTCGTTAACTGCTGTATCAATACTTTGTAAGTTTTTCTTGGTAGACCACATGTATAATGTAAGGCCATGCTGAAGTGTGCCTTCAACCAAGGCCTTTGTTATTTTTAGAGCAGTTTCTAAATGAGGACCTTTTCGACGGGAACATATCATTCTTAGTGCGTTGTTAATACATTTCAGTTTGGATATGGTGTTTTTAATGTGAAGATCCCATTTCATGTTACGGCTGAAAGATACACCAAGAACTCTCAGATCTTTATTTAAGATGATGTTGGTGTTGCGAAGCACGAGTGGTGTAGTTGAGCCTGGGCATTTTTGTTTTCTGCAGAGGTGCAGGGCTTCTATTTTGGAAGGAGGAGCTTTTGCGCCCGTTTTCTGAGTCCAAGCATGTACTTGTTTGTCTGCGGAATTTAGGACTGTGTTCACCTTAGATGGGTCACCTGAAGCTATCATGTAGATGTTATCTACGTATACCCCAACGAAGTCTAGCTTGTGTTTTGGTTGTGCCAGTTCAGTTATGAGTACATCTATGTAAGCATTGTATAGATATACTGATAAAGGAGAACCTTGCGGTATTCCGTTTTCTAGTTTCAATTTGTCTGAAGTATACCCATTAAAGTTTACACAAAATGTTCTTCCAGTTAGAAAAGATGAAACTAGCTTTAAAAGTTGGTAGGGAACTCCCCATTTGTGTAACTGCTCTATAACCGGAACAGTCGTGACACGATCGAATGCTTTTTCAAGATCAGTTGACAAAACAACGCTGTGCTTACGATGTGATAGATTGTCAACTAGTTTATGTTCCATAAGATGAATGAGCGAATGGGCTCCTCTGTATGGCCTGTAGGCATGTTGTTCATTTCTAATCGACTTTTCCATCAGCCATCCGATTCTACGTCCTAAGATTTTTTCCAAAATTTTGGACAGAACAGGTAGAAGTGAAATGGGACGATAACCATCTATTTGGTGACGGTTGTGGCAGCTTTTTGGGATCGGCTTCAGTATGGCTTTTTTCCAATTATGAGGAAAGATACCAGTCCGAAGGATGTTATTGTAAAGAGCGCATATTCGATTTTTAAGAGTATCATCTGCTGATTTTACCATACTGTAAGTTATTTTGTCATCCCCAGGGGTGTTACCTTTGAGCGTTTCTAATGTTGAGTCAAATTCTATTCTTGTAATGTACTCTATAAGTTCCTGGCAAGAGTCTTGATTGGGTGTAAGATCACTTAGTTTAAAAGCTAGTTTCTCTGCAATGATGTTATCTGAGAAGGTGTTGTTTTCGCTATAGTTTGCCCAAGTTTTAGAAAAAGTATTTGATATTTTATGTGGATCATTTTCCAGAGATCCGTTGAGGTATATAAAAGGCAGGTGCTGAGAGAAGTTTGGAGATCTTAGAGATTTTATACGATTCCATAATGTTTTGGAATCAAGAGTAGGGTCCATGTTATTTACGAAGTTTTCCCAAGATAATCTTTTTGCACTGATTGATTCGTATTTGACCTTGGCACAAGCTTTGCGATAAGCTAGGCAGTTTGGTGTTGATGGATATCTTCGAACGTTCTTCCAGGCTATGTTTTTAGCTTTGACCAAAGAGGCAATTTTCTCATTAAACCATATGGGATTATTTTTACTTTTGTAATCTTTCAGTTTCGTTGTTGGAATTGACTTAGCAGCTGCTCTTCTAAAGATTTTTGTAATTTTAGCTGCTTCCTGGTTGATATTGTTGGATGTTGTAACAGTTAAGGATAAAGAATGCGTAGCTGAAACAAAGGTGCTCCAGTTAGCCTGAGATTCTTTGAATCGGGTAGATGTTTTTCTAACTGTTGTTCTCTCATTGGTACGTATAATTATTGGAAAATGGTCCTTACTTTCCCCATCTGGACTTATTTCCCATTGAAGAAGTGGAGCTAGATCTTCGGATGCAAGTGTAACGTCAACGGCAGAAAAAGTGTTTCTTGTGTTAAGGAGAGTTGGCGATCCATCATTTAGGACAGTGAGGCGATTATCAATGGCAAACTGTTCAAAAAGTGTACCAAGTCGATTGGTGGAGTTTGAACCCCATACTGTGTTCTTAGCATTAAAATCACCTAGGAACAGGTGATGATAGTTTGTATCAATTCTGATTTCATGCAGAATTTCAGTTGTGACAAAAACTTCATGCTCTTTATATACATTGGTGAGCCTGATTGGTTTTCTTGCAGGGATTTCGATAGTATTATAGAGAAGGTTTGAAGAGGAGGTACAGTGAGATGTCACAGGTATGTTGTTTTTAACGAGAAACCCTATACCTGATTTGCAATATTCGTAGTCTTTATTATGATGGAATGGTTTATAATTTTTGAGTTTGAACATATAAGTATTTGATGGTATGATGTGTGTTTCCTGAAGGGCTATGATGTCCGGGTTGAGTTTTGATATGAGAAGTTCTAAGGCATGTTTGTTGTTAATAAAGCCTTGCATATTCCATTGGAGGATAATGAATTCATTATCCAACAAAGTCATTATTGTTTATTAAGGTTATTTGTTGGGTGTGTGAATTTTTTTGTGTTTGAGTGTTCGGTGAGCGGGAGTGAGTTGTTGTTGGTTGTGATTGAGTTTTTTGGTTTTTGGTTTGTTGAGTTGTTATTGATGTATGATGGTGTGACGTGTGGTATGTCTTCCATTTCAGTATCTGATATGGATGACAAAAGAGCTTCGTGTGTAGAGGAATCATAATTTGTGTGTGTTTGATTTTTTGAATGTGTGGGGCTCGGGGTGATGAGTGATTTATCGATTGAACTAAGTTCTTCCATAAGAGATTGAGAAACAATGTTATCTTTTTGATTAGACAAGTGCTTGTTCTGTGTTGGATTTGGATCGATCGTTTGGCTTGTGTTTCTTGTGGTTGGTGTTGTAGTTTTTGTTGGAGAGTGAGAAGAAGTTTGGAGACTTTTCTCATTTTCAATTCTCTTTTTTATTATCTCTGCTATGGTGGGATTCGAATTATTTCTCTTCTTTGGTGGAGACAATTGATGTAGGTTGGGATTGTCATTGTAAATTTGCCACGCATCGCGAACAGTACAACGACGATCGGCTTTAATTTTATTGACAGATTTATACCTGAGGAAGGCGGCACAAGAGGGGTCGTAGGAAGTATGATTTTCTTCGTTGCAGTTAATGCATAGAATTCGGGTGCAATTATCATTATGTGGTGGAAGGCAACAATTTTTACAAATTGAAGCATTTGTGCATCGATTTTTGGTATGACCAAGTTTTTGGCAGTTAACGCAACGCATTGGGTTTTGTATATACTCTTCGACTTTGCACTTCAGCCAACCTATTCTAACCTCGTGCGGGCGATGAATTTGGTCGAAAGTGAGAATTGCTGCTCCAGTTGGGACTAATGAATCATTTTCTTTTTTCATCATTTTTCGCACTTCAATCACTTTGTATTTCTTAAGTTCTTCCAAAAGTTCCTCTTCGCTGATGTTTTCAATGAGCCTAGAATAAATTCTTCCTTGGATTGAATTGAGTGTCATGTGATTTGTAACTTTAACTGGAATAGAGTCAATAAGTTTCGCTTTAATAAATTTGTCGGCTGTCGCTACGTTTAGCACTTTAAGAAGTAAATCGCCAGACCTCATTGACTTAACCTCCAATATGTTTGTGGATATGTGTTCTAGTCCACGATTGATTCTAATTGGGTTATAAGTAGATAGTTTGCGGAAATTGTTTGCATCTTTCTCATCTTTCTCTAATCCATTAATGACAATGTATCTTGGAACGTTTTCGTTGTTTTGTATGGCCGGTAGTTCAGGGAAAATTTCTGTTACATGCCTTCTTTTTTGTTTTTTTCCCCGGTTCAAAATAACCTCGGACTCTAGGCAATTGAACCGGTTTTGGTTGGGGGGAATGGTCCCCCCGTCCATTATGAAAATTGCAGTTACTCAAATATAGTCTTTTTTATTTTAAGAGAAATATTTAAGATTTACTCACCAAGGGTGGTAAAGAATTTTAGTTGAAAATAAACTTAACCTCTATGAGAAAAAATCACAGGTGTTTGCGCGGTACTAACACTCGACTATTCACGGCGTTTGCCAGCACATCACTGTAAAATGTAATATAAATAGCCAAAAATGTTTACCAAGACACACTCAGGCGTTAATAGCTATAACACAATAGATTTTTCTGGAATAAGAACTTCGATCTTCCACCTAGTGTCGTCCGACGCTGTAAAAATTGCACAACGAATCTCACTTTATTTCGAATAGGTTAATAACTGTTTTCGTCAATTGACTGACATAACTATTTTCCCCCCAATACCGAAGAAGAGTATTGGATCTTACTGGAAATCGAACTCAGACCTTCCACGTTATAGTTCGGCGCAATTCTTTAAACATTTTGCCACGGCACTGTAGACAAGTGAACAATAGATTCGTTTTTGTGGCAACTAAGCAATCCTATAAGGACTGCTAAGCTCCTGGCGGATCCAGGATTTGGGCATGCGGGGGGTCTATAACTCAAAATTTTATTTATATATACGAGGCTTAGCAGATTCAATCAGAATATATTTACATGATGTTGGCGTCGATTGCTCATATATTTATGGCCAAGGATTCGACGGAGCTCTGGCAATGAGTGTCCAATTCATTGGTGCACAGGCTCATCTGAGATCGTATTTCCCCCTGGCAATTTATGTACATTGCGCTGCACATAGCTTTAGTTTGGCAGTCAATGCAGCATGCGAAATGTCAGGAATCAAAAATGCGTTAGGAATAGCAATAGAAGCATTTTTTCACTGGCCTAAAAGACAAGACGTTCTACATCAAGAAATTTCAAAAATGACAAACAAAAGTGAGAAAAAACAAAAGTTGAAGTCTGTTTCTCCTACCAGTTGGGCTCAGTCTCACGAAGCAGTTGGAACGTACGTTGAATTGCAACCGGCTGTTATTGAATCTTTGGAATAAATCAAAACGTGGAAAGATCGAGATACTTCGCAAAATGCATTGCATCTTTTGACAGCCATTTCGACGGTTGAATTCCAAATCGCCTGTCACATTATGGAATCAGTTAATTAGATTGTTTTGCCTTTGAGTCGGGAATTGCAATCTAAAAACCAAGATCTGAATGAGGGTACTAAGCTGGCAGATGAAGCTTTGAATGAATTTACGTACAAACGCGAAAACACAGATTCTACGACCCGAAAACCCCCCACGTGGATCCGCCTATGGAGCTTAGTAATACACTTAACCACTGAACATAAAAACAAATCAATACGGAGCACTTTAGCTCAGTCCTGTAATCAGCTCAGCAATGAACCTGAATTAAAGTGCTAATTTCAATATTGCGGACTTTAGCTCAGTATCTGTTTTTATTTTTGTGTTCGTTGATAAAGTGCATTGCTGAGCTGACTGTAGGATTGCTGAATTGCGACAAAAACGAATCAAATGTTTGTTTTCAAAAGACAAAATAAGATAAAACTTTTTACGTCGCTGTCTCTTCATCGGAAGAAAATCAATTCTTCACTTCTGAGAGTAAATTAAGAAATAAACCACTCTCTTTTTGCCTGATATTAAAATCCGAATCATGATGAGCATTTATCTACCAACCTCATGCCCAACATCAGAGTGGTTTTTATTAATACAATTTTAATTCTTAGCTAGAATTCTCCATTGTTCAAATATTAACTGTGGTCAAATAATCAGGCTAATTAAAATGTTAAATATCAAACAAAAGCTGTTCTAATTAACACACTACATAATGGTCAAGAAAGGATAGCAAGAATACGATTCATCCAACAGAACAGTTCTTTTTTTCCCCCAAAGGAAAATTATTGTTGTAGACAGAACAAGATGAATGCATCGCACCGCAACCCAACAAATGGGATATTTTTGTATACAGCTTCCAAATAGCCTCATTAATCACCCATTATAAATGCGAGAATAAAAAGAGAATAGAGTACAAGAATAATTTGAGTTAATTTTAAAAATTTTTTTTTGCATCCGTCACTTCTGTGAAAAGTTTGAAGGTTGAAAGGCTTAAAACGATTTGGTCTACGGTCTGCTTGTTTAATTTTTGACATATTGGTGAGGGCTGGGAGGTATTTCTGAGAAGAAAATATCATTTTCTAAAGTTCTATCCTTCGAAATTTCAATTTTACGATGGTTAGTATAAAATTGAAAATTGTAAAGAATTTAACACACTTTTTGTGAGACTCACAGTAATCAACATTTCTAATAAAACTGTTCGAAGCTTCTTTTCAAAAATGATTGACAAATGAAATTTTCAACACTTGTTTTCAGGTGTATGTGCCAGTCATCGCTGTATTCAAAATCTTCTCTATATAAGCAACGGTCTATTGCGTAGGAGGGCGGGTATCGAAACGCGGTAACATTCATAATGATTTTCCGTGGGTGTCGACATTGTCAGGTTTTCTGAAAGTGCTTTCGTTTGGAACAATGAGAAAACTTTAAGTCCATTCCTCATTGGAGTTCCATTCCTCATTGGAATTCCAATCCTCATTGGAATTCCATTCTTCTTCTTCTCTTCTTTCCATTTCTGGCGTTACGAGTAGTGATCTTGAAGCGATCACAACTCTCCCACTATTCTGCTTCACTCATTGGAACTCCATTCCTCATTGGAATTCCATTCCTCATTGGAATTCCATTCCTCATTGGAATTCCATTCCTCATTGGAATTCCATTCCTCATTGGAATTAAATTCCTCATTGGAATTCCATTCCTCATTGGAATTCCATTCTTCATTGGAATTCCATTCCTCATTGGAATTCCATTCCTCATTGGAATTCCATTCCTCATTGGAATTCCATTCCTCATTGGAATTCCATTCCTCATTGGAATTCCATTCCTCATTGGAATTCCATTCCTCATTGGAATTCCATTCCTCATTGGAATTCCATTCCTCAATGGAATTCCATTCCTCATTGGGATTCCATTCCTCATTGGGATTCCATTCCTCATTGGAATTCCATTCCTCATTGGAATTCCATTCCTCATTAGAATTCCATTCCTCATTGGAATTCCATTTCTCATTGGAATTCCATTCCTCATTGGAATTCCATTCCTCATTGGAATTCCATTCCTCATTGGAATTCCATTCCTCATTGGAATTCCATTCCTCATTGGAATTCCATTCCTCATTTGAATTCCATTCCTCATTGGAATTCCATTCCTCATTGGAATTCCATTCCTCATTGGAATTCCTTTCCTCATTGGAATTCCATTCCTCATTGGAATTCCATTGCTCATTGGAATTCCATTGCTCATTGGAATTCCATTCCTCATTGGAATTCCATTCCTAATTGGAGTTCCATTCCTCACGTGAATTCCATTCTTTACTGGAACTTCATTCTGCACTAAAATTCTATTTTCCACTAGATTTCCATTCCTCACTGGAATTTTATTCCTTACTGGAAATCCATTCGACACTAAGCCCTAGTTTTTCCCAAACTCTTGTACGCCAATAATGTTTATTTAAGAAGCTTACATCGTAGAACGAAAAAAATGTACTCAAAATGTAGCTAAAGTTTTTCAACAACCTTAAGTTCCATTGCACTGTATTTTTCGTATAAAACAAACACAAAACCAGATTATTCTGACCCTTATATGATACTCACTTGTATCTAAGAACAATTGAATTTGAATCAGATTGCTGCAGTAACCTTAGACCACTTATCCCAAACACCTCACAAATATAATTTCCATACAAGTCACCTCCTTAGAAATAAAGAAATAGAAAACGAAGACAATTTGCTACATCTGCATTCTGTCGATTTGCCAAGGATAAACTCTTGATATCTAACACTGAACATAATAGAAGCATTCCTCCGCAGTTACGTTAAAGTCCAAATTTTACTAAGCAATAAAAAGGCGGCAGCGAATTAAAAAAAAAAAAAAAAAAAACCTTAAACAAGGACCATCAAAGTAGTATCTCCTTTTCTTATTGAGCAAATCTTAGAAAGGACATCCAGCATACACAACCGAGCATACAGCATGGACTATATAGGAGCACCTCTCAAGTCTAGGGTATTTGTATTCCCATCATTTTGGCAATATCGCCAAGGAAGCTCTCTAAAGCTCAATCAGGCGTTTTATTCGTGTATTTGCAGACACATTAAATGTGCATAGCAAATCGGTAAACATTAGCTTTGCTTATGCTCGAAGGCGAAAAGGATTTGCCAGCGATATAATCGTATTCCTTATTTCATGTATGTTTGTATATGCCTCATCTTTCGCTGACTGTAAGGATATGGCGTGCTTTTGGCTTCTGATGTATTTCAAGAGTATTGTGTGAGCTGTTGGAGCATAGGCGATATATTTCTTTGTGGAAAAGGGCGCAAGGTTTTTGTGGGGCTCCATATATTTTGGAGTTCTGAAGGAGTTTAAAATTTTATTGTTTGTTGAAACCTTTGTCCGTTTGAAAGAAGGCTCTTCATTTTAGGATCTATCTGAAAAGAGGTCTAGAAAGGTTGGCCACCTCTTAATTCCTTTGTCCAGGAACCATGTTAAAAGTAATTTCGTCACGTGCAGCTTGATGCTCCAGATTGAAACTAATAGTCATGCACACTGAGGATACTCAAGGATTCTTGACTATGTAAGCATTGAATATCTCACAACAAACACAACTTTAAGAGGTTTATTCTAAACTATAGAAGCCTTTGTAGTCTTTGTAAGGCCTACCTGCTGTTAACCTGTTGCGTTTTTGCCATATTACCAACGAGGACTAAATTTTTTGGAAGCGGGATACAGGAAGACTTTTCTCAAAAAACTCAATGAGAATCCTTAGATCTTATGCATCAGCCGTCAGAAGCCTAAGAGGAAGTCAACCGGTTAATATTTCGGTGTGCGATCATTATTTTTGAACAAAGGTATTCTGTCGCCCATTGGAAACCTAATTTAGCCCATACCAGAGACGTAAGTATAAATACAGTATACAACTAAAATATTATCTTGCTTGGCGCCTTCAACTTGATTTTTCAACAAATTCGCCTCTTCGTCTATTTTGAGTCAAACTTTTGAAGAAGTTTCTGGAAATTCAGAGAATAGGATAGAACTCTGTACAACTCAGTCAGCCAACCATATGCAAGAATACATTTGTAAACGTGTTTATGTGCATCGTGCACGAGCAACAACCAAATAGCACCAACTATACCATCTAACATTCACCATCTCAATCACTGCATCTCAATAAAGGATTATAAATATCCTGCAGAAATAGATTTAAAATATCGATCCCAGTCCTCCTGCTTCTATTCGAAGTTTGTTGAATTTCACTTTCTTCCCAGAAATAGTTTGTTAGGGTATACTCGTATAAAGGCAGTGTACAACCGTATGTATAAGGAAACTGCACACATCACCTATGTTCTTTACTATTTCTGAACGTAATCGTGTGTGTAGTAATGTGTCATATGCAGATCCTCCAAGGATGGTCGAGAAAGAAGCTCCAGAATAGCAAAAGGAGTTTCAATAATTCAAATCACCTATGCACAATTGGTCGGAAGCCGGAGATCCTTTTTTTTCTTCTTCTTCAAATAAATTGTTGCTAGCATCTACCGCACATCTATGTGTGCAGTAGGTACCGGATCTCAAGGAAAACACACATCCGAATTCATGGGATTAATTAGAAAGACAAACATAACCCCAGCAAATAAGTTATTCGTCAAAATTGATTCCCTTTCCTATACTCGTTTTGAATTTTATTCCTGTGCATCTTTCATATATGTATGTACGTATATATGGTGTATAGGCGGCATAGTGACACGACGACGCCAACAGTTGATGGCAGCCATATATACCTTGAAAGGTTATTTATTTTGAAAACGATTGGGGGTCTTCCTGTAGTGAGCATATCGAAATGTCGAAGAGGTACACATCTTAACATTCTTCTTCTCTTTGCAGGTTTTTTTTTGTTCAATATGATTTCGAAAGGATTTTGGATTTTGAATGGCAGACAAGTGAGCTCAATGCTTTTTTGGCACACAATTCATGTTCAGATGGAACAATTGAATAAGTTTAAATGGATTAAGAGCTTTAAGTTTACTATGTGTTGTGAACTTATTGGAATTATTGATGTGTAGGGGAAACAGATTACTTGTATACATAATTTCTCATTAATTCTGTTCGATGAGACTGTGATAAGAAAATTTGAGGAACTCTTGTTCTTACAATCATGAGATTAGTCTGGCTAAATGAACGTTGTTCACTGATAAACACAAAATATTTTCATATTGCTATCGAGGTACATGTCAAACTAAAGTCATTCAATCGAAAAGTATGTAGGTGCTTAATTCAATGAGGTTATGAAGAAGCAAATTGTAGTGAGCTAAGAGCATGAAAATACCATAACAAGGGATGAAGGCGAGAAAAATGTGGCAATTGTGATAGAAACCTCATCTCGACAAAATATGGAAGCTAAGGTGATCTATACAGGCTACGTGCTATTATATGTGCATTTACATTTTCTTATTGTTGTCAAAATACATATCTTAAGTCATTCGATTAAAAAACAAGTATTTCATTTAGCAATGAGATAAGTACTGAGGTTAATAGGCTAAGCGAGAAAGCGTTTTTCATGGCAGTTTTATTGGTCTCGGACGAATTGCCAGTTCTTTGCATATTTGTTAGTTTTCTGTGATCTATTTATCTGTCAGTTAAGCTTTTAACCCATTGTCGTTTTGCCGGTTGTCGTTTTACTTAAATGAAAGTAAAGCGATAATGCCTCAGAAGAGACAACAGGTGATTGAATAGAAAACCACTGTTACAGTGGTCGAGAGTGTTCCAAAAATGAAGAGAAGAGAGAAGCCTGCGCTTTAAGTTGTATTTAAACATTGAATCTCGAAACTTGTAGTGTTACTGTGGTTTTAGTAAAACGACAATCGCAATAAATCTGATTGATTTTTCACTTCAGCTTGGTAATAAGTTACCTAGCCATCAATAATCGCATAGACATAGTAGTAGTAGTAGTAGTAGTGTGTGATTTTATTTAACAAAATTAAAGGTTTTTTGTTGTTATTTTACAATTTCACAATTATGGCATGGCTTTTGCCGTCAGCATAGATATAAACGGTCTAAAAAAGTGTCTCAAAATATCATTTTCAGTTTAAAGAAACGCTGCAAACCTTTTTTTTAAACCGTTCAACTAATTTTTTCTGCTTCTCGATACAGGAAAATAAATCGAATGTTCTTTAAGAACAGAACGTACAAAAAATATTTTTCGCAAGGCTAGAGAAGAATTCCGGGTGTACTTTCTCATTTTTCAATTTGTATCAATTTTATCAATTTTAGCCAACACATTGTTTTCATCGTATTACTCCATATTTTTTCCATTGTTTTTATCGGACTTTTTCGCTTTGCAATACTCAAACTCAAAGAGCTCTCGAAGTCTTTTCATTTCTTTTTCATTACCTTGACACAAACCAAAAGTTTCTAAACAAATATTTCTTCATCTTTCTGGAATGGAAAGGACATTCAATACGAATTTACAATTGATGTAATACTCGTCTCGTTAAATGACCATGTTTCTTAACTACTAAATAAACGTTCTTGAATTTGGTATTGTATAAAAACAATTTCAAAAACATCATCAAGACAGGAGATAACGGGATTATTTTTGAAAAAGAATAATGACAACCCTTGAAGTTTTCTTAAATACTGTGTTTTTTAAGCGCTGTGTCAAATATTGAACACAAATTCTATACGTAAAATTGACTTGTGAGCATATTATGTACACTGGGTTTTCTCTGACTGAACTATCGAGCCTGGGTTTTCCAAACCTATTCATTTTCAAAGAACAGAATTGACTTTGGAGGTTTAAGTATTTCTTTAAAAGAAAACAGTTTATGATTTGGCTGACTTGGAACCGATATATTCGAAAAGATAACCTATTTTGAAACTCACTTTAGGGGTTACACCATCTTGGCTTTCACGAAAATAGTGTTCTTGAAGGGATCTTTTCAGAAGGGAATCTTGATTTTTCCAATCTCCATTATTTTCCATGATTGGAGTATTTTTGAGAATCTCTAGCAATTATTGCAGTGCCAATTTGATTCTAAGCTTAATGATATTTTGAATGCTTTCCTCTCTCCGTTAATATTAATATTAGATAATGCCTTGCCTTCTTTAAAATACACAAATATATGTAAAAAGTGCAAGTTTGAACTTAAGCTTCATACAAAGCTTTTAGAATCCCCTTAAGACAATCCAAAACCTACATGTGTATTAAAAACCGATATTTTTTCTTTAAGCCGAAGAACTCTCAAAATATATAAAACGATAGTAGAGTAAATATAAGTAGGTATCGTTTTTAAAAGTAAAGTTATACGAAGCAATATAAGGTGTGGCAACAGAGCGAAGAGCCCCTGGGCATAGCGCATTTCTCACAACCATGCCTTGTGAGGCAATGTAGGTTACCTACAATTTTCTGCTGCCGATTCTGTACGGCTAATTCTAGAAAGCACTTTTCATGGCATTGAATTTGCTATCGGATAATTTGCCAATTTCTAGCAAAAGGTGATACTCGTGGAAAAACCAACTTTTCTCTGTTACTCCCTCGTAACAGGCAGATATACTAACCATTAACACGGGTACTTCGGAAAAACGCTTTGCCGTAAGAATTTCTGGTACCCGTGGCGTGGTTAGCATGTCTTCCTCTTAAACGGCAGGTTCGTGGTCCGAATCCCAAAAGAAGCAACATTTTTTATACAGGTATCGATTTTCACGAGGAATTTGCAAGTCCTCTAATAGTAAATTCATTGTCATGAAAGGCACTGTCTCGATTAGCTGTTCGGAATCGGCAATAAAATGTAGGTTTCCTCCCACAAAGGCAATGGTTGTGAGAAATGGCGCTAGGCTTCGGAGCTCCTCGCCCTGTTGCGCCGGCCAATGTATTTATTTTTTATAAGAAATGCTATGCAAACTAAAACTTCTAAAATAAAAATTCCTTTAAAAAAATACACTTGGGCGTATACTTAATTTTTTGTGCGATTTGTGGGTAAATTTTGCAGCTGTGTACAAATGATTTATTATTTGTTTTGAAAAATCAAGCGTGATGTTTTAAAGTGACGAGAATTAAACAGAAATATATTTTCTTGCTGGAACAAGGACAAAGCGAACGAAAAGCTAAGTTTGCTCCATTGATTGATTTCATATATTTGAACTCAATTACAATAGGTGATTTTTTTACTATTAATTTTTTGGTAACACAGTTTTTGACAGCACAGGGACGTTTCGTGTTTTGTGTCACTGTCAAACACCTTCAGTTTAGTCTATGATTTAACGCAGAATCGTCTTACAAGCGAAAAAAACTCGGAAACTATTGAATTTTATTATCAAAGTGCTTGATCTTTGAAGAAAGTCCATCTCGATTGATTCTTCCATTTTATGATCAGTTTAACTGCCGTACTAAGGCTATTGTGACTAAACTTACAATGTTAAACCAACATGCTTACCTAGAGTGACATGTAGTTTCGACAAGACGGTGCCACATGTCACACAACCAGCTGAACAATGGACCAATTGAGAGGAATGTTCAGAGAATAGCTTATTTCACATTTTGTGGAGGGTCAATTAGTCACCTCTATCGTGGGCCATTTGATGCCTTATAACTATTTTTTGTAGGTTGAGGTTCATGTCTACAGCGATAAGCCTGCTCCGATTGACGAATTGAAAGCCAACATTGAAGCATTTATTCGTGAGATACCGGCCGAAATGTAGGAAAAAGTATGAAAAATTTAGACTAAGCAGATGGATCATTTGAAGCGCAGTTGCGGCCAACATTTGCATTAAATTATCTTCAAACATTAAATCATGAACGTCGACCTTACTATCGATTCAGGTTTCATCCATTTTTCTGAATTTTATGGGTTTTTTTTTTTTTAGATTTCCGATTGCTCTTAAAACATCAGTCGTTACAATCCTTGAACTGGCGTTCTTTTGGCAAATATTTTAAAATTTTATAAAACGACTGCAAAATGATTGACTTACATAAAGTTTGTTTTAAACAATATTTATATACAAGCAATGCTCTGTCAAATAAAAAATATAGAGCCTTTTACAAGTAATAACTTGTCGTTGGGTCCCATAAGGAAGCTGTTAACATTTTCAGTGAATAATTTCGATTAGCTTTAAACAAGCCTTTTACAACTTCATTACAAAAGCCTTATAAAGGACCATTAAAATTTATTTTCAAAAGTCTTAAAGAAGCTTCAGAAAATTTTGATTTCAATTGGGTAAGTTGCACAAAATTGTTTTAGCTGATCTCTTTACAGACAATTACTTTTCAATCACAAAATATAGGGTTTTTATACTCGTAAAATTATTAGTGAGGTTCATACTAGTGCTTCAAAGTATCCGGATACTTCGGATATCCGGATATCCGGAACAGATCCGGATCCTGGATCCGTTATCCGACCTATTCGGATAGTATAGGATATCCGGATAGTGTCGGATATCCGGATATCCCGATGGTGTCGGATATCCGGATATTCGGATGGTGTCGGATATCCGAATACTTTCGGTATCCGGATATCCGGATCTCAAAATAATTTCACGGAATTAAAAGAGTTTAAAGATCGGAATAAATCAAATATTTACATTCAATTATTATATGATCCTTTGGAAAACCCGAACAGTTGATATACACTCATTTACTTAAAAAAGGCATAAGAAAGTTTTCCAAAAATGCTAAGTATTTTATTTAATAAATCCAGTATCAGAGCAGGATATAGTGGAAAGAAAACATACAGTTATTGGAAATTTTAAAAATATATTTATAAAATTTATTTATTTATATTTTTACACTCTAATATTAATTAAACACTGTCTCTGTCAGGCAAACTTAAAACATCCACTAAAGTTAATTGTTTTCACAAAACTAAATAACTTTTGCAGATCACTACCACGAAGCTCACTGTTGTACTATGCCTCAATAACATTAATTTTTGCTTTTATAGCCCTTGAATGCTAGCAGCCCAAGCTTCTGCTTATTTGCAGCTAGGAACTATTGGAATGAATTTTCGTGACGAAAAAGAAAAGGCAGGCCAAAACACTCCTGGTACAAGCAAATGCAAAAACAGCAGCATTTGGTTGGCCTCAGACATGGAACAATCCAAAACCGGGAGGCTTGCCGACGCTTTCTGAGGTCAACGCGGCGTACCCCACAGGCGGATCACTAGTGTGAAGCAGAAAAGTGGGAGAGTTGTGATCGCTTCAAGATCACTACTCGTAACGCCGGAAATGAAGAAGAAGAAGAAGAACTATTGGAATGAAGCGCTCTTGTAAATAATGTGTTGGTTCTTCGTTCCTATCAACCGTTTCTTGGGACCGGCTGAAGTTCTACCATTCTATTAATTTGTGGCTTCAGCGAACTTTTATGTTAGCAGGTAGCAAATCGTTCATACAGCAATTTGCAGTATCAGTAGCCACTGCGCTTCTTCGGTGTCTACCACTTCGTTGATACCAATTCCGCTAAGACCAACAATAACGTTGTGTAGAGTAACACATCAGTCGCTCCCAAGAAGTAGTTGTTGGGCCTCACAACGCAAGTCGGCCAGTCTCACTAGGTATTGGCATACCGATTTCGATTTATTGTGTTTTGTATAGTCATAACAAGAACACCTGTTTTCTTTCTTCCAAATCTCCGCTTGCTACTGATAAGTGGTAGAAGAAATGAATTGTCTACTGAAGCTGTGAATCGCCGTATGAAAATCTTGCTACCTGATAGCATCCAAGTTCACTAAAGCGAAAAATTCAATTGATTTATATATATATATTGTGTTGAGTATAGTCATAGTCACTGCAAGTTTCCCAATAAGTGATAGCTGCGACCGAAATATAAACTGCCTAATGAAGCTGTGCATTGTTGTATCAGATCATTACCAAAGAATTAAATTCCAAATAATTTAGCTTAAAAAAAGCCTATCTAGTATTTAGACCCCCATCAAAAAATTTCCTTTACTAGAAGTGAGACGATGATGTCAACTTTTTTTTCACACATTTCATTCAAAATTTGATCAAAGTTTTCCTAACTTTCAAAACATGTTTGCACTTCAAGTGTCAAGTCTATTGGCGGTATGGGTAGGTTGATAACAATGATCATCTCGCATAAGTGTTCGGTGCAATAAAATATTGATAAAACATTGCTACTCGTTATTAATGTATGTAATTTATTGATAATAATTCTATTAAATTCATAAAAATATGCAATTTTTCATCAATGTTTTCTGACGACATTATAACGTCAAATTATCATCCATAAACCGACTTTACATACAACCACACTTTTCAACTTGGGTCCGCCTATCCGGATCTCTAATCTAATTCCTGATGAGTATTACGTTTAGAAGGAACAAAATTGCTGCAGTTTCTTCCATGGAATTCACTTCATGTGTCTGGGAAAACAACTTTGAAAGGACTTAAAGCGAAGACCAATACATAGATTCGGGATACTTGTTGGGAAATATCCAAGAAGTAAGTTTGTATTTTTTTTTTTATGTGTAGGTCAGTGTGAATAACAAAGATGTTTTCAAATGCTACTAGAAAATAATTTTACAGTTTGGGTCCGGATATCCGGATCTTTAAAAGCTATCCGGATACCAGAACTATCCGGATATCCGGATACCAGAACTATCCGGATATCCGGATACCAGAACTATCCGGATATCCGACACTATCCGGATATCCGAAACTATCCGAATATCAGCTATGTCAAAACATTCCTATTCGGATATCCGGATATCCGGATAGTTTAAAGATCCGGATATGAACTGAAGCACTAGTTCATACCATATAAAAGATTTTAGTAATTTGACATAATCTTTTCAAAAACTCAACAAGGAAACTGTTTTCCACACTAGTAAAAATGTGATATGCAGCTTAAATTAAAAAAAAAAAACCGGACTCAATTTTATTAAATTCTCAAATTGGAGAATCGATTCACTGTGGTAATGAAATACATATTCTTGAAAACAAAAGCCAACTTTATTGCGGTAAAGGAAATACTCAATGAAAAAAGATAGAAGAATAGATAAATTCAACGAAACCACACATAATATAATTACTCTTTTGGTTATCTTGTCCGCAGGTATAAGCCTCCATTATGTCATTGCAGTGCAAGAATAAGCTTAACGATGAACCGGGTGTCTCCGAACTAAGTTCCAAACCAATACATTTAGGAAAAAAAAAATCATTGATATGTTCTTTGAAAAAGTCATTCGAAGAGGGGGATGAATGGTGGAGTATGGTAGTCCAATTCTAGCTGGTGTAGTAGTACTCGTGGCGTAATCGTTAGCATGCCTGTTATGCGGGAGATTCATTATTCGAATCCCAACAGAGAACAAAAAACATTCTTCCACGGAAGTAATGGCAAATCCTACGATGGCAAATTTACTGTCATGAAAAACGCTATCTTCATTAGTTTGGAATCGGCAGAAAATTGTAGGGCACATCCATTCCCATTTGATTAAAATTGAAGATATTTTGTATCTTATTTAGTGCCTATGCCCAAATTTTCTTTTTAAACTCAAACTGTGAGGAAAAAAAGCCGTCTTACTTGGTTGCAGTTTTACACTCCTGAAAAATGTTACAATTTTCTCTTTTTCTTCCATTTCCGTTTCAATGACCATTCTGGAAATAATAGAACCCCTGTGACACGATACACCCTGTATATGAATGTACAAAAAATACATGTGAATGGAGTGAAAAGAATGACGAATAAATATATATATACTTTTTTCTGCGGTAATCGAAATAATTATTCAGTTTTCCCGACCTGACTTTTTTTTTTGTCTTATATCCAGTCTTGCTACATTCTCTCAGCTCACTCGGGTGCTGAATTAATTTTATTAATTAATATTATCATTTATTATTCAAATGCAAAATGCTCGCCCTTATGTTTGCCATTGGAATAATTGAAGCAAGAGGCAGAGCGGGAAATACGGTTGCGAGGGAATGATTTGCATCTCTGGGAATAGAGAAAGAAAGATGTACCTTTTATATTAATTAATGGGGAAAAAAAGTCCAATGGGCTTAGAGATCGGTTTGAATTTATTTTTGCCTTTGGTTTTTGTGGATTTGGTTCGAAGTCAAAGGCGTTTGATTTTGTATTTTTTTAAAAGACCTTTTTGAATTAATGCATTTTAATATTTTGTGGCTTTTCGCTGGTGTAGTGGATTATTTTAGAATTTTTTTTATTTTCACCCAAGGATTAGCTTAGCTTTCAGGCTCATTATTGACGCTGATGAGATACATTTATGGCCGGATTAGATAATTTCTTTTCTTATAATTATCATCACTTGAATGCTTGTTATAATAAAAATTGATGAAATTGACAAGAAGATCCTAGGACTTTCTTTAAAGTGGTTGTATGATACCTTAAAGAGAGTGAAAACCTTTCTTTGTAAGGATCTTTGATCTTCGATGTCAATAAACTTTAAAACCGTTTGAACAATGTGCTTTAAAGTCAATAATCATAAGTTTTGACGAAGTAACAAATCCTTTTCTTACACCAGTGCCCCTGTTCTGTAACTATCGCCTTGGCGATAAACGGTGGAAAATGGAACGAAATTCTATGAATTTAGTAGGATTTCGATCCATTTTCCACCGTTTATCGCCTGCTTTTATCGAGGCGATAGTTACAGAACAGGGGCACAGGTACTGGTCAGGCAACAACACTCCACATCAACAACAATTTTACAATTTTACCTGTTACCGCCGGTCTTAAAAATAAATAAAATAAATAAATAGGGTGGCGCAACAGAGTGAGAATCCCCACGGCCTAGCGCATTTCTCACAACCATGCCTCGTGAGGGAATGGAGGGGACCTACGATTTTCCACCGGTTCCGAACGGCTAATACCAACAGTATTTGCGCTAATACCCCACGGGATATAAGAAAAAGGACACAGATTCATTATTTACTTGCCTACGTACCAAAAATGGACAATGGTCATAGAAATCCTCTTAACGTGTCAATATTTATATTCTATACTTACAAAGCTAAGCCAATTCCGTACATTTTATTGAGTGTCATTTTGTCAATGAACTCTCCTTCAATTTGAGCCTTCTCACTGCGACCGGGTTTTTGAACCCTAAATATTTGACTCTGGGCATGTGCTGCCCTACACCGTTTTCCATCAAAGGAAATAAATAATTGTCATTTATTCAAATTATATTAATGTCCCCTCCAGCTAAGTTCTTGTATTCACTTTTCTTACTTAAAACATAGGGGAGAGGAAAGGTTTCAAAAAATTAAACAAGACAAGTGACCAGTGGTACCCGTGGTGTGATGGATAGCATGTCCGCCTGTTAATCCAGAGGTTCGAGTTCGAATCCCACCAGAGGCAAAAATGTTTTTTCTACGGGTATCGCCTTTCGCGAGGAATTGGCAAGTCCTCCGTTAGTATTCATTTGCCATGAAAAGCGCTTTCTCGATTAGCCGTTCGGAACCGGCAGAAAATTGTAGGTCCCCTCCATTCCCTCACAAGGGATGGTTGTGAGAAACGCGCTAGGCCCAGGGGCTCCTCGCTCTGTAGCGCCACCCTATTTATTTATTTAAGCCTTTATTATGAAACTCGCTTCCCTCAGGCTCTGTTAAGCTTACGAAGTATAAGGAAAATGGCCGCTAACAAACCCTATCTGTTGTTACTTTTAATTGCCAGAACCAGAACCAGGATCTATACGTTCTCAAAAACACTCGTTCATAACTTATAGCAACTCATTCAACGCGTTCGAGTTCAACTAAACAACAAAAGAATTTTGTTTTCCTCCATGAAAACTTTTTTAATTTCGTAGACTAATCAAATGCTCACTCCACTTGACCCGTCAATGAGTTCATGATATATAAACATATCAACAATCTCTTTTGTCTTGTCCTTCTTATCCCAAACTTGTTCACAATATACCGCTAGCTATACGTGATAAATTGTTGAAGAGCATAGATGTCTGACATTTTTCTCACCTATCTTTTGCTGGCACTTGTCAAAGTTGTTTTATTAAATATTTCTTTAAAAACATTCTCATCCACACCAAACTTCCTCTGGGCGATTGAAATCTGACGAAGGACTAAAAGACGTGGGTTCTGTCGCAACATGATGACACAATAAAAAACAGTTGGACAGGACATGATACTTTGCTTTTTGTTTTGTTTCATAGCATCAATGAGATGAGATAAATTTCTTTTGAGAAACTCTCATATCAACAAGAAGTATACTCGTATAATGTCGTGTGTCTGGTTGGTTCTCAAGTTTTTTTAAAAGAAGGTGATGTTTGAAGTTGATATACTTTCCAAGATTACATCAAGAAGAGGATGATTAAAAGAAATAGAGAAAACGAGGAACTTAAATGATTGTAACGATGTTTCATTCTCTTGCTGCACATGCTACTAGGGATTAGCTTTGATCCTTTCTCCTGCTTTCAAATTGAATTCAAAGACTGTGCGGGTGTTGGACTCGACTAACATAAAAATTTAATAGGACTCTTTTGGGTTTTGGCTAATGGATAAGTGTCGATTAGCAATTAGAAGGGTTTATGGGATTATCTTTGGATATCTCTGGAGCTCAGTAGTGATATATATCTAAGGAAGCTCTCTGATGCTAGGCTCTATACAAAAAAAAAGTTGAAACAATGGGCATTGGTGGGGGAATGAAGAATGCAATTGAGTGCTGTCTTGATGTGAAGCAAGTTGAGCCTTGATGAGGATTTGAATTATTTTAGAACTGCTAATTGATTGAAATGATTCAATGGAAGGGATTGTAATAAATGTGTACGTTAAGCTCTAAAAGCTTTTTGATATCTAATACAAAATTGAGTAGGAATAGGGACACCTCTGATCGGTGACCATAGTGTTAAGGCGTTTGAACGAATGATCAACCGAAACATTCGCATTCAAATGAGCCATATTCCAAACATACAGCCAACTATAATTGAGGGAACCGTGCACCGATTAGAGTTTCCTCTTTTGCATCTTTTTGGGTTTTTCCTTGACATCTGCCAATTGGAGACACAAAAAGTTTTTTGAGCGACATTAGAAGCGTCCGGAAGCTTCAGCCAGTTCCTTGACTTCGTTTCACCAGCTTTTTCTATGGATTCTGGGAAGAAAATTTCGTTCCTTGATTTTTAGTCGAAAGCGAGCTTAAATAAAAAGGAGGCTTTGAGCTCGTAGATTTATAGAATTGGTTTTCAGTCATGAATCTGTGGACTGAGATACTTTTCCTCTCGATTAGTCGTATTGGAATCCAAAAAAATTGTTGGGCCCCTCCATTCCTTCATTTGTTACAAGTTATGGCTTAAAAAAATGCGCTGGGCTCCCCGAGCTGTTGCGCCACAACCAAGGGACAACCAGTACTTAGATTGAAGTAAAAGAGTATCCCCAAGTAGCTAACTAGTGTCAATTTACTTTTTTGTCGGGATACGCTGTGTGTAAATAATCAACCTTGGCTCTCGCAGTTTTATTATTCATTGTTGTTGACGCATTTGCTCAGACTACTAAATAACTCCCACGTCTTAGACCAACAGAAAAAATTACATTTTGTAAGAAGACATTGTTATTAAGTTTTGTGCCTCGTAAGCTTGATGACATTTTTTTTCGACTGTGTTTGCTGAAGCGTATATCACAAAGGGTCATTTAAGTTTGTCTGTGTATTTCCTTCATCAAATCGGTTTAATGACCATGTCTGAAGGATTAGGTGATGTACCACTTAAAGCTTTATGTCATAGCAGATGAAACCCTTCCGTCAACATCCTCATAAACACAAGCTAAGCACATGACACAAACATTAACACCAAAAATAGTAACCGCAGGAAGAAAAAGGAAAAAAAAGGTGTGATATACATCCACACACTCGGAAAACTGTCTGCATACTGTCTGAGCATCTGACCACCCTGTTTAACATGCCATTACAAGCGGTGGAAGACCGTCAACTGACACCACCAACTGCCAACGTAGTAACCTCATAGTGGCGCATTAAAACGGCGATGTTGGTTTTCTTTTTTATGTTTTTTGTTTACAAGTGTCATGGCGAGTTACAAGCCGTAGCGGTTTGGCAAATTGGCCGGAACAATAGTGGTAGGCTAGGAGTATTATGATACAGCACAGCGAGCATCAGACAACTTTCGGCTGTCAGCCAACTCTGCAGAAGGAAAAAGAAAAAAAAACAAGGGACTAACTCTTCAGCCACTTCCTTCCGCTGTATAGTCGACAGTTTGTCGAGAGTGAGATTCAAACATTTTTTCCTTGTGTGAGCAGTGTGAGTTGCGATTCAGTTTTTAGCTTTTAGTCCCCCAACTTGTTGGTTAGCATTTTTGTTTCATAAAATGTTCCTTGTTTTTTTGCCTTTTATTTTAAGGACTTTTCACCGTTGGTGAATAAAAATGTTAACGGTAAATAGCCTTTTTTTTAACTGCCACTTGGATTGCGTCGCGCCATATGCACTCGAGCAGCACTGTTCACCAGTCAGACTCAATTAACTGGTCCGGACAGTGACTGTCAGGAACGTTTAACTTAATGCTTCAAGTCTATAGACTTTTGTTGAGTGAAGCTCTCCTATACTAACGCGCTTTACCTCGCCGTCCGTTGTTGTCGTTATTTCCAGCATCATCATGAGGGGCTTCAAATTTAATTAGCATAGCTTTTTTTGTCTACCCCCGAGTTTGCATCAAGGTTGCTGTGTGTGTGTGTGTGCCTGGATGCTATAATGCATTTGTGAAGTTATAACTTATTTTATTTCGAAACCAAGGACTTTATTCCAGACAACTTGTGAACAGCAACTCTAAATAAAAAATAAAATTTAAAAAAAAAATTGCATGTGACTGGGGCTGACTGAGGAGAGGATGGGCATGGCAACCATATGTTGTTATCGTCTATATTAGATATAAATAAAAACATACATATATGCATATACATATCTACCTACGCCAACTGTGAAGTGTATTCGCTCTTAAAGTTTTTATAAATTTTTATAAAAAAAACGAAGGAACGAAGAACATTTGCTTGCGAAACATGTTTTTGTTCCAGTTCTTGGAAAATCACTGGAGTATAATTTGTTTGAGTGTTATGGTGGTAAGGTAAGGCATCTTATTCGAAATTTTCTACAATATTTTGAGCTCTTAAATGTTAATGAGGAACTGAAAGGAGTAGTTACCAATATTGGTATTATCAGCTAGGCTATCAAAGAGTTGCAACAAACGACAAACCATTAAGGCCCAATCATCTCTAAAACAGACCTTAGAACAAAAGTATGATTTTCAAAAAAAATATTCCAACGAGCTCATTAACAATGTAGTTCCGGTGACGTAATGCCGTGTGTCTGTTACGTGGAAAGTTCGAGATTCGAATCCCAGAAACAGTCTTTCGCAAAAAATTGGCGAGTCTTTCGCTCCTCTGAGAATAATTACATGCTGCCATGGAGAGGGCGTTTTAATTCAGAAGTTCGGAATCGGAATGTAATTGCAGGTCCTGGAAATGCGACAGGCCGCGAGGTTACCATAGGCTTGTTGCGCCACCTTACTACATTCATTCATTAGAAATATGCTAAAGATAGGGCTTTAGAGGAATGACCTAAAAAAATTGCTACTACTTAGGGTTTTTTCCGAAAATTAAAACAAATCATAATAATTTATCAAACTAAAGAATAAAAAGAAGAATAAGAGGAAGTTTATCGCAAGCTCCGTTCATTTTATGATCGACATAATCGTCCATCGGTACGTCAACAAGCAAAATTGCCGCATTTGGAGTGAAGAGAATCCACATGGGTACCTTGAGACGCCATTTGATCCACATAAACTGACTGTTTGGTGTGCTCTATGAGCTGGTGGAGTCTTTGGGCCATACTTCTTCCGAAATGATGCTGGCGAGCCAGTTACCTTTAATGGAGACCGGTATAGAGCCACAACAATCCACAGTTTTGTTCCCGAATTGGAAGGCATGAATGTGGACAACATGTGGTTAAAACAATACGGCGCAGGCCACAACATTTGTGTCGTTATTGCCGACATACGGCCTCAAATGCTCGAAAAAGTGGTTGAAAATTGGACCTCTAGACTTGCCTTTATGTATTCGAGGCAGTCGAAGCGGCTACATGCCCAAAATCATATTCAAACATTAATGGCATAAAATTATCCTTCCAATAAAGTCAAATCGATGGACATTGAAACGATTTTCTTTTGTTTTATTTCAATTAAAAGTTCTATACCTCTAATAAACACCATTCAGGAACCATTCAGAAACCCAGAAAATTTCAATTGTTTTTTACGACCATCACTTTTGGTGAGGAATTGGCAAGGCATTCAGAGGATTTATCCTGCCTCTTCCTCACTAAGCAAACAATTGTTGGTCCCATTCGTCAAAGTGCATAAGGTTGAGAGAAATACGCTAGACCAAGGGTAAACCCGTTTTACACGTAATAGCTGAAACCAATGGGTTGGCACAACCGGCAAAGTTGTTTGTCAGAGTTGGAGTATCTACCAGATTTTTGGTACATAGAAATATCATTCACGCTCCGAAGACTTGTGAAGGATCTTCCAATAAGTACTTTTTTGTTAAAGTAAAACGCAAACCACTTGAAAACTCTTTTCATAATTATCGGTTTGAAGAACAATCAAAATAATTATGAATAATACTAAAGGACTAGACATCGTTCATATGGCCAACACGGGTACGTTCGCAGCGGCCGATTCGTTGAACCCAATTTTCGATGACTCGGCCGCTATTTCGCGTTTAATGTTGGTTCTGAGCTCTTCCAACGTCGCGTAGTAGTCGGGTTGTAAGCATAAACCAATCACTTAACCTAGCCCCAAAGAAAAAAGCCTGAGGCCCTCAAGAACACGAACGAGGTGGCTAAACAACTCTCCATTCCTCGAGATAATTCGCTCATGAAACTTACTCTTCAATGAATCTATTGTGTGTTGTACGGCTTGTGGCACCATCCTGTTGAACCCTCATGTCTTCCAAGTCCGAATCTTCTAATTCCGGAGAAAAATGATCGGTAATTATATGGCGCGATAACTCTGGCTATTCACAGTAATGTGACGACCATTACCGTCGACGAAAAAATATGGCACAATTACGCCGCCGGCATGCAAACCGCACCACTCAGTTTTTTTGTGGATGACATGGGAGCCAAAAATAAGCTTCGCCACTGGAGACGATTATGAAATGAAATTCATCGTCTTGACGCATCGTCTCCAGAGCCCCATCGGAGAATGTACGTCGCTTCAAGTGGTCCATCGGCTTAAATTATCGAGTCAGCTTCTCCTTTCAATTCAAGATCCTTATGCAAAATACTCCATAATTTGATCTGAACAATGCCGCATTATTTAGAACCCCGTAAAATTAACTCATTTGGATCATTTGGTACAGGCGCCTGAACAGGAAGAACCGATTGTTTGAGAGAAGCTTTTTATAATTTTTTCTAACGTGTTACAAGGTTTGTATATAAATTGTTTAAAATAGATGTGCATATCTAAAATAAATAACATTCCAAAATATGTTTGTCCAACTACACGTCCTTCAACTCCCTTGAAAATTCCTCCAAACTTTCAATTAACTTCGTCCTCATCATAAAAAAAACCAATTAACCTTAAGTTTTATCAACTCTTATTCAGTAAATGCTCTCCACGCAGATTCCCAACATTCCTGCGAAACAGAAACTTAAATTGAAAACATAAAACGCCAATCAGTAATCAATTCGCATTGCTGATTTTCATTCGGGTTTTTTGCCCTCCCTCTTGGTTATCCTTTTATTTTTTCTCACCCTCCTTGAATCACCCTTCTTCAATTCCAACGGATAGTGCTTTTCGTTCCATTGGGTTAATGGCATATGTAAAGCCATCCAGATTCACGTTACGCATAAATTAACCACTCTGTGAAATACTTTCGTGGGACTATAAGGACCACAGGACCAAAATTCATATATAGGTGTAATCTTTTAGTATCAATTTTTGAAAAAAAAGTATGAAATTTTACCTATGCGCTTCAGTTGTAAGGGTTCCTGTTGTTGTTTATTTTTATTTCTTGTATTGTTTTAATGTCGAATCTTTGTCAAGGCTGGTGCATGTCTTTATGTTGAACATTGTGACGGTTTATTTTTTATGAAACAACTCACTGTTGGACAAATGCACCAGCAGCAGCTCTCGAAAATGTTGCACCCTTCCAAACTGACAATTTTATTACTTCTCTACGGAGTCCTTTCGCACGGGTTTTGTTCACTTTTTTGACTGAAGTTTGGGGCATCCTTTCAACTTCTTTTCGTCCTTGTTTGAACAACATTGGATACATTCAACTACACACCACGCTCCCCCAATTTTACGCTTTTGTTATTTTTGTATATTCATTTTAGCAGAAATTCAAATTGATAGTTAGTGAGGAAGGGGAAAGGGACGATTGCAGTGGATAGTGAATACTGGTCCCGGGCTGCAACTCAGCACCGGTTATCTGCAAACTTTTGAAATAATTTTTTAACACCATATATCCACACATGGTGTTTGTGTATGCACTTTACGGCAAAGATATCGGATAAAATTCGTATCTTTTTTTCTCCTCGGTCTCCTATATTATATATGCATGTTGCAGCTTGCAGTTATTTAAGGACTCATAGTGAATTTACTTTCAGTGAATTTGAGCAGCAAAAAAATGAAAGAAGAAAACAACAAAAATTGCATTAAAAACGATAAAGTTTCGGATTTTTTTTTTTCGAATACACTAGCCACTATGTTGGGTGTGTATTTGGTGTTTGGTGAGCTTAAAATTGCTTTGAAAACGGATGTGGCAGCAGCGCTGGTTGGTGGCGGAGAAAAATTATGAGCGTGGAAGTGATAGTTTTGTTATAATCTTTTTTTTTTGTGCTGCTTTTTTGGTGTGTTGAATATAATTTTCTGGTGGAAAATAAATGAAAGAAACAGAAGAGTGATGTAAATATTGGATTTTTTTTTTGAAGGGGTATTGAAAAAATTTAATAACGTTGCTGTTCACTTGGGCGAATGATTACGCAATCAAGCGAGAACGATAAGGTTTTTGGCGATCAAAGAAATTTTTAATTTATGTTTTGAAAAATATTTCGTTACTGTGATATTATTGTTGACTAGACAGCGCAGGTACCCTTTCTCCCTTTTCTGGGGCAGAATAACGTGCCCTTAATACACTTTCTTTTGATGAAATATATTTGTTGGTAGTCGTTTTATAGCGTTATAGCTCTAAACAGATAATCTTTTACTTCAAAATTTATTCAAACTAGTTCGCAACAGAGCAGAGAGCTTCAGGGCAAAGCGCACTTCGCACAAACATAACTTGGGATAAATGTAGGTTAGGTTAGGTTAGGTTAAAATGGCTGTCAGGAAAACAACTGACACACTTAGACCAGTATTAGGTCCATTGTGATACCATAAGAAATTAAGCGAGGAAGAACCACACTTAACAAAACCATTTGGAGCTTTTGATAAAGCGAAAAAGATGCAGGATATCTGTGTTTGCCAGATCATTTTGATCATCGAGGAAATATTTTCCTAGATGCCGTTTTCTTTTAAAGGAGAGTGCAGGACATGAGCAGAGGAGGTGTTGAATAGTCTCTTCCTCCTCCTCATCTAGGCAACTTCTGCAGAAGTCATTAGAGGGAACGACGAGTCTTATGGCGTGTCTTCCTATCAGACAATGTCCGGTGATGACATTGATTACGGAGCTAAAGTGCAATCTGGTTATGGATAGCAAATGTCTTGTGCGTTTTGGATCTAGTCCTGGCCATAACTGTTTTGTTGCCACACACGTGGTGATACTGTTCCACCAATGATTTTTTCTATCCATTGCCTCTTGCTTTAGCATAAGTTTACATGTAGCGATTGGTATACCAATATTCAACCTGCTGGTTGAGAGCGGTAGAACGGTTCCTTTTCTGGCGATTTCATCGGCTTTGCAGTTTCCCACGATATCTCTGTGCCCCGGCACCCAAAGAAGGTGAATATTGAACTGTCCAGCCATCTCCTTAAGAGATAGGCGACAGTTAAGGGCGGTTACTGAGTTCGTGGAAACGGCACCGAGTGATTTCAGATAAATGTAGGGGACCTACAAAATATTGCCGATTCCCAACGGCTAATCGAGAAAGCGCTTTTCATGGCATTGAAATTGAAATTACTGAATTGCTAATTCCTCGCGAAAGGCGATAAAATAATTTTTGCTTTTGGTTGGGATTCATAACAGGCAGACATGCCAGCTATTACGTCACGGACACCACTTCCAGGTCCGTAATTTTTAAGACGATTATCGTACAAGCTGTAGGTACTAAAAAAACGGATTTCAAACCCATAAAAAGCTGCCAAAATTTATCAGAAGAATTTAGAATGACATACCTACAATCGTTGAAGTTACATGAAAAAACTTGAGAGGTGTCAAGGGACACCCGGATGGAACGAAGTTTTGCTTACTATAGCAAAAAGTGTCGTGACAACTTTTCGTAAGAATTTTTTCCGTCTAGCCCCCTTTCACAACGCGCGATAAGGAACTTCGTTCCAAAAATTTTTCGACAGTAGAATCGACAATTAGACTAAAATCATCTAAGAAATCACGGAATCCAGGCCCGTAAAAAAAAGAAATGGAGGGGACCTACAACATTTTGCCGATTCCGAACGGCTGATCGAGAAAGCGCTCTTCATGGCAATGAAATTACTCAAAGCGGACTTGATAATTTCTGGCGAAAAGTGATGAAATAATTTTTTTTCTGTTGGAATTCGAAGCACCTATCAGGCAGACATCCTAACTATTACGTGACAAACACCACTTCTAGGAATTCCAGCTCCTAGACGACTATCTTACATACTTTGAACATTAAAAAAGCGCATTTTAAAACCTCAAAAATTACCAAACTTTATTAGAAAATGTCCAAATTACTAACCTTTAATCACTGAAGAAACAATTTTTTGACCATAGAGAATAGAGTTGACGATTAGACTGCGCCTGGATTCCATGATTTACACGGAATCCAGGCCCAGTTAAATTTAAGAAAAGTTTAATTTTGCAACACTATAACTTTTGAAGCTTGACGTAAGCGAGAAAACGTTTTTTGTGGAAAGAAAAATACATGTTATTTGCTACCGAAAACCTATTTTCTTTTAAAATTTCTTTTAATTAATCAATTTTTAAAATATTCACCGCTACGTAGTTTTATTTGCATGCTCCAAGAAAACCCGCTAACCAATTTCCTCTTATTTCGGTTAAATCTTGTTTCTAATTTTTTATTATGTTGATAACATTTTCTTTCTTTAGAAAAAATTGTAATTTAGAATATCTCAAACAAACTGTGATAAATATTTTCCACATTCAAAAAGCTTTTTTCTCTTCTCACCAACCACTGTTCGTTTCCACCTTAATCAAGCGATCGCAACTCCATCAACCAACAAGCTCCACTTGAAATACTTGAACCCCAAAAAGCTCTCACACACACGATCATTATAATAAAAGCCCCCCACATCAAACTGGAAAATTCTCCCATACACAAACTGGAGCCCACTGGAATCGATATAGGTCCCCACCGCCCATTATCTCTCTTCGCACTTAGTAGGTATTGTTCTGTTGGTGAAACGCAACGTCTAACGTTTCAAGTGCACATTTATTGATAAAACTCTAGCAAGCATTAAATATTACCAATTGAATTAATTTCAATTCAATTAAACGGATTATTTTAATTATAAAAACAACAAACAAACGGTAATTGTTACATTGAAATAAGGTATATTAAACAATTAAGTCAGCGAAAAGATTCTCGCCTTGATGTAGTAGTAGACGTGGTCTCAAAAAAAAAGTTTTATGTTCTTTGGTTGATAAAATTTCATTTATCTGCTGAGGTCATTCTTTCCAAATGTGCATCACAAAGATAAACGAGTTCAAGTAGTGTCGATATAAGTGAGCCTTTCAAAAGATGTTTTGTATTTTTTTGGTAAAATTCTGAAAGAATGTCCGCAAATGAAAATTTTTATATTTTGTGTCAGCTGACCTACAGGGGTCTTGTGATTTGAAAGCTCAATATATGGAACGAAATAGCTTTTCCATTAGGCTTCAGTGAGAGAGTGAAAAAAAAAGTTGACTGTCATGTGCTGGTGTCAAAATAAATCCAGAGAATTCACTTGTTGATTTGAAAAAGAATTTAAGTTGGTAAAATTTGCAGAAAAAAAAACGAACGCAAGGTTTTATTTTTCAGTTTTGTTCATATAAAATGTTGTAAATTATAAAAACTTATTTCTTCGAGTCAGCTGATTTAAAAGGTCTCATGATAGCATTTCATATACGCACATAACTACAGTCAAGGGCTTTTATCTAGGTTTTCTCTAAAGTTATTGATGGACGAGGATAGGTGTTGAATTTATTTCACAGTTTCATTAGCAGAAGCTCGAAATTGTAAAAAAAATTACATTGATTTTGGCGCTTCGAAGGCTTATCGCCATTGAAATAATTTTTTACTAAAAATTGGTCGAATAAACATTGAGAAGTAGGCTGTTTATCGATTCAATTTCTTATTTGATTTCCAAAGTTGTGTGAAAGAATAGAGGTTATGTAACATTTTATCTAATTGGTGGATAGATATTCTGACAATAGTCATTAGGAATGAGCGTTCCTACCATGAAACGAATGATAATCCAAGAACTTTTAGATTTTTATTATCTTAATGCGTTTCGATTGTTAAGGAAACTACAGAAAAACAATTTCGGGATGAAAAACATGGTTTAGCTAAAGCTATGCAAGTTGTGGAGATTCCAATAAATTTTTTTTTCTATTTAAAAGAAGAGATAAATAACTTGTTTGCAGGTGAGGTTAAGTTAAGTTGGCAGCCAGATAAGCCCAATTTGTTTGCAGTAGAAGCTAAACACATTTGTCACATTATCTGGAAATCAACTTTCATCTACGTCTTTTCTAAACTATTTTGAGTGTCATGTGACTTATTATTTTTTCTTCAATAACTCATATGTCAGATCTGTTCAATTTTTTTTCCGCGTTTCCTGAATTGCGAAATGAGTTATTTCGAGTTGGAAAATCACTCCCAATAGTTTTTTTTAAAGTTAGAGTATCGTAGTTACCTAATGGTCAATGTTGTCAAAACAAAACATTGATTTGTTTGCTTTTCTTTTTAAACGCAAAGAAGATGACTACCAGAAAAATCTATGCCATCGACACATACTAGAGACAGAGACAGTTTATAACAATTGCGTTTAAAATAATGGATGAAAGTTGTTTTAGTCAGACCAATTTTAATGAAGCGTACAACTGAATCACAGCAATGAAAACAATCAGAAAACATCTTAAGTACAAAAAAATTAAATATGACCCCAGTTTAACTTTTCTCGTACTCTAAAATGTTTTTTTGAAAGAATATTAGATTTTGCTTTGTTAGCCAATTTTGATAAAATTTTGAAGTTGTGTTTTACATAGTCGAAAGATAAAATTTCCTTTAGTAAATTCATTCCAATAAAATCCACCTTCTCGGTTAGCCGTTTGGAACCGACAGAAAATTGTAGGTCCCCTCCATTCCCTCACAAGGCAATGGTTGTGAGAAATGCGCTAGGTTCCGAGGTTCCTCGCTCTGTCGCGCCACACTATCCTTTAGTTTATTTTATTTATCTGTAAATTACAAGTACAAGTTTGTGTCTCTAATTTTTTTTTCGTGAAACATTCCACAATATACTATAACACGAAACTACAAGTCTTCTTCAAGACTATAACATGACATTTGTAAATATCCGCACTGCAAAGAATAGCTTTACAATTGTAAGAGACAAACATTTATCTGGACTTGTAGATTCAATTTACAAGTGCTCATTTTAAAAGGGATTAATACTGCAATCGCTTGAAAATTACTCAGGAATCATTTGGAATTAGTTGCCATGTTCTTAAGAACCCGGGAAAATTAAAATTAATATCAAACAAACAGCACTTAAATAAATGAATGGAAAAATAAGACTTGTAGAATAATTAGAATCAAGTGACAGCTGAGTGGATCACTATAGGGCAAAGCAGAATTGAATTCAAAAAATGTTGAGGTGCCAGTTAAGAAGAAGAAGGAGAAGAAGAAGTTGTGATAGCTGAGCTTATGTAGCCCATTGTAACTGAACGAAAGAAACTACTTTTGGAAAACCACTCGAAGCCACAAATGCTTGCACGAGAAAGTATAAAAAATAAACGGAAACTAGCAACTGAAAGTCCTTTTTTTTTGATAGAACAGTCCAGCCACAGTAACCATGAAAATCTTTTTTTTCGGCAATGATTTTATAAAATGATTGCAATCGAAAATTCTGTGTTACACAAGTCGAACGTCACCTACAGTCAACCTACAAGTGGGATCAGTATTTATCCACACTTGTCGATTTGGGAAAGCGAAAAATGATAGAATTTCTAAATATGGAAACATGGAGCACTGAGGACTTGTAAAATTGCCTATCGACTTGTAGTTTTATGTAACAGAAATGTGCTGCACTTGTATGAATTCGATTGTACTACGAGTAGTTCAGCATTGTCTTACCCACTTTTGAGCAACTCGATAATAATTTGTTCAGAACTCATCAAGAACGTCTATCTCACCTCTGGTTTTGTTCTATCTTGTAGACTTTACGTGATATTGACTTTTTATTTCAAAAAACGTCGATGGTAGAAGAAATGTAGCTCCAGTAAGGAAATGTTCTAGGTTCAATTTCTTGCCTTTAACTGACCCCCAACGTAGAAAATGATTGTTGAGACGGTCTTATCCTCTACCAGGATGGCGTAAAAATTCATTTAGAAGATTCGTCACTTGCGTAGAACAGAACCTTCCGACAATGTGCTGTAGACTTAATTTAAGTAAGAATCGGGTGTTTAACTGACAGATACGGTGTCACACAGATCTAATCTTGTGAAGTTAAAAATCTGCAATCAGGGCGCGGACCGAGGAGTTGCCTTTAGTAAGTGAATAGCAAAATCATGTGACCGCAAGGCAACTCCTCTTGAAGCCTTTTGGAGCCTTGCAAAAGTTTGATTCGATTTCTTCTTTACTTGTTGATTGGAAAAAACGAGTTTTCTGTACAAAAATCAAATTCTCAAAATTAATTTTGCATTGACTCAAAACAGTCCCATAGACAAAATTCCTTATTTAGAACCTTCTGGAACTAACAGCCTTAACTGTTAGTATAAAGAATACATATCTGCATTAATTTCGGCATTATGCAATATCTTAATAGTTTCAGTTACCACAGATTTCTTTATTTTAGCTAAACCAACACAACAATGTCGAATTTAAAGAGGTTCGATGAAGAGGAAAATGAGTCCGTATACGGTCGTGTCTTTGCCGTCTCTGGTCCTGGTAAGTTCAACTAAAATTATTTAATATTGAAACTTCTATGAACTCATATACTTTCTCATTTTATAGTCGTAACAGCAGAATGCATGTCTGGATCAGCTATGTACGAGTTAGTGCGTGTGGGTTACTTTGAACTGGTAGGAGAAATCATTCGTCTCGAAGGCGACATGGCCACCATTCAAGTATACGAGGAGACATCCGGTGTAACCGTTGGAGATCCCGTGTTGCGAACTGGTAAACCTCTCTCCGTGGAGTTGGGTCCCGGGATTATGGGAAGCATTTTCGACGGTATCCAACGTCCATTGAAGGACATCAATGAGCTGACCAACTCAATTTACATTCCCAAGGGTGTAAACGTACCCGCATTGTCCCGCAAAGTATCATGGGAATTCAATCCATTGAACGTAAAAGTAGGATCACACATCACCGGAGGAGACTTGTACGGTTTGGTGCACGAGAACACCCTTGTCAAGCACAAAATGATTGTCGGACCCCGTGCCAAGGGTACAGTTCGTTACATCGCCCCAGCTGGCAACTATCATGTTGATGATGTTGTCTTGGAAACCGAATTCGATGGTGAGGTCACCAAACATTGCATGTTACAGGTATGGCCGGTGCGTCAGCCACGTCCATGCACAGAAAAGTTGCCAGCCAATCACCCATTGTTGACTGGACAACGTGTTTTGGACTCACTCTTCCCTTGTGTACAGGGCGGTACCACCGCCATTCCCGGAGCTTTCGGTTGTGGAAAAACTGTCATCTCACAAGCTTTGTCCAAATACTCCAACTCTGATGTTATCGTCTATGTCGGTTGTGGTGAACGTGGTAACGAGATGGCTGAAGTACTCGGAGATTTCCCTGAACTTTCTGTCGAGATTGATGGTGTCACCGAGTCTATCATGAAGCGTACAGCTCTTGTAGCCAATACATCCAACATGCCTGTCGCTGCTCGTGAAGCTTCCATCTATACTGGTATCACTCTTTCAGAATACTTCCGTGATATGGGTTACAACGTATCTATGATGGCTGATTCAACATCCCGTTGGGCTGAAGCTCTTCGTGAAATCTCTGGACGTCTCGCTGAAATGCCTGCCGATTCTGGTTACCCAGCCTACTTGGGTGCCCGTTTGGCCTCCTTCTACGAACGTGCCGGTCGCGTTAAGTGCTTGGGTAACCCAGAACGTGAAGGTTCTGTGTCCATTGTCGGTGCTGTATCACCTCCTGGTGGTGATTTCTCCGATCCCGTTACATCAGCCACCCTTGGTATTGTCCAAGTGTTCTGGGGTTTGGATAAGAAACTTGCTCAGCGCAAACATTTCCCCTCCATCAACTGGCTCATCTCGTACAGTAAATACATGCGTGCCCTGGATGATTTCTACGACAAGAACTTCGCTGAATTCGTGCCATTGAGAACCAAGGTGAAGGAGATCTTGCAAGAGGAAGAAGATCTGTCCGAAATTGTGCAACTCGTCGGTAAGGCTTCGTTGGCTGAAACCGATAAAATCACCCTGGAAGTAGCTAAGCTGTTGAAGGATGATTTCCTACAGCAAAATTCTTACTCCTCATATGATCGATTCTGTCCCTTCTACAAGACCGTCGGTATGCTCAGGAACATTATTGCCTTCTACGACATGGCCCGTCACTCTGTTGAATCAACCGCTCAATCTGAAAACAAAATCACGTGGAACGTGATCAGGGAAGCTATGGGCAACATCATGTACCAGCTTTCTTCAATGAAATTCAAGGTAAGTCCATCCAAAGGTTTTTTTTTGTATGTGGTCAGATTCATGATATTTTTTGAAATTTATTATTTCAGGACCCTGTCAAGGATGGTGAGGCCAAGATCAAAGCCGATTTCGACCAACTATACGAGGATCTACAACAAGCCTTTAGGAACTTGGAAGATTAATTTTGTTTCTTTTACCTATTGTTGTTAATTGTAGCTTGTTAAATAGTAATTAAAAGATGCCTAAGTCTTAAAAAAAAAAGAAATGTAAATGAAAATGTCCGAAATATCCGCTCCGTGGTTAAGCTTCTGTTCATTCGAATATGTTGCTGCGATGTTTGTTGTTTAGTTTTTGTGTTTTTTAATCTATTTTTCCGTCACAAAGTATAATCCTTCCGCAAGATGAAAGAAAGTATAAATGTTACTCAGTATTAAATACACAGAAAATTGAAAAATAGAAAATTATCTTTTTTAAACTGTTTACATTTTGTGAATACCTGCATACATATGTTAGTAAAAAAAATCTTTAAACTGAAAAAAGGCGAAAATAACTTAATTAAATTAAAATAAACTGTTTTCGAAATGAAGAAAATTATCTTTTTACTATTCCTGGTCCGAAATCTGTTGTTGAGTTAAGTACACTCAATGGCTTATAAGAAGATTAAAACCTCAAATCAGAATGATGTTCCGCTTTCGTCAGCAAAGAGAAAAACAAGATTTTCCGAGAAACAATTAATAGGATACCCTATTTCTGAAAAGAGAATTTTTTTGAACAATTTAGTCCATATCGTCACAATATATTTAGTTTGAAAAAGATTAATAAATTTTGGCAAACTAAAACGCGGATGAAAATAAATTCAGACAACCTAGACTCTAGTAGTCCCTGAATTCGCTCTCTGGCCAACAAATTTGATTGAAGTCTCATATCATTCTACATCTTTGAGGAAACCGTAGTAAAGTACAAGCCTACCATACATTCAGAACTAGTTCAAGTATTAAGGATATATTGCGTCAAGTATTTTTCTCTTTAAGAGTTTCTGAGAAGTGCAATTGATTTTCCTTTGGATCCAATTTCCAAGGCAGGGAAGTAATTCTTATAAATTAAGTGCTATTCTTAGGGGTTTGCAAGTTAACTATAAAAAAAACTACCTAATTATTTTTTTCCCAGCCTATGATCAATTTTCACAGAAATACATCCAAACCAATTAGGAACTGTTGCTCAAGCCACCTGACTGCTGAATGTTAAAATGTTCGAACTTTTCTCATTGATTTCAAAAACCTTCTCTTTCTCAAAAACATTTCAGCACAACAATCAAAAGCTTTTTGTTTCTTTACAAAAACTTGGATATCGTTCAGACGGTATATTTACTTAGGTGCGCATTACAGTTCGTCGTGAATCTGGGCCTCACCCAAGGGAGGCTGTCTGAAGTTATGCACTCTAAGTCCGTTGAGGTCTTCCTCTATTTGATTGCACCGCCCAAGACGAGGTCTTCCTTTCCCATAATTTCCCAGAAATATTCTGTCGAGAAATCTTCTTGCTTTGCTGATGTCGCAGTACAGCTCATACAGCTCGTTGTTGTGACTTCTTTTCCACACATTGTCTTCTTTGCATGGGACCAGAGATCATTCGTAGTATTTTTTTTTTCGAAAAGACCAGGGGTTTACTCATCCATAGATGGGAAAGATGTCCTTTGATATTGAATACAAAAAGGTTAATACAAACTGCTCTCAAGCTGTGGGTCATTGCAATGGGATGTAATTGGGATTTTTAAGAAAAAACTCTCTGCCTTTGAGTATACGAGAAAAAAAATATTCACGACTGGGTCGTATTCAAAGTACAATGTTCAAAAACTTAAAAATGTTGCATGTAATGAAGCGTATTTCCTTGGTAAGCACTGCAAGCAACAGATAGTGATCCATTCATGGAGGACGCCACATATTTTTTATTTGTTTATTGCATGCCAATCTGTTCGATAGTTAAGGCGTGATTGCGTAACACACAGACATACTTTCGCTTTTATAATTTTAACAAGGACTAGAAAGGATTTAAAAATTACGTGGCCAGGAAATCTCTCTTGCAATGTGGCTGTAACAGAATCACCATTTTTGTAGTAGGTCTTAACAATTTTTATGCGTTGTGCAATACTTAAGCGATTCGTTTTCGCAAATGTCAGACTTTCTACTGAAAAAAATATACATAATTGGTTTAACAACTAAGTTTGACAGATGTCGAATTCCAGCCCTATACTTTTGAAACCTCAAAATGGATAACCCTTTACTATAGAACGCCGACTATCCGAATTATTTGGGACCGGGGTCGGTTCGGATGATCGAAAATTCGGATAATCGGACATGGACTGTCACAGTCACAGATAGAATAAACTTTATTAAGTTGAACAAAAACAGATTTCCACAACAACGCTTACTTGAACATCTCGATCAGAGTAAGTTGCCTCGACTTTGACGCTCCTTTCCGTGTGACAAAATAAAAATTACTTGGTGTTAATCGGCGGCGGCGCGGCGCGCGTTCGGATAGTCGGCGTTCTACTGTACATAAAAAATTGGTATGCTACATCCTTGTTTCCCTTGGCTTTTCTTATCTTAAATTGTTGTTGGCGATTTTAATTTGTCATTGTAAACTGAACCGACCAACTACACAATACTCGCACTGTTTTTTGATGTTCTTTTAGCTTGTTAAAGTTGATCATGCGAGTTGAAATACAAGGTGAAATCAATGATGTCAGCCTAACACTTCTTCACTCCCATTGGTTTTGCTGGGAACTCATAAAAAAATTTATCGTAAACTTACATAGTCTTTTCTAAAATAGACGGATAATAAAACTGATGCTAAACCATACTGTAGTTTACGTTCAAATTTGACTACTTTTTCATACGAAAAGACTTTCTCAACACTTAACAGTGAATAAACAACAAGCTTAATATGGTAAATTATGTTTTATAGCAATTGTTACAATTATTTACTACCCTTTCAAATTTCAATAGCAAAGTATTGAGCACGAAATGCAAAAAGCAGAAACGGCATTACACTACTACTTTTCAGTCTTTTTATTACAAGTCTACGACTCCATTTGAAGGTTTGCTTCTTCGTTCTAAATCAATTTCTTTTTATATTTATTGCGAGTGAAGGTGTTTCTGCTTAGTAAAAAGAACTGTTTTTCGTAATTTTCTAGTCAATGAAACAGAAGAACTGAAAAACACTCACAAAAAATATCATACTCATCAATAAGAGATTAAACTAAGCCTTTCAAAAAATATAAATTATGTTGTAGTTGTAAGCCTTTCCGAACATTTATCAGAAAAAATTCTAAAATTTTGATCTGAAAATTAGTTATGCAATATTGAAAATCTTAATGCAAACGTTTTTATTAAAAATAAAAATTAAAATGATGTAAGCAATGTACATTAATGTACTAAGAGCCAAAACATAGTTTGGTTCGGATAAGAAACGCTGCGAATAGTTTTTTACTTTTAGTTTCTTGTGTACATTTTCTAAATTTTTGTCGCGGATTAAACCGTTTAATCTAAAAGTTTTTCTTACTCACTTTTACTTTTCTGGTTTTAGTTTTTAAATTGCTGCCGGCCATATTGAATAATAATAACTTTTTTTTATACATATTTACATATCTACATATTTGGTTGGCGGCCATATTGGATTTCAATTTTATTTTCATAGAGAACTCTATTCTGAAATGGTGAAAAAATATGTAATCAACCGTTTTGTAGCGGCGACCATATTGGATTAACAATGAAACCGATTGTATTAAATTTTATTGTCATAAGAACTAAAGGACCGTATCAAATTTCAGACCAATTCGTCAAAGTAAAAAGGGTTAAGATTTCCAATAAATAAATAAATAAACAAACAGTGCAAGCTAAAAAAAAACGTTAAAAAAGAGAAGACACCTGGGAAATTTCCATAAAATAATCATATTTTTGGGATTAGCAAGCTTGGGATGGGCCAGGAACTAGTACATTTGCCACAGCATTCATTGAGATAAATGCGTAAGGCCCTGGTCCATTCTGAGCTTGTTGGTGTTAAATAATTGTAGAAATCTACAAATTTTCTGCCGGACTCGAACTTTGCTAGGCGCAAAGACCTCTTACGGGCTGCTTTACTTTCGGACCGCATTCCAATTCCTCCCCATACCAATTCCTTTACATTGCTGCGAAAGAGTTTCGAACACCAATCTTATAATAATAATAAATCAGAGGATTTAACTACTTCAACAACGTAATTCTTCTCATATACAAGTGTTACTGTTTCTTTCTTATATTTATGTAGAATTGAAACATCTGAATACGAAAAGTATATTTTTATAATAACTACATTGAGAATAGCTCATTGTAATTGAAAAGTTAAGAAAATGCGAAATAGTGGAACCCAAATATCCTTGCCATATTCTATACAAAAATTCAATTTTTCGAGGGGTTTCTAAGCAAAAATTTTGACTTTGATTTAATATCAGCAAATCTGTGCCTTTTGCTTTGGAATGTTTAAATTATCTTGACTATAGCAAAAAATTTGAAACCTTACACCAAACGACAAGGCACAAGCACAGTAAACTCTTCGAAAACTATATTTTCTTTGCGTTTCAAAACCTTTTAAAACTTTAATGTCTACAAGTCAAAAAAATGTGAATAATCGCTATGACTTTTCAATCCTCATTCAAAGGAAAAGTAAAAAAAGCCGGTAAAAATGGTTAGATTTCATTTTTGTACTCAGGTGATTGTTGTAAAAACTTAAATTTGTAGTTATTTCCTTATGATTAATTTAATCTCGTACAGAATAAAAAAATGTTGTTTATAACATAACAGTGCTAGGTATATTCATCATGCTCGTTCTAGAAAATCAGGTTTTACATATTTCCCCGCACAGACAACATAAATCACACTTTGCCTCACCTCAGTTCCAAATTGCAATGAAAATTAGCTCTTCGTCTCACTTCATCTTGTTAATAATACAAAATGATTATAAAAAAAAGAAGCAAAGACAATGTTCTTATCGGAGAGAAATATATAACAAAACAATATATGTACCGCTTTTGGGGCTTTAGCATTCAAGCTTCATTTGAAACACGAATCTGTTTTCTTTAGACATGTGTTGTGTTTCACATTTATTGCGATTACACTGTCTGTTTGTTTTATATTCTGTGTGTGATTCACTAAACAATGTTTGTGACACTGAAACTGTGTGAAGCGCGGTGATTCATTTAAACTAAAAATGGCCTTATATTATTAACAGCTAAGACCTGATCATTCAGTCTTGAACGAAACACGGAGTCGATTGAAGCTTAAATTTGTAAACTTAAAGTAGGTACCTCTCTTATGGTCGCTAGTCACATATTTTTATATTCTAAATCAGAACTAGGAACTGAAATCATATCGAATTAAAGCTTGTGATTGTGGTTTTTTGTGCTTCAATTTAAAACCAAAGACCAATTTTTGTGTTTCATCTAAAAAATTTAATGTTGTGATTTAAATGTGTGGACTTGCTTTGTCACTTAACCTAGCCATTTCCGATTCTAAGAAAACTTCAAATCTCCGGTTGAAATTTACCTTTGTTAACTTTTTTTTTCAATTCCAGAAGATAAAACTACAGTCAGAAATCATCATGTCAAGGACTTGTTTATTTGTTTTGATTGCTCTATTCGCTGTAACCACTGTCTTGGCACGCAGCACACAAGTTGAACAATCATCAAGGTTGAGACCTGCAACTCCAACTACCCTTTCAAAGGGACCAGTTTGCGGAAAACACGGTGATGACGTATGTGATATCTTTTCTTCTCATGCCGTATGATTTAACTAACAGCTTTCTAACAATTTTTTTAGTGTACATCAAGCAATGACTGCTGCGGCAATACCCGTTGCCACATCTATGCACACAAGTGCCAGGCAATAATTACAGCAGAGGACTTACAGGCACAGAGAAAGAAGCTCAGACATGTTGAGATTAATGCTCACAAGAAGAACAACAACAACTAAATATAGTTTGATTTGTTAATACATAACTTAAACTATAACAATTACATAGAAATATTTTGTTTTTAAAGTAAAAAAAGACCAAAGTCGATTTGATTATTGTTTCCTTGAGGTCAGATAGAAAATCTGAAAGATCATTTCAATGATTTTAATGGCTGACACGTTTGTTTTGTTTATGTTTTACAAAATTGGACATTGCGTTTCTATTGTAGAATACGAATTTAGTTCTGTTTTGTTGATATGTTTTGCACATTACTTCATCACTACTCTCGATGACACTTGAACTGAGATAAGGAGAAACGCTGATAACATATTTTATTTTTCTCATAACAATTACGTTCTAATAAGAAGCTTCTTGTCAAATATAAGTACCTACAAGTGCGCTGATTGAGTAAGCAACACAAAAACGATTGAATAACATTGGCGTAGAACATCTGTTAGAACAAAGACATTCTGTTTAATCGTCTAAAATAAAAAGTTCAGAATTGATAAATCAATTAGAAAAACTTGTGTCGAAAAAGAATCGAAAAGAGGATTTGAAAAGATTTTATAGTTTTTGGAAAAGTAATGTGAAAAAAAAAAATATTGTTCAGAGCTTCAGTTTGCAAACAAATGTCCTTTGAACACATAATGTTTCATGAAAAGCCATATTTTGTTAGCTTCTCCATTCATTTTAACTCAGAGACAGATTGGAAGACTCTTAGCTGGCGTAGAACCAAAAGTCGACAGGACAAAAGTATATAATGAGCTTCTGACCTACTTTAGTGAATTATTTGTCCAGAATCTTAATGCAAATCAACAATCCACCCAAGTTGCCCAAAAATGCAAAATTACTTATGCCTGTGAATGATTTTTGCCGCACTTAGATGAGCCGAAAGTAAGCCTTATAGACTTTAAAAGAAATAATGATTATCACAATTAAATATTTTACTAATATTGATCATAATTCGCTATAGAGAAGTGTCCCTACGAGAACAAGTTAAAGGAGGTGCCCCCCCCCCCCCCTCCCCTCCAGCTGACTAAGATCCTATGCATAGTGAGAACCCATGGGGGATAAGGTTCAGACGATTTAAGTTTTCTATTGAACACAGCTCCCAGTCAGTCGGAACAGAGTTCATTTTCATAAAGTAAACTCATTCCTCATGGATCCTCATGGAAGACGGAAATTAGTCCGCTTCCTCATAGGATTTAAGTCCATTTTCCAAAAGTGAACATAGTTTTTTTTACTTTGCTTGTGAGTTTGTGCATGTTTTTTATTTTTTTCAACACTATTTTTTATTCTTATTCGCCTTTTAGTGATCGTTAGGATAAAGACTAAAGGGACTTTGAATTCGTGGTGTAAGAAAACAGAATTCACTCGAATTTTCTCTTCTCACCACAAATTTATTCTTCTAACTATTGCAGAAGGCCATTGAGGCAATTCCTAGCCATGCGTCATGTCTGTTATAAGCGCGTATCCCGTAGTGAAAACCATTGTCGAACTGGTATACCTACTTTCTGTTGAGAAAGATCAAGCCATTCAATCAGCTTCGGCACATATTTCATTCTGTGCGTTAAATGACTTATTTCTGTTTTTTTTTTTTGTAGGCAAATCATTTAAGTTCCGCTTTTTTCAACCCCATCTCCATTCAAGTTTCCTGCAATATCCTTACCCCCGCCACTATAGCAAGAAAAGCAGACCATTACACACCGGGCACAAAAAAATGCAACGGTATTTGCATTTGGTAGGCCTCAGAAATGGAAAAATCCAAAACCGCGAGGCTGGCGGTGCTTTGCGAGGTCCCGACGCAGAAGTGGCATACTTCATGAGCGGATCACTATGGGGGAAGCAGTTAAGTAAAGAGCTGTGATCCCTTTGAGATTGCGAAGCTCTCAACGCCAGAAAAAGAAAGAAGGTATCCATTCAGCAAAAGTTACTTCGAAATTGCTGAGAGATGATCCAAAGTTGAGGGCTATTTCTGAGAGTTGAACACGGGAAGAGTAATATTAAGGAACCCAACCTAGCCCAAATACTTCTCATATAAGCAGATACTTTAGTTTACACCTTCTACTTAATTTCTCTTTGTTACTGATACCATGAAGCTTGCCTTGAATTAAAGTGAGGAAGGAAAAGACCTTATTGGAAGCGCATGAAAGACAACTTTTACAGCATAGTAATTACAAATACATATCTACATTTTTTTATTTTAAAAACAATTTTTTCAGGTCAGGGTTAAAACCATTCCCCAATTTTGTTCAAGAGGTTTTGAAAACGTAGTGAATGCTTATCTACTAACTGCTGTTAACTTTTGTTCTATTGAATCCTCCCCCCCCCCCCCCCCCTCCTCCTCTTTCGAACCAACCGCCAGAAGCTCAAAAACTAATCAACTTGAACAAGACGGACATCTGAAGGGGAATGGGTTGGTAAAATGTGTTTGCCGTTCGAAATCAATGATAGATTTTTTCCAATCCTCACAAGTTAGGGTTGAGAGAAAAGTCCTAGGACCGCAGCTTCCCTGAGCTTGTTTGTTTATATTCACTTCCGAATAAGAAGACACTAAAAAAAAAAAAAAACAAAAACATTGTTTCCTGAACTCAATGCTCAAACTCTTTTAAAATTCAATTATTTATCCTGTATCATTTTTACTATTTTGTACTTTGTATGTAACTTTCAACGAAAGCCCCTGTCCATCAATTTCCAGATTGTGTTAAGCAACAAATATAATGTAGGTATTCTGTCTCAGTGCATTATCGAGTGATAATATAAACTACGTTGTTTATAAAAATTCGAACTCACGAGCTTTTGGCATTGATTGCAATGTTATCGTCTTAAACTCTATTCTCAGAATTTTGATTTGTATAGCGTCACTGGTTTTCTTATTTATAATAACATTTTTGGCTGGGGAAAACCAAGGTGCTTTCATTCTTCTTTTTTCACTACTAGATCTAGATTCATGAATTAAAAATTTAAGCAACGTGTGTGTGTGTATGGTTGCGTAAACAGAGGTTAGTGATCCCAATGATAGTGTTTTGAAATTCGAAAACGATGATATAATGTTCGTAATTCATTCATGACTAAAAACAAAAATAAAGAAGTAGCTAGTAGCTTTCAACTTTTGTTGGTTGAGTGTGAATTTTCTAAGACTTAACCACAGGCCAGTGAGGCCTGTAGATATCAAAATAAATTCGTGCACTAGAAGTCGATGGTCTTTGTCATTAGTGGTGCAGCCCTCTTAAATCGCAGATTTATCTGCGCTAGTTTAGTGTGACGTAAATACACGAAGAAGTTAAGTGAATTGGCCAGTGTCAGGCATCTCCTCAGACTGCCCTCCTATGAACAGATCAATAAAGCTCCCCGACTTTTGCAGTGTCTCCCAAGTAGAAGTAATTGCAGTCTGTGAAGCTGCAAAACACCCGGCTACGCAAAACTTGATCAACAAAAATATTGACATCTTCATAGACAGCCAAGCGGCCATTAAAGCTATCCCATCTATTTTCACAAAATCCATAGAAAGCTGTAGTAATAATCTAAGACCTCTCAGCTCAACGAACATCGTAAAATTTGAGTTCCAGGACATCATGACATAAAATTAAACGAAATGGTGGATAAGCTGGATAAAATGGGGTCAGCACTCGAATCCAGTGAACGAACAACACAGTTCTCAAGCCACTAGAACAAAAAAAAAAAAACAATGACAGGTGGTCATCTTTAGAAACATGGCGGGTTTCCAGAAACCTACGGCCAGATATTTCCATGAAAATAACATAATTTCTGCTCCAGCTCAACAGGCCTCGACTCTCTCTGTTGATTGGTATTCTGATGAAAATAGGCATAAGCATTTCCCACTTTTATGTAGGGGATATCAAGACGAAGAGGCAGAGGAGGGAACAAGCCTCTTCCTCTGTGAGTGTCCTAGCTTGGCCCATACTAGGAAAAAAGCCCTCGGAGAATACTTCTTCGACAACCGGGGCGACATCTCTAACCTCCCACTAAACAGCATCCTTAAATTCATCCAGAGCTCCAAAGGGTTCAGTGGAGGCTCTCAACCCCAATAACCTAGTCACAAACCCAATCCTCTGCCACTCCTTTCCTCTACCTCCTCATCTTCTATTATCCGGGGAGCACAATTGATCCTAGACATCCGAGTGAGGTGCTGCCACTTGCAGCTGCACTCCCCATCCAACCTAACCTTGGTGAACTAGTTCTCCCAATTTTTACCATTCGACCACTACTTAGAGGCTTTTCTTTTTCAGTTCTGAACAGTAAGCTAAATCTGAGTCGACAAAAATGTACGAGTATTTTTTTCTCATTTCAGCGACATCTGAGAGCTTAAATTTTACTGTTTTCTTTTTACACTAACCCTAGCGCACTTTAGTCGATCAAAATGGGGTAACTGAGTTTTGCGACAGTCTAGTTCTTTTCACCTGATATCAAATATTAGTGTTTATGACTTCCGATAACAATCAGCTTTTTATATGTGTCTCTTCCCTTTTATAGAATCATTTTGCTTTATAATTAAATTTTAAAGTTTGTTTTTAACTTTAAGGATTAATGAATGAAATAATTAATACAAATTAAATGTTATTATTAGTAAGAATATAATTTATTAATTCTATGATTAAATTTTAACAGCCAAAAGGCAATAAAAATCAAATTCAGCATCCTCCCTCAACTGATTCACTTCTCTCACCTCTCATTTTAAATTTTAAAAGCATTTCCTTCCTCACTTTCAGATTTTATTAAACATTTTCAGCTTCCGAATGAAATAAAAAAAAAAAAACACTTTGCCAATTAAGTTCATCAAAATCAAATTAAAAGTGACCAGCAGTTTGTGATGGGCTTGGGTTTTTGCAGTCGGCCGACTAAAAGCATTCTTTTGTTGTCAAATTAAATCTGGCCAATACATGCCGTCATTCAGTATTAACAACAAGCCTCAACAGTTCAGCACCTTGAAAACTCGCCGTGCGCTTAAAATTCGTGAGAACAACGATTATTTGCTTAACCGGTTGTTGGCGACTCTTTTAATTCAATGAACGCGAGATATTGCCCAAAGGAACCTTAGTATGAGTTTAAACTGATATTTTTTTTTTTTGCAAAAATGTAGGTAGGTACCTACTTTCACTCTGACAGAATCCTTTGCTTGGCGATATATGCGGTGTATAGCAAATTATGTATACAGTACATGCCCTCACGCACTTGTGCTTATTTACGCATTAATCCATGAAACTTTAATGAACCCTTATCCTGGTTGATGCTGATCGTTGGCGCAATTTAATACGCGTCGGTTATAATTAATTTTTCATCAATGATGCCCATATGTAATGAAAATTAAAATTAAAATGAATAATATCTGTATTAACATTGAGCAGTATGTGTGCGAAGGGGATAAGGATTGCCAAAGTTAAAGCATTTCCCAAGGAGAAGAGTAAATATTTTCAAAATATTTAATTTCATCATAAATGTGTGTGAATTCAAAGCGAATTTCAGTTTTAACTTACATTTTGGATAATGGACATCGGGTCAACAGTTCACACGCAGAAGGTGCGATTTAAAGAAGAGGTTGGATGCCTGGAATGGAAGATGCGGAGCCCGTCTAAATGTTACGTTCGTTAGGATGCTAGGAGTTTATTTTCTTTGTGTGTATGCAATTGTCAGTTCAATCTAGGTACATTGTGAGTTGTGTACTACTAATTTTGTTCCACCTTGACATTTGGTATTCATTTCATTGAATTATTGCTCCTGGTCTCGATTCTGATTTCAAATCGAGAGGTACGTTATTATCCTCACTCCAGGAGAGGCTGTTAATTAATGCGTTCAGAAAGCTTCCCGATGTTGGTCATCGGGAAGTCACGAAGACTAAATTAGTATGCTTCTTAAGAAGACAGACCCAATCAATAGTAAAAGGATTAGGAACTCCTCGTTGTAGATTTCCTTACAGGTTCTGTTCTTTACTAAGGTAGCCACTTTGGTTTGTTTCTTTTCATTTCTTTCTACTGAGTTTTTCATTACGCGTTTCCTGTCTTTCAATAAAACAAAGTGTGTGTCAGATATCATTTAACTTTTTTTTTCTGTTTGAAAGACCTTTCCTGCATGAATCCTGTCCGGAATGTCCAATTTACCATAACAGACACATAAATGAGGCTAAATTTGACCAATTATGTTGACTTTGGCGACCGCTGGTGGGTTGTGGCTTATCTGGATACACCTTCGACTTAAGAAAACTCCAAGAAAGAGTCTAAGTGGGTCAAATCACACGATCTTGGCGGCCAGTTCACATCACCAACTCTTGTGGAATACCCAAAGTGGCATTAGTTGTGTGGCACGTAGCGTCATTTTGTTGAAACCACATATCGTTAGTGTCTAGATCATCCAATTCAGACAAAAAGAAGTGGGTAATCACGGACCAATAGCTCTCATCGGTGACAGTGATGACAATGCCAACGTCGTTCTAAAAGAAGCATGCACCGATTACGCCGGAGGCCAGGACACAATCTTCAGCAAAAGCGACTTTTACAGGATGTATTGGACGCGTTTAATATTGGTATCGACAAAATTGTTTTTTAACGCAACCATTCATCCAGAAATAGGCCTAGTGGCAGAGAACGCGAAGTCAACTACCATGGATTCTCCTGGCCACTCTAACGCGGCAATACTTTCTGCAGATTTTGCGTTTCGTCGACGACGTCCGGATGCTGGTCGATCGTTTACTGAATCTACGGATTCAAACAGCCAACCGTTGTCCTTTGAGTCTCGTTTGGGTTCCAGGCCACCACGGCATACCTGGAAATGAGATCGCCGATGAACTTGCAAGGATCTCAGGCAGCTTTTTGAGGACCTGAACCGTGGATAAGTCTATCAGCGTTTTCAGTGAGGGCTTCAATCAACGATTGGATCTGCCAAGAGCACAACCGTAGATGACTGGCCTCCATTGGATGCAGACAGACCGGACGTATGCTCTCCAACGTAAATAAGAAGAATGCAACATTTTTGCTATCCCGTAGCAGAAAAGAGTGGAGAAAGCTTATTGGCGTTGCCAGAGGGCACTTCTCTTTTGCCAAGCATTTAAACGTGTTAGGCTTAAGTGATACCACGCTTTGTGAATCTTGTAGAGAGGGTGAGGACTCCACAGAGCACTTCCTCTGTGAATGTCCAGCTTTTTCTCGTATGAGGTCACAGATACTATTCATAGACATGGTGAAAGCTGGTAACTTAGGTTCCTTATCATGGCGGCGTCTTTTGACTTTTCTCAAAACATCTGGAAAGCTATAACAAATAGAAGGTTGCTATCTGGTAGTACAATGTACCGCTATATGGTTCTGAGTGCTAAAGCTGGTATTTAAAATACCTCCAACAGAAAGAAAAACTATAATGGACGAAGCACGTGGTACGTTGTCCGACCAGAGCACCCTTTTTAAGTGCCATTTCTATCCATGGCAATATGGCAAAACAAACTGAATAAACAACAGCTAATTTGACAGATGTAGCTTCAACAAAATTGCCGTTATAAACTGTTAAAGTTCGAAAGTCCGTGTTGAAAGACTCCGTATTAGCAGTCTCTGGAGCAACAAGAAGTAGTAACAAGCTTCTTTCAGTTTTCAGGAATGGCTCCGATTTTCAACACCAACAATTTCGTACTTGGCCTTTCAATCTGAAACCACCATTCCTGGCATGGCTCAGCCATGTTATTTTGTTTCTTAAGCGCCAATCAAATTGATCCAATACCATCAATCAGTCAGTACAGACTTCTCTTTTATAAGGACACAGCCACTAAAATGATGATAACACGAATAATTTTGAAGGTCTAAGAACTCAAAACCCTGGAAATTTTTATATCATCTTCGTAGTAGCGATGCCTATCCCATACTATATTGCCTATACTCAGTCAGACCAAAAGCTATCAGAGACTTTGGCGTTCTTAAACATAAACAACCAAAGAATAGTTCAATAAGATATATTTAATTAACTAACCTTCATTTATGATAAAATTACGGTCTCATTGCCATCTTTCCGCTATTTGAGTCAACTGACTTATAACCACATTAAAAGCTACCAAGCCTGAGAACGTGTGTCGTTCATCTAGCGACACACGCACCGCAAATTATCGTTATGAATAAATAGAGTGATGCCAATTAGTTATCTACAAGGATTTCTTCAGGCTCAAGTTGTTTCCTTTATTTCTGGTGGTTTTCATCTTATACAACGGTAATACATATTAATAAAGCAGAAATCAGCGAAGGCGAAAACGAAAGCATCAAGCCGCCCGACAGCCCACCGCCGCCGCCGTCGCACTGCACCCCTCTGACGAGCCAGCTAGCAGTGAAAACAGGCCGCTTCATTTAATTTAGCCGGTTCTGTTTCATAAGAGATAGGATCGTATGTGCGTGCGCGTGTATGTGTATCTGTACAGCGGGTTGGGTTTCTTGAATATTTGGTTAATACGAGTAGAAGAGAGGTTCGTTAGCGCACCAAAACAGGCATAAAAATCACAATGTTATTTATTTATTTACTTATTTTTTTTTTTTGAAACAATACCACACATACATAGTCAACAACATATACCCGTGAGTCGTATGATACATCTGTTTATACCGTAGGCTGATCCTTGGAGATATATATTCCTATTAAAGGTTGGTTTTTCGTGCGTTCGTGTAGGTGTGTGTGTGTGTGTATAGTGAGCTGCCAAAAACGTTAGTAGAATGTCATATCTCTTATTTATTTGGAATTATATTTGTGTGTGCTCATTTCACCGAACCAGCAGCGATGTGTATTTTTGGGTTTAGTCCTTGTTACTGTTAATTAAAACCTTAGAGCCATACGCTTTAGCTGGAACGACACCTTTAGTTATTTTCCATTATTTTAGCAAAGGAGTCAAGCGTGTTATTTAACCTTTTGTTGAGCAATTCTCCTTAAATATGTGAGAGATGATAAATCGTTTTGCTGGGTTATGATAATTGATAAGCACGTGTAATTCCATGCGGGACCGAGAGTGTAGTAGAAAAATGAATAATATCCATGGGAACAATACAGAACGGTTATCACAATATTACGGTGAAGTAAGGAATGTGAGATATTTATGAGTGAAATGAGATTAGTCTTTGCTTCCAAATGCGTAGAAGTCTGTCTGTCAGGTAAAGAATAGAAAGTTATATTCAAAAAGTAGCCATTTGTATCCAAACAGAGCGACCTTTACTGCTATTTTTGATGGCGTTAATAAATAATAAATAGCTGGGGGGAATCTCATACATTAACACCATTATATTGCACTATCAGGCAGTGACGCCAGACTTTGGAAACATCTTTTCCCACAGTGTTGGGTGAAAATTCCCTTTTTTTCCCACACTGTTTGTATAAATATCCCCAAAATTGTCCCTCAAACTAATAAATTATAAGAAAACACGCATTTGACAAACAATTTAGTCTTTTTAGCTTATTTGTAGTTATAGCATTTATAATTTAAGCAAAACTAAACAGAATTTTATATTCGAATATTAAGATATAAATGTATTTATCACATTTTATCTAGTAGGAAAACATTGACGTAAATGAAGAAGGCTAGGTGCAGTCTCCAAAGAAAATTAGAGTCAGAAAACATATTTTCAAAGGTTTTGGATGTGCTGAATTCAAATCCAGTCAGGGAATCGCGCTACAACGCCAGGTTGCCAAAGAATAAGGCATTAATTTCTTGTACTTATTCTGGCTATAATCTGAGAAACCTAATGAGATAGAGCAATTCTGTGACTGAATTTGAATTCAGCACATCCAAAACCTTTGAATATATGTTTTCTGACTCTAATTTCCTTTCGAAACTGCACCTATACTTCAAACTAATGCATGACCGAGTATTGCTACTTTTAAAGCCAAATATCTCAAAAATTTGATGTAATAGAGCTATTTTGAGGCCATATATTGATTCAGCGGGTAGCAAATAATCGGAAAAGCAATGATTTGTTTTTGTTGAGGCTGAAAGATAACAAAAACTGGATTTTTCGATCTTGAACTCTTAATATCTCAAAAACGCGAGCTGTTAGGTAGATTCTTAGCTTATATTTAGATTCAGCGAAGGAAAAACCTTTAAAATAATATAGTTTGCTTCTGGAAACAATCAAAAAGTTCAATTTTGTAGACCAGTGAATCAATGAAAATACGTTAAGGGTAAACCACAATGCAGTAGATATTTTCCAAACATTAAGGAAAAGCTTACACTTAATACTTTGATATGTTGAAACGGAAAATTCGTGATATTCGGTGTCCCAGCGGGACATTGAAATTTGCGTCTGATACGCAAACGGGTAAACCGGGACACCAGGCAACGCTGTCTCTATGGAGATATTCTGGTAATAGATAAGCTGTTTATATGGTGACCCATTGTTCCAGCTGTTTGAAAGTATGCATGTGTGACTTGGGAACTACTTACCACACTTAAGTTAGTGTTTGGCATTGATTTTGAAAGCCAACACCTCATCTACACAATGCAATCGAACAGATTTAAATTGATTGGAATTGCAAAAATTAGATTGAGCGCGTTAAGATATTTAGAATAGTTTACTGAATAAAACTTATTATATATCTGAATAGAATAAGGAAAGCAGGTAAGGATTTGAGTATATCGTAAAATCCCATTTGCCTTCACTATAAAGTTCGAAAAATCCTTTTTTCCCTTTTAGCTTATTTTAGACTAGAAATTCCCACAAAAAGGGAAAGCAGAAAATATCCCTCGATCTGGCGTCACTGCTATCAGGTAGTAATGTGCTTATGAGAATTCTCTAAGTTACCAACACTCACCATCACCATGTCTGCGCTGAGTTTATTCAGCCTCATGCCAGAACACTTGCAAGAGAAGCGCTCCACGCTGAGGTCAGATTAGCCTTACACACTTTAGTTCTCTTATTTTTACTTCATTATAGCAAGACTTTAAGGCTTGCCCATATCATACTTTCTTATTAAGGTGGGCATTACAGTCCTGGGCCTCAACCAACATGATTCTATAACGACTTTGATTTCGAGCGAGTTCTCTTCAGGGTCCATGTAAGTCAGTCTTAATCCTATGGAGATTAGCTATGTCTACATTCTGCAGTTCTGCAGTTGACAGATCAAATCAGGAACCTGTGCCCCTGTTCTGTAACTATAGCATCGATAACATCGATCAAGAAACAGTGAGAGCCGGAACGAAATTCTACTAAATTCGTAGAACTTCGTTCTATTTTCCACCGTTTATCGCTGGCTTTAATTGAGGCGATAGTTACATAACAGGGGCACTGACGACAAAATCGTCAATCCAAGTTCAGCGAGAAGCACGGTTGAGATCCTTCTCTACCAAATACATCAACGACCTCAATTCCTTTGTCCAGATGATGGAATAGAGCAGAAACAAAACTGACTGAATTCAGACAGTACCGCAATGTAATGAAAAGAAGAATGGAATTTCTCGATCAATTTCAATGTAAAGATTGAGTGAAGGACTGAGCAGAGCACAAGGCTGTAGACACATAAATCCTTCGCTTTCAGTAAGTCTTTATGACGTGGATTATATGGCGAACTTATTTTCATATCTTACCGAAAACTTTATAATATGAGCTTGGTAGCGTCGTCAAAGCTTTATCTAGACTCTCAACAATGGAGAAAGACGAGAATGTTTTGTTTGAAACAAGGAAACTAGAACCCGAAGTATTTAAAAGATGTCACTTAAGAAAATAACTGCAAATGTAGCAGGGTGTCACATCAAGGGGACGTGGAGTCTATGACCCTTGAGATTTCAGTGAAGTCACCTATCAAGCTCATATTATAAAGTTTTTGGTAAGATATTAAAGATACGCTCGCTATAATCCAAGAAGGGTTTATGCGTCTATACAGCTTTGTGCTCTGCTCAACTCTTCACCTAATCATACAAATAGTGGTTAGACATTTCTGTGTCTGATCTTACGCAGATGATACGAGGTTTAAGAAGATGGCTCTTCCTACTCGCAGTTGGATCAAGACAGTTCCTTCGGTTTACTATTCCAGGTCTTTCTTGGAGTGATCCGTTGATGCTCACTCCTATCATTTCATTTTCATTTCATAGGGTGGCGCTACAGAGCGAGGAGCCCCTGGGCCTAGCGCATTTCTCACAACCATCCCTTGTGAGGGAATGGAGGGGACCTACAATTTTCTGCCGGCCGAACGGCTAATCGAGAAAGCGCTTTTCATGGCAATGAATACTAACGGAGGACTTGCCAATTCCTCGCGAAAGGCGATACCCGTAGAAAAAACATTTTTGCCTCTGGTGGGATTCAAACTCGAACCTCTGGATTAACAGGCGGACATGCTATCCATCACACCACGGGTACCACTCACTCCTATCAAGGTCACATAAAACTTGTCAGATTGTAAACGCTGGAAATTCGATGAAAGCTAAGAGGTGCTCACTTCATTCATCGATTTATTTTCAGTTAACTACTTAACTTTTAACAACTCCATTTCTCTATGTGCACATCCTCGCAATTTACAGGGTGAGCCAAAAGGTTATTCACAATTTCAAACGCTTCGTAATAATCAACCAACTGGGTTAGTGCGACGATTTCAACGCCATCTGTTGCATAAAACTATGCCCTGTGGAAGGGACAGCAACGTTCTCTCACTGTGGAATGTTATTTAAAAAACGGGGAGAGTGCAATCGCTAACCAGCGGGCTTTCAAAAAACACGTCACGAAAACCCCCCGATTCGTTATTCTATCGATAGATGGGCGAAAAACTTCCGCGAATTTACCCAGACACCCTACCTCATTGGGCTATGACAATTTGATTAAACGAATGCTGAGGAGTGCTCATTGGAATGACATTTGACTTTATCTTCAGTACTATCTGCCAAAAACTTTGTCTTCTAAACCTTAATCCTTGTTAGCCAAAATTTTTCAAGAGGATTACCAAGAGTGGGTTTTTAGTCAAACATAAGCTGTTCTACACTCTGTGAACATTTTCAGACATTCGAACTGGAAAACGATTATTTCCTTCTTTCACAAAACTCACAAAATATGCATTCCTGAACAAAGTGAGAAGCCTCTGCCTACCTCTACTCAATTTCTGAAAGAATTGACAATGATGTCGAAAGCGTTATGACATTTTTGAAGAAGATATCATAAAAAGTAATGAAATTTAACTACTGTCATTGATTTGTGGTTATTTCTTAATACTATATAAAAGCTAAGTAGGAAAACTTAAAATGGCAACGAGCTCCAATGTTAAAAAAGTGCAATTTAACTTAACACCTTCTTAACAGTATGTATAAGCTCCATTGCGACGGCTTGTCTCATTCTCATCCTCTTCTACAAAATAAAACTCACAAACTTCTGAATCTACTTCTTAATATGCTCAAAAAAAATTTCAAATTCATATTTTTTTCTCCAACACCAAGTGTGAACAAAACATGCACCCAGCTTATGGATAAAATCCTTACATTCTCGTAAAGTCTTTCATGGAAATGTGCTCACAGCTGCGATCTCCTTTTCTAAAACGCCTGCTTAACCATCATCTGGGGGGATGCATGTTTTCGAAATCCATAATTCGCCTGATTTTCTCTATCGGGACCGAAGAAGAACTTCCATGAACTCTGCGCTGCTGCATACGAAGCATATGCAAATTTTTCGGTATCCTCTCATTGTGCCCAAGCTCTTTTACCGCTCAAATAAAATCCTTATGCATTATTGCTTCATCTTGAGTGTATGTTTTGTATGGTAACTACGCGTCATGCCATAAAAACAAACAAATCCTTAACACTCAGGCATTTTGGGTTAACACACATACACAGACAGCACAACGACAAGTGGGAATGGCAGTATTTTGGTATAGTTATGTCTTCATCAAATGGAAGAAGGCTGGGACTATTAAACAATTAATATGAGTTCCGCTGCATTCCTTTACAATTAATCTCAAACAGGATAATAACCCAAATGCAAATCCTCACCCACAACACTAAAGCAGACTTATATGCGCACGGTGGCAGGATAAGACTTTTCTTGTTCAAGTTTTCACTCTGAAGTACAGTTAACACATGCCAGAGAGCATATATTTGCACTACACTTCTCCAGGATGCGATGCCAGAACGGAATTTTTTCCCTAAGAGACAAGGAAAATGCTTTGAAGAACTAACTGCCAGCAAGAAGAAGGAGCGCAACAATTTTCTTGTTGTATTATAGTTAGGTACTGAGTACGTGTCCCGAAGAACCCGCAGGGATAACCCAGATGGTAGTGGTTGCGGTATTTCTGGGTACTGAACTTATATCCTTTCGGATCGCATGGTTCCCGATGATCAAACGGTATCCAACACGCACGCTACGCGAGGCAAGGATGAAATACAAAAGAAAAGAAAAAAAAAAAAACAATAATTTCCCATGAAGACGCGGGAATACACATTTAGAAATTGAATGAGAATCTTTTGTTTGAGTTTGGTTTTAGCGCTAGGGGATCTCTTGTCAGAGATGCTTCGAGGTCGTGTTTGTGTGATGTCACGTAAGGATTCAATGCAATAGCACCTGGGGAGCACCACAAGCAACTTCGTGAGCGAAATTCTGTGGCGTTTTGTGTTATTAAATCAAATGAAATTAAATTATTGAGATTTACGAGCTGAAGATAGATTTGATGTCAAACTAGAATAGAAATTCGATGAGGAGGCTTTTGTAGAGGACGGAGCTATACTAGATGATAGCAAGGAGCACAAAACTGCTTGGCTTTGTTCAAGAAGGCACGTAGTTGGTTGTAGTTGTAATAAACTGGTGATTAAACATCAAAATCCATTCCAAGTGTCTCTAGTATTAATGAATTAGTTATCGAATGCGTCGGACTGAAAATGTTCCACAGATTTCACTAAAACACAATTTCTCTGGGCCTTTGCTGAGTTCCGATTGCTTTGTATTTTTTTGTTAATGCAGGTGGAAGGAGCGAGCGAAAGCGAAAAAGTAGTCGATATGATATTGTGTCGAAGAAACAAGAAGACTGCCAGCAGAATTTAGAAAAAATTCAAACGACGTGCCGCAAGGTTAAATTCTAGGTCCAATATTGTTCAACCTAATAAAACGTGATTGATCGGAAACGTGCATTGGAAGAAAATGCAAGAACGGTTACTGTGAAAACTAAAAAAAAAACTAACAACACGCTACTTGAAAGAGACTCAATCAAAACAAGGCTTAATCCGATAAACGGCACTGTTTTAAAGCGGAAGAAGCAGGTCCTTTCACTGAAAAGCTATTTGGAGTACAAGCTAAACGGTAAATCTGGCAAAACCTTTTAGTTTTATGATCAGAACTCTAAAGCAAAATGCCAACATGAAGGGTTAGCACTAGATTTTTGTTTGTCAGAGGCATGAATCAGCAACTTTCGTCGTACTTTCATCAAAAAATTTTCTCATGGTGTGAAACTGTAGGATGCTCGAAAACAGCCCTCCAACTACTCAAGAATTACACGGATGTGGTATCAAACCAAAGAACTAGTCCATATGAGCGCAGAAGAATGTTGCAGTGAATTATTAGAGCAAAGTGAAAAGACGAGTGGAAAAAAAACAAAGACCTAGTTCCGAATTCATCCACGATAACAAGAGAAATATTTTTGAAAGGCTTTAAGCTGAGTATGAAAGATTTTTTTGTGAATCGCACAAACAAAACACATTCTGCCTTTCATATCTCAAGGTTTCTTTAAAATTTCAATCCCTTATTACATCTGAAACTCCTTAGAAACTTTCACATATCCCTTTTGAATCATCTAATTGAGTGCAACAGCCACAAAAAGTAGTTGGCTTCTGTTACATTCTTTAAATCCTTAATATCACAAGATGGTTATCTATTGTATGTACTACATTCTACACTCTTCAGTACCTACAATTTGCAACATTGCAAAGGGGTAGAGAAAAAGAAAATACGGAAAAGTATGTTCTGCTCATTGGAACACTTTTTTTCCAATTAATTTCATCGCCAAATTGGAGAACGGAACTTTAATCTTATTTTTTCATCGTGTCCGTTTTAGCAGTTTGCAAAGGGCTTAGTTGCAACTGCTTCGTATTCTCCCCATTGTTATGTTGTAGTGGTAGTACCTAACATTAGGATTGCTGCTTATACATCTAGTTCTGCAACATTGGAATGAACATCCTTGGCTCAACGTGCCGGAATCAGGGCACCGTACAGATAATAACAGTTTACGAAAACGTCAGTAATCCCTTTTCATAGAGCGATGAAGAAAGCAACAAACGACAATTTTCAAGGATTCTGCACAATATTTTGTGCAATATACTATATGAAATCCCCCGCATGGTTCTTCCTTAAGACATTGTCAGAAGGTATGACTAAGCTTGCTGATGCTGCCGCCACCGCGTACCTCACGTCCGTTTGGCCGCTGCTTACACTCACTGCAGAAAAATGTTCTCTTCGTTTTTTTTTTTTTTTTTGAAAACGAACAAGGAACCACCAAAGCACAGCAGGATTTGTGTCGTTGCTATTGGTATCTATGCCAGCACGCCCGCTCATAAAAGACGATATCAAACTTAAAACGGATTAAATCCTTTCCGGATGAAAAGAGAGACATAGCCACTGCTGGCTGCTACATCGCCATCAAAATGGAAGGATAACAATTTTGAGCAAAATAAAAATTGAGGACGTTCGCTCGCTCACTATACTATACACCAACTGGCCAAAGAAGAAATGGCAATCTTTTGTCATCACCCAGAAAATGTTTGTCGAACAACACACAAAGCTCGTTGAGGACAATATAGCCAGCCAAAGCCAGTATCAAAACTGAGGAAAAAAAAAACGAAAACAGGATGAAAAACTAGGGGAAGAACTATCTTTCCTGGACCTAACCCCATTATGATAGCAATTGCTGTAATAGACTTTATATTTGATACGTGGATTCGTTCTGTATGTCCTTTCAGTTGGCAAAGTGGATTATTATTTTCATTATCATTGTATGTGGTATGAGACCGATTTTATGGTTTAATGGTCAATTGCAGTCTTTGTGCGCCTTTGGGTTGTTTCATTGTTTTCTCCTTCTTTTTTCTATAGTATAAAAACTACATTTGTCAATGATGAAAGCCACATTGGCATTGTTGTAAAAAAGAACTGTCGCATTTTAGCCTAACTGCATATCAATGACTTGTCCTGTGCGCTGTAATAAACAGAAGCTGACGGTCAATAAAATTTAGTCATCCTATAGAAATGAGGATGTTGGAATGCCATTCCCGTACGATCGACTTTTTAAGTGTGGTCGTTGCGGTTTATTTCATTGCCAATACTGAACACATCGCGAATAAACAAACATAGCTTTGTTGTTTTTAGTGACATAAATTTCGTTCAAAAACGTTAGCGCAAGTTTTGATACGATGGTTTAATGGGCACTACAAACTAAACAGAAGATCAAACCAATAATAATCAGCAGGCAAACGGAATCAAAATATTCATTTTGTTTTACAGTTCTCACTGTCAAATTTTTGGTACGGAAACAAATCAACAATTCATTGTTGACGTTTATTTGCAGTTCTGAAGTCCTAAGATCAGATGCTGAGAGCATGGCACTGTAAAGCAAGAAGAGGATGTCAATATACTTTGAAAGCATACAAAATGTTTTCCACCAAGAGAGGAAATCGAACGGAAAGACTCAAAACAAAGCCATTAGCAGCTGTTTTTTTTTTTTTTTTTAGAGCAAACATCGTGAGGGTTTTGTCGTAATTGATAGCAATTTAGTACAGACAAAAAAATTAATGCTATGCGTATTTGGGAAGATATTCATATAGGAATTAGAAGAAACATACATACAGGAGCAACATCGACTTTCTATACAAGAAGAAAAGGATTATGATCTGTCAAAAAAACCCTCTTTTAAGAATCGAGCTTTACCCAAGCGTTTGTGTGCCAAAAGTGAGGCAAAATATTTTAAGTTCAGCCAGTCCTTTTTGATTTCAACGCATAACGTTTTTCATGAAAATGAAAGAGTTCGATTTGGGCCTTGTTCTTTCCAAGACAACACTTTTTAATTTTTGAGTCTTTTGTATAATCCATTTAACTTTAAATCAAAATTTAGGGTTATTTTGTCAACTACATATCATCAGAAGCGACGGGGATTCTGTTATCTGTCATCTATCATCTGTTTCAAAAAAATTCAAACACCTGAGGCCTCTAATCTCAAATCCTCTTACGAAAATGACTAATAGTAAGCAATAATTACAAAGAACTAGAACTCATTTAACTACTCAAAACTTCAAGTCTTACACAGATTTTTTAACACACATTTCCCTTCCTCGCAACTCTTGGGCTTATTTCTTTATCCGCTTTATGCTTAGCCAAAAAACCATTTTAAGGAGTTTGCAGCACGCTACTGGAAAAGTGCTTAATATTTTATTCCAAAACTATTTCAAGGTTTACAAATCATATTTTCTAGGAAAAGGTAAACAAAAGACATTTCGTTTATATTCTTTAAAGTAAAAATTAGTTAACCCTCATTTAGTAGCTAAGGTCACAAGAACAGTACTGAGGTTTTTACTTAAGCATTGTGGTTTTTACGAATCTGATGTCTCTGAATAACTAAAAAAGAAATTTAAAACTTTTAACCAAAACGAGAAACAAAGAATAATCAACTACGCTAAAAAAGGAATTAAAATAGGAAAAACAGCAAACAGCATTTAAATTTACAAAAAACTTAGTAATAAATACAAATATTGAATAGAAAAACGGGAAACATTGTTTAAATAAATGTATGAACTTACCCGAAGACTGATAAGGGCTGACTTTAGTCTAAGGCCACGAGAAGCGTCAGTCTCCTATTTGCTGTCACTGTAAAAATAAAAAAAAATAAAATATTTTTACTAACTTTAAGTCAGGTTTAATATCAAATAAACAAACAGAAAAAGATTGTCAATATAAAATGTGACTTTATGAGTATTGTGAAAAAGGATTTTCAGACTCAGCAGTAGATTATAATGTAGACCTAGTTTTCTTTTTGAGTGATAGTGATTGACTGGTTGCTTGGACTTCCATAAGAATCATTATAGATTAGATACCCTCAAAAGATTAGTTTAGTTCCCATCTGAAAGAGATTCTTCTTCAAAACTCAATTATGTAGAAAATTAAAAAAAGGCTCTGCAGTATGATGTGAGGTACCTGCTGGTTGAATGCTGTAATTCACCATATGGAACTAGAGCTCTACTGTCAACACCGACTAAAGGTGTTAGTGTCTTGAAATAGGCCAATTCGAAAAATTGAAAACGCGGTGGCAAAAAGAAATTAAACATTTGGAGCTTAAGCGAAAAATAAGTAATGCTTTAATTAGAATGCCTTTATTCAAAGTTTATAGAGCTTTCGGATAGTTTTCATTGAACTTTGACAGATCGAGTGCTTGAAGGTTTATTATACGAGTCACTAAATGGTTTGGTCCCTCGAGCTGGATTTTAAAGAAGAAATGATTATATTCTCAATAATATTCATTTTATACATTTTCGCAAAGTTGTGTTTGATAGACACAAGTTAAAATTTTTTAAAATATTCAATAAAATTACAAAAAAAAAAAACTGTGGGGCTCACTTTTAAATCTTCACTGGATTTTCGATTAATAGTACATATAAAACGAATCTCTTTTGATTGCTGTTTACATATATGTATTTAATAATAAAAACGGCTTATTTTTCAAATTAAAAAAGAAGCATGTATGGAAGGTAAGAACTCATAACTCTATGAAATACTTTCAACCATAAAGAAACAAGAAAATACATCCATCACTGTAAAAAAAAAGAGATACGCACCACATTCCAGTGGACTTTGCCTGATGCTCAACCAGATAATCAATTCAATCAATCAACATCCCTCAAATCACAAACAATTTCGTTGAATTGCTATCCTGCCCCATCAAAATGTCATGTCATCTGTCCAAAGCCTATCACTCGATGTCGACAGGATATCCACCAATGCTAGGTATACTATATGTGTCTCTTTTCAATTCTAATCCATGCATTCAGATGACGTCCGTCATCGTTGACCAACAAATCGTGCCATGGTACGTAGAAGTACTCTATACGCTACGTACATACACAAATACTGTAAAGTAAGAAGAGTAGGCCTTAACTCCCAAAAAGGACAATGAATAAATTAACTGCAGAATCAAAAATGAATTTGAATAAACAATTAGTTGGAAATTGTCCGTCATCGGTGTGTTTGTGTTTGTATATTGGTCGGTATACCAATAAATCGCTTACGATCTGGGATAGGAAATCACATCAGTGAATGCTGTCTCATAGGATGAATGCTTCTATGTAGCAACAACCCAATCAATCACATATTCATCGTCTCGAGAAACCCAACTTCAACAGATTGAATTGAATTTACCGCCCAATAAACATTTGAATTTATTATTCCAGTCCAGTAATAGCATCCAGGGATTTGTAAGGATTATTGAGGGTGCAGTGCACACGCATAGGGAGTTTGGGTTATTTTTCATTCTTTTTTTTTCTTTATCATTGTAATGGGTGAACTTCTTGAAGATGAAAAAAAAAAATACACATGTTTATGAAACCTGAACCTAAAGGGAACTTTTCAAAAAAATTACTATAAAAGGAGAAGAGAATGAAAGTACTGCCACTCAATTTCAAAGTCTAATGTGACAGCCTGTTGATTTTTGCGTTCTACGTTTTTCTCTTTTATGATCAAACATATACCTGGAATCGGTTACTGTATGTGTAGGTACTTGTGTATTTGCGATTAAGTTCTTACCAGTCCATCAATGATTGCATAATTTTTGTAAGGTGTTCTTTTTTAGTTGAAGAAGATTTAACTTAATATTGTGTCATTTTAAGCTCAATTAGTGTTTGTAGTGATTTTTTACATAAAATAATTAAGGGTCTACTCCACTGCTAACCTCTTATTTGATGCAATCAAAAACTAGAAACCACTAAACTCTAAGTGCCTTATTTGATAAATTTCAATTAGTTTCTAGTTTTTGATCCATGCGCTATGCCAGGGCGAAACAAAATACATACATACGTACACTTACACACAAATAACTCCTTGAACGATGCTTTCATAAACAAAGGAGCTCTAAATATGAAGACTTGCCAATTACCCACCTTAACGCTTTAAAAGACACGCAATAAAATTTAAAAAGTATTGGCCCCAAGATAGAACCCTGGAGAACTCCACGAAATATATCGTATAAGAAAGAAATTAAGCAAATATCAGCCAATTCAAGGAGTTTTCTATTTCGTTAGCCCAGGAAAATTCAACAAGAGTAATGAGAATGAGCGTGGCAATAATTTCAATGTGTGAAAAAAAAAAAGAAAGTAAGTACTTACTCGTAAGCAAGCAAAAGGAAAAGACCAGTCCCTTACAGCCAAAAATTGCTTAACTAGGGTCTTTCACACTTATATAAGAACGCATAGCATATCACAACATGATACCTCACCCAGCTCACTAACTTCGTCCTTCAAAAAAGTATTCTCCCTCAGATTTCAAAGAGATATTTTTAACTATTTGAAATTGAACTATTTTGGTTCTAAAAGCTTATTGTTGTAAAGCATTGTATCAATTGCTACTTGTAGTTTCACTCCTTTCAAGATATTTACCCAAGTCAATTAAATAATAAAGGATAACTGAAGAAGTTGTGATAACAATACCTCTGATGGTAGGATTTATGATCAGGTTACCTTCTAATTCTCAAAGTATCACATCATAACACTCTCCAAAACATAACCAACATTTTAGTTATATTTTGCGGTGTTCTTCGGATAAGTAGAAATTGTTAAAACTATTTGGTGTAACAGGGGCTTCAATTAACAGTGTCAGTGCCAGACAATTTAGAGAAACTATTCCAATAAAGACCAGTTTCAATTTGCACTTGAATATTGTCTCCATTTCTAAGCTCGAGCTTAAAGTTGAGATTGACGTAACACAGAAGACTCCAGTCACTTGTAATTACATAAACAATTTTATTCAATCAGAGCGCACTTTGAACTCTGAGACACCAAATTTGCCTCTCACATGTCTTTATCCATGTGTTCCACCTAATTGTTGAGTTCAAAGTCTGCCATCCAAAACTCTATAGTAGAACAAACAAAAATACTTTCAAACTTTCCAACGTTAACCATACACGTACCTACACGAAATAATTTATGGCTACGCCAACAACAGACTGTTCTGTTGCTTGACTCCAGGTATCTCTCTTCTCTAAGCAAAACAATCTTTAGACTCTGGCTAAAAACTTTTTCCTTTCAGATTTGGCTATGGGTTAATAAATTGTACCAGAGACCAGCACAGATATAAAGGTAGATATGCCTCCAAAGCCTGTTGCCTCATCTCGGTATTTCTAAAATCATATACTCCCGTTTAAAATAAGCAAAACGATCAACATATGGGGTAAAGGGGATGGTGATGAAACCATCTAGCCAACGAACGAACAGTCGAAGAACATTTAATTACTTGAAACTTGGTTAAGAAGAACTTTGTTTTAGAGTTTATTTTAAGCAACATGAGGAGCATTGCTAAAACTATACAACCACTCAGGGTTTTCACAAAACGCAAATGAACAAATGAAGTTTTTATTTTCAAGAGGCAATCCAAGCCAAGAAATGTTTTCATTTCTCCAGGGCTATGGGCGTTAGATTGGTATTTGAAAATACATCAGGGAGTTTCTGTAGTGAGATTTTTACTTTTTTATTCTTGTATTTCATATTGTATTGAAGTGAATTGAGTGGAGCTAGACTCGCAGAATGATTTCAATAAAAATTAAAACCACTGTGTTGAAGTTTATCTCCAGTAACAGCTTGACACGGCTCTAAAATTAATACCTCTTGAATGTGGCAGTAAAATTCATTACTAGCGGCGGTCTGTGATGTCACCACGGCTATATATGATAGTGTGTGGTTTTAAGGAAACAGGATACAGCTTCCCCAAAAAACCCACAATGGAGGCCATTGGACACAATAAAGAGCTCAACAGTAGAGACTATCTACAATGGAAGTGAGGTGAAAGGAACAAAAGTAAAGTGAGCTTACGACTACTAAAACCGTGTTGTATTTTTGGAATAACACACGCAGCATGTGACGCCGAAAAAGAAGAAAAGGACACTGCAATATTTCTGGTTAAATGGGCTATAATAATAATTGGTCAGAATGAAATTATGGTGCAAATTGCCCTGGAAAATCAAACCACACGCAGACATGAACAGATTGTGCAGACACGAACATTTATTTTGGAAAATCATACCACCAAACGTTGAATATCAGATATTCGCGGTTTGCAGTGCTGAGCGGGCAGGTCTTCTTCAAATCATCAAATTTGTAGAAAAAGTAGAGTAGAGCTTTTTGGGGGTAAAATTTCCGCCGATAGATGAGCGACAAAGAGAGCGACGATCCTTGGTTTAGCACAATTATTAAACTGGCTCACCTGCTAAACTTTTCAGTGAAAGCAGCACTAATTGCTACCCATAGTGCAGTAGGGTATAAGTTGTTTAAACCTAAAGAAAACAGTAAATACTCGTTTGTAAACATCAATCAACTTCATTTCATTGTAGTCCAAGAAGCCGATATAACCAGTCACAAGAGCCTAAGACTTTTAAAGGCTTTTTAAATTTGCAACAATTGTTAAAACCAAAACCTTTCACAAAAAGCAAAACGAAAAAGATTTATTCCAAGGCCTTTTCTTGTTACTCTACCCGAGGAAACAGAAACAATCAATTCCCATTCACAACTGCGAGAGAAAAATACAGATAAGAGAACAGCAATGCAATCCTCTTATCCTGCTCCAGAGTGAGCACGAGCTACATGCCAATTATAGTAACTGCCACAGCGCGAAAAGTTTATCATTTTTCCATTTTCCTCGGTGACGTTTTCAATGGATTTTTCCCCGACTGTTTTCTAAAGAGTTAAAAACTTTTCTTCAATTTTTCCATACTTCTTAAAAAAAAAGAACAAAACATTGCTTACTCCAACTACGTAAGGCATTTTTTACAAAAAAAAAAAAAACCCCAACTTGGTGTAGAGAAAAATCTTTTCGTAGTGTTCGTTTGGTTATCTTCGTAGGTATCATGGGCGATAGAGTTTCGCGCGCAGCGCAATTTAATAAAACTCAAATGTATCTCACAGTTAGTTGGCTTCGGATCGAAAGGAATCCAGAGGAAAACTCGGAAAAGTTGAACCTCCTTAGAGTGCATAAATTTGAATGTGTAAAATTATTGACAAAAGAAAAGACTTTTACACCAGACCCCTCTCCCTGAAGTTCTCCTCTTTGGCCCGTCATCAGCACAACTCCAAGGTTGAAAGCAAAGATACGATGAAACAAGACAACTAAGTAAAGGAAGAAAAAAAAGCACAAAATTGTATCTGAATCCGAAAGTACCACATCGTTATATCCTGGGACCAACATTCCAACCGTAGGTTGGTTGGCGGATTGACTTAGTCGATGGGGAGAGATCTGCCCTCGTTACTGTACAGAAATGCCCTTTGCAAATGGGATATGTGGTGAGGAAATTTACTGATGCAAAAGTTCTTTCGTATTTTCGCAGCCAGACCCAGAATGCATGTGAGATGCGAATAAATTATTTTACACAAAAAGGAAAGAAACATTCATACAAGAGCGCGGGTATAAATCATCGTATTTCGAAGTTGTAATTGAGTTTCACGATTCGGTTTGGTTTTCTGTGTTGTGTATGTAGATACCAACGTACACATATATTTTTTCATTTTATTTTCTTTATTTTCTGATGAAGACTTTGCAAAGAGAAGTGGTAAATATGAGTGAATAAGATTATCAAGTTACTAAGGTGCAAAAGTCCAATGAAATAAGGTTGAAAAAGAGGGATTGCATTTGAAGTATACCAAAGAGATATGCTAACTGCCAGTAAGTTAAGGGAGTTATAAAGTAGTTTTGAAGCCTAGCATGTGTGACATCTGACCTATTAAAATATACCGTACACCAAATGAAGGGACGGGAAGGGGAAGCTTCCCGTATAACAAGTCGTCGCCTTCCTTAAGCATATCTTTTACCAGCTATATGAAAAATAAGTTCCTATGCAAATCGATTTGTTAAATTTAGCGACAAAATGGATCACAACGATATGTCGCTATGTTAGTAAGGACGATACGAATTTTCAGATTATTGCCGAGCTTGCTCATTCTTCATTTTTAGCACTTGGTTTTCTGGTTAACAAACCATCGTTGTTTAGAAGGGATCACAGCCCTCCCTCTTATTTGCTTCATATACTAGAGATCTGATCGCGTTGACTTCAGAATTCGTTTTTAGTGTTATGTGATAGGAAATTGAGCTCCTAGTCGCAAATGATCGTAGGTCACAGTATGAAAAAAATAGCGACGGGGAGAAGAATTGATGCGCTTACTAGAGAAGGTAATAGATTAACACTTGGCAGTGCTATGTTCCAAGTTTACTTTGAAGCAACTGATAGAACAGTAGCCGAAGAAATTGTTTTGGAAAAATTTCATAATATTCTGCGCTTACTGAAATAAGGAAGTAGTGAATGACCACGTCGAGGTCATTAAAAGTAAGAAAGAAAAGAAGAGGACCTAAATGACTACCCTGGGGGACTCCGAAGGCAGCAAAAAAGGAAATTGAAAGGGTAGATGTACAATGAATATAATATAATAGAGGTTACCCAAATAAGAAGAAATTCAAATCAATAGCATGGGCTCAAATACTATATTGGCTCTTTATCGTTTTCTGAAGGCAGAAAGGATGCTAAGGACGAATGAAACTAATTCAATGAGACAACAATTTAACATCGCATTTTTGACCTGTTGTGTGAATAAGGGCTTAGATTTTTTTTCCAATTTTGAGCCAATTCTCCTCTTTATAGAGATATGGCATATGGGGAACATTTATCAGATGGGTAAAGAAAAAGAGGAAGAATATTCCTTTAGGAATGTGGATGGAAGATGATTAGAAATGAGATTATCAGTCGATTTAACTTTTTCTCAATATGAGATCAGTAGCACAAGGAAGAAATGAACCAATGGAGAAATTTGGTAAATAGTCAACATAGGTTCTGTTTCTGACGATGAAAAAGATTCGATACTCTCTGAGCTCGGGGCTACTTGCCATCAAAGCAAATTTGAATACCTGCGTAATATTTCACTACGATAAATCAAAGATAGCTAACAATCAAATGATCTAATTTAGTCCGAAGCAACGATTTTCGAGTAGTTTGTTGCCCGCATGGATTGATTATCTGCGAAATTTCGTCAACAACCAGAACAGTAGTGTTCTATTGTTTACAGAGCTCTTAAAGCACAGAGAAAATTGAAAACACTACATTCAATTTGTCAAGTAATGTTCAATTGTTTGTATGGCAACTTACCATTTTTCATGGAAACATTGATAAACCTTCAACTCATAAAATATCTTGAGGAACGAAGTCTTCTCAGTAACCAACCGCACGGTTTTAGGAGCAAAGGTCCGCTGTTAACTTGATGCATATTTCATCGAAACCAATCTGTTCTGGTGTTCTGGAGATAGTAAGATGTTGCTATTTATAAGGCATTTAAAAGGAATTTACATCAGACTTTCTTATCGAAAGTGCGTGTTTCTGCTTAAGTCTGATACTCAGAACATGATGGAGTGCCCCGGGGCTCCATTCTGTTTCCGTCTGTCTTACTTATTTTCATTGGATTCTTTCATTGACAGTATTGTTACATGGGCTAATAAAAACCGAGTAAATCAAAATGCTTCTAAAATTCTATGCTAGCTTTTATCGCTTAAGCTAAAGCATTTGAAAGATTTGGCGTCAGGCTCTCTTATCGAATATGCGTATATGTTTTTGGTATCGAAGAGTCAGAGTCTTCATCGTTCGATGGGAAACTACATTTCGAATCGATCAACACATCATGTGTTAGATGGCTTTAAGTCTGATACTCACTTTGCAAAGGCTGTTGTGCTCCAGGGCTCTATTTTATCCCTGAGGACTCAACCCTGTTCATATTCATTTCAAGACTTGCCCCAACTCTTTGGAAGTGGAGCTGCAACGCTTGCGTATGGCTAGCTCATTGAATTCTTACATTGACAGTGTTGCTACACGAGGTTATAAAAACCGAGTAGAATTCAATGCTTCGAAAAGTTTAACATTCTTCTATTGCCATTATCCATTAATAAAGTTGTCTTTGAGCAGGCTCAAGGTCAAGGACCCTGAGCCTGCTCAAAGACAACTTTAGTAACATTCAAAAGGTCGCATAATTAATTAAAAAAATTAATCCTTAAATCTATTATCCATTAATGGCACTTGCGTCAACGAAACCGAAAAGCTGTCAGTACTTGGTATGTGTGTAAGCGACGACTTGCGTAAGAATGACCTCATATTTGAAGTTGCCAAACATTTTCAAAAGTGCTCAGGTTTTTTAAAAGAATACCCGAAATTCTTAACGCTCCTGAATCCTGACTTGGCTACTATTTATAAAGCCTTCAATCGCTTAACACTTCTATGTTTGTAGGATCTATTGATACCGTTGAACATAGTCACAACATCACATGTCTCATTCTCTTTGATAGCTTTTTCCCCAAGCAGTGCTTTAGTGAAAAAGCTGGTTGTATTTCTTCCCAGAAACAATTTAGCGACAAAACACCTGCCTCTCCAGGAATGTTTTAAAAATTTACTCTGAATCCTTTTGCGGACCTACAGTTCAGTATAAAAATTTATATTTTAGCCACTCCACTCGCATGTGGAATGCTTCACCCGAGTCTACTTTTCGCCGCATCATGATTTACAAGGACTTAACTTAATCAATGCTCATTGGCGTCCTCTTCTTTTCTACTGTGCACACAGAATTATAAGGATATTCGTAGCCCGAAAGTTGTAAGAACAAAAAAAAGGAACTATTAAGATATTTACGAATTTAAATTTAATGGTAATGATAGTTCTATGCTGTTCAAAACAATTAACGTTTATATTGATTCAACGACTAATCGTTTTCAATTTATCCAACACCATCCTGTCTATCCTGCCCTTAAAGGGCTTTTTAATTTTCTCCAAAATCTCTCAAAGGTTGAACTTATTTCGATTAATTTGTTGAGATGCTGAACAATCTACGTCAGCGTGGGTCTACGTAGGGTCTCTGTTTTTGCACTGGTTTTGAATCTGCAAAATATTGTTGGCCCCTTTCATCAACTCACAAGGTATGGTTGAGAGAAAGGCGTTAAGTTAGGAGCTCGCCTGTCTGTTGCAAAATTCTTTGCTTATTTTGTTTTATTTATACCCAAATCAGCCAGTGCATTCAGAGTCAATATGGAATATGCACAAATTCAATCTAAGTTGGCTACCCAAGAACACAGACGGCAAGGACTCCTCTTAAATTCGCTGGACGGTAGGTGGTAGACAAATCATCAGACTCAGGATAAATAGAACTGAAAATCATTCTTGGATTGCTGCATAATGTCAACAATTTACTTATTTTAAATTTTCCATATCAATGAACTTTTGACGAAACTCAGAACTACATACATAGTCCTGTTATCAATCAATTCCTTTTTAGAAGCTGTTCTCTAAAGATTTGAACGACTTATAATCTGGTCCCCATCAAGGATCATGTACCCCGTGGTGGTCACCCCTTAAACGTCGAAATGCTTGTTTCTGTCAACTCCATAAGTATATTAAAAACTCTTTCTAAGGACTTACAAATCATCATAAGAGTTTCTTTCTTTCACTACAAGCCTTAGGGTTCTCCCTCTCTATTCGTGTATGACCACCCACTGGCACTGTGCCGACTGCCGACATTGGGACCATACTCTATTAAACACAAATAAAACAACTAAACCTCTTTTGAACCCCATTTTCTCCTCAAATGCACTTGCTTCTGGCTGTGAAAGTTTTGTAGCTTGTAAATGTGATGTTATGAGATCCTAAAGTCCTTATTCGCTCGGTTTTGATTTTGTTTTTGTTTTGCTGTGCTATGGCCTCGGTTTTTTTCTTTATTCTTAGTTTGTATTTTGCTGTCGTTTGTTCTTTCATCTGCTTTTGTAGTAAATGGAGGACGACAATATCAAATGCTCCCAATTTTTATATTTGTGGCTCAAGACTTCTTATTTCATTTGCTTTCATTTTTTTGTGTGTGGTATTTTTCTTATTTTCTGTTGTATGCCTTTGTATCGTTTGTCCTCGTATCCTTTTCTTCTTTGCAGGCGGCTTTTCTAGCTACTTTGCTGCCATTTTGGTTGGCTTGAAACTGTTTTTGATAGGATTTCGTTTGCTGTTAGTTTTTCATGCCAAATAGGGACTATTATTTTATTCTCATTTTCTCAAGAAAAAAAAAGAGAGGAGAAAGAAATAATAATAATAACAACGATTGTTATTATTACCCAAACTATTGGCTTCATCTGTTGTGTTAGTAGTGAGCCATTTCACTATATTCAACTTTATCCTTCAATGAGCCTCTCACCCTCTCTCACTTTGGAGGTTTCTTTTTTGGAGGGCGAAACTGCTTTGTGTTGAGTGTCCTTGTAAATACAGTTCTTGCATAACCCGATGATATTGTGGGCGTATACTTCTCACCGAAAGGCAAACAGTTTTGTTAGTTTTACTCAGCATTTCACATCGCGTGCACATTATATAGGTCCTTGAAAGTTGTCCCATGATGGCGGGTACTGGATATGGCAGATGTGTTGACTCTGCATTCATTTATATGAAGAAGTCAGATTGCCAAAGCAAACATAAATATGCTCATGGGTTTTTTCTCTTCTACATACATCATACAGTTGAACTCAATTGAACACTCAATAGCCTATAGATACTTACAGATTGCAATGAAGAACGGTGAAGGTTGAATAATGAGCTTTTATTCGACTACATGTGTAGGAGTAGTTATGTTAGTGACGCACAAATTAAATTTTAAATTCATTACTCATTCTTATTGAAAACACAAAAATAAAAGTAAAGCTTCCATGTCATGGTTCCTGCCAAATGGCCCAAGAACAGAGTTAGTGGCGCCCCAGCTACGCTTTATATTCAGGCTAGTGACTATTTTTGACTTTTTCAATTTCTTAGGGGTACTTCACTTACAAACTCACAATGAAGCTGTAAATCATGTCTCATGATCTAGATGCAGCAGCACCTCCCCTAGAATCTTTTTACTTGCTGAATCCATGTTTCAAGTTTTTGTTAGGAAAACAACGAATATATTATATTCTACCAGGAATCTGTTTTATTGAAATAACTTAGAGAGATAAAAACCAAACCAAACCCTTCGTTTGTAAGAAAAGATATCCATTTTTCGAAGGACGCTAAACAATCGCTGAAACTGACTTGGGATTATTGTTTGCAATCTCAGAAGACCACAGGCAGTGAGTTATAGAACAGAATACAGCACATTCACTATCTAAATGCCAACAACAAAAGAAAACAAAAAAGTAGGAAAATATAGGATTTGTACACTGGCAGCTTCGACGAATACAAAACACATCGACTTCCTCTTCCTGACTGCAGGTCATCACACTCCCAACAAACCCACTCATATTAATATCCGTGATGTCCTTTCTTATGTGAGCTCTTTTTGTGATATTCATCACCACCCTTTTTACCGTGTTCCTCTTCGTGGCCCCAGTGTTTCTTCTCTTCATGCTCACCCTTATGTCCCTTGTGGCCATGGTGGTGGTGACCTTTTTTGCTATGGCCCTTCTTTCCGTAGTCGTCTTCGTGGTGCGATTTCTTGTGATGACCCTTCTTGTGGCTGCCGCCCTTTTTGTGTTTCTTCTCTTCCTTGTGGCCACCGTGTTTCTCTTCAGAACCCTCATCATGCCCCTCGTCATAGAACTTCTTCTCCTTTTTATCCTCATTCAGCTTATGGATATGGTGTTTACCCTTAATGGAGTGACCCTTCTTGAAGGAACCATGCTCTTCGAATTCGTGTCCTTTTTCTGCTTTGTCGCCTTTTTTGTGCTTTTTGTGATGACCACCTTCGTTTTCGTGCTTTTTCTCGAACTCATCCTCTTCCTCGTGTTCGCCTTTTTTGCCCTCCTTGTCATGGTGACCCTTCTCACCCTTGGCATAATGTTCCGACTTCTTTTCACCTTTCTTTCCTTTCTCGCCTTTATGGGAGTGATGCTCTTCATGGGATTCCTTGCCATCGCCTTCCTCCCATTCTTCATCGTCGTGCTCGTGTTCATGGTGCTTGGAAGCAGCCACTTCTAAATCATGTCCAACTGAAGTACCCTGGACTGGGTCACATGCCAGTGTGAACAAGTACAAGACACAACACGATATGCAGATCCATGTTAATCGATTCTGTGGCAGCCGCAGCGGTAGCATGTTCATTGTGCTAATTCCTTTCACGTACAGACACCGAAGTGCGTGTCAGCGGAGGCTTTTAAAGTGAAAATAATGTTACGAGGCGGAAGTTGGGTGGTCTACTTGCAGCACTGATAGGTGCTTAGGTGCAAAGGAAATTGCTTTAACCGCAGGTGTCATAACTTTGCTTAAACAAAAGAAAACAAAAAACAAAATAAAACAAAAACTACAGCTACTTTTGTGCCATGTTGCAGTTCCGACCAATGAGGCATGTAATAGTGGTCACCATCCAGCAACTTTGTGAGGAAAGAGTTCAGTCGGTATTTGCCTATTTCCGATTTCGGAATCTAAATTGTTGGACTGTGAATTTGAGAGAAGAGAATTAGTTTTAATGATTTTCAATGCTCACCAACAGTAGCAAGGCTGTAAGTTGAAATGTTTGAAGACGATAAACTCTATGACATCATTCAAAGGTAAAGAGGTTAAATTTCATTGGTGCAGTCCCCTATGCACTGCTACAAGTGTTGCGAGCTCTTTTGAAAATTGAAATCTTCTGTGGTGTTTATTGTATCAACAAAAAATAAGAAGCCGATGCCCTGGCAGTGTTTTGGGAGCTGGAAAAGTGCTTAAATCAGCTGCCTTCATCAGAAACAGTGAATATTCGTCTGTTACATATGTAAGTTGTTCTAAGACTGAGGCAACAAATATCTACCGTAGGTGCGAGCACAAAGTCAAAATTGACAAGAGATCTACAATCAGTCCAATTTGTATGTGCGAAGTTATGACTTAACCTCGGAGTCCTCAAAAGCTCAAAAGTGACACACATTTTTGAGTAGTCTAGAAAGTTTTATATGCTCGTGTTTGCTAAATTCGCTCGAGTTTACCCAAGCCAAATCGAAAGAACAGTAGGTACTCATTCCAAAATCCAAGCGCAATTCGCATCCCCCGAAACCGTACCCCCTGAAACTGTCAGGTTTGCTAATAATTAAAGTCTAAAGACTTTTTTCCAATCGATAACAGATAAACGTCTGGCAAGTGTACTTAAACAAGTCAATGTAAACTTCCTAAGCTCCGAGTTGTATTAATTTCAATTACACAATGCTTAGTGCCGACTTGGAGTTCCAGTGATCCCTTTTTTTTCCCTTCTTATATGAGTATAAATAAACGTCTCTCAGAGTCACGTACTTCAATTACATTTCGATTACAATGAGTTTAAAAAAAAAGCTGCCATCGAACTTCCAGAAAATCAATCAAAGACTTAACAAATCAGGAATATCTCATCCTTAGTTGACGTAAATCCGTAAATGATTTAAAATATCCCATAACCGTTATACCCCAATCAAAACAGAAACAAAATAAGCGAGCGAACAGACTTTAGTCCTCGAAAGCTTTTGCGTTGTAATTGAAATGTAAGGAAATTACAAAGAAATAAAAAAAAAAAGAAAACTGGAATCAATCTTATTCTTACAATGTCGTACAAAGGATTTAAGAAGAAAGTAAAAAAAAGCAGCATCGCTTATACTCGTACACTTCTTTGAAGCACGATGTCAAACCTCAAGCTCTCCCTGTTATACAGACGACTTTTGATCTTAAAAAATTGTTTTTTTTTTTTTTTATTCAATCTTTTTATTTCATTTTTGCCTGCCTGCCTGTAGAGAAAAGAAATGAAAATCCAATTTCAATGAAAAGTCAACCTCTTTCCATCTTAAACGCACATTCACATGTCAAAGAGGGTTAAGATTCAGCTAAAGTGCGCCAAACAGAGAAGAAGCCTTTTCGATTTATAGGGAAACGTAATCGTATACAATAATCCTTTAAAAATATAATCCTTTTAGGTAGTACTTGATTTTTTGTTTCCGTTTTTATGGCGTTTTTTTCATTCTTTTCTTTCTTTTTTTTGTGTTTTTTTTTTGCTGCCTGCTTTTGAAATCTCGTTTGTGCGTTTTTACCGCCTGAATTCAAATCGTATTGGCAGAAAGTGCTACCCGTTTAATAAATGTCGCATGTTTTATTTGCAATTTGAGAATTTTCTTTTTACTGTGCACTGCCTACTGAAAGAAGGAATAAAATTTCTTAAATTAAATTCTACTTTCCAAGTGTTAAGAACTGAGTGGCAGCAGTGTAAATGTTTGTATAGTGGGAGCAAGTACTTGGTACTTAAGACGATGAAGAATTTAGTTTTGGTTTGATTTAAGTCCTTTTAATCCTTTTGAAGTTTGAAGCTTTGTCTAAAGTATTTACATTTAGAGAGATTGACTATAGTATGTTAGAAAATCAGATTAGTTGAGATCCACCAGCCAATGAGAGATTGCTATCGTATTAAATAAATAACAGGGTGATCTTTTACCACGTTATTGAATTTCACTACATTAGATGGCTGGTTAGGTTAGGTTAGGTAGAATGGACTGACGGTTGATCTTATTTTCGCCACACTTAGATCAATGTAGACCCATTGTGATATCTTATTTATTGGAGTATTGTAACGTCCTAAGAACCTATGAGTCTATGGTAGGTCAGTTTTTAACCATTTTGTGTCCTTAATGAAGTTCAACAGGCTGTTTCTGAGAGTGTCTGATAATTCCTCTAGTTCGTTGAAGAAGTAGTTGGCTATTCTAATTTCTTCCTCGTATGGCTGATTACTGGGCAGGGAGGGACACAGGAAGTGAGTGGTATCCTCATGTTCATCGTCGTCATTGCACAAGTCGTCCGTCGGTGCAAATCCAGTGCAAATCTTCTCCAAAGGATTAACACAGAGTGTGGGATCACTTAAGCATAGCATTGCTTAAATGCTTGGCAGAAGGGAAGTCCCCAGGGAAACGGCAACAACCTTTCTAAAGGCTTTTTTGCTACGAGATAGAAAAAGTGTTGAAGTTTTTCTATTACAGTTGGGAAGCATACGTCCAGTCTTTTTTTTTTTTTTTTTTTTTTTTTTTTTTTATATATAAGTAACGCGCACATCAAGGGGTTATGAATACCCTTATAATGTTGTTAAACACAGTGCGAGCATTTAGGAAAATAGGAGAGGATTTGAAAGGAGACACCGATGCACGTTGCTTTTGAATTTTTGTGAATCGCAATGAAGGGGAAATACAGAGCCAGGTAAAGCATTCCACATTCGAGTGGTGCGACTGAAATACGAATCTCTATACTTGACTTTACGCCCGAAGTTGGGCTCAAGGTAAAACTGATGAACATTCCTAGCGAGGCGGGTGTTGCGGCTAAATTGTTTCAGGGGAGGAATGCAACTGGCTACTTCACTAGAGCACTGCTTGTGAAAAAACGAATAAAAGAGAGTGAGACAGGCAACGTTTCGACGATGTTCAAGAGAATCAATTGATTCTACGATTGAACTATCACCTATCAATTTCAACGCTCTATTTTTTACCCTATCAGGAGGTGCAAAGATGTTTGAGAAGCACCTGACCAAATATGGGAGTTATACTCCAGTTTTGGCCGGATGAAGGCCTTATAAATTGTAGCCAGATCAGAAGGGGTGAAGAATTTCCTGCATCGTCTCAAGAAGCCTAAGCATTTAGCAGCGTTTTTGGCGACTTCAAATATGTGGTCATTCCAACGAAGATCATCGTTTACACACATACCAAGTACTGCCAGCTTATCGGTTTCTTCGATGCAGGTACCATTCATGGATAATGGCAATGGGGGAATGTTAAGCTTCAACGACAAGAGGCAGCATTGAGTTTTCGAAGCATTGAATTCTACTCGGTTCATAAGACCCCATGTAACAATGCTGTCAAGGTCAGAATTCAATGAGCTTATCATACGCAACCGTTCCAGTTCCACATCTGAAGAGCAGGGACGTGAATTTGGAAACGAATATGAAAAGCTGAGAGTCGAGTCGTCAGCAAAACAGTTGAGTGGATTAGAAGTTTCAGATAAGAGATCATTAATGAAAATGAGGAAGAGAGTCGGAGACAAAACGGAGCCCTGGGGCACACCAGCATTTATGAAGTGGGTATCAGACTTGAAGCCATCCAACACAACTTGTATTGAACGGTCGGAAAGGTAGTTTCTAATCCAACGAAGAAGAGACTCATCGATACCAAAAGCACGCATTTTCGATAAAAGAGCCTGATGCCAAACTCTATCAAATGCTTTAGAAATATCAAGCGCAATAATCTTACTTTCTCCAAAACAATGTAAAGATTGGTTCCACTTTTCGGTGAGATAAGCCATCAAATCACCAGTGGACCGTTTGCTACGAAAGCCGTACTGACGGTCATTAAGAAGCTTTCGTTCTTCAAGATATTTCATAAGTTGACGATTTATCAACGTTTCCATGACCTTGGAAAGAAGGGACGTAAGTGCGATTGGACGGTAATTGGAAGGGGAGGAAGATTCGCCTTTTTTAGGGACCGGCTGGACAAATGCAGTTTTCCATCTGCTCGGAAAAATCCCAGCAGAATAGGAAAGATGGAAAAGTTTACGCAGAGGTTTTGCCAGCGTAGAAGAACACCTCTTCAGAATAACGGCGGGGATACCATCTGGACCAGCGGATTTATGTATGTTGAGATCTTTAAGGACTCTCGCAACCGAGCGAGTTCGAAAAAATATCTGCTTCATCAAAGAATTTGCAGACTCGAGCTCAGGTGGAGCCAATATGCTATGAGGAAGTGTCGAGTTGGCAGCAAATTGGCTTTGTCGATGGAGCTGACATACGGAGAGTCATTGAAGACGAGCGTTGGGACCGATGACGTGGTCGAGTTCTTAATGTTCTTCACAAAAGACCAAAAGTTTTTACTTCCTTTTGGACACAATAGTATTTTTTGCCTTACTTTTTGGTCATGTAAAAACTTAGCCCTTTGTATCTGAGCATTACAAATATTTCCAGCCCGTTTGAACAAATTTCAGTTTTCTACAAATAAATTTGCGAAAACTACTTTCTCGATGCCTAATCGCCTCTTTACAGCTTGAATCAAACCACGAATTCTCTTTGGGGATGATACTTTTTGTTCTGTTAGGAACAAAATTTCTCATGCCGTTGAGAATAACGTTAGATATCATATCAGCTGATGCGTCAACGTTTCCGTCGAGAAAGCACAATGACCAATTAAAATTTCGAAAGAAATTATTCAGGTCGTCCCAATTGGCTTTCTCGTATTGCCACACAGTTCTTTTAGGGAATTCATCTTTTTTTACCGTGACGGAAAGCGAAAAATCTACCGATATGACACAATGGTCTGATTTGCCTAAAGGAGATGATACTACAACCCTGTATTTTTCGGGATGAGAAGTGAGAAATAAGTCAAGAGTGTTGGCCGCATGGCCTTCAATATCTGGAACCCGAGTGGGCTCATCAACAAGTTGAGTTAACTGGTTAAACTCAGCGAAGATCTCAACACACTTTCCTTCGGGTGTTGTCTGGCCAGAATGTGGAAGCCAACCAGAATTGTGTACATTGAAATCGCCCGCAATTGCGATTTCAGTGTGAGGATAAAGGGAAACAATTCTTATTATGGAGTCAGATAGCGCATCAAACTCGTTAGAGGTTGAATTGCTATCTAAATTGGGGCTTCTATAGATAAAACAATAATGAATGACAAGCTTACGGACGGTGCATTTAACCACATGAAATTAAAGTTCGTATTAGAACAGAGGCCGTATTGTGGTAGAAGCTGGTAAGCAATATCATTCCGGACATATACGGCGAGGCCATGGAAAGAAAAGAATAATGGCACAAAGCTATACCCAGGCAGGTTGAACTCTGATGAATCAGAATTAACACCCACCTGAGTTTCACTCAATGCCAAAACAGCTGGCCTGCATTTAGCAGTGTGAGCGTACACAGAAAAAAAATTCGATCGCAACCCCCTAATTTTGACTAATCGACTCTAAACTTACCCGACATTACGATCCACAAAAACACACAAAACAAAGTATCAACCGCAGACGCTTAATCTAAGTCCAATCAACAAGTGAAGATTTAATTGGAAAACCAAAAACAAGTTACTAGCGGTGTTATGCCCAGCCAGCAACTTGAATTTAGTTAACCAACGGAATCAACACCGTTGATTGACTATTCGCCTATCAAACTCACAGCCTCATTGTCTGCACACACTGCTTCGATAAGATAAGAGATCTTGTAGAAAAAATGTGTGCAGGCACTGAGACTGCGAGAGTGGTGTGGGGGAGGAAGGAGATGAAGGTAAGCACTAAGTGTTTTTGTTTTTTTTTTTGTATGTATATATGGTTGGGTGGCACACAGAACACAGCACTGAATGTAATTAATAATTAATAATTAATAAATTAATTAATAATCTGCATCCACTTGCAGGTGGTTCCTCTGGTATTCGAGTAAGACGAAAGAGTGGCTCTAAAGTGAATTTCAATACTAATTTGCTGTATTAATAAAATAGTTACAAAAGTATTTAATATTTGTGGTCGAAAAAATTCGAGTAAAATCACAGAGATGAATGAAAAAACAGGCCAAATTACAAAGGATGCTTAACAGACTTAAGGGCGTCTTAACCAGAGATTAAAATGAACTAAGTATGCTTGTGAACAGTGAGTATTTACTTGAAAAAAAAAAACGAGTTTGAACAAACTGAGTCAACCCACAAGCAAGTAAATTTGAGCGATCTTATTTGTGAACCAAGCAACTCTGAAAAACCCTTTTTTTCAAACGAACCAAACAAGTAGACTTGCTTGCAAGTCAAAATGAGTTTGAATAACATTGAGTTAAACTGCTTGTGAGCAAAGTACTTGTGAGTAAAAGTTATCACAAGCAATTTGATCGTTAACAAGCAGTTAGCTCACAAGCAAGAAGTATGGTTGTGAATAAGCAGTGTGTTCAAAAGCAAGCAATGTGATTATACCAAAAAAGGTAGTTTATGCCTTTATATGCCTTTTTTTGTTTAGGTATAAATCTTCAACGCATTGCTTTCCGATGAATACACTGCCAGCTCATAAACACACTGCCTGCTTGTATAAGTACCTACGCTACCTGCTTGTGAACACACTGCCTGCTTGTGAACATTTTGCGTGCTCATGAGTATTTGAATATATTCAAGTAAGTTCAAACAAGTCAATCTGCTTGCAAGCCATTTGGTTGTGAGTGCAATGCAGAAAAAATTACTTGTGAGCATCCTTACTGATTTAGTTTGTTCAGAAGCATTTTTGTTTGTGAGTAAATATGCTTGCGAGCTATTTGCTTGTGAATAGGGATGGAAAATGATCAAGTCTGAGGGATCGTTGAGAAATTTTGGATGTGTTTGAAGTGATTTGAACGTACTCATTTTGATCTCTGGTCTTAACTTAACCAGTTTGTATGCTCCTGCCACAGACAAACACTGATTTTTCTAGAGCTGTTAAAGTTAGAAAAAATGTGTACCTCAGCTTTTATTGAACACAACTTTTTTAGCTTACAAACTAGAACAATGACTGTAGCGAATACCAATACCACCTAACCACTGTTGGGGGGGGGGGGGGGGGGGGGGGGGGCAGAGCAGTAAAAAAAGTACCAGTGGTAAAAAGTCAATATAGATATGTAAATACATCTACAAACGCAAGTCATATCTAAGAAACTAGTTCGAGAAATGTATTACTATTTGCACTACTTAAAAAATTTATCGCAACAAACTTAGCTGGCAAGTTTCTTATTAGTTAGTTTATTTCCGTTAGTTGGCTAGTTTTTCAACAAGAAAAGCTTTGTTACAAGTTAATATGTACGTAGACAAATTTCGGCTTATGTTGTGATTTTTGAAACAAATAAAAAACACAATTTTCACTGCTGCTGCTATAACGCCAATTGTGACACAAATTCAAAAGCATGCGAAAACCGTTGAAATTGCTGAAATCAATAGCTTTACTAGTCAAATTCTGACAACTGAAAAAGTAACTATCACTATTTTGACTAATTGCCAATGGCGACTAAAAAGCAATGGCAACCAACAAGTTAAACGCTGGCAATCACATACTCAAATGCACCCCTTGAAATCTTACACACTGTGATTAATGACAAATAAAATCATGAGAAGAACATTCTCTTTTTTTATCTTTTAATGAAATTCAAGAATCTACATTCAAATCAAACTCTCTTAAGGCCACTTATCTAAACTGAAAACACTTGAAGACTCTCGAGAAAACGAACACTTAGAGCAAAGCAAATCTTCAATCTGAGCCTATGAGAAAATCCTTTTTGTGTGCAAACAAATGTCACAGCTTAAAATAATAACAAAAAAACGAACTGCAAAGACTTCCTGGCATTTCCCAAAAGCCAAATTAAATACCGCAAAAAAGTCAATTAAAATGCATCCGAAAAGTTTGTGCCTGCACTCGAGAGCGTGAATGCCATTTCCGAGAAAAGTTGCATTTCACTTTAGTTTTTTTTTTCTTTTTTCGTTCGTTTTTTCTCCAATTTTTGTTTCCTTCTCTATTCCCTTCTCGAAACGAGCAATTGTTACAGATTAATGGTTGTTACTCTAACTTCGAGTGGCAGCCTCAAGTTTTTCTCCACTCGCCCCCCCTTCAGATAACAGTATATGCATGTTAAATGATTACCACAAAAACCAAATTCATCAGCAAAACCCAATATTCCCGAGGGGAGCATTGGGTATGAATAGATGTTTTTGTCTAGATCCGTTTTTTGGGGCAACCCCTTTCGTATTTCAAGGATGCATTTGAAAAGCCGCGCGTATATACACAATTACCATCAACATCATCAGTAAGTTACTTCGTGGTGGTGGGAAAACTTTTCGGCAACTATATTGGCAACGAAGGAGAATTTTTTCAGCGCATATCTTGTACAAAATATCTAATAATTTCTATCACATTGCTACATTTCGTATTTTGGAAAACATTTTAGTTCCAATCTCTCTGGCGTTGCAGGTAAACCAAATTCAAGGACGATCATCTTTGTGATCTCAAAGAATGAAAAGCACACAACGCACACAACAAAGAAACAGATTCTCAGTTTTAAACACAATCTGAATTAATTGCATATTAAAACAAAAATGGAATTCTAGGAAATTCACCAATGCTATCTGCAAAAGCCCGTGATACCGAGTGCAACTTTATCGGGATGGTGTGGAAATCGGTCCCTTAAGAACTGAAGCTGCTTGCTGCCAGGGGAAGTCTTGAGTGCTTGGTAAATAAATTTTATTCGGTGAAAACTTCCTCCTAAGGAAATCAGAAGTGCATTTAGACGGAGGAGTTGTTGTTTAAAAAGGGCAGGCACTTTGGTTAAGTTTGCGCATCTTGGTCTAAGACGGTTCTGCCATACGAACGTCGAAAAAACTAAAAGTCTATAAATTCTCATTAATTCAATTAACACCCGACTCCCAGTTTACTCGTTTTATTTTTCTCCATTTCTTCAGATTGCCTTGAATCGAAATTTGAAGGTTTGCCACAGATTGCGGGAGTGTGGAGGTACGAGATTGCATCCAGCACACCGATGGAAAATCCTGTGAGGGTCTTTTACCACAATATCAACGATTAGAATAATTGAAAAGGTTTATGCTCTTTAAATCAGGACCAAAAATCTTCTCCTTCTAGCTTCTTGTTTGAAGGAAAATCAATGTGAAATAAGGAGCCACATGAACGGGAAGGACTTTGGTTCGTCTTTTAAAAAGAAAATAATACGAAAAATACCATATAAACGAAGACGTGAAAGGACATAGCAAACATTCAATTGAAAGCCACAAAAGCGAAAATCGTAAGCTCTTTTGTCGATAATTTATAGCATTCGACAAGGATCTGTTCTTTCTTACTATTTGTGTGAAGAAGGACGACTTACCTGAGAGAGCAAAACGCCAGACGAACGAGATGCATTGTTAGTAAAAAGCTGAGAAACGTATTCAATTTGAGATTTATCGAAAAATGAAAAAAAAAAGTAGAAACGTAGTCGAAAAGGATTTCGTATGCTTGATATATTAATTAATGGGGTATTGAGGTACACATGCACACACACGTTAGGTTCAGCTTTCTGTGAGTCTGGTATTTTGTTTGTGAAAAATTACCTGTTCGATCTACAAGCACCTACCTCCTACGTAGTAAAAAATTCAAGTAGAATTAAAAATAGCATTAGGTGTAGGTAGGTACGCACATGTGGAATTTGGAGTGAGACTGCATCTACAGGAAGTAAGAATCAAAAAGTTACTCTTGTAGGAGGTTGTTGAAAAGCAGTCACGATAAGATATTGCAAATTGCAAGAATTCTAGGAAAGCGGAAGTCTATTGACGAGGAATGATTGCTACTATAGTCGATGTAAACATATATTGCAAAATTCACCATTGGCTTAGCGAAAGAGTTACTTTTAAAGCAGCGTTTACTTCGCGGTTGTTGACGAGTTTTTAACGAGGATCAAAATTGTATGGATATACGCGAACAATTGCAATGCAATGACTTTCGAAGTTGAATGTCAATTAAAGTTGTGGAAGGCAATCTACAAAATTTCTTTGATGACGTTTCAGTTTTTTTCTTTGCATCTCAGACACTTAAGTGGTACTGAACTTAGAGCAAGCTCATTTGAACACACTTATCTACGCTCTTCATCATTAATGCAAGTGTTAGTGGTTAGTAAATAACGCCAACACAAGCACAAAGGTAACGTATACGAGGAAAAATAAGAAAACATTACAAAATTAACAAAGTAAAACTTAAATAAATTAAAATTAACATTAATGGAACATACTAAACTAGTGAAACAATACTAAACAAGGTTTATAAATAAAAAACGAAATTAAGGTACAGTAATAAAAAAAAAAACTACTTAACATAAATCATGCAGATGGTAAACTGGTTCTTAATATTAATTTTAAACTATTTTTACTGATGTTGAAATCGGCAATAATAGGATTAGAGTTGAATAACCTAATCCTGCGAGCTAATGGCTCATGCATGCCATAGTTAGTTCGGTGGTGGGAGTGATGTATAAACTCTAAATTACGTAGTTGGTGAGTTCCTCCGCGATAGTTGAATCCTATGTGGGAGAGCAAGTCGGGAGCATCAATTATACCGGTTATTAATTGATGAATAAATACTTAATCATTGTTGATTCTTCTCTGTGAGAGGGTTTGAAGATTTAATAAGCGAATACGATTTTCATAAGGAGGGAGATGGAAAGGATCTTTCCAAGGAAGACCTTTGAGAACAAAGCGTATGAATCTGTGCTGTATTGCTTCGATTCGAGATTTAGGAATATCATAAAATGGTGACCACACCTGAGAAGCATACTCTAGATGGGGACGAACATAACAGTTATATAAAGAGAGGGTGACATAAGGGTCATTAAATTCCTTGTCCCATCGCTTAATAAAGCCAAGCATTGAATTTGCTTTGTTAACAATGAGGTTGATGTGTTCATTAAATTCGAGGTTGGTACTAAAGAGAACACCAAGGTCACGGAATCTAGAAACTTGCGATATTGAATATTCTCCAATGCTAGGAGATCTTTTGCTGGAAAAGGTCATACTTTGGCACTTGGAAGTGTTAAAAATTAGCCCGTTCATTGAACACCATACAACAAAACTATCAATATCTTTTTGTAAGAAGTCGCGATCTGAAGCATTTTTGATGATTAAAATCTTCATATCATCAGTAAAGATTAAAATGTCGCTATAGGAGATGCAAGAAATTACATCATTTATTGCAACAATGAAAAGCAAGGGACCAAGATGACTACCTTGTGGTACGCCAGACATAGCATTGAAAGGTTTTGACAAAACGTTACGAAATTTGACTTCATAAAACCTATTTTTTAAGTAGGAACTTATCCAAGCAATAAATACTGTGGGAAATCCAAAGGCTTTTAGTTTATAAAGTATGATGTTATGAGACAGTTGGTCAAACGCCTTAGAGAAGTCAGTGTAAATGCAATCAAGTTCATTTCCACATTCAAGGGCATTGGAACACTTGTGATGAAAGAATAGAAGGTTAGTAGCCGTCGATCTTCTTTGCATAAATCCGTGCTGCTGGTTGCAGACAACATTCCTTGAAAAAAAGGATACGCTTTCGCAGAAAACTTGTTCAAATACCTTAGGTAAACATGAGAGCTTTAAAAGAGGTCTGTAGTTTTTTATATCAGTTTTTTTCACCCCTTTTGAAAACAGGTGTGATAAAAGATTTTTTCCAAAGAGTGGGGAATATTCCAGATTTTAAAGAAATTTTGAAAAGATATTCGAGCGGAGAGCATAAACGTGAGGAACACTTCTTTAAAACAATTGGCGGAATCCTGTCCGGACCAGAAGAAAATCTGGCCTAAGTCGAGACACAAAAATCAATTTCGGTTTTGGAACCGTCTCTATTGGTGTAAAAGATGCACCAGACTCTGGTACAGAATTGAGATTAGTTGATAAAGATCTATTTTCGAGATCCACTACTTCAACCACTACTTCCATCGGGACAGAAGGACTATTAACTTTGACGGAATTGCTCCTCAATGTCTTCCGCTTTGAAGGAGAGTTCAATTTTTTGCTAGCTACTGTTCCTTCACGATTTCTTTTAGTGTTCGTATTTGGAAGTGTGACAGAGCTTTTAGTTCCCGACGACGGAGACTGAGCATTAAGATCCTTCAAGTTTTTTTGGAAATTGGAAATTCTAAGTCCTCTGTAGATGTAGACATGTCAACAGAGCTACAGGGATTTGTTAGTATGTTAAGTCAAACGACGGTGTATCCCATCACTAGTGGGAAGCAGTTGAGTGGGAGAGCTGTGATCCCTTCGAAATAACGATGCTCATGACATGACGCCGAAAAAGAAGAAGATGTAAAATCAAAAGATCAATTTATTCTTCGGGTTAGATTAGATTAGATTATATCGTGGGTTGAGCTTTCTCAGCTCTGGGCACTGCTGTGTCTGAATGAAACCTATTGTGCCAACCTATGTGAGGTTTCAGGGCAGTTTTCCTTTACTTGAGATGAACCAGAAATTAACAATCTTCTGTGGGTGGATGAGTTTGAGTTTATCTAGTGGGATGATCTCATAGTCTGGACATTCCGTAATAATGTGCAGAGATGCATCTTCACTTTCGGTGCATAGTCTTTATATGAAGTTCGATTCCTCATTTTGTGAAGGTGTTCCTTTAAAAAACAGGAGCGAGAAATAATTTTTCAGGTTAAAATCGAATCTAACTGAAACGAACTACTTTCGATGAAGTTCTTCATGTGAGAAAATATTTTCAAAGATACTTGGCCCCACATCAAAATTCGGCGGCTTTTCCATTCGCACCAAGCAAACACACCGCTTTGCCTGTATGACCATAGAAAACACTCCTTCAGTGGTTTCTATAATGTTGCTGTATATGCTTCCCGTTCAATTTGAATTCTAGCTACGCTTCATTATCATTTGCAATGGTTTTAAGTGGAAAAAATTAGAACATAAACCAACCGCTGGCGCTAGACGAAAATCACTTTAGTATATAAAAAAGAAGAAACAAAAATGCTACGCAGCTTAATTTCCATTTTAATTGATTGAAACTAAAAGCTTCCACCATCCGCTGATCCTTATCGAGTATTTGAATGTGCTACTATACGAGAGTAATGGTTAAATTCAAATCTTTATGCCACTCGTGCAATTTCAAAATAATAATGACAAATTTCCGGCAGTTTTTCTGTGAAATTTTCCACTTTCCGTTATGTGTGTGTTGTTTTTGTTGTCTTTCTGGTGCTATAGTTGTATATGAACCGCCAAACAATTTTTAGTGGACAGACAAAATAAGCGTACCAATTTGTGCAACACAATAACTCCGACAGAATTTTAGTCTATCTCAAATGCCAATCTACGAGTATAGTGAGCTCTTCTTTCCCCCCCCCAATGGCTGTGGAACGAACTCTTCTATTTGCATATCCGCCATCGAATTAGTGTGTACATGACGTAGGGATATGCAATCCAGATCGCAGCTCAGTGGATTAAAAGTTAGCACCAGCGAACCATATGCCCTAGACCCGGACAGTCGCCTCATGGGGATGCACGAACGTACAGTCTGTACATCTACACATGGTGTTAAAAAAGAGGGACAGAAAGAGAGAAAGAGAACGGGAGGGCTAGCGTGCTGCGGGTAATGTGTGTAGGTATGTGCAGTTAACTATCCATCCGGAATCGGATGTTATGTTTCATAGCGTGCGTTTTGCAGCATCCTGTGTCAGTCGTACAGGATGAAAAAGGAAAGAAAGTATTTTTCCACCAATGATTTTTTTTTTGTTTCTTATTTTTCGGGTGAAGGAACAGTTAAATTTTGGGGGTTTTTTCATCTTGTTTTCGAAAAGATAGGCAAAAAACAAAAGTAAAAAAAAAAAAAACAGAGTGAACTTTTGCAAACAATGCTTTGGCATCAGGCGAGCGGGATTACTTGGAATTCGTTTTTATGGTTCAACTAGTCTAATTGGATATGTTAGAAGAAATAGCTCTGAAGCATAAATGGAATGATGGTGTAGGTAAAGGTACGAGGTGTGCATAAAGTGAACCGATGCTTTGTCGGGCCATAGATGTTTTCATAATTGGCAGACAGAGAATTTCATTTTCTTGCTACAAAGCTTAGAATGATAAGAATGAGAGCGATTGCTATGGAGACAGACTAATGGGATATCGAATGTTCTTCTAAAGAAAAAGAAGTTAAGACGATAAGATATGTAATAAGTGACGAAGCCCGTGATAATGCTCTAAATGAACAGCACCACAGACAAAGTTCAGAATTCAGAGCAGAAAAAATATCTGAGTTAAAATCCACTACGTCATGACCTCCAAATAATCTCTTCGCAGTTGAAACAGATTGTCATATTTCAGGAAAGATTATTGGCGTACTCGAAGTCTAACTGACTAGTATGAGCTTCTTCCAGACCACCGCTAGGTGTTGTGTGCCAGAAATGTTGGTTAGTTGCCGCTTTGGGGATATTATAAAGAGCTGATGTCAGGTCCATACTAAAAACCCCACTGACTATTATGATATTTTCATCAATCATCTCCTTACTACCGAAGCTTTTTCCCAGGCCAACGATGAGTGGTGTGCGGCTAAAATGTTGGTTAGCTTCTCTCTCAGGATGTTAAAAAGAGTTAACTTCAGGTTGAATGCTTGCCATAGAATTAATACCCGAAATCTAATTGAGTAGCACGATCTTTTCCTCGATCACTAAAAAAGCTTCTTCCAGGCCACCGGTGGGTTGTGTACGCCTGGAATTTCGGTATGTTACCCTCTCAGGATGCTACAGAGAGTTGATTTCAGGTTTAATGTTTGCCGAAGAATCCATACTCGAAATCTGACTGAATAGTGTGATCCTTCCATCGATCTTCTTTTAACTACAAGAGCTTTCTTCCAAGCTACCGCTCAGGATGTTAAAAGAAGCTGACTTCAGGTTAAATGCTTGTCATCCGATTGATAAATTGACTAGAACGATCTTTTCATCGATCTTCTTTTACCTGCTGAAGCTCTTTTCATGCGACTACTGGGCAGGGCGTGCCAGGAATGTTGATTTGCTGAATGCAGTCTTAATGCTAGCCAAAGAATCTATTAACTACACAACTACAGACCTTATACTTGTAGTGGTCAACAAAATAATTACCACTCAAAATAACAATCACTCAAAGAAACGCCACCTATCGCCCAGACTCTGAAAGAGAACAATTCGTATCAACCAGGAACGCAGTTCCGAATGTTTAGAATTTTGATTTGTCAGTTGTCACCCACGGAGTATAAAACGAAACGTCATTTTCGTTCTAGAATAATTACTGACGCCAAATCCAACAAGTGTACATCTCGCATTTCATTGTCCTCAATCAAAGTTAAAATAAGCTAAATCGTTGTTGTAAAGTAGACATATTAAATTATAAAAATAAAGAGAAATTTGCATTCAAAGTGAATCACTTAGTTCTTTTCAATAAATATCGAAAAAGTGGTATCCGTCTGAGCGACGAAGACCACATACTATTATGAGCTATAATCTGAAGTACGATGTGAACATATGAAACACAGGCAACGGTATTGGATAAGAAACCAGACATTTTTCCTCTATCAATTCAATTTCCACGATAGTAAAGATAACCAATGGATTTGATTTGAATGGTCACGTTTTTCTTACAGGTATGATTTTGAACATAAAGTTTTATCAGTTGCAGTCATTGAAACGCATAACTCTTCAATTTTATTTGAGAGATAAGAAATGGCTGAATCATTTTGAGGGTTGCAGTTATTAAAATTGATAAAAACCTTTGGAAACTAGCTCACCTTTAAAGTCAAGTGGTTGGTTTTGCACGAGTGGTCACCTTTTTCTAACAGAAATGATTTTGAACTAAAAGTTTTATCAGTTGCAGTCATTGAAACGCATAACCCTTCAATTTTATTTGAGAGATAAGAAATGGCTGAATCATTTCGCGGGTTTCAGCTGATAAAACTGATAAGTTAGGCTTTTCTGATAAATTTTGCAGTTTAAAATTATACTTGTAAGTAAAAGGTGACTACTCGTGCAAAAGCAACCACTTGACACCAAAGGTGAGCTAGTTTCCAAAGGTTTGTGTTCAAAAATCGAAAGATTACTAAAAAACCCTTGTATTGTCATTTATAAAAGTTTCTACTACGAATAATCTATTGTCTGGAAGCTTGAGAAAACAGAGACATGGAGCTGAATGCATTTGCATTTAATGTCGGTGGTCTAGAGGAGCGACGCGTATTCGGTTTCAATTTTGACCAACCGAACAAAGAAGACGACGAAGGAATTGATTTGACAAAATATAACATTTTTATGTTGTTCGATATTCGGATGGACAAATATGACGCAATAACTAAATTCCCAATCCTTCAAAACTACGAAACTCGTGAATATTATGATGTCTGCACAGCCACAGGCGAAAATTCTGATGAAAAAAGAAAAGAAAAAAAAAACACTTGTGAAACACTTGTGAAACACTTGTATGGGTATAAAAAGGAATTACAAAATTTTTGCAGTTTCGTGAGGCTAGGCGACCAAATTGTTTTCAAAATATCAAACTCCCTTGAGAAAAATGTAAATGAAATGTACATAATTCCAGTGTATCTTGAGATAAGGGAATGGGAAAGTAATTTCAAAAAATTGAAAAACCAGCTGTTTTGTCTTCAGCACAAAAACGTTCTACTCATCGGTGATTTCAATGCTAGAGTAGGAGACGCTCAACTTCTAAATGAAGCACGGGTAAATCTGAATATGTGTATTAAAAGGAAAAGAAGATCGAAAGATGTGTTTGTCGATAATTTTGGAAGAAATCTAATTCCATGGTCTAAAGAAAATGAGCTAACATTGCTTAACGGTAGAACAAAAAGCGACTATGAAGGAAGATTCACATGTGGGTACAACTCAACAACAGATTTATGTTTTGTAAAGGGAGATTTTCACAAATATGTCACTGATTTTGAAGTGATACAAAATAGATGGGAATCATTTCAAAACCCGATAACTGTCGCAACAAGTCTTAGTTTTGTCATTCATACCCCTGCCTACTTTTCAACTATACTTGCTGCCGCCATTCGTCCATTCGAACCTTACAACGAAGAACAAAGTGAAACGTATTGGTCTAGACTTTTTAAGAAGTATAAACAGCAAATGATTAAAAAACTTTACTTTGAAAATCTATTCAAAGCATTTGCAAAAATTGAATACAAGATGGAATTTTGGGAACTCGCAAAAAGATTTGACACAACATGCATTTTACTTGGACATTCAATTGAACGTGAAACGCTTATATTTGTTCAAAAAGTTGAAGAGCTGTTCAAGGATGTTATCAACGAAGGCCTAATTGATTATCTGCCAGAACAAAGAGATGAGTTTTTGGACGAGGATTTGTCTATAAATGATGTTTTAGAAATCACTGCAAATATCAACCCACATGCGATACAACCTGATGAGATTCTAATTCGCGACGACTTTTATGAACGTGCCATTAAATCTTACAATTTCAACCAAGTGGAGATACCAGCTGCTTCTGATATATCAATCAGTAATCTAGTTAATTTCATATATTATAAAATAATGTTACGGCGAACTCTTAAGTGGATGGGAGAAAACAACATTTTAAATGGACATAGCCATGAAAATGAAAACGATGTGCCATTTTCATGTTTAGGATTAAACAGCATTTACACGGGATTTTATGTTTACTCTGCATACTTTGATAAAAGAGCTTTCGACTCATTTCTTGGGAATAAAGTTCAAATGAGGGCTTTATTGTGCAAGCTGTTTTTCGCTGGTATGTCAACGAAATTCTTGAGAAAATTGGAAAATTTTATTAGCAATTATGATGAATATAGAAAATCAGATGACTTTTTCGACATGGGTAAATTGGGAAGGAAACTTTCTGAAGTTTTTTTTGGATGCTTTTTCGTTGTAGACATCCCTCCAAAGGGAACGGTGTGGTGTCAACAATACTTAGATGAAGAGACTCGCTTAACATATGTAGAAACACGGAAAATGATGCGAACTATTATGAAAAAGTTTCAGATAAATCTTGGGATTTGGGGTATCAAACTTGACACTAACGCATTTATTCATATAAAAAAAATTAAAGGGACAGCCGAACAGTTTAAAAGATACAGAAGAACATTGAAATCTACAGGCAGGTCTATAGAAACTTCTAAAGATTATATTATAGAACTTTATAAAGAGGCCATCCCTGTTATTTTTATAATGAAGTGCAGCTCATGCCAACATAGCATTGTTAGACAAGAATTCAAGATTCAATGCATTAATTGTAAAGAATACTTTCATGGATTGTGTGCCAAATTAGGAATAAGAGAAATTGACTTTGATGAAAAAGCCAGTCAAGGTTATAAGTGCGATAGCTGTAAAAGGTACATAAAATCAATGTAAATTGACATAATTTTAATGTAGGAAATCATGGAAAATGGTCAAAACACCAAATTCATTAAAAATAAGTATTTATGTTCATACGTTTATGAACGAATTCATAACAGTAGGAATGTTACATAAAACATAAGTGTGTGTGCTTAACTTTTATGACCTTTATTCTTGAACTATCAGTCACTAAATTTTGTAAAACGTAAGAAATCGTTCATTAAATTTAATACCTTTGCATAAAAGAAATGAATTTTTTCTTAAGATTTTATGAATTTTTTCATTGATTTCAATTAAAACGTAAGAAAAGTTTCATAAAATTTAAGAATTAAACATTATTTATAGGAACTTATTCATAAATTTCTATGATTTTTTCATTAATTCTAGCTAAAAGTATAAGAACATGTTAATAAATTTTATGAAATAATTATTCGTTTTATGAATTATTTGATTAAATAATATGTTTTTCTTCATAAATTTCTCTTTAAAACTCAAGAAATGTTACATAAGCCTAAGAAAATAAACATTCTTTTCATGAATTGTTTCACAAATCTTTATGGTCTTTTTCATAAATTTCAGTGAAAAACTTAAGAAAAGTTTCATAAATTCAAGAAATAAAAATTCTTTAAATGATCAATCAGTGAATGATCTATTAAATAAAAACAATTTGTTTTTTCTCAAAATTGCATGTTTTTATTATTTATAGTAGTAACAATTAATATTAATTGTAACAGTAAATTTATCGTCAAGTCTTAACAAAGCAAGGATTAATTATTTGCATAAGTATGTTAAATTTTTAAAGAAATAAAACTAAATCAATGAAAACAAAATAATACTGTGTTACTTGGCTTAAAAATATCAGTGTTTTTTTGATCGTCTTTTGCGTTGGAATCGAAAACGCACGAAGGCACCACATCATCTTCACTGCAGCATTTTCTATTGAGAGTAAAAAGAAGATGTGCAATTAGTGAAGTGAGATCTTATGTTTTTTGTTATTTAAAAAAAGTATTAAAAGGTAATTTGTATGAAAATAAAAAAGATCTACCACTCGTCACATCATCGTCTTCGATGTTCTCCACCACTGCCCCTAGGTGTTTGTCTTTCAATTCGTTTTTTTCTTTTTTTTTAATAGAAAAAACTATTATATTAATATCTATGATTTTTTTGTCAATTTACACAACTTACTAGACGATATCCGGTTGGTGTCTTATAGATACTCTGGCCACTTAAAAAAAAATTCCGTCGAGTGAATTGCCTCCTTCTTTTTTATGCAGTCTCAACTGACTGTACGCCTGCCAGCAGCTAAATTCAGGAATCCACAAATTACAATTCTTAATCGTGCTTACCTATTTCTCAGCATTTGGTTCGGGAGCTAAAATAATCAGTCGCAAAGTTAAAAGTAATTGAGTTTAAAAACAAATCTGCGAACTCAAAGCGAAATATGTATGTATTTATGTATGTAGAAGGTATACTGGTATATGTATGTGAAAACAAAACAAAAAATGTACAACCTACCAAATTCGATGTTTGCAAAGTTTTTTCATTTGATAGTAGTTTTACATTATCATCAGAGGTGCTTTATCATTTTCGAACAGCTCTCAAGGTGTTTTTGAGTTGCAGAACTTGGTTTACATTTTCCCCCTCTTGCCAACCCTAAAGTATACCGCTGCCTCAGTGGGAAAGCAATTTAAAATTTCTCCTTCTGTTCTCCCAGTAAAAATGATTTTTGAATTTGATAAACATCGTTTCTTGCTATATTATTATCATTTGAATGAAGCAATAAAGTAAATTTGAGTGCATTTTCAAAAATATTTTTGATTGAACTTTCTACTGAAAATTTATTATTTATACAATACTTACTGCGAATTACAGTCAGCAACGCTCCAAGATTTCACAAACTCCTTTGCTATATTCAGGACACTTCTTATTATGTTCAAAAGCACAAACGGCATATTATTACCAATGCCTAAATTTTTAAAACGTTTAACTAGTTATTAATTGCACAGAACTTTTTACTTTTAACTCTTCTCACATCTACAATTTCACATCTACAACAGACTTTAAATGGAATCTACAATATCAATTGATACAGCAAATTCGGATAACTTTGAGTTTTATTTATAGAAAAATACTTAATTTTTAAGAACACATGCTTAGACGCCAAGAATTTTATGATTTTCTACTTATAAAATGTGAACAAATGCTAGCAATTTATTAATTAATTCTTAAAATTTGAAATGTAATGAATTCTGTGCATAAGAAAAAAAAAAACAAATCTTATATTTTAAGAAAAAATTCTTAAAACCTTAGGAAGAAGCAAACTAAAAACTACGAAGAAAATCGGTAAATTGCCTTGGTTACTTCTTCAATTCATGAAGAAATACTCAATTTAAGAAAAAATACTTAAATTTTATGATTTTCTGCCTATAAAATATGGACAAATGCGTACAATTTATGAAAAGGTTCTTAAACTCTCCATTGTGATGAATTTGCGCTCATAAAATAAGAAATAAATCTTATGTTTTATGAATAAGTTTTTAAAAACAAAATCAGCTGCAAAAATGATTAAGGCGCATATTTAAGAATGGCTAAAAAATTAGGTACAGTTAGCAACGTCTGAAAGTGTTTATGAAAAAATACTTAATTTTTAAGAAAAAATGGTAAACCGCTCGGAAGTACATGATCTTTCGCCCAAAAAATGTAAACACGTGCATAAAATTTAAGAATAAGTTCTTAAACTTCGCTTTGAGATGAATTCGTTCATAAAAAATATGAAACTAGTCTTATATTTTATGCACAGTTTCTTAAAAATGCTAGTTCACCTGATTTACGAAAAAAGTCTTAAGTTTCAGAAATAGATACTTAGACGCTCAAAATTATGGTTTTTCCTTACAAAATATGAAACAATTCATAAAATTTAAGAAAAAATTCTTACACTTTTAAAAAATATGAATTTTGTGCATAAAAAGTATGAAAGAATTCTTATCTTTTACAAATAAATAACTTTTGAATTTTTTTTTTGAGTGCTAAGAAACTATTCATTAAAAGGTAAGAATTAATTCATAATAAATATGCAATTTTCGTTAACCTTCTAAAGGAAAGGCTAATGAATTGTACATACGGGTAAAAGTTTGTTCCTAAAACCGAATCTTAAAATTTTTGTGAGAATTTTTCCATAGGAAAATATTTATGAATGCGAATTCATAAATGTTATGATTTATTCTTTAATAAATTTTTTTTAATGAATTCGTTCTTATTTCTCATGTATTTTCATAAAAACTTAATGAATTTCAGGGTATGAATGAGATTCATAGTTTTTATTTTTCAGTGTACTCAACGGAGAAAGTCTATAGTGGGTGACGCTCTCTCTAATTCGTCTATTCACTCCATCTCATCCATGAGTAATAATTCAAAAACAACAACTAGCCCCTGTGTAACAATAAAAAAAACCTCTAGTGGAGTGGAACCCCAACCCAATGTATTGCTTCCCACGACGACAACAATATGGGTCAGCAAACAATAACAATGCAAGTACTTTACAATGAAATTGTCCAGCTGAAACAAGTAAATACAGAGGCACTTGCAAAAATTAGGGCTCTTGAAGAGTGCAACGCTTCTCTTAATAAGAAAGTTTACAGCCTGGAGGCGAAGCTGAATGTACTGCAACAGCGGGAAAAACAATGTACTGTTGATATCGTTGGCATTCCTGACGTGAACAATTTGAATGTAAAAGAGCAGGTCAACAAATTACTCACAACTGTTCTTAGTGAGGAGATGTATTTAACTGACACTGAATCGTGCTTTGTCAAGAGTGTAAAAGCAAAAAACAAAAAAGCAATTTCTAACATCGTGTGCGTGAAGTTTTCATCTGTTTCAAGGAAGAAAGCTGTAATGAAGAAAATGCGGGAGAACAAAAATAAAATCACATCCAACATATATGGTGCTCATCATAACAACAACAACAATAGCGGCAGTAGCAAAGCAAACAGCAATAACATCTATGTATATTAACGATTGCTTAACCAGCTACACAAGGTCATTACTAAAAATGGCAAATGAATTAAAACAGAAAAATGTATGTAAGTTTGTTTGGGTTAGAGACTCACCTGTTCTTATTAGCAAAATTGAAGGGGACAGAGTAATAAAAATTAATTCTTTTGAAGATATTTATTCAGTTAGCTTAGCTCAAAAATAAACCAAATTTGTTTTGTGTATACCTACCTAAATCATGAACAATATTAGTTCAACTTATTCTCAAAATCATTTAAGTAATGATAGTAGTTTTTTCACTTTAACTTCTGATGTTGTAAATTGTTTTTGTGTAGAGCATCATATCAATGGCAATTTTTCCGGTATTTCAGTCATTCATCAAAACATTCGTAGCATGCGTAAAAATTTTAATACCTTTCTTTCTCACCTTGCACCTTTGAATCATTTACCAGATTTAATTTTTCTCTCGGAAATTTGGATTTTTGAAGATGAGAAGTGTAGTTATTATTCCAAATTTTGTTTTTGAAGCGGTTTGTAATGAAACTTACGCTGCTGGCGGTGTCGCAGTTTATTATAGAAATGACATAATGGGTTGTAAGATTAATAAGTGTAAATTAGTAAGTGCTGATATAATCAGTGTTAGTTGTGAGGTCTCTGGTGTTCATTTTTGTTATATTTGTGTTTACAGACTGCATAAGTGTACAATAAGTGCCTTTTTGGATGAGTTCTCGTGTTTTTTGGATAGTCAGAAATGCAAAAATATTGTTTTGCTGGGTGATTTAAATGTGAACATCCTGTGTGATTCACCTGATGTTGATAATTATTTAACTCTGCTCTCTTTATTTGGTTTCGAGTCTATGTTAAATCAGCCTACTCGATTAACTTCTTGTTTGGACCATGTTTTTATAAGATATCATAGAAACACTTATATTGATTACAAGACTATTAATTATGGTTTAAAAATCACAGACCATAATTTAACATGTATTCAGCTCAACTGTAGAATTTCTCGAGAAAACCAAATTTCCGACATCGAATTAAAAAAAAATTGATTTTGTATCTTTAAGATCTAACCTAATATTACATATATATATAATATATACATTATTATATATTATTATATTACATATTATTAAAAAATATTGCGTTATATTTTCAATTTTTGTGTGCAAAGGGGTATTTTTCCTGAGTGTCTGAAAACAGCTGTAGTACTTCCACTTCACAAAAAAAGTGATAAATCATCAATAAATAATTTTCGTCCAATTTCAATTTTGTCCACTTTTTCCAAAGTTTTTGAGAAAGGCATAAAAACTAGAATGTTATCATTCCTAGACAGAACTAATTTCTTTAATATTTCTCAGTTTGGATTTAGAAGTGGTAAATCGACTGAAAGTGCTTTATTGAAATTATGCGGTGAAATATACAACAGTTTGAATGCTTCACAAATTCCCTCTACATTATTTATCGACATAACCAAAGCTTTCGATATGGTAAACTACTCCATATTACTAAAAAAAACTCTTTAGCGCTGGATTCAGAGGATTTATCTATGATTGGTTTGTGTCTTATTTGTCAGAACGAAAACAAATGGTCAAAGTAAACAATGCTTTCAGTTCAAAAAACTTTTTAAGATTAGGTGTTCCTCTATTGCTTATGTTAATTCCTTGTTCAGTCAACCTTTCAAAGGCAAAGTTACTGCATTCGCTGACGATACAGCCCTTTCCTATTCTAACAATAGCTTACTTGATATGTTATCAGATGCCAATAATGACTTAGATATACTTCGACGTTGGTTTGGGTATCATAAACTGATAATCAGCAATAAAACAAAGTTTATGGTTTTTAATATCAAGGGACTAGTGTGCGATGAGCTTCCTTTATATTATCACTCGCCAAGTTGCTGCCGATTTTGTTTGCTTGAAACACGCGATCATCTGATATTTAACAGTCAAGTAAGTTGTAGTGATAGTTGTTTTCTTATTGAACGCGTTGACAGTTTTAAATACTTAGGGGTTATATTGGATCAAAGGGTTAGTTGGAAGGACCATACGGACTATTTAAATAATATCTAAATTCTATGGTTAGACAATATTTCCACCTCAGTATGTACTGTAATCTACCTATTTTAAAACAAGTTTATAATGCTTTATTGAAATCAAAACTGCAGTATGGGATTACATGTTGGGGTGGCACTTATACAAATAAACTTGAACCATTATTAATTAAACAAAAACATGCGATTCGAATAATGTCCAAGGCTAATCGCAGAGTACCCAGTTTTGAGTTGTTCAAATGTCTCGATTTACTTCCTTTAAGGCACCTTTACTGCTACTAAGTTTTAAAAATATTTTTTGAAAACTGCGGAAATTTTGATGCTAGAGTACATGACAGTCATAACTTGAGAGTCAACACCAGATACCTTGTTACAGGGTGCCTATTGATTCGCACATTTTATTACGCATTCCATTATTTTGTTTTTGACACAATTATTTTAGTTTACTTCGCATTGCCTGTTTTGTTTTTCAATTACTTAGATTTTCAATCATTTTGCCGTACACTTACTTTGCATTTCTTATCTTGCTTACCATTTTTTTCGCATTTCCATTGAACTTACAAATGATTACTTAGACTTTATCCCTTTGTCGACCGACGCCGACGGTACTTGTGAGTACCACTGAATTTTACTTCAAATAAGTTCCCTATATGAGTTGAATTTGAGACTGTCGACCAAAGCAACTCTTATAAGATCTATGTAGTCTCAATGTTTCAGCTTTTTTTCTTCTGTTTTTATCTAAGTTCACGGCACGTTTACAGCGGCATTTTTCGACAACATGTTTTTTATAGCTTGGTCAACAAAGGGTTATTTATCTCGATAACTGTTTTTTTGCATTTTGTCTCTACAGTAATCTATTGCTTTGGCATTCAATTACTTCGCTCATTATCAGATTATTATTGCTTGTGAAATTGCGCATTATGGATATGTTCAGTTTTGGTGTTCAAATGAATTTTTACACCTCTAGCCTCTTTTTTCATCCACAAAAGGCAAAATACCAATCAAACGATGGCGAAATAATCAAAATCTATACAAACAAAAGCGAACTAATCGAAAAACGAAACAAAAGAAAGCAAAACGAACCAAATATAAAGTAATCAAAGGCCAAATAATCTTTAAACGAAACGAATGCAAAGCGAAGCGAGAAATATCGAAAGATAAATAAAGTAAATAAACGAAAAATTTTACAATAAAATGCGAAACAACAAAATGCGAAATAACTTGGGCGAAACAACAATAAACTAGATAAAAGTGACGAAACGTACCATAACCCTTGTTACAGTACCAACAACACATAAAACCCATTTTTCGCGTTTTTATTATGTTACTGCTCCCCGTTTGTTTAATAGATTACCAGAGACACTTAGGTGTGAGAGAGTAAGAACAGTATTCTTAAAAAATGTTAAAATATGGCTTTTCTCGTTAAATCACTCTGAAATTGATGCTCTTTTAACATCAACGATATAATTATTGCTTGAAATTGTTTATATGTTATTATTCTTGCTCTTATATAGATTTATTCCTCTATTTATATTTTCCCCATCAATAGTTTCAACTGTATAAGTTTTAGTGTATTATATTATTTAACTATCACGTACATTCGTCACTTGTCTCTTAAAGGCAATAGATTGTACTTAGCTATTTCTGTCAAATAACTTAACCCGATCTGTTTGATCTTGTACTATGTTTGTATTTATATTTAAGTTATAGATACGAAATAAAGAAGAAATAATAATAATAATAATAATAATAATAATATTTTTAATGAACATGATTCAGAATAATAAAGTTGTTTTTTCTTATTTACTTATTGTTTTTCTAGTTTTGATCAAGGGTGTTTTCTTAGACGTGTGACTTTCAAAAAAAAAAAAAACGCATATAATTTAATGTTACAGCGAAGAATTTAGCTTTATAACAAAAGGATATGTCATGTCATTATGTTTTGAAAGTGATTTCGCGCAAGTAGCAGCAGCGGCTGGCTCGAATTAGAGATCCATTAGAGAGACCCAATTTTCGACCACATTTTGCAGCAACTGGGGTCGTATGTCGGCAATTACGCGCCGAATATTCTCTTGCAAGGCTTCAATCGTCTTGGACATATTTGCGTCGACAAGCAACTTCACAGAACCAAACAAAAAATAGTTTGGCGACGTATAGTCGCCCGATCTTGGAGGTAACTCACAGGTTTAAAATAAGAAGCTATGGAAAAAATAATATAAAAAGCGATTACGTCTCGAGACAATTTACGGAACGTACGCAATGCCCAGTGGTCGTGCGGCTTCAATTCTTCCACGATGAAATAGCAAATCAAGCTTATCAGCTTGACAGCTGTCAAAAAGACCAACTCCGGAAAAGGTATTGCCAGATTGTAGACAACACGGCTCAAAAAAAAACCTTTAAGAACTCGATAAAGGGACATTGATTGTAAATAATTTTTATTTAGGATCAGTTTTTTTTTATGGTTTTGTTGATTTCAATATAACATAATACAGGGTGTCCCGTAATTCGTGTTACATATTTTCCCAAAATACTTTTAAACAATAAACAAATTGAGTTTGCTGAATCACCTAGAAACCTAAGTCTTATTTTTACAAAAACACTTTCGTGGAACACCAATATCAGATTGACAATAGGTAGAATTTACGGAGGTCCTCGACTCTTATGGATCAACCAAAAAATAACAATACTTAAGACACGTATTATGCTGTCCAAAACATTACTTGTGCCTATAATTCTCAATGGTTGTGAGATCTTTTATAACTGTGGAACTCACTACCCTGAATGATTAGCTGTATTAAGCTCTTTCAATCTAAACTCAAAGTATTTTTGCAGAGTTAAGGTTTATTCTTTTTTATCTTTCTCTCTCTGAAAATTTAATCATTAATATTCTTCTTCTTTTTTCTTTTTAATGATTCATTTAAATTTTTTGTCTTTGGATATAAACCAACTATTTACCAAATGAAACACACTTTCACAAATAACTGTTAAGATTGTACTATTTAAAAAGATATTGTATCTTATTGTATATATCTATTCAAATAAATATATGAAATATAAAATATACTTTGGGATGTGATTTTTGGTCACATTCTAAGAAAAATATTGTTTCACAGTAAAGTCCGTTTCTCAACTTTGGTGTACCCTAACCTGTGTTAAATTCGATTTGTCTGTCAATACTGATGGTAGAGACCTAATTTTAGACTTAATTTTATTTTTAGAAATAATAATCTTTGAACTGTTTATAAATTTGGCTCTTATAGGCTAAGGGTTGCCAGATTTCCAATGTTAAATAGTATTCAAATTTTCTCCCCCAGCAAAATTTTGACTTTGAGGTCATTTTTTTAGAAAATGCCTGCTTAACATAGAGCTTCTTTATTTTTTGCAGATGAACAAAACAATAATAATAAAATAAAAACTCATAAGTAAGTGCACTCAAAAACCCATACATTTTATGATACTTGAAAAAATAAAAAATGGGTAAAATTTAAAAAAAAAAGAAAGATTTTTAGCACTGAGGTTTGTTTAAATAAAACATTAATATGGGTAGTTTTAGTATTTTTTTTTTATGTATTTTATACAAATACAACCACAACAAGTGCTCAAAGTGCCCTCCTTCGTTAAGTCTGGTAGGTTATTTTGTAAAAACTCCAGTATTCTTTCATCGATCGAAACTCTTCTTACGGTTGCAGCTTCTGCGTTAGATCTTGCAGTTATTACTGATCCAGTTTCTCGAAGCCTTCGAAAGGCTTTTCCAAAAACATTTTGAGAAGGAAGTCGTCTGTTCGGATAAATTTTAGGTAACTTCGTTGTGTTCTTCTTGAATTTCCATTGCAGAACTAATATACGAATAAATCTCTGCGCAATCTTTTTTCTTAAATGAAGGTATTTCAAAAAGCTCTCCAATCAATCTGCAATCGTGACTTATTTAGATAAACTGATGAAGAAATTTGTTTTCTTATTCTTTTATACGACTTATTTACCCTTTGAATATCCATACCCCTAAACTTAAATCTCCCTGAGAAGAGGTAAGTCAATTAGGATTTTAGTATCAGGTCAAATACACTTTTTACCCATTTCATCAGTGCACGTCATAAAAATTACCTTAAAACAATCAATTCTTGGAAAACTACTGCGGACTTTTATTGCAAGCTGTAGCAATTTTTTTTCTGTTGGAGGTTTTTAAAATACCAGCTGGAGCACTCAGACCTAAATACGGGTCCATTGTACTACCAGTTAGCAACCTTCTATTTGTTAAAGCTTTCCAGATGTTCGGAGAAAAGCCGAAAGGCGCTGCCATGATAAGGAACCTAAGTTAACAGCTCTCACCATGTCTGCGCCGAGTATATGTAACCTCATGCGAGAAAAAGCAGGACATTCACAGAGGAAGTGCTCTGCGGTGTCCTCATCTTCTCCACAAGATTCACAGAGTGTGTTGCAATAAAAGTATGTAAAAAACCCAAAATAAGATTTTTACCTATTTTAGATTTTTTCAAGTATCATAAAATGTATGTATTTTGAGTGCACTTATTATTGTTTTTTTTTTCATCTGTATAAAATAAATAAGCTCTTTGTTTAACAGGCAATTTCTAAAAAAAAAAAAATTACCTCAAAGTCAAAACTTTGTTTGGGAAGAAAATTTGAACACCATCTAAAATTGGAAATCTGGCAACCCTTAGCCTATAAGAGCCGAATTTAAATATAGTCTTAAAGATTATTATTTCTACAAAAAATTAAGTCTAAAATTAGGTTTCCATCAGTATTGAAAGGAGAAATCGAGTTTAGCACAGGTCAGGGTACACCAAAGAAATCGTTCTCTTAGGGCAGAGGAGTTTATGAAAATAATCAAGGATTGGAAAAGATATTTATTACAAAAGTTGTAGAATACCTTACAGATCTTAGTTCAGCTTTGAAAAATGGTTTCATTTGATGTTCACTTTTTGAGACGCTAGCGCTTAGCCTATAAAAGAAAGCATCTGGTGTTCCTTCCCATTGCGGATTGCCTTCAAGACGCAACATCGGAACTATTAGTATGTTAAGTCTGTACAATAGGTTTTTATCCTGGCTCACGCACTCTTCCTACAGCCCCTTAATTGATTGGACCAAAAGAAATGGTGGCTTCATAGATAAAAATATGAGTTCATTGCAAAAAACCTCTCCCGCGTTAACTGGCATCGTTGAAAATAGATTTTCTTTGCTAATTTCTCTACTCTACTCCAGCTCAGTAACAGAGGAATTAATGTCTTTTCTAAACGGATGATGGAACCCTTATCATTTCATAATCTGCTCTTGAAAGATCCCCAACACAGTTGTACCAATAACACACATCAACATCACATATCCTTCGCAATGGAAATGATAGCTTGCACTTTTCAAGTTTACTTCTCAGTTTTTTTTTGTCAACTTGTTTTTTATTTTTTTTTCTTATTTTATTTTTCTTCCGCAAGAATTTAGTCTGACAGAAATTTTTCAGAACTTTTTACATGGCACTTGAGATAAATTAATTATACGGCATTATGTTAGAAACTGATGGGAGATCCTTCCTCATATCCTTGTTAAATGTATAATGTACACATGTACAGTAATGATAGGAATCGCTGAAGATCTGGGTGTGGTGATGGTAGAGTAATCTTAGTTTAATTCGAGTATACTTATGCTGAGTTAATGTGTGTGTCTTGTTTAAATGCTGGGTGGCTAGGGTTGCCAGTAGCTTTTTCAAATACCAATGAATTCTACATACAAGGAACCTGCACGGCCGGTGCGTGAAACGCAGAAGAAGTACTCGTATAATGTTCATGAGGCAACGCTTTGTTTAAAACTTTCTAGTTGAATAATGTTCTGGTGAAGCTGGCAGGCGGCAATAAAATGTCCTTTTGATCAAATCAATCATTAGTAAAGCTCATCTTATAAAAAAGATCGTAAGTAAAAAGTAAGGAACCCATACGTTCTCGGTAAGCCCTTGTTGACAAGGGAGTGAGATGTAAATGAAAAACTCTATACCTTTACAAATCACCGCTCGTCTTTAAACAAAAAAGACGCAGTGGCAACTCTTACCATTTCCAGAGAAAACTCCCACCCTTGACAACAAAAAGCATCCCTGAAAAGCAGATAAGAAAAATAAAAAAAAAAAGATATGTTGTGTAGCTGGAGATGAGATGTTGAAAATTTATTCGAGCATCCATATGCATGCATTTGGGTTTGGTTGGTTTGTTTAGTGGATGTGATAAAGGAAAAATTCATTTTTCTCATTTCGCTGTTAGTCGTGGTCGTGGTGCAAGGGATAGTGGTAACGAGAAAAAAAAAAGAAACTCTAGCAACGACTACAACGACGGCGACAACGACAACGACGACGTAAGGACCGTTTCATCAAAACAGCAGAAGAAGACATTTTTCCGTTTTATATTCAGAAATTTAGTTATGATTTTTTTTCTTTTATATAAAAGCTTAGGAAGTGGAAGTAATAACCCCTGATGGGATATGGAAAATAATCTTGAATCACTAGCATATTTATACGTGACTGTAAAATTGCTTAAAACGACTGCAGAAGGCGAACGTAATATTGATTGAGTCAATTAAGGCGTTTTGGACGCAGAGTCTCGTAGAAGTAATTACAAATTGATTCTTTCAGTCATTGTGCTAGATTTTTGTGTGTCTTTTATTTTGATATGAAAGTTGTAGTGGAGTACCTATAGATATTCGTCACTAGTGGAAAGGGAAAATGTAGAAGTGGAATGGGAAAAACAGTGGTGAAATGGGAAAAATAGCCTTAGAGTTAGGAAAACTTGGAGGTGGAGTGAAGAAAATGAACCATTGCAATATACCCCGGCTTTCAATCAGCCCACAGAAAAGAAATACTATCAATCTGATGATAGTTTCTACGAGAAGCACTTTTAAAGAATTTGAGAGATGCTAATTGAGAGAAAAGGTAAAAAGGTCATATCCGGCTGGGAAACGTCGAGCCAGTAAAGAACAGCAGGGACATTTTGTGATAGAATCGCAGTTGGTTTCAGAACCTGGAAAGACCACTTCTTCCGACTACTTAAAGGCGATGATAACATTAACCAATGCTTTAAAGCAAAATACCCGTCCCATTTGACTTGGAAAGTAATCAAAAATGCCGTCTCTGCAAGTGCAGATGGTCTTGGCAACAAGTTCTTCAGGTCTACTTGAGATCAATTAGAAATGAGGATGAGTTAAACCTCAGATTTACCCGATCCAAAAAAATGGGAGACGTTCATATAGCTACCCAAGCTTCAGAAGGATGAGACCCTAAACGACTTTTCTGCTGTCATATAAGAAAGTCTGTAATACCGTGTCAGTTAGAAGCCAAGAGAGTTCTTATCAATAAGATTTTAGACCAGAAAAGTCCACAATCGACCAACATTTCATCCCACGTCAAACTTTGGACAAAATCCGGGAATGAAATATCGACCAGTGGTACCCGGGACGTTATGGTTAGCATGTCTGTCTGGTAAACCAGAGGTTCGTGGTTCTGTAGATGTTACGCCAAACCTCGGAATTCATTACCTTCATATAATGACATACATATTCACAGGAAACAACAAAAACAAACACACCCAAGGAGCGTGCGTCAAATTGGTAATTCTTAAGAATTGTTTGTTTAATATTTCCTCCCTTAAAAGAAGTTAACCTGCTAAATTAGTTGTATCAAGTTCAATCATAATAACCCAAAAAAAACGATCGATTTTTACCTCCCTTTTTATTGTCATTGTTGTTGTTCTTAGTGACTAGCTATGACAAGAAAAATACAATTAAAAATAAAAGACAATAATCAAAGGACATCTTCTAATTTGTTATCAAATTTAAAAACAAAAAAAAACCTCTTTACAATTTGGTTTCACTCAAAAACAATCAAAAACATGAAATATTAAGAAATTGGTATTTCATGTGCCTTTCACTCTTTGAATTAACGAACCTCGACAAACCAAAACAAGAACAAAAAGTCCTTTTTGCCTAATGATGTCACCTTTCCATTTAAAAAGTATGACGAATTAATAAATTGCCTCACACAAAAACAATGCCAGAATTAAAATGTTAACTTAAACAGCAGCAACCCCCCGGTGCCACTTTATACCTATACAATAAACAACATGATCACAGAACCATTTCATGGCTCATGATTCATGATCCCCTTGGATGTCCCCATTCCCAAAAAAGAATAAATTAAAATGAGTAGAAGGTATACAATGGCGGAAGGTCTGCCTAGGTCCTTGGTTAGTTTTTTTTTTCTTCTTCTCTTTTTTGGGATTTATCTGCACTCTGGTGGTTATTATTAAATCATATCCCACTGTAGCTGTATAGTTGAGAGCTAAGGTGCCTTCTAGCTACAGTGGAATGCAAATGAATGTGTACACTTAGAGCGCCAGTGTTGGCACGTACCAGCGTTCTAATGGCTAATTAATCTTGTTGTCCACCAGCGGAACGGTCTTCAATTTTGGACAAACAAGAGAATGAAATTACGCGGTAGTTATCCTCTTAAAAATGTATAAAGTGAAACATGGTTTTTTTTTTTTTAGTTCCTTGCAGCCAACTAAAACCTAGCATGGTGCATGGTAAACCCATTCAACATGAAGCTATGTAGGATTTTTATTTCATTTGGTGGTTCAGTGTAATAAATAACATTCATATTGCTTGGCAAGATGCTTACGTTTACAAATTTTGCTCACAGATTTATCTCCTTTAAAAAGGGAAGTGAATGAGGCGGATCTTTGAAAGGTTTTCGAATTGTTGAGTATTCCAAAGGATGTGTCCATTATGCGATTTAAGATACAGCAAAAGCCACATTCACTTAGTTTTAGACACTAGATACGTCATTCTAATTTCATATCAAAAACACTCTATGTGGTCCCTGCGGCGCAGTGGTAAAGACGTCATTATGTGAGAGTTTGAGGTTCAAATGCAAGAAACATTCAATTCCGTGGATAACACCTTTCAAAAGAAACTGGCAAATATTCCGAACTCCAGTCGTTTGTCATCAGCAAACAAGTGTAGGACCCTTTATTCTTCGCAAGGTATGGTGGAGAGAAATGCGCTTTGTCACGGGACTTCACGAACTTTGTTATTTTACTCTGAAATATAACCATGTTACTAATGGATAATGTAATATCCTTAAGTTGAAGGAATTTTTTTTCCTTTTAATACTAAATTTCAAAAAACTTGTAAGCACTTTGCAGAAAGCTCTTATACAAAAGCTCTCCTGTCACCTGTTAATTTAGTTACTGCAGTTTTATTGCAGTCTGTACAATCAAAAGAGTATAAAAGCAGAGCTTCGACCGCAGTAACTTCAATTAGATTTGGTGTTTTGCTTACGGTAGTCGGGTACCTTTCCACAGCCTAAGCATACAAACATCACTTCTAGTGCTTGAGAGCCGCGTTAACTTTATTGTCGCGTTAAGACAAAGTTTGGGATTTTGTTCGATGATCGGGTACCTTCCATCGTCAGTAAAGTCTTACACTTTGAAAGCGTTGCCAAGTGCGAAAATTAATAAATTAACAATTGATTTTGTATTTTTTTATTGTTTAAATAAAGACCGTTTTGTTAAAAGTTAACTCCTTTTCTTTTCATCTGGGGTAAATTCCAGTCATTTGTTTTGCTGCCTGTTCAGCAATTGCTGTAGTCTTCAGACAGCACAATCAGCGGCAGAAAGCAACACAAAGCTGCGATTACTGGGTGGTTTAATTCCACAAAGGTTCTGGGGTATCTTTTCTTCGGAGGACTGAGGAGCTGCGAACCTGAGAAAGGTCTCATCATCACTCTCACTTTGGCGCCCACTGAGCATTCTTAGCTTCAACACGACTTGCCTTTACAATTTCCTTTTTTAGTTTCTACATAAGTTTCTGTCTCGAATCCCATTACTGTGGGAAAATGGAGACCAATAGTTTTCTAAGAGCTTACGAATCTTTTGAAACTTCTCTGAACCTCCACAAATAATTCAAAACCAAAATATGCCGAATCTGTCCAGCCGTTCTCGAGTCTTAGCGAGACTTACGAACAGCAATTGATTTTTATATGTATACTCTTTTTTATACAATTTTGTTGTTGTGTGTACGGAATACTCAAGCACCATTGCTATTGCTCCTCTTAAATGTGGTTCCTGTCATCCACATAGAATCTTCTTTGGTGACTTTTTGGTAGATGGGTACTCCTTCTGTAAATCCTTTTTGAAATTGTTTTAAATTCTTTTATTAAAGGCTTTCGACTATGTAAAACGTGTTTTTGTAAGGTCGTAAACCAAGATCCATAAACTTGATGGACAAAGCTCCAATTGCTGTGCACTGTGGCGAATCGATTCATTCGGGTCCTCTTCAACACTCTGCTCTACAGCGGCGATTGTTTCTTCGGTACGCAGTTTTATCCCTTTTTGAAAAACATTTTCTAAAAAAATACCCGGATACGTATCTATTGTGGGCCACCATTAATACAGAGTGGAAAGCTGTTTTAATCTATTACAAGAGTGCAACACCCACTGTGAGGTAAGTCTCGTATTTTAATTTATAGGTGGCAAATCAGGCAAACTGGGAATCAAAGATCGTCAAGAGTTTTTTTGGGCTAAATATGAAAACGAAGGACGGGACATGCACAAAATAAATCCACGACCACGAGAAAACGGCTGGTCCTCCGAGAAAAATACTGCGATAAAAAGTATGATCTTTCAATTAATTGCTCGAACCCGACAGAAAACTTTTCCTTCAGAAATCATTGAGAAAAACTCACTAAGCCCTGTTCCATCCGAGCTTCTGGGCACCAAACATTTAATTTTCATTATTCTTTTTTGATTTCGACGTCAAAGTGTTTACAACAGTTCTTTCATATCTTACACCTTCTTTCAATAGTTAAACAAAAAACTAAATTTAATAACATTGTCATCGCTGCCTCTGCCTTTGGTAGTTTTCATCTCAGTCAATGACAATAGGGCAGACGTCTCACAATGCAAATCTCAACTCTTACTCATTGTAGTTGCACAAATAACCGTGTGATTCATTGTCTCCTGAACCAAAAATAACAGTTACAATCATACAAAATAATTCATTTCTACTGTAGTTGAAAACGAAACAATACAGAAAACCAAGCAAACCGAAACAATAATTGGTACCAGATGTCCAACCATCAACGAACAACAATGAATTGTTCACATTTGGAACTGTTTAATTAGTTTCGAACTATGTATAGCACTACAAACCTACTCCATACATACAACATTCGAAAGCCATTTTCTCTGCCATTTTTGTTTCGATATACACTCGTATCTCCACCACTAAGCACAATTTGAGCGTCGACTTTTGTGTAAATCTCTTTTAATTAAAACAAAAGCTACACCTGTTGTCCTCGCCAATTCTAATATCAAAACCAGACTACAGTTAAAGGAGGAGCGCTCTTCTCATTTCAAGCAAAAATATACAACTCTTTCTCCTTTCGAACTCCACCAACTCCTCCAACACGACCGGTGTTACCGGGTAACATGGTTTCTATGTTGTCGTCCTTTTTTTTCCGTTTGCGATTGCTTTATTATCCTGCAGAAGTATCGAAAGCAAGCATTTATAAATCTCGTCCTTGAAGTTGTGTGGTCTGGAAATTGGTGAATGGTGAGTGGTGAATGGAGCAAGGAAGCACATTTACGCTAGAATTCCCAATTTCAATTCCATTCAAATAATGTGGGAGCAATTAAAGAAAATAAATTAACACTGCTTGGGTATGGGAAAGGAGTGAATCAACCACCAGGACGCCACGACTCGACAAAAGCCCCAAAAAGCACATAGCTTTAGATACAAACAAATAGGTATAGGTATATAAACGAATACCTACGAGTACGTCATTCTTGTCGTCCTTAAAACAGTTATATGGATGTGCGGATTGCTGGCAGATTGAAAGAGTATACACGATGGAGATATGAACGCGAAGTAAGAACACACAGATCCTAGCGACCGCCTCGGGCTTAATTGAAAGTCTCAACAGGAAGCTCCATGACACCAGCCACACAAGTCCCGGCAGCCTTGCTGTGCTCTGTTCAGCTTGTTGTTGAAATAATGAATTAACAGACGATGCTCCATCCAGGATGCTGGGGGATAGTAGATGTTATTTTGTTTTCCTCTTTTCTGGTGGTAGATTGAAGTGTGAGAATGTAAAAAAAAAATTCAAATGGAAAACGGTCTCGGTGTTAGAATGTAATTTAAATATTTTGAACGGGAGATTTTTGAGTGACAGTTTGAGAAAACTTTTTTGGACATTCAGCTAGGTATTCTCTCTCAACTAAATCACTCACATACTCCTAACCTTTTGAAAGGTTATTATGTGTTTGTTACACAAATTAACTGCGTAGTTCATTCCAACTTCAACTACCTAGCACAAAACATTTGATTTTTTGAATTCAAATTAATTTTCCATACGAATTAAGTTAACGAGACCATCTGCATTCCTGATTCGACTCCTTATCGTTTGATACCAACAATCGAACACACTCCAGAACTTGCCACAATTATCCTTAAAGAAATCTACCAAGTACTTTTCAATACTCAGTATTCAGTAAATAAGTTTTGCGAAAAGCACACAAATTACGACATTCTACTTGAGGAATCCAACAAGAATTCGTAATATTTTTGAATTTTTTTTTTCTTCAAATAATAATCCCATAATTTGCCTCACTTAAGCGGCTTACACTTTGAATATATTTCATCAGACAGAAATACGTAGTATTAAGCTCCAAAGGATTCATTTGAATTTCCAACTGGTTGCAGCACCAATAATTCATAATAATCATAATAATAATAGGAAATTCACTGTAGAGAAGCTCAGTGGTGGGAAATGAGAAAAATAAACTCAATATTACGTCTACCTACATACCATCGAAGTGTGCTGGATTCAACCGTGTCGATGTTTCCAGTTCGGGGCAAACGACTATAAGCTAATCGATAAATCAGTATTTAGGAATAGAATTAAAGAGTGCTGCTCGATTTCTGCTAATGGTATTCGAAAAAAAAGAACACAATTTTAATAGAAAATTGAATTTTTATTCTGATTTATGTGGTTTAACAGTCTGCAGAAGCAATTCTCGAAAGGGAATATCGTTAATTGTTAGTTAGTGGTGTGATCCCGTTATCACCAAAAAAACATAACGTCAAATATTTTCGGTTTCCTTAGAGTAAAAGAGAAGATTATTTTGAGTTTAGTTACGCAATTACTTCATCATCTGATCTAAAATTAATTTTCAAACAATTTCTTCCAACTTCACATAAGACAGCACATTTTCCGATGAATTGACGGACGATGCCACATCGTTCATTTCTTTAAGGTTGCATAAGGTGCAGTAAGTAGGCAAATTTTGTTGTTGTGGCACAAAGAGTAAGCTTACTGCCTTACTTACTAACTTACTAAACTCACCCCCTCTTTTTGAACTGAATTTCTCATTTCGAACTGAATCTCTCATGTTGAACTGAAACTTTTATTTTGGACTGATCGCAATCAATCCTTGCTGATTCATCTATGCACCCAAGACACATCCTGGTTCAAGCATTTATTTCTGTTTTGCTCGTCAACCTTCGAAACGAGATTCAAAAGGTTGTTCTTCAGCGGTCATATTTAATTATCACCCAGCAAATCTGAAATGGGGTCCGCAGTTTCTCAGCATCACTTCTTTCCAATCATTTTTTCCCTTTGTTTTTCCACCAGTAATACGGAAACGACGACGAGTAGACCTTAATTAAATTTAAAAATCTAATTACGATCACAAACGATTTTACCTCGGCTTGAATTCTTTGTTCCAAAGCCAATAGGCTTTGGGTTTGCATTTAAAGCAAAGAAACCTTTATCCATCAAGACGTCTAATTCATCCTCGAATACTGATGATTTTTACAGTGTTTCTAATAAATTAATTAATGCATCACAGCCATGCATTTGTTGTCATATAACTCTAAATAAGTTTTAATATGTTTATCAAAGTGATGAAAATAAATACAGTTTTTTGTACCCTGAGTTCATTTTCCTAATTGTTTCCGATGTAAACTTTCCACTGGCTTCTCCAGCACCTTTGGGATGTAGTCTACGTTACACCTCAAAATTTTAATGAATAACTGTGGCAATCTTGTCTCAATTGTGGCTATGTAGTTAGGGATCGGTTTGAGGCAAGCAAAAACAGTTTTCAATTCGAGAAGTTTTTCCACTATACTTATTATCCACAAATCTCCATGTTCTTGCTGCATAAAGATTTACAGATTCAGCCACTCTAACTCTCTAATGCCTTACATTTAAGTATTTTACACTTTTTTTCAGTTGGGGGTTTTTAAAATACCAGCTGGAGCACTCAGAACCTAAATACCGGTCCATTGTACTACCAGATAGCAACCCTCTATTTGTTATAGCTTTCCAGATGTTCGGCGAAAAGCCAAAAGACAAAAGACCATGAAAGGAGCCTAAGTTACCAGCTCTCGCCATGTCTGCGCCTAGTATCTGTAACCTAATGCGAGAAAAAGCATGACATTCACAGAAGAAGTGCTTACCGTCGTCCTCATCGTCTCAAGACTCACAGAGCGTGGTATCATTTAACCCAACACGTTTAAATGCTTGGCAAAAGAGAAGATCCCGCTGGCAACGCCGATAAGCTTTCTACAGCCTTTTCTGCTACGGGATAGCAAAAATGTTACATTTTATTTTACACAGTTGTGAGACTGTTTTATTCGAAAAGTTTTTCTCCACACTTTTTTTTTTTAAATTTGAACAATTGAATACCCTTATAATATTGTAAAGCATAAAAGACATAAAAGAATTTAATAAAAGTCACTGACCCACGTTGCCCTTGAACTTTTGTGAATTGCAAGGAGGGTACAAACAGAGTCTGGTAAAGCATTTCACATTCGGACTGTGCGCATTAAATATGAATCTCTATACTTGAGTATGCGTTAGAAGTTTGGCTCAAGGTAAAATTGATGAGCATTCCAAGCGAAGCGGTGTCCTGTTTGGCCTCAAACGTGTACCACACTTAAATTGTGTGAAATAGTTACTCCCGAATACTTGCAGGCTTGCACAACTTCAATTTGCTAAAAATATTACGTCCTTGACTCTTCAAATCATGGACTACATCGAATGCACTAACTCTCCTGCGCTTTGTATGGTGTAAGTGACAGCATAGCGGATAACATTTTCTAAGGAAAACTTTAAGAAAGCCGCCAATTTTTCTGTAACATATATACAAAGGGTGGCGCAACAGAGCGTAAAGACCCGGCGGCGGCGCTTATGGCAAATCTCACAGCCATGCCTTGTTATTGAATGAAGCTACCATTTTCCGCCGGTTCCGAACGGATAATAGAGTAAGCGCTTTTCATGGCATTGAATTCAATAACGGAAGACATGCCAATTCCCCTGGAAAGGTGATACGCATGGAAAAACATTTTAAGCACATTCCCGAACTACATCCTAACATTTAATCGACTTAATGAGAAGAAAGGAGTTATGCACCATCTCTTTGAAGTTGTTGTATGGCACCTCAAGTTTTCAAGGGTAACCACACAATGAAGCACCAAAATATTCTTTGCAATCCAAAGATTGTTTAGGAACGTATACATGACAAAGCTATACATATCGCGAATAATCAAGAATTTAGGAGTAAGCAAAAAACTGATACCAGCGGCATGGCATCATGTTTGCCTGTCAGAGGTTCGAATTCCAACAGAAAAGAAAACATGTTTATCCACTTGTGTCACCATTCGTGAGGAATTGGTAAGCCCTCCAACGGCAGTTTCTCTAACACGAAAAGCGCCTTTTCGATTAGCCGTTCATAAAAATTGTCAAAAAATTGTAGGTCCCCTTCATTCCCCAGAATGTATAATTGTGGGAAATGAGCTACGCCACTGGGCTTCCGATCTGTTGCAGAAACATTTACAATTGACACACAGCCACATATAAAGTAACATCGCAATCGAAAGAATTACTTAGGAACACATTCATGTAGAACACAAAGTCTTTATCATAAAAAGAATTTACTTATCACCTTCCCTTTAAACGAGTGTGTCACAACCTTCTAACAGTTTAAAGAAAACAAACTTATTGTTTAAAAAAGGATAAATTAAGAAACAAGATGATAGGCGTTACAATCTTGCATCAGCTAAGAGCAAAAAGTCTTAAGTACTTCTTCGAGAACCTTATAAAAAGAAAAATTTTAAGTCTTCCACTTGTTACCTTGACAACCTTAAAACTTGAGCAAGTTTTCTTTTTGCAAACCAAATAAGAAAATAACCGAGTTAATTTTAAGCTCAAACCAATCTCCTCGCTAAAGTACTTCATAAAATGCTGAAACTTTTCATACAATTAAAAGTGTGATACCAAACTATTACACCCAACAAGTCAAAAATACTTTTGAAAAAAAAAAAAAGAAAACTCAAAATCTATAAACCATTTGCCGCACTTTCTTAGTGAAAGACACGTGCAGCCAACAATCTCGGTATTTTCACTTTTCAGTTCATTTAGACGTCATTCCTGTTGTTGGTGCTTCAGTGCAAACATTTGTTTGGCATCTAATTTTAAACTTTTCTCTTCCAAACTAAAGGTATGTGATTCTTTGGTCTTTGACTTCTGCTGTTATTTGCCTCAGCCAGCATCTTTAGAGTCCCTCTCTACCTAATTATTTCCTTGACTTGAGTCCCAGGATGCCTTCTATACTTCTATTTTCGTCCTTCCAGAGGAACGTTTTGGTTTTCATCCACAAAAGGCTTTCGCAATTACTTCGCCAACCAACCATGAGAAGAGCAGTATTCCTTTACTAAACCAACCACTCTTATGAAAATAAAGGAGAAACGGGAATGATGGTGAGATTTTCATTAGGAAAGTTTTTGCATAAAGTTAAAATACCAAAAGTTCACAATCACACAGTAGGAGGTGGTTGAATAGGACGACAAAGTAAAAAAAGAAAAAAAAACAAAAAACAAAACGACGGCATAACAGAGCGCACCCGACTATACGACTCTATGACAATGAGGGTGTATAAGTGAGTTATTCTACTATTTCGTGTACTTAAATCCTGGCATAGAGACACTTTGAGTTTTTGAGAGATTTTTAAGACAGCCATTCTTTACGTAATGCCCCAACCAGTTGTGTTTGAAATGGGCAGAAGGACATTTTCCGCAATCAACAGAGAATCCTTTATCATGGTAATTTTAAAATTCACACAAAATGATGAATTACACTTTGTGTGAGCTTTAAACCCAAATAGGATGCAATGAGTGGGAGGGTAGATGGTGGGAGGTAAAGATACCCAGTCATCAGCCATTACTTATACTTTCCACTTCATCTTCATACCTATACCTAGTTTCTTTTTCAATCTTCTTGTTTAAGGTGCTGCATACTCACAACCTTACAGTCTGGCCATCCTTTTCTTGTCTACGTTCCTTTTGTGGTGAGACATGATGACTTTGTTATGAGAGAATTAAAAATGTTCTGTTCTTGTTGGTCTGGCATATTTGAAAATCTTTCAGACTTTACTTGCCTCTTGGAGTGGTATACAAATTAACAGGCAAGAAAGGTGTTTCAGGTGCATGTACCTTCTACTATACTACCGTTTGTGGTGAAGATAGAAACATTTCTTCTGATTTGCTTGCAGCTATGCTAATTACCCGCACCATGGGTCATTTTGTTACCTTATGTACACAGGCTCTTAGCACACTGATGAATGGAAGCTTTTGTGTCTTTTGAAACCCCTTGCGTGCAATATGAGTTGATTAAAAATGAAATGCAGTAGAAGGCTTGTTGTTTTTCTTTTTCTAATTAAATAATTTCGTAGTCAAAGGAGTCTTCATAAGGAGCATAAGATTATTTGCGTCTGGGCTGCTGATGGAGGTCAACATTTTATTAATTTGAGAGAGTTGTAGTTTGGCTACCTGTTAGTTAAGGTATCTTAACTAACTGATTTTGTTGCTATGAGAACCCTTAAAAAAGGTGAGCTCTTACTTTGAGGCAAATAAATTGAAATATTTTTTAAGCTCATACTGATTACAATTTACAAGTGAATATCAGAAGAACTTGGAGTTTTTTGGAAGACGTGTACCTACTTGTGGTTCAACATCCAATATTTCTCACCTCAGCAGTGCTACGAAGCGTCACAATTTTTCTAATTAACTATCCTAGCTGCTGAAACTCTAACTTGCAGCAACATTTTCCATATGGTAACTGACACCGTCAGTTAAGCAACGTAAAGCTTCGCAATTTCTCTTCAAGTTCATCAAAGCTCTATATTAGCTAGATGTTTTTTCGCAAAAAATTTTAATTCACGCAAAACTACGAAGAGCTACGCCAAAAAATTACTCAAAGTTTCACAGATTTCTACAAAAAGAGTTAACGTTGAACGAAGTTGCATAAAGTTCCGAGATCATACAAAGTATCGCAAAACCATGCGAAGTTTCTTAAGAATACGCAGATCATTGCTAAATTCTACAAATTTTAAAACAAATCAAACATAACCGGGCAACAACGGTAACTTACTTACTAAGGTGGGCATCACAGTTCGTGTAGTCCCGACATTTGTTGCCAAAAATTTCAAATTTGGGCCAGATCCCTCTAGTTTTGGTTGAGGTACTCTTTCATTCGATTGCGCTGCTTGGTTTGCTTTCGAGAACCCGTCAGGTTAGAGACTTGGTGTCCACCAACTTTACATGTTCTATACATGGTAGTGCCGATGCGGGATCTTTTAGCTATGCCCAAACAGTTCGTTGTTGAGTCATTTTCTTCAAACATCGTAATCACAAATGGAACCAAAGGTCATTTGGAGTATATTTCTTTCGAAACAACCAAACGTGTCCTTATTTAATTTAAATAGTTTTCATTCTTCTACAACTCATATCAGGACTCAAACTTAGATAATCAGGGTCTCATAAAGGCTTGCCTTCGATTTTCGATAGAGAGGTTTTGCTTCCAAGCCCATAATGGCGGTGTTTAATCTCTACACTGATGTCATTTTCCATGTCTTAAGCGGATACTGGGTAGACGAAGTCTTGCACTACCTTGAAGTTATGACTGCGTACTGTGACGTGATATTCCATTTGACGATGTTCTCTGCCTGTTTTTGATGGCAGCATATACCTGGGGCCTGTAACACTAACCTACAGGTACTTGTAATGCAAGTGAATTGTGACAAGTGTAAAAAATTTCTGTTATACAAAGCTGCAAATTTGCTTGCTCTTCTATAAGTGTAATGAACAGAATCCAACACGTGGCTCTTGACTTGTAGATTTGTGGCTTTATGTTACTGGCCCCTGGTTTTGTCCTCATCAACCATTAAACCCATTTTGTTGCTTATGCTTCTTTTGATTGTTGAAGTTTGAGTTTTGCTAAGTCTTTTGAAGTATGATATTAAGGAAATCGCCTGTGCCGCCTTTTCGAAAGTCTCAGTGAGTTCTTTGCAAACCTTGACTGAAAGGATGCACTCTGCACCTCAGTCCACGGCTTTCTAAAACTGCCTAAAGAAGAGCAGTGGAACAACTTCCATAAATTTTCTGCTATGGTAAGTCAACAAACCGAGATCAATCTTTGAGAAGACGTGGAATTTTGAAGAGATGATTGAATTCATTTCCTTACAGATGGTTAATAGCCCGAAGAAGAAGTTGGTTGTAGGGTGTACGCAGACAGACTAAACGTTAGTCTCTCATTCCGCCTTCCAAGCCACTGAAGTGTTCCAAGCGGAAATTCTGGAGATCAAAGCGGTCTTATCGTCACTAAAAGAAAACGTGATATCCTCAAGCCAAGCATCCCTCAAATCAATCGGTGCTGTTTCGACAAACTCAGTAACCGCCCTGAACTATCGACATATAGATGGCTGAACAGCTCAACATTCACCTTTTTTGGGTGTTGGGGCACAGAGTTATCTTAGGAAACTGCAAAGCTGATGAACTCGCCAGAAATGGAACAGTTATCTCAATCTTAGGTTGAACTTTGGTATACCAATCGATATATGCAAGCTCATACTAAAACAAGATGCCACTGATATAACGAATAACACCATACTACTTTTGTTGTAACAAAACAGATATGGCCAACGATAGATCTAAAAGCACAAGCGATTTGCTATCCATAAGCAGATTGCACATTGGCTCCGTAATCAATGTCATAGCCGGACATTTCCTCATAGGTAGACACCTCTGATCATGTCCTGCACTCTACACACCTCTGATCATGTCCTGGCACTCTCCCTCAAAAGAAAACTGCATCTAGGAGACTATTTCCTCGATGATCCAAGCGATCTGGTAAACACAGATACCCTTTACCTCTATCGTTTAACTCCAAACGATTTAGTTAATTGAAGTATTCCCTCACACACTTAATATGGTATCACAAAGGACCTAATATTGGTCCTAGTTTGTCAGTTGTTTTCCTGACAGCCTTTTAAACCTCAACTAACCTTAGTCAACAAACGCGTCTGTACGAACATAAAAAAAAAGTAAAGTATAAAAACGGAAACAGTGAAAAATCATGGGCAAATCTCTTCACCAAAAAATAAATGACTTCATCAACAACGCGTTAGGTAGATATGCACGAACAACCAGCGTAATAAATTATTTTGAAGGACACATATTTTCAAAAGAAGTCCATACAAAAAAAAAAAAAAATTTTCGCAGTACCAAGTGCCTAACACTTTTCAACATCATCCTCTTTTAATGATATTAACCTAACTAAATCGCTTGTTAACGCTCTAACGCCACTGTCAATGCATCGTCGACCCTGAGCTCTACACCAGAGTCACATACTGTCTATGGGTTCCTGTCGATTTAACTTTTTCTATTTAATTTTTTTTTTTTGTATTTTTCTTTTTTTGGATCAACTATTGAATAGATGAGGCCATATACTCGTGTTACCCACCTGTACTCATATGTACATAATTGAGATACACCTCATCTCATATACATGCATGAATGTACAGCCAACCGAGAATATCCTTTTACAAGCTTTTTAGCGCAACTCTATTCTGGGATATTTAAATTCACTTTGGCCGTTCTACTTTTACAGTAATTCTTTTTTTTACATTTTTTTTTTTATATTTTACGAGCATTTTTTTTTGTTTGCTCCATAGAATTACTGTAGCATGTAAATTGTGTCTGCTCCAGTAGATGCATCTCATGGGATATGAGAAGGGACTGGAAAATGTTTCATGTAATCGAATTTGATGCTAGGCAAACGAAGTTTAAAGTTTCACAAGAGTACTTCGTATTCATGTGTGTGCATTGGGAAAGGCCAGAGACAATCAATAAATACAATTTTGAAGACTTTTTAGAAGTATATATAGAACGCATGACTTCCCAATGAGTTTATGATGCATTGACATTTGCAAGAAGGGATAGTTCTGATTGATTTAAAACAGGAGTTTCGTTCATGGCTGAGTGCTTTTGGGTATCTTGGCTTGGTGATAAGTCTTTGTTTAGTGCAGTTCATTTCATCTCGTCAAGGATAATGGACAAAGTGCTCATTTTCATTTAGTCTTGATAACATAATGACTGACGAATTGGTTGTGGGAGACGATGACCCATATAATGACAGCACTTGTCAGAAATTGTAGCAAATTCCAACCAACTTGAGTGGTAGGATTAAAATGCAACACATAATTTCGCTATAAGGATATCGCGCTTTCATTACCGTTATATTATTTTATTTTTAATACAAACAACCCCTCTGCCAAACACTGACTACAATTTTCCTTCTGTCATACTTGTGCTATGCTCGTAACTTTGGTTCATTTGAAGTTTTCATGTTGGCTTCCTGGGGCGAACTAGGATTCGTAGGGCGCCAACGTTTGCTTCACCATACAGATTCTGTCATTCTATTAAGCCCCCAATTCGATTGATCCAACTGTATCATTTCGTTCGAGTTAGATTTTAGTTTGGTTTTAACGACCAAATAAAATTTTTAGTAATCAATCCACTGAGCTCTCATTTGACTGTCTAAAAAAATCTTTGCTTTAGCTTTTCAGATTGAAAACTAAACCTTTTTCTATTTAGTCGGTATCATGAAGTAACCCGCTGACATACAAAAATTATTGCTTCTCTTTAACAAAACTTATGTCCATCGATACGCGCCTGATTCAATTCAAGGCAGATCCACTACTGTCGATTTCACAGTACTTTGTTTGTAGATGCGTGCATTTCGCTCGTTAATCCTTTGAAAATATATGATAGCTTAATAGGTACCAACCATCAGCCAAATGCTGAATAAGTGCGGCTTTTAACGAATTTACTCCTTGTTGATGAAACCGTAACCAAACCAACTGCAACCAGAACTCTATACACTGCGTCGCACCATGTTGTGTGTGTGTGCAAAACGCTAATTTTTTCAATTGCACTCAATAAGTCAAATTCACAGGTATTGTCGCTGGGCGTTAATTCAACGAATTGACGGAAGGGGTCAATGTTTATATATTATGGTTAGGAGTCACGAACAAATTGACTTGTTAAAGAGACTTTCGTGTCTGATAGTGAAATGTTATTAAGGTTTATTTTATTGCCGGGCTATGCAAATGTACAGGTTATTTCAATTCATGGAATAGCAATTAAAGGTACGAGGTCATAACCAAAGCGGTATTTTTTTTTTGTATAAAGTCGTTGTAAATCTTTGTTGAGGTTTATGGAGCGGAATTTTAATGCAATGCATATAAATATGACTTTTAGTAAGAGGGTTGGCAATAAATATTTGTCATGTGAGCTTCAATAAACAATCGATTTATGGGTTGAAAACTTGGTGGCAAAATTATTAATAGTTTTTATAGTAATGGCCTCTTGGCTCTTGACGGGTAAGCTACTTTGCTAAATGTTTTCTGTAGCAAGCAAAGAGAGATCTTTTAAGAAGCAGAGTAATGATCCTTACTTTAAGCGTTTACAGGATTCTCCCACTAAATTCACTCTGTTGGGTGAACCAGGATACCAAGCAAGCGCTGCTCAAAACTTGCTTACTGAGTAGGTAGGCTTTTTCAGATAGGCGTGAGCCTGAGCTTCAACCACAGTTTTTGAAGTGAAACTTCTTATGCGACTTCCAACAAAGTTGCTTTAAACGTTTAACGTGGATTATCGATTGCATACTTTTCGGCACTGTTCGCAATTTGTTGATATAACAGTTGTATCAATTCCCCGTCATTGAGCCAGAAATGTAGTGAAATGTGTTCTTCGGTTGAAGTTTGAAGTGTCACTTCTTCCGCACTATATTTTTTTTTAATCGATTTCAGACGGGCTCTCTTTAGTTTTACTCTGTAAGTCGGCTTAGGTCTTCTTCCACTTAGGAACCAAGTACAATAGCAAATTGGTTAAGTTGTATTCATAAATTAGTAAATGAAAAATTCGGAAAAGATGAATTTGAATTGAAAAAATGGTGAGTAAAATTCGCAAGGAGGTGAATATAGTATGAAAACCGCCTAAGCTTCTTTTGGTCCGGAGGAGAACCTGAAACTGAGATCAAACCGCTGCGGTCTCTCGACAAATCATTCAAAATGTCTACGGTCTCTTGGTAGGCTGACACGACTACTGTTCACTCTAATCACACGAGAAAGGAGGATACCAAGACGATGCCGATGTTCAAAACATCTATTTTATGTATATAATTCGCAAATCATATCCTGCACGAAAATAACATTTTTTAATTGCTCATCGATAGATGGTGCGCATATACGACCAAGAGAACGCAGAATCTAACGTGATATACCCCAGGGAACAATTTTAGGACCACTTCTTTTCACCCTAACCACTTGTGACTTTCTGTTGCTAAATATCTACCAACTAACAGATTTTCGTGAAATTGCTGCTGCTCTTTTGATTTTCGGCTCGTAAAATAAATATTTCTTGTAGCTAAAATCACCAGAGCCAATAGATATATGAGAATAAACAAGCAAAAAATGAAAATGTGCAACTTAAGGTAGAGTTTTGTTAGCACTATCCATTTACTCAAAAAATACCTAGGTTGGATGAAGGTTGCAGCCGCAAGTGGCAACATCTAACTTGGATCTCCCAGGTAAATGAGTGATGGGATAGAGTGGGTAAGAGAAATAGCGGATGATTGAGTTGATGAATAGGTTATTGGGGCTGAGGACGCTCACCATTCGGAGCCCTGAATTACTTTAGAATGCTGTTCTGATAATGGTGAGAGTTATAGATGTCACCCAGTTCGTCGAATAAGTATTCCCTGAGTACTTTTTTCCTAGTTTGAGCAAGCTTGACCACTCACGGAAAAAGTGATGAATGATCCTTCCTCTACTTCTTCGTCTTGGCTATTGTTGTGTATTTCTTAGAAGCCATAATGACAATGTAAACAGGATAGAGTACGATTTTTATTCCGCTCAGGTCTTGTTTAACCATGGATCTAATTAACTACCAGGAGCCAGAGTAGCGGGGATAAGACTCCATCTTGCATAGCACTGTATTCAACCTGGCGCCTCTATATCGAGGGAAGCAGCCATCGTGTATTGTGGTACCCGTGGCGTAATGGTTAGCATGTCCGCCTTTGGTGCTGTGTGCAATGGTTTACCGGCTTTTGAAATGAATATAACTTTAACTTCTCTCCAACTAGTGTACTTAAAAGTGAGGTTTAGACAACTCATAAATATTTCCACAAGGGCCAACAGAGTCAAGTCGTTAAGGCTATGGTGCATCAATGGAATGCATGAACCTGCAGATGTGTTTGCTGAAAATGATTCGATGGTAAACATATTCAGATCTTTATCTACTAATTGATTCACTTTATTAATGTAAAGTGGTTACCGGGCTCTGGAAATGTCATTTAAGAACACATTGGAGTGTGGGTCTGGGTATTCATAAATGACTGAGTCAGAGTCTAGCTTTAGCTACTTACAAAGACTGGCATAAATGCTTCTACCTTCTTTCAAAAGTAGCTTCTTTTTGTTTTACAGGCAAGATCCATTTAAATAAAATGCACTGTTCTTTAAAGTAAAAGAAGATATTGAAGAGCGTAGTAAGTTCAAAATGAGAATGTAATGCTTTTTCTCACATGGTCTCGATACTCGCAGCCATGGTGAGAGCTGGTAAATTGGGGCCCTTAACATGGCAGCGTCTTTTGGCTTTCCTCCGAACATCTGGGAAGCTATAACGAATAGAAGGTTGCTATCTGGTAGTACAATTAACCGGTATTGAATATCTGAGTGCTCCAGTTGGTATTTAAAAACTTCATTTCAATTCAAACTTCAATTAAAGGCTTCATGTTAAGTAAGTTTTTTGTGATTAAAAGTCCTTTACAAAACAAACACACGCTTAAAAGAACAAATATTAGAATACTTGAAACCATTTCACAGCAAATTTGTCTAAACACGACCAACAATTACAAAATACATTCAAATAATTATTCAGAATATCCCTCAAAATAAAATGTTTCTAAATCATTTACCTACAGATGAAATTTGTAAGACTTTAAAAAACTTTGAAACCACATGTTTCTCAAAAAAGAAAGAATTCATAAGCTCACCTTGAAGATTCATCCAATTTAATTTGAATACGTACTTCTAAAGTATCCCCATCCCGACTTCGACGTCCAAACCAATTTCTTTTACAACCCAATAAATTTAACATGCTAAATTTTGTTCCAAACCCATCAAATGCGATTAACCACCAATATAAAAATCATAAAAGCCAAAATCACTGAAATGGGGGAAATATTTTTGGGCTACCGACAATAAATGGCAGCTCATTTTTAACATAGCTGTTGCCTTTTACCCTCTCTCTCTCTCTCTCTCTCTCTCTCTCTCTCTGGTCTCGAGTTTTCCTCGACATAGCCAACAATCAGCAATGGAAAATAAAATATAAGCAAAAAAAAAAACACAAAATAATGAAAAACCTTACCATGTGTCAATCTATCAATCGGGCAGCCAATTGGAAATTTATATTCGAAAGTAAATTATTTCGCTTGATTTTTGCTGCTTCAGTTGTTGGAATCGGGTGCCTCCCACTCAAAACTCCCAAACCCTTTTATTTTATTTTAACATTTTCTTGATGTTTTTCCAACCGTTAGCTCTTTACTTCTTTTTCGCTTCATTTTACTGATTTTTTATTACTTTATTTTGAATGGAGCAACAAAAAATAAAATAAAAAAAAAAGTAAAAAAGAAAAGAAACAGTAGGACTCCATCGTGTTTCGTCCAAGTGGGTAGGGATTTGGGGATGTGTCTAGGTTTTTTGACTCTCGCTTGAGTTACTTTCCGTAAATGGGTTAGATTTCAGGATGATTTAAATGGATTTGCCGGTTTTTTTTTTCACTTTTTTCTTTCCCTTTTTTAAAAGGATGTTAGCTGGGGAAAAAACAACGGCGATCATTTTGCCTTAAAGTTGTTAGTGTCTGTTGTACTTTTTTCTGTCTGTTCCTGGCATCTTAAGCAAAACCCGTGCGAAGCTGGTACGCTCGGAAGAGCCCATTGATGGGAAAATAAAATTATGATAGAATGATTTGGGGAGGGAAAAAATTCAATATTTCCTTATTGCTACCACCATTTTGGACGGAGTGTGTATGTAAGGTGGCGTTTTGTTTTGGGAAATGGATTTTCAATAGATAGGCTAATAAACTTTTATCACTTGACGTGAAAACATTTTATTTCTGATTTTGTAAGATATTTTGCACAGTCATTGGATTTTGACGCACCGCTCGCGCCGCGTGGGTTGCCACCCAGGGTTTGGGATGAAAGTAAGCTTATGGTGCAATATTTTCAGAGAAAGTATAGAATGAAGATAAGCACTTCAACTTGAAAAAGTGATGCATGTGGTGGTTTAAAAATAATATTGGCAAGACAATTCCGATAGGTTATCGGATTAAGACCTGACAGCCTGCCAGTCTGCCTCTCGTAGTCATGAGTCTAAAGTTTTTATCATTTCGAAAGAAGTCTTGGCCTTACGCAAACTTATGAACTGTATCCTCAAATAATAAGCAACTATTGGCTTACATTTTCTCTTGTGGGTTTTGGTTTCGAGATGCCGTCTTACTGGGCTCGCTTTAAAATGGTGAAGACATTTTTCTTTAAATAGTACCATGCAAGTTGAAGCTCTGCAATCTAATGATTTCCAAAACCATGTTTCAAAGAGAATTTGAAATAAAAAATCGAGGAAGTAAAAAGAAAATATCTTGGCTCAGAGAAAACGTGATACCCTAAAAGGATATGTGCATATTCTCAGATCCCTCGTATCAAATTTCTTCATTTCTATTCCAGCCCTTAACTGCCGATAATCTCCCAGGGAGATGTCAGAGCAGTTTAACATTCAGCTGTGCTGGGTGACGGGGCAAAGAGCCATTCCAGGAAACTGCAAAGCAGATGAACTCGCCAGAAACGGAACACTTCTGCCCTTCTTACCGAAAACGGAGAGTATCGGCATACCAATTGCTACACAGAAACTCTTGCTCAAACAGGACGCATATAAAAAAGCCAATCTGAGATGGTTTTAGCAGTTTAATGTTTAAGTTAATGTAACGCAACGAAGCAGATTTAGCCCAAGTAAGATCTTAAGCGGTCGAACGGCCTGATCTCTCTCAAAAGAAAACACATTAGTGCGCCGATAGGTGTCATCACAGGACACTGTCTCATTGGAAGACATGCCTCAAGCTAGGAGTCCTCTCTAACGATTTTTGTAGAAGCTATATGGATGAGGAGGAGAAGGATACAATTTCCCACCTTCCCTGTTCATGCATAGCTTTAGCTAGGTTCGTATTTTTGTTGATGACCTTAGTGATCTTACTCACATCGAAGACCAACGTCCCTCCCACTTCATTGTTAGCTCAAAATGGTTCTATTAGGATAAGGATACATTAGATCTATTGCGGTATCACAATGGGCCCAACGGGCCTAAGTGTGCAAGACGAGCTAACAGTTACTTTAATCTAACATAACCTTAAAGAAAATGGAAGGGGTCCCTCAAAGTTCTTAACTAGGGCCACTCTTATTCAGAAGAAAACGAAAATAAATTCTAAAACTAGCTTCTATTTTATTTTTATGCAAAATTTAAATTGTTACTTTGTATCATCACAGTTGAAAAGGTCAAGTTTGCTTCATTAGCTGTTTTCGGGAACTTTTTTCAAATTGGAGGTTAAATTCCAATGTTAAAAAATCAGGCATCGTCTCCTTTAGATTTATCAGCGATAAGTGCATAGATGGGACTACTCAAAGACATTGAAACTTTAACATAAGACTCGCAGATAACTAAGGCTAAGTTCTATTAGCTGATTTTTAGAGAAAATGGAATGGGATCTGTAAGTGGCGAGCCCCAAGCATAGTCCAAACAAAACTCTTCTTGAGACATTGAACAGCTCCATAAGCAGCTTTTCTAAAAAAAAGAGGAATTAGCATTTACTCCAAGAGAAATAGCACTGCCATGAAAAGTCTATCTCACTTTCGGTCATTTAAATGTGTTAGGTGCCAAATATTCCATAGCTTTGATTTTATTTCATCGTAAATCGACTCCCTAAGTGTTAAAAAGTTAAAATCCAGAGATAATGCAACTTTAAAACAAGTGTTGAAGCATCGAAGAAATGCCGTGCTTTTACCAAAACCTTATGGTTTTCATGCAATGCATTCAATGCATTTGATGCTTTTGTACTAAAAAAAACATCCGTCGACTGAAATCATTTTACTTATTTTCCATATCAATTCCATAAAACCTAACACCACACCGTTGGAATTCAAAATTCAATTATCTTTTTATATCCTCATTAAGACTGGTTCCAACATTTAATTTTGAATCCCCCACATTTGCAAATATCTTTCAAACTCTTTAACACAATTCAAGCATAACATACGTTGTTTTATGTGAAAACCTCAAAATAATTGCTTTTGCTTTTGTGATGTTTTGAACATGAAATCCAAATGAAACGAAAATCATTTAACATCCTTAACTTTGACATAGTAATAATTATCTTTCAAGTACCATTTCAACATTCCTGGGTTGATGGTGGAATCGGCGATGATGATGGCGTCGTCGGCGTCGTCTGGTAGCGGCGACAGCAGCGGCTCGGTGCCTTGGCATGGTGTACCCACAAAAATTGTGGTTAGTATACAAATTCAAAGGAATAAAACTCAAATTGAAAAGTTTTCGTCAAGAAAACCTCAAGGCGAAATGTTCTTTTTAGAATTTACCACACATACCCCGACAAGCCTGCATCATCTGCAACCTTGTATCTCTCATATCGCCTTTCAACATTTTGCGCGCTACCCTCATAATGAATGAACGAACATGGCGATATAATTCATGCGAGCTTCTCTCTAAGGAACCACACATGTGTGAGACTGAATGGAGGATGCAGCTTGCGCTCCTCTTTACCTCGCCTACACATAACCCATCTCTGGGCCAACATTTAAATCAACGTTAATTACCGACTTGTTAAAACAGCACCAATCCCAAGTGATGAGTTGATGTATAACGATGTGTACTAAAAGGCGCACCCGCCACGCCACGCCGCGCCAGTCTCCCCCGTCAATACGATGTATGGATGGGTACAAAAATGTATGTGAAAATTTCCCCGAACTTGGATTAACCTCTGAAATTTTGCATCCATCCGTTTCAAAGTGAAAATAACAATTTTGCAATTCAACGACTGAAAAATTGAGTTTTCCAACTACAGCCGCACCGCAGCACAACCAACACGACAACCCACTCTGATTTTGATTCCGTGGCAGACATTTGGTTGTTCTTCGTTAAATGTGCTGGGTGAATTTCACTATTGAGGTTGTTGTTTTTCCAAAGTATTGTACTGCTTTGAAGTTTATATTTGATAAATCTGTTTTTCGATTTGGTAAGTTTTGGTTATGCTTAAGTCCCTAGTTCATTGGAAAAATGCTTTGTTTTTTCATCGAGAAGAAATTCTTCGAGAGGTCCTAAATGAAACAATTAAAAGAATTTGATCATAGGACTTACATCCCATGTATGAGCGAATCTACATAGTTGACGAGAATGAACTGAGACGTTTTTGGTAATAAAAGTAAGAAGCGGTCCTAATGCTAATGACCTTCAGAGCAAGGTGGTCTAAGAAATTTGAAAAATACGATTTATCTTGTCATTTTTATTTGATGCGTTCAGGCCAAGAATTGGTTAAGCGCGTTTTTCAGGATGTTTTGTATTTTTCTATCAATGATTATGTCTATGAATGTTTAACCCGTTGCTTGTTAGTTGTTTTGTGGGTTCTCAATATTACTATCAATTTCCAGATGATTTTTTTTGAAACTTTTATGCAAACATTTAAAACAATTGATAATATGTGTCTGACTTGATCACTTGCTTGCAAAATAACATCTTTTGAAGGAATAAGTAAAGACAAGTAAATAGGGTGGCGATGATGGCGCAACAAATCTACGGAAGCTTCGGAGCCTAACACATTTTCAAGACCTTCAATTTTATGCCGATTCCGAATGGCTAAGCTGCAAAGGGCCAGAGCAGACAAATCAATACAAAATCTAAATCTGATATTTTAATTTTACAGCTCTGCCGCTTTGTCACTCAGTGAGTGGCCGTGGCCTAAAGGAGAAAGCTCTTTTCATGGTAGTGTTTTTCAACTTTCCTTCGGTTCAGGACTGGTTCGCTCCAGAATCTGAGCCTGGAAAGAACTGTTATCGTATCTTCACAGATGGCTCCAAAACCGATGAGGGTTCTGGTGCTGGTGCCTTTGTTGAGAACGACGACATACGACTGCACTCATCTTTGGGATCATACGCTTCCGTTTTCCAAGCGGAGGCTTATGCTATCCTATTGGCCTTGAGCCACGTAACGAACAATGGATGGACGGGGAGAAGTATCTTTGTTTGCAGCGACAGCCAAGCTGTGCTTAAGGCCCTTCTCAACCCTCTAACCACTTCGAAAGTGATCCAGGAATGCAAGAGCTCTCTGAATGCGATCGGAAGATTAAATTCCTTGAGTCTCATTTGGGTTCCAGGCCATCACGGCATAACTGGAAATGAGATCGCCGATGAACTTGCTAGGCAGGGATTTCAGACAGCTTTCTCAGGACCTGAACCGTCGCTAGGTCTGCCAGCGTCCTCAGTGAGGGCTTCAATCAACGATTGGATCTGTGAAGAGCACAACCGTAGATGGCATGCCTCCATTGGATGCAGACAGACCAAGCGTATGCTCCCCAACGTTAGTAAGAAGACTGCAACATTTTTGCTAGCTCGTAGCAGAAAAGACTGTTGAAAGCTTATTGGCGTTGCCAGCGGGCACTTCTCTTTTGCAAAGCATTTAAACGTGTTAGGCTTAAGTGATACCACACTCTGTGAATCTTGTGGAGAAGATGAGGACACCGCAGAGCACTTCCTCTGTGAATATCCTGCTTTATCTCGCATGAGGTTACAGATACTAGGCGCAGACATGGTGAGAGCTGGTAACTTAGGCTCCTTACCATGGCAGCGTCTTTTGGCTTTTCTCCGAACATCTGGAAAGCTATAACAAATAGAAGGTTGCTATCTGGTAGTACAATGGACCGGTATTTAGGTCTGAGTGCTCCAGCTGGTTTTTTAAAAACCTCCAACAAAAAAAATAGTGTTTCACTCTCAGAGGAATTATTAGTTCCCTATGAGAGGCGACACCCCAGTTCGGTAATGTATATTCCTGTTGCACATGCCTAATGCTAAATCTTCGTTGCCCTGTTCATTGCAGGGTTCTGACTTCCCTCTTTGTAGAAGCAGCAAATTTGGTATTAAATAAATAATAAACCAGGGATATCTGTGGTGAAAGGAATAATTGAACAGGGTAAAAAATCCCTAACTTTGAAAAAAAAAAAAAAAAAAAAAAAAACACTATTGCTGACTATTCGCCAAATTAACTAAAATCAATAAAACAATCAAAAAAAAATCAAAAAAAGAGCTCTTGGAGCCCCAGGAGAGACTAGTGCATTTCTCTCAACTATGTCTTGTGGGAAATGGAAAGGATATTAAAATTTTGTCGATCTCGAACCGAGAAACGGCTTTTCATACTCATTGAATGTGTTGGCATTTGGAAATCTCGAATAACAGGCTTACCATTTCGCCACTGGCGCCACACTAAAATCAGCTACTGAAGCAATATTTCGTCTTTGGCGAATGAGTTCAAATTTCTATGACACAAACAACCAAATCCGCAAAAAAGTCCAACAATCAAAACCTGTGAAATTCACCTTAACGCAGTTGTTTCTGGTGTTCTTTACACTCGCATCATTCACGTTGAGTTTTAGTAAAGGATTTCGCTTGCACATACACACACAACATGTGCACTTTATTGAAAGGAAGAATTAAATTAAAACATTCCGCATTTTTGAACAAATCTGCTTTCCCTCTCGCCTCATCATGAATGACGCCATCAGACTGTTGCCTCTGCAGCATGGCGACAATTTTTAGAATATGATTATTTTGACTGTCACTATTTGCCAACTATGTACATATACGTCTCTCTAAAAAAAAGGACATGAAATAAAAACTAAATTGAAGAGCAAAAAAAAAAAAGAAAAAATTTAATATTGGTCGCCATGAAGATGATGATAATACATTTCCATTGAACAATTTTAATTGCAGAACACAAATTGGAGCAATCCTTCGGATGCTGAAAGCAAGATAATCATGTGTGTGTGTGTGTGTTGTATGCCGGTCGTCTCTCGCGATCCCCCATAAATGACAGAGGAGTGCTTTCCACATGAGTTCAGGTAGTGGCACTTAATTTTATAGGTCAGTTCACAGAGTAAGGATATTAATTGGCTCTTATTTGCTCCTCCATCAGCCCTTCGAAATGCCATGTGCTTTCTGTTTTCAGATTGAATGGGTGTGTAATATAGGCTGCTGCATGTATGTTTTCATATATGTACATATGTGTATTTATATTTATGAACAGAATGTCGTAATTAATATCACACTTAAGAGACAGAAGATGACTATAAGGAACTATTTATTTTCTATTTACTGATGGAACGAATAAATTTTTTCTTTTCTTCTTTTTATAAAGAAGGATAACGAGGAGAATTAAAGAAAGAAAGAAAAAAAGTTCATTAATAGGTCTGTGATTCTTAATTTAAAGGAACGTGACGGGGAAGTTGTGCTTACTGATTGTGGATGAAGTTTGTTTCGATTTTAATTACAAAGGGAGAAGTTATGGGGATATGAGGCCAACTGGTGAAACAACACACAACCGAAAATATGAAAGGCTCTTAGAAGTTAAGAAACAAATTGTTTGATTTTCAGAAAGCATCTCAAGTCACAATTTGAAGCTACTTTGATGGCTGGAAAATTTTCTTTCAGTGTTTCACTGAGTCAAACTTCATAGGAATCTCTTGAATTTTAAATTATTGAGGAATAGCAAGAGATTGAGAAAGAAAAACTGTTGAAAGATTTAAGGAAACGATAAATTTTAGAGAACTTTACCCCGAGGCAACACTGCGTCCTTTGAAACGAACGGGAAAGGCTTCGCATGGATCTGTTATCGAAGTGTGTTGAAGAAAGTTAGCACAACTGCGACTTATACATATGTATGATCAAACATATACATACATATGTATGTACATATGTATGCGTCACCTTTGACAACATCTTAGGAAATTCATTTGCCTACGTTGTGGTGATCAAGATCATAGTCTCTTGTCTTTGTCTTCTGACGCACTTCAAAACTAGATCATTCTAAGAAGCTGACGTACCTTGCACACGAAATTAATCATTAGAACATGAAATCAGGACCTAGTAGATAGAAGCTATCGTTATTAGATTTTCTTTGTCCTTTTTCGAAATACAATTTCTTTAAGAGACAAAGGATTCCTCGTTCCTTCGATTTCAATTTCCAGACAGAATTGGTGCGTTTTACTTTTCTTGAATTAAATGATTTTCTTTTGGAAGATTAAGCCATGAAGCAGATAAAATTTTAATGAAATTTATCCATTCAAATCCTTAAAAGCAAAGAAAGTGAAAAAAAAACAACTAAAATATTGCGTATACGCCCGAGTAATCCGATATTACTTTGAAAAGTAAAGAGCAACTGAAGCAGTTGTGCATAAGGAGTGTACCGAAAATCCATCACAAGGACACTTCAAGTGCAGTAGCAATCTTATAAACTCCTTTGTTGAATTGAAATTTCTTCATGAATAAGCACTGAATTTGTGATGATGACCTGGGATGGGTACAAATCTAAAGGTTCCTTCAATTTTTCCTTCTCTTTATCTCTCTCTCTCTCTTTCTCTCCCTCTGTGCTACGGTACAAGGATACATTATACACAGTGCTGAGATAAATTTGAACGGACTTAAGGTGTTATACTAAGCTGAATAGATTTGATTTTACTGTATTGCTCAGTGAAGGTGTGTATAAGTATATATGTAGCTCTCAATTTACATGAAGCAACTTAATATCGTCAACAGAGATGGTCTGTTTCTATGTGCCAACTAGAAATTGCAAAAGCTATTGCTTCATTCAATCCCTTTTGTGTCCACTTAAAGTACGATAGAACAACACAATACCCATTTATCCTGATTGATGAAGGACTCTTCGTTAGCATGCACACACATGTCAAATGACAACTGTGTGAATTACCGGCACATCGAAAAGGACATAAAATTAAGTTGATTCAACGAAGCTTATCCTTTTTGGGTGTAGTTTTTTTGTTCGAGTGGTGGAGGCATCTCGGATGCCTTCCATTATTTCTCGAAAATTGTCTGAGATCATTATTGAGAAGACTTACCATTTGTTTTACTCTCCATACACCACCGCTTCTCACACCCGCTGAGCTAAGTAAGAGAACTCACATATACAACTCACCCACAAATACCATATTGTCGCAATCATATTTTATTATGATTTATAATCACGTGGGCATATCCTTCCATTAACAGCAGCGTCTCAATTTATTACAAGTTGTTGGGTTTCGTTATGTCGGTCGTTTGTTAATGTATATCTATATCTCGAGTGAGCTGTCTTCGTTTATTTTACTTCGGGGATACTAATTCTTTGATTTAAAAGGATAAAAGTTTCAGTGAATTTAGGTGTGTGAATATGCTTTGATTGATGAACAAAATGGTGTAGCACGGTTCGTTTGGCATTATGTTGTCTTTGTTGTCATCATTTAGCTGCTTTCTCTCTGTGATCGGTGACAGACGGTGATAGTAAATGTTTTCAATTAACGAGAGCTATTTGTCAAGGGTTTTTGATTTGTTGGAAATCGTTGAATAGAGAAAACGTCGTTAAGCTATTGATCATAAGGATTTATTCATTGGGATTGAAAGATTTTTAAATCGATCAAAATTTTACCAATCAGATAAAAATGTAGGTTGGAGTCTTTGTGTTTGATTGAGGGTTGAGAACAATCCGACGGACGATTTGGTCGCAACAGAAAGAGTTGTAGTTTAGTGTTGATATCGTTAAAACTTTTATTCAAAAAACGTTTCATTCAAGATGTGGTATTTTAAAGTACTAACAATAGTTTCTCTCTAATGGAAAAAGTTTATTTTCTTCTGTGATGTCCTTGGTTCTGCGTCGGTCACCTCCTCGCGGTGAATGTGAATTTTTTTATTTTTTTTTTGTCACGAGGAAATCTTCAAAAGACACTTGGCAGTATTCGATACCAAGTAGTGTGGGATTTTTACCTCATTAAAAACTCCTTGTAATCAGAACCAATCTATGAATGATCGACAACAGATTTTTCTTTCTCAATAATATAATCGCTTTAAGGGAAGCTAAAACCTTAAATGCTTCCCATGACTTTTAGACCATTAGCTCGTGTGGCTTGGTTCTTCTTAATCTCCGAACATTGCCTCTCGTATTTAATACGGACTACATTTCAGAGTTGATATGACTATGCAGTAGCTGATTGTGTGATACAGCATGTTTTCTTACAACTTCTGTAACCGTTTCTATTTGTAGGTCACGATGTAAATCGCTATTTCTTATATATACCATGGTGCATTTACTATTCCACGAAGGACTTTGTTTTGGAACTTTTGGATGATTTCAGTATTTGTTTTCTTTGTACAGCCCCATAATTGGATTCCATAGGTCCAAACAGGTCTAAGTACTTGTTTATAAAGCATTATTTTATTTTCGACAGATAAGTCAGAATTTCTACCGAGTAACCAGTACATTTTTCTATATTATAGAATTTATAGATATATCTCTTCCTAAGATGACGTTAAGAGAAGAAGACGGCTGCCAACTTACCATGAACAAACCCCAACGTAGCTACCAACTCCGCATCCACAAACTGCAACGTGGCAGCAGACTTCCCATCCATAAACTGTAGCATGGCTGCCAAGTGACAATCCAAAAACTGCAACGTAACCAAGAGTGGACCCTACTTTTATTAGTAGTAGTAGTAGTAGATTGATTTTATTTTCATCATTTCTTAACATTATTTATAAATAACAAAATCAGAATTAGCATGCCAATGCCGTCTGCCAGGTTGACAAGTTAAAATTAATATAATATAAAGCTTATTGGTTCTACGATGATGTTAAAAAGCAAGAAATTATTAGACAAAAAAACATAAGTAACCATGTATATACAACTAGCTGTGCCCGCGACTTCATCCGCGTGGAATGGTGACTTTCGGCAGCATTTTTTTTTTGTTTTTGTAAACTATTGTTATATTATTTTATTTCAGTACATTTTTGCACACGACGTTCTTACTTTTTCCATCTTTTGTCAAATATAAAGGTTTTGCGAGTTTGATACACTCGTTTAAACTAAAAGGACTAATCAGTGGGAATTAAAGAAATACGGGGAATAAAAAGATTTCTTATTTCGCTGTCCCAGTCATTATTAAAACTTTTATAATGCCGCATCCCAGATGTGTAATTTGTAGCTGTGTGCAATTCTAGATTACTCATTATTGGCACTGGAACACCAACTTGCAGCCACTCCTGATGGTTCTAATTAATTGAGAAACTCTATAGGGTTTGATGTCTACTTATAGAAATTGGACAAAATCCCCCAATACGTCAAACATAATTTATTAGTTTATATGGTTAACTATCTCATTAGTCGGCGACGAAATCGACTTTTCACACAGTCATTACCGATTGCCAATATTTATTTGATGATCAAGATAGACATTTATTCTCAGGTCAACTGTGTAATCGATCATTTGACAGAAATCACCTCACGGTGAAAAAACTTTTGAAATCGATCCAGTAGTTTCAAGGTACGTAGCCGTTCCCGTAGGAATATAGGGATAAAAAATACATCCCATATCCATATTCAGGCTCAAGACTATCTCAGCACCAAAATTCATATAAATAGGTTCAATAGTTTGGGCGGTAGATGGTAACAAAGAAAAACAGACAGACTGAGTTGATTTCGGATCTATAATGTTAGTACGTACTTCCGTTCCCATGGGAATATGGGAATAAATTAAAGTTAATGTTACTTTGAGATAGTGTAGCATTCTAACGGGGAAATAATTCATGAAATCAGTTCAGTTTTCTAGGTTCCCGTTTACGTTTGCGTTCTTGTGGGAATACAGTGATAACATAATATATAGCCTATGTCCATCTTCAGGCTCAAGACTATATCTCTGTATAAAATGTCATTTAAATCGGTTCTATAGCTTGGGCGATAGATAGTAACATAGAAAGAAAAACTGACAGATCTTCTTTCGCACTTATTATATTAGTAAGGACTCCCGTTCCCGTAGGAATATGGGGATGAATTAATTTTTAAGTTACGCGGGGATAATGTAGCATTCTAATGGTGGAAGAATTTTCGAAATCGGTGCTGTAACTTCTAAGTTCCCGTATACGTTCCCGTTCCCGTGGGAATTTAGGGATAAAATATATAGCCTATGTCCTTCCTTAGGCTCGAGACTGTCTCTGTACAAAATTTCATATCAATCAGTTTAGTAGTTTGGGCGGGAGACGGTAACAATGAAAGTCGGACAGACAGAGTGACTTTCACATTTATAATATTAGTAAGGATAATTATTTGACTTCGCTGAGTATTCTGTCACGATAGCTTTTTGTCACTTTGCAATACGTGAAAAGTTTTTCCACCGACATCTCGTTAAGAAGACTAATCATTTCCACTTCCGTGAGGTAACTAGATCCCAGGAAGGCTCTCCTGCTTTCTACCAGCACAGGACATTTTCCTAAGAAGTGAAAAACATCTTCTCTTTCTCTTAGGTTGCATAAACTACGTTGTCCAGGACGATCCTCTCTATGCGGAATATAGTTAAGATGCATGAGCTCCCCCCGAAGTCTCAGCATCATAGAAATAACCTCAACATTGTTCTCATCTCTAAAGTAATTATTTGGACCAAGGTTATGACTTAGGTGTTTGTAAATTAATCTATGAGTTGAATTTGAAGCTTCTTCTATATAGCGACTACGGAGCTTTTCATCAACCGCCGCAATTAGATTGTACAGTTTAACTTTGCAATCGTGCCATTCTACGTACCAACTGCTTCTTTGATTGATTACATAGAGGGCTGCTTTCTTGGGTAATCTTTCACTATACATCTGCAAGACTTTGAGAATATAGTCTATGTTTAGTTTGAGGGTTTGAATAAAAAGCGGTGATAGTCCAGTTTCCAGTAAAACCATGTAATTTGGTGTGTTGTAGGGTAGATGAAATATTCTTTTAATAAAGAAACTTAGTAGTTCCTCCACACTCTCGTACTGTTTGTATCCCCAAACCTGCGCTGCGTAAAGCATAATAGACTCAGACACTGCTTCAAATACACGAAATTTGCTACTATGTGCTATATTCTTGTTTGCGAAACACTTTGCATAGTATGTTCCAATTGTACTTTTTGCCTTCACAAGTTTTCCCCAAGATGTCTTTCCATACTAAGATTCTTTGTAAAACACACTCCTAGATAAGTGAATTCCTTCACCACCTCAATCAAATTCGAATCGTAGCTCCATCTTTCATTTGCGCAATTTCTTCCACCTCCATTCTTGAAAATCATTATTTTGGATTTACTTAGATTGACCTTTAAATTCCACGTTACACAGTACCTACGTAATTGATTTATCATCAGTTGCAGAGATTGGGGTGAATTGGAAAGCATCACAATGTCATCGGCATAGAAAAGTGCTTTGATCACTGTCCCTGCGAATTCCACACCTCCGCCAATGTTGTCGGTAAGGTCATCTATAAAGAGCGCAAATAATAGCGGGCTCAACGCACACCCCTGTCGGACGCCTGTTCCAGTCTGAAACCATTCAAAGATTTCCTCTCCATTCTAAACCGCGGCTTTGGTATCGTTATAAATATTTTGGAGGACTTTGCCGAATTTCCTGGACATCCCCAGTCCATATAGCTTGTATAAGAGCGCATTTCTGTCTACCGCATCGAACGCAGCTTTGAAATCCACGAAGAAACAATAGAGTTTCTTTTGGTTCCGTAGAAAGTTATCGGCAATGCTCTTAAGTACAAATATTTGGTCCACCGTGGAGTAACCGGATCTGAAACCAGCTTGAACCTCCTTCAGTAACCCATTCTGGGCAATCCATAAATTAAGTCGTCGTTGCAGAATTGACGTAAAAATTTTGTAAGAGGCGTTCAAAAAACTTATGCCACGATAGTTCTCTGGGTTTTGAGTACTGCCTTTACTACCCCCTACTTCTATTACTTTCAATTGTAGGTATTTTCAAACTATTTTATTTAGATATCCCTAATTACTTTTTTTATAAACATCACAGTGAGCACAAATAAAACTTTTTGATTTTAAAAACTTTCTGCACTTAAAGTAGCTATTCCTTATTGTTGAGCTATAATAAATAAATAAATGGAGCAAAAAGACAAAGCTTCATTAATCTCAGGGCCTAACGCAATTGGGGGATCTACAATTTTATGCATATTCCGAACGACTAATGCGGCCTAACGCAATTGGGGGACCTACAATTTTATGCATATTCCGAACGACTATTCGAGAAAAAGCTTTTCATGTCAGTTTGATTAGTTTCAGAGGTTTTGTCAATAACTTGCGAATAGCGAGGCAAGAAGTAAATATTTTTTTTTTTTTTTGAAATTTGTATACTCTAACTTTCTGACCCAGAACCTAATCACACTTGCGCTGGCACACTAATTTAGGTTGGGTAATCTGTACTAAGAAGTGTATAAACGTCGAACAACACTGCACGAATCGTTAATTTTGAAACAGTTTTTCACATAGAATGAAACTAAAATTTCCTCAAATCAATCTACTTATTCCCGCCTCTCGCACCCCGTTACTGCAAACCGCAAAAACGTTATAGTTATTCAAAAATCTCACGTCTTAATGGCTCACCCTGTACAAATAGTTTTGAACTAGATTCTGGCAAGACGAGTTTTCGAAAGCATATTGTAGGGAAATCACGGAAGGGAAAGACCTCGTCTTAGGTGGCGCAATCAAGTGGAAGAAGACCTCAACCGACTTAGAGTGCAAAACTGAAGAGAGCTCGCCCGAAGTCGTAATCAAAAGATGTTAGTTGAGGCTCAGGCACACCCCAAACTGTTATACTCACCTAAGTAAGTAAGTAGGGACATCAGTGGAGATTGATTCTAAGAAAAGTAGAGCTAATTAAACAATTTGGAGAGTTAGCTCGGAACTAACTCTACTGAGTTAGCTTACACGATTACGTTACGTCATAAAATTATTATAGTTAAGACATGTTACAATTATTGTTATAAATGCCTTGGTTCTAACCATTTTAGTGTAAGCCTCTAAAATTTGCAAATTGAATTAAACAGTACCTAAAGTTGCGGTACAGAAACTTTACGTCACGTTTCCTTCTTTTTGATTCTTCTTTTTAATCTCTGCAGACGAAATGAGATAATTATGATACGATGCAATCACGCTTCAACACAGGGATCCAAAAAGGACATGAGTAAGGGCAGGCACTCCGCAAGCCCACCACTCGAGACTCTGGGCTCATAGAATGATTCTTCCAATAAAATGTAACAAGTTGAGCTGTCCAGCAAATTACAATAAATATTCAACTTGAACATCCTCGATTTGCAAAGCTTTTCTATTTCATACCTACGTGTTTTTATGGTAATCATAGGCGCTCAGCATAAATCAGCTGTAAGCTGTGAAATACACCGTTCCTAGAAACAGTGTGAACCATTCGGTCTAAACAAACAACAAATTTAGTGGGAACAACTAATTTCACATTCCTGCACAATGTCAGATCACTCGACACGTCAGCACAACAGCTTATTAGTAGAACAAATAAAAAAAACTAACGACATGCTCCCCTTCTTTATGAAAAATTCAAAATTTTGTCAAATGACATAGTCGGGTGCTTGTGCTGGTTTGTAAATATCCTTCTATATTTTCTGTCCAACGGCAGCCACCATCGCTGCTACTGGTGCTGTCACATCACAGGCAATAAAATAACCGTTTATAACGACATTTCGCGGTCACCCACCACACATTGGCCATATAGAAACACGCGCGTAGAGCGCGCACGAAATAGAGTCATTTTCGAGTCCCCGTGTCGTTTTCTGCACGGCTCTGCACAAAAACACAAACCGCTTATTCAAGTGTGTATTTTGTAGCGAACTCAATTATTGTCGTTTTGATTGTCCCGAGTCTTAAGTCCTATCATTATGAACGACACAATGAAGCAAAAACATGGGTTAGCTTGAATGGTGAAAGCGTCTATAAAATGCCAAACGAGCACTCTCACGTGCACATTAGGGGATAATAAAGAAAACAATTTAATAAATTGCTCAGGAAGGATATACGACGATGTCCTGGTGGTGTGGAGTTTTCAACTATACTATTTCATTTTGTTGTTGCAGTTTTTTTTTTCTTTGTTTTTAAATTCAGATTTGTTTTCATTGTAAACAGGAAATGAATGAGAATCCAAGAAAAATCGATTAAAAATCAGAACAACGTTAGCAGGACACAATAAGAAAAAAAATGGGTCGAATGAAGCCGCACCAAACTCACCGTGTCTCTCTCCTTCTCTCTCTACCACACACCATAACCAGAGCCACATGTCATTACGAGTGTGGTACATATCGTTTTGAACATAATAGAAAAAGGGTTAGATGGGGGAGAAGTTGTTTATTTGCCCTGCCACAATGAATATTGCAAAACCACACAAAAGATATTGCTTGCCAATGTCCTTCGCGTGGATATTTTCTACATGAGAATACTCCTGGGGGTGGCTTCCACTTAATCTCTGATGGAAAATCTGTAGTAATGATTGCTATTTTTCCGCGCTGTCTTTATGAGTTCATATTTACTCAATGTACATACTTCGTGTGCATTATAGCAAGTAGGAAGCATTCCATATCATATATGTGTAGTATAACCCAGTGTGGGTTTTCTTAAACGTATTGCATTTCATGAATGTTGGAAAGCCACCACACCAACCCGCTCACAACAACTCTGCTCAATATTGAACAGCTTTGTATCGAATACTGGTAATGCATTTTAATGGAAACTCTGTACCATGTAGCTCGAACCTTCGATTGGGTAAGGATTTTGCACAATGGTTGTATGGATATTATGTTCCCAGGCACTCAGGGTTGTTGAGAATTTTTCTGTTTGTGTTTTCTTTTTCTCCTCTATTCAAGTTGTTTGCATTAAACATAAATAGTCTTACTTTGGTTAGGAGCTGCACAGATGCAAGGGCAGAACTGGAAGCATATTTCAAAAGATTTGGTTGTATTGCATCGTTTTTGATTTTGGGTCAAATGATAAAAATTTATGTGGGGTTTGAAATTGTTTGATTGTTTTTGACGAAAGAAAACAAAGAGGAAAAAAAAATAAAAAAAACTCAATGTGAAAAAGTGAGGGCTTAGAACTGCCTAACCTCTGAAAGTTTTCCAAAAAGAGCTTACGTCTTCGATGGAGTTTATTAAAGTTTGATGAACTGAATTTTGAAAAGTTTCAAAACCAATCAAAATGTCAGATGCAGAGAATACAAAAAGTCCACAGACATTTAACACTTCCATCTGCCACAAATATTCACCGAAAACAATAAAAGGTTGAAGCATGAGTTTCCTGTTATAAAAGTGTTTATCACTCAGCTATTCGCTTTTTAAAGCATTGTTTCGGTTAATTAGAGAGAAAAAACACACGGAGGTGAGAGATTTTGTAAAAAATAGCAGATACACTCTAGTAAATGCTGTTATTTCGAGGTTTGATTTCTAAATTAGCAACACTGCTTCTAGTCACTGTCAGTTTGAAGAATATTGGCGTTATATTTTCCAATGGAAAGACTTACTTCAGAACAACGCTCTCAAACTCCTCAAAGAATTTGTTTTGACAATCATGGTTAAGATAGCTTCGCTTTCCGATCTATTTTTGGTTTTAAATTGGCAAATTTTGTCTATAGTTGCCCGTGGTGTATAATGGTTAGCGTGTCTACCCTTCGTGTGGGAGGATCAAAATTCAAATCCGAGAAAACACCAATAAGAAAATGTGTTTCCACTGATATCGCCTTTCGCAAGCAATTGACAGTTTTTTCGATTGTAATTTTATGTCATGCAAAGCGCTTATTCGATTAACAGTTCGGAGTCGGTAAGAAATTGAAGGTCCCTTTCATCTCCTTACAAGACATGCGTTAGGCCCCGGGGCTTTTCGCTCTGTTGCGAGTCCCTTTCAATTCATTTTCAAATTGACAAAAGCCACACAGAATCATTTTAAGACTCGAGATTAAAACAAATTCCTCTAGGCCTTGTGACACGACCACTCAAAGATCAACTTAATTAAAAAAAAGTGTAAATCAGTAAAAAGACTAATTACTGAAGACCCAATTGCAGGGAGCTCTGAGTATTTCGGTTAGGAAAAGTGATGAGATGAAACAAAAACTTTTTCCAATGATTGTTAATCGTATGATATTGGTAAACATGAAAAAAGAGGAAGATTTGTGTTGGTATTACTAAGTCACAAGTCGCGTTTGATTCAAGATTTTTGAAATGCTCCAAGGATAAATTCGTTGTTTACTTGGTGCATTTCAAAGTCAGTAAGCGTGTGTAATGAAGCTGGTCGTTGTTAAAAAAACGCATAAGGACCTTAAGCCAGAGAACAAAAAACATTGTGGACCATAAATTCTGTACCACTAGTGGTGGTGAGGAAAAATATGTGATCACATCGAAATGATATAATATAATCAACGATTTTCATGTTTACTTACGATCTAAACATATACACATATAAACTCAAGTTGAGGGCCTTAATGACTATAGGACCTTGGTTGCCAGTTACCAAAAAAGAAAGAAAGAAAGAAAGAAAGAAAGAAAGAAAGAAAGAAAGAAAGAAAGAAAGAAAGAAAGAAAGAAAGAAAATGACCACAAATAGCTTCAAATGACCAACATAATGATCTTTTTTTTTAAGAGGAGGCTTATGCTAATCTTGAGCAATCAGACCTAATTGCCGGTCCATTGTCCTACCAGCCTTCCCTTTTTTGTGGTGCAGTAGATTGAAGTAAGGTGGTTGTTATTCCATACATAACCTCAAGGACGTCCTCCAGGTGAAACTGAGAGGTTGAAAAAAAAGAAGAAGCCCAGAGCGGGGTTCGAACCAATACGTCTGGCCAACCTACTGAACACTCTTCCACTGCACCATGACCGCCCTTGACATTATGATTGATTCCGATAAAGAAAGAAGGAAAGAACAACAAGTTCTCAAACAGAAAAGGCAACATGAGAAGCGCTTGTTTAAGGAAATATAGAAATATCATGATAGAATGAGCTTCAGAATTTGTGGAAAACAAAGAACCAAGTCCTTAATTCACCAAGAAAACGTAGTGATAGAGCTGAAATTATTTCTGAGGATCTCAAAAAGTTACTTTTGCAGACTTAACTTAAACGATGACCATAATAATTTGACGGACATAAATTAGCACTACCCCTTCAAAATTTGCAAAGTAAAAGAGTAGAGCATTTTAAAATACTATCTGATAGGGGGCGCGACAAAATATCTGTTTGCATATCTCATAAGAGGTTAAGAAGCGACAGTTAACTGCGTACTTAGTTTATGATTTTGAGTTGATTTGACCATTTTAAGTGCTAACTTGACGCGTCACAGTTAGCACAGTTAGTGCGTCGAGTTAGCACTTTTTTTAACATGAAGAGCTAAAATTTTGTGGTTTTCAAGATTAATCTACGACAAATTTACGACAGTTAATTGCATACCCAGTTTTTTGCAAGATCGATTTGACGGATTGGGGGGTAGTGCTAACTTGACCGTCAAGTTAGCACTACACACGTTTTTTTTAAACGAAGCGCGACAAATTTTGTTTTCACGACAAATTTACGACAATCCAAAGTTTGTTAAACTGTGAAAATTTTGAAGTGGTTGTGCTTACTTGACGGACATCCATAAGAATGCCATACTTATAGATCAGAAGAAATTAGTTAGCTGCGTCTCACAACATCACACGGGAGATCTTGGCTGCGTATGTCAGCATTGTCAGAAACAAGCTGTGCAGCGTCATGTCTAGTTGCCAAAATACCTTGGTTTTCGGTTCTTAAAACAGACTTTATTGCAAGGTCACAACACATGTCGGTCATTTCAATATAAACACGTGTCATTTGACATCAGTGTTTGCTAACTGAACTCTCACAAGCAAAATCCTAGTTCTACTTCAGGGCGAGTTTTGACCAAGTGAGAAAATAATGACCAGATTTTGACATAAATAACTAAACTGGGAAGCGTGCATATGACAAAAGATGTCACATACAAATTCCCAATCCCCTTATGACTTAAGTTTTCGCAGTTCGTTCTAAAAAGGAAAATTTCCCATTTTGGAAAAAAAAAGATAATTCACTCGGAGTCATTATTAAATTGAGCAAGTAGCCCAAACACACAAAATGATAGAAGAAAACATGATGCTAATTTTTATTTGTATTCCTCAAAAACTAAAGCGCTCTTTGCAATTCGATTTCCAAAAACTGAGGGAGAAATGATAAGAGCATTAAATTTGAGACATCACAGTTTTGAAAAAAAAATTTTATCAAAGTCTCCAATTCACAACTCAATTTAAAATTATAATAAATAATAGAGCATTAGCTCCATAACGGTTTATTAGACATCAAAGTTAGTGTTTCTGTAGATTTTAAATATTCCTTCTGCATTTGTTGTGAGTTTTGCCGCTCCTGTCTACACGAAGGGAGATGTCCAAGCCCAAACCCATTAAATTTTTGTTCTAAGCCTTACCTTCTTGCTTTGGGCATCTTGTCCTTTTCAACTATGTGTAATAAATGGTGAAAATATCACGTTAGTACGTTTCTACACTTCTTTCTAAAATGCAAGAAGAAAAATTTCATTCAATTTCGTAGCGTCTATGTAATAAAAATCCCAATAAGCAGCACATTTAAGTTTTTATTGAAATGTGCAATCAAAGTTCAAGTTTGCTTACAAGCAATGTAAACGGATAACCAGCAGTGCACGTTCAAATCTTAACACACTTCTGATTGCATTCCGTAAATCAAGCTTTTTTCCCTCTCCTTTACAAGGACGCACGTTTATTGACAAACAAATCCCGCAAGCACGAGCTCCAAGCTGTGTCTCACAACATAGCTGTTTGAATAGTTACTATGAGATTACATAAAACAATAACAAAAACGATAGATAAAAACCAAAAACTTTTTCTCTCAAACAAAATGAATTTTCTATTAATGCTAGCCGACAAAACATCACCGTTAAAATATTATCCTTCACCAGATGGAAATCAAATGAATATTTAATGTGTTCGCTCAATGGAACACAGCTTACCACCACTACAAGAATAAAAAAAAAAGATGAAAAAAAAGAAGAAATCTCCACCGAAGAAGCATCACAATATATAAAATCAAATCATCATTGTAGCCTTTTTTGCCTTTTATCATCATCTTTCTCGCATAAACGTCCTTTTTGCTGTGTTGAAAAACAAATTTCATTAATGTCAATTGAAAACGCTCACAGAAGTGGAGCATAGCACCCAAGTGAAGTTAAATCAAAGGATAATGAAGGAGCGGGGCTTCTGCTCTGTTCGTCCCATCGCATCGTATACAGTATACCACTTTGGTTCTTTGTCCCCATGAATATAGATAAATCATCACCGGTTAGTATGGAATGGGGCGGCGAAGGGGGTTTTAGTTGTCTCCCTCTTTGTAATCATCATTGTTGATGGCAGGAAATTTGGCCAAAATTATTTTAGGATCTAATGTTGCTGTGTTGCCATTACTGGGAAACGCGATTCCTTCTCGCTTTCGAAAAATAATGCTTAAAACGGCGGCGAAATTAGATTTCAGCCACTTAAACCCTGCCGCAGAATGGCGCCTGGGAATTGCGTGCGTGCGCTCAAAGCTCTTGGATCCTTTTGATGTCATACGAATTGAATTATGCAAATTGCTTTTGGGAAGCAGAAGTGTCGTTTTTTAGGTGGTCGGAGGAGAGTCAGAGAGTAACATAGAGAGAGAGAGAAAGAGATGGGGAGTAGGGTTGAGCGGATGGTAGAACGGGCGCGGAATGATGTTCTGTGAGCGGGAGTGGTTGAAAGACGATGCGTTGTCGTTTGTCGTTTGTCGTCTTTGGGCTAAAATTGAAAAATGTTTGACAAAAGTGAGCAAAAAGGATTTGAAATTACTTTGTTTGACTGTGGTGGGGGTAATAGGATCACTAAAACGTCACGCACATGTGCGCGCATTCATTCACTCAAAATACGCTTAATTCAATCAGGCTTTTAAATTGCCTTTGAGGAATGGGCAGCAATTAGTGTCGCTGTAAATATAAGTTTACTTAGGAGAGGTGCACTTCCTCTGTCTGAATGAAAATCCCAACCCTCAACAGTCCTTTGAATGCAATTAGCTGATTTCAGAATGGCCAGTAGTCGATTTACGTTTTACATTTTACCCCAAATGCTTATGCGATGTAAAGGATGGATAAGCACCACCACGTTTACCTGAATGCTGACTCTACGCTTATGATGATATTTTGAAACAGCAAAGTAGACCTCTTTTCCCGATGAGAATACATAGGCACACGCACATTTTCCTTGGTGTCGCTGCTAGGAATAGAAAGGTTAATTTATTGCTTAAAGGATGGAAAGGGCTTGCAAATGAGGAAAAGTGTAATTGGCAGAGGCTTGAGAAGCATTTTGAAGGCAATTCCCTAAGATATTATAGCAGTGACATGCTTGAGGGAAACCTTAACTTCACAGTAGGGTAGGGGTTGTTCAAATGCAAACACAAAGTCTGATGAGTACAAAATATTGACCAAACATTTTGACTACAATTCAACAGTGTGTACACTTTGCATTGTTGTTAAAAACTCAGGATTCGATACCAAATTGTGCGCACAAATTTGACATTACACTCAAGCCATCAGATGGGTCAGATAGTCAATAATAAGAAAAAAGGTGTACTCGCTGTGAAAAGCTCAGCAAAAATATCTATTGGATACAAGGCTTAACGCACTGCACCAACTTTCAAGCCCATGGCGGTAGCCATTGAAAACTGTAACAGCTATTTTACAAATTACTACAAAACAAACTTCTCACTCCAAGTTGAACTCTGGAGTGAGAGACAAAAAAGAAGAAGAAAAAACTCAATTCGAACCACGTGTCGATCTAAATCCTTCTGTTTAAGAGGAGAGTAAAACTTTCACCTGCCTAAAATGACAAACAAAATGCCACAATACCTCTTTCCCATTTAACAATCACACACACACACCCAGGATAAAAAAAAACTTTCAAGTTCCATAGTACCGCAGATGAAATAACAATGAGCACCAGAGTGCTGTAGTTTCCTACGTTACACCATCCTTGTCGATACCTATAGGCTAGGTTGATACGAGCACCTTCCTACCATACAATTTTATGCCAACACTACATTCGTATAGATTTCGAAACACCACCATCAGCAACAGCAGAAAAAAAAAATAAAAGGCCAGAGCAAACTTTTTCTTAAATGGGAAAACTTTGAGTGATCCTACAGATGGCTTACTCGATACTCGATTCTAGCTATAAGCTCACTACCCCTCCCATTACACCCACCCTCTCTTGCACGATACACAACGCCTACGAGACCATAAAACTGAAAAATGCAATCCATACGGGGGCTAAAGAGGATTTTGCCAAAGTATCACATCTCACACAAAACTTTTGTTTACTTTAAAGTTTTTCTTCGATTGTGGGATAAAACTAGCAAACGCAACACGAACCTTAAGAGTGAATGAGGTAAAAACTCCAAAAATACAAAGCATACAAGTTTAGGAAAGAAGAAGTTGAAAAGTGGTCACAAAACTAAAAGGATGAGGTGTCTTGTAAAAGGACTTCCCACGAGAAGCTATCGTTTGCTAAATTTTGCCATTTCGAGACTCAATCTCCATTTGGCATGATATACTTTTTCCTTTCTAAAAACAGGAGGGTTATAAATTGATGGGAACTTTTCGTATTCTTGCATAGGAGTCCCATGGCTTTGACACAGAGACAAACAACAAACATACTTTAAAGTTGTTTGTACCATAATACTTCCCTTGGTTATGCTCTGTTTACCGTTCTCTCGAAAGTGATATAAGTTTGGGATGGGATGAAAAAAAAAAAAACTTTTTTAATTACATCTTTATCGGGAATTTTTGATCAAAATAATCGCCAGATGGAATGTGGAAATTGATATGGAGAGTGTTTGAGAGCAGTGGGCTTGGTGTCATAGGGCATTGAGGAATGTTGTTAAATGCCGCATACATTTTGAGTGATTTATTGAATATTTAAAAGGATGAACTTTTCATTTCATTTAGAGAAGGTTCGGTATGAAATTCTCAACCAGACGAATTTGTGAGAGGATATGTTTTTACGTTCGTAAAAAAAGGGAAAAAACATTGCATCAACATTGAATTTTCGATAAATAAAATTTATTTTATGAAATTTTTGGAACAAGTTGAAGTTTCAATATCATGTTTCTTCTGTTATCAAATTTTGCAAAGCCTTTTTTTGTTGAGCAGCTCAACTAGATGTTGAAATCAAAGGACCACCACACAGAAGATAAAATTCATTCGATAAGAAAGAAAAACTAGGGTAGTTATCATTTAAAAAACGTTTTTATAATAGTAACAATATGTCTTGGTACACTCAGAGAGAACGAAGCAAAGACTGAGTGGTTTCGTCATCATTTCCGGGTCGCCACCATACTTGAGCTTTCGAATTGTTGAATGAATTTGGTTTTAGGATTGCGTAAAATTGTTACATAATTTAATAGACCAGCAATAATATATATATATAATAATATATTTGCATTTAAAGACGAGGAATTTGTTACATATTCGGTGAGCAAGCCAAAAAGAATCGCACTTACTGAGTATCCTTAGTGGGCATCAAATTTAGTTATAAAAGTTTTTCATAGCTTTTAATGACTTAACAGCAATAAACCTAAGTCCAGATCATTTAACATTGAGATTGAGTAGAATCAGACAGCTTCTAAAAACAAATTCATTGCTTGGAGATATTTTGTAAAGTATCCCCATTTGGACGCCTGTTAGCATTTGTCAACTTCTCATAGCCACTATGCGATATTTCTGTATTTTAAGCTTTTTCGATTATGTTGAAAAACTCCGAACAAATTCCGGCAAATGTCCAACCCTGGTTCCTCTTTGAAGAAGCTAGAAACATTTGTATGCTAAGCAATAAGTATCTACGATTGGATTTCGTTGTACTTTTATCCTAGCTCAAAATATTTCTCAAAATGAAAAATTTCTTACAAGTTCAACCATCCTTTCCTAACTTCATTTTATCAAAAGGCCAAACCAAACCAAACTTCTTTCTACAGCTAGTTTTTAATCTAAATCCGTTCAGTTGTTGTGAAAATTCAATGTCTACTACACACAGCAGAGAGAAAAGAAAAGAACTAAATAGAATCAGATAAATAAAAAGAAAAGAATAGAATAGAATGGAATAAAATAATATGGAATAGAAGAGAACAGATAAAACACAGTAGAATAGAATACAAAAGAATCGAATAGAATCGAAAAGAATATAATATAATTGAATAGAATCGAAAAGAATCAAATGGAATAAGATAAAGTAGAAAAGAATCGAATAAAATTTAATAGAATCGAATAGAGCCAAAAAGAATCGAATAGAATCAAATAGAATTAAAAAGAATCGAATAAGATCGAATAGAATCGAAAAGAATCGAATAGAGTCAAATAAAATGGCAAAGAAACGAATAGAATTGAATAGAATCGAAAAGAATCGAATAGAATCCAATAGAATAAAATAAAATTGAGAATAATCGAATAGAATAAAATAGAATGGATTATTTAATCCAATAGAAGTAAATAGAATCCAATAGAATCGAATAGAATCGAATAGAATGGAAAAGAATCGAATAAAATTGAATGGAATCGAATAGAATCAAATAGAATCAAGAAGAATCGAAAAGAAAAAAATAGAATGGAGTATATAATCAAATAGATTGAATGAAATCGAAAAGAATCGAATAGAATCCAAAAGAAGCTAATAGAATAAAACAGAATGAAATAGAATCTAATAAAATTGAAGAGAATCGAAAAAAATAGAAGAGAATAGGATAAAATATAATGGACTCGTATGTCTTTGATGTATTGAATAGAATCGAATATACAAAAGGTAAATAAACAAAAAATGGCTGCAGAATTCCAAAAAAATAAAGAACATTTTTTGTTTATTTTTCCTTAAATACTTTTTTGAAAAAAAAAAAAAAAAAATTATAATAATAATATCGTCAGCTTAAATGCAGGACGTTGTAAGTTTTAAAGCATGCTTTGCAGAAATCGCAAAAAAACGCAGACACCTGGTATGCATGTAAAATATTTCAGACTCTTTTCTTTTCTGCGAAATTTTCAGAACAACATAAATAGACTGTGACAACGGCCTTGTCAACCGAAAAGAGTCGGTTCCCATTAGAACACGGTAAACAAATCGGAATGAGCGCTGTTAGTGACAATTCCTCCGAAAGAAGAACACTGCCAGGAAGAGTGCTTTCTCAGTTAGCAGCTCATGATCGGTACAAAATTGTAGACCCTTGAAGTGCGTAAGACCCCATTGCTTCCAAAACTTTTTGCACCAAATTTTTTTATTTTTTTTTTATTTTTCAAAGAAATTGGCAACTGACACCTTTTGGTCATGCTTCCACCTCGATACCCATGAGTCAGAGAACTCTTTTTCCAGCATATGACAAAAATCAGAAAAAACGCCTGTTAGACTTTGAAGTGAATATGTGGCTATACCGCAAAAATTAAAAAAATCTGAAAACCTTTGAAGGAATTTATTTTAATTTTTTCGCAAAAATAATAATTAAGCCACTTGCAAACGTGGCGAGTGTAAATTTAGCGCTAAGCTTCCTTCAAGCGTGAAATAAGTTGCTTTTTTTTTGTTGGTTTTTATATTTGTTTTTATACCTTTAAGGACATTATTATTTTTTCATTCATTTTATGTGTACTCATAGCAAACTTTGTTCAGGCAACGAATGAGTGAAAATGTTTTCATTTTCATTAAGTTTGTTTTCCTGCAGCAGAGAGAGAGAAAACCCAGAAAAGCGAACGAATTGACTTTTGACTGGTTAACCGAGAAATGAATTACTCTTGGTTTGTTCGGGTTAAACGCAAAACTGTTTACTCGGGCAGCAAGTTGTTCATATGAAAATTAAGACAGAGTAAAGGTCGTTCAAAAGAGGAGAATGCTTTTGCGTAAATTACGGACATTTATGCGCCGTTGTGAATTATGAAGTTCTTTTTCTTTTTTGATCCTGCAACCAAAACAAAATTATGTTGCATTTGATGGAATAATTGTTCTTGTGCAATTTTAAGGTTTTTTTTCTAGAACCAGCAGAACAGTGCGGTGTTTAAACAAAGTTTTCCTGGCCTTATCCAAAACAATGGAATTAAGTTATTTGTCCAAACGTATCAACAAATTGAGAACATTCTGTAATTTTCTCAGTTAGAATTAATTAATCGACAGCGTCATGCAAGTAGCAGTGCATAACGGGAAAACATGTGGTCATCAACTACATTCCGATAGAAAAAAAGGCCTAGGCCCATGGTAACCGTGCTATTCACTTTATTTCCTGGACCGTGATACCTTAACGATGACAACAAAAAAAGCAGTAGAGAATTGTTGGCAAGTATCGCCTGCATCTTAGGATGTCTGAAAAGGTGCAATTATGTTATCTGCTAGTGTACAATGTTACCTCAAAAGCCTTGTTTTGATATTATCCATTTCTCGACAAGGAGTCAAAATATAAGGCCAATCTGTTTTGACACCGAAACCGCGTGAACTGTAAACGTATACAGTGCTACAGTTCAACAGCATCAGATGAAATGATAGTGCACAATAGTTTGTAATAGCTTCCAGTTGTGTTAACATTATCCGCAAGGTAGCACATTTCACAATTATGTACCCAGTTAGGCACTGATCTGAACTTGTACAGCCAGCAACCGACAAGTCCATTGAAAGGGACATAATGTTGGATAATGATTTGTCTATGTGAGGCTTTAATCACATGATGAGAATAGGTTTTAGGTGTTTTTTTTTTTTTTATTTATAACATCGTCTGCTCAACATACACACATAACTTGTATCATTCTGCTTCTGATTTGACTGACAACATTCACGCTTTCATTCCAATTACAGAAGCATCCTTCCACCCAACTGGTTATGTAACGATTCCACATAACTGTTTTGATGGCAATCTTTGTGAATGCATTGCACATGAATAATCCATGAAATTGTATTACCTACTTGCTTTGTGTATATGTGTACTTATCCTAGTTTACACCACCACACCGAAAGCTTATTCCCAATGCATTCAACAGTAATTGATATCCCGAAGCATAACACAATTCGAATGCACGAGGGGAGAGGGTTTCTGCATAATTGAAGTTAATTGAACCGAAAATTCTGTCGCAGGATATCGCTGATATGGCCCCATTATGGTTCAGCTAATTTGGCATCGATTCACTCTTCCTTGATTACCACGTAGGTACGTCACCCAAAATCCTGACGACAATCCGCGGATGAATTTTTATTTTTTTAATTACCACGTTAAGGAGCAGATTGCAGCAGCGAGCAAAGCTTTAAATTTAAAGAGTGGCACAAACGTAATTAATGTCAAACTTTGAATATAACTAACGGATATGTTGTGTGTACCATGAAAAACGTGAATTCGTGTTGTCATAAGAACGATGGCTCCTCTAGTTGGGGGAATGCCTGCCTGTCAGTCAGTCAGTGCCAGAGGGACGGATGACATTTTTATGGCATATTAAATGCCGAACAAAAAAATAGAATACATAAACAGAGAGCTCCTCCATCAGCATAGGGAAGCTCTTCTATACTCGTATATACTCAAAGGACAATGCCGTCAGACCGAAAAAATTTTGAATGAAATAACAGTGTACATCCGAAAAAAAACGTAGTTCTTCATCGTTCTTCGACAAGGCGAGGTATTTTTCTCCCTCCTATTCCAAGTCCTTAAACGAAATTTTTTGTGTCTTTTTTGTAGTGGCTTTTACGATCACTTAAACATTTTTATTTGTCCCAAAACGAAATGCTGTGGGTTTGGTTTCTTCTCTTTATTTTGCATGGCAGGACTCTTGGTTGTTTAGTGACTTTGAGACTCCTGTTTGCACGACATGCGTCACATTCAATGAAATCAAGTTATAAACCAAAAGTGGAATCTCCTTGTCCTGTCAATGTAAGTTTTTTTTTTTTTGTCTTCTTCTTCTTTATCTTATGTTGTTATGGCGAAAAAGGAAAAATAATAAAAGTCTGGCAGCCATAAGTGCTTCGTAGAATGGCATGAAGCTCAAAATGTAGCAAAATCGGGGTAGGAAGGGGAGGGGGGAGGGGGGAGGGAGGTATGGTGAATGGGGAGTTGTGGCAAGCCCTTCGAGGATGTGACTGACGTTTGTGCGTGGGTAATGAAGACTGTTTAAACGTCAAATGTCTCATATGTGTTTTCATTATCTTGTTTTCTCCTCTTTTGACATGAAGAAGATTCTCCTGTTTGACAGTGATGGAGAGGTTCTTGGATCAATATATTTAATTTGGTCTGAAAGAATACAGAGCTCTTGAAAGCTGTTAACATTTTTTTCTGACGTTTCTTTTTTTGGAGGAAATGCGTCTTTTTCCAGCGATATTGATAGTAACCAAATGGCTGTCCTTAAAACGAGAGTCCAAGAGCAAATCTTTTTTTTCTCTCGAGAGGACTATTGCTATTTTCATTTTGTAAGCATTAACAGAAAGATAGTTTGATTATAAGGAGCGTTCTTGCAAAACTCTGGGCGGTTCCTAAATGAAGCCTATTGTGCCAACGCAGGCGAAGTTTCAGAGAAGTTCTTTGGTTCCTGAACAGAATCTGAACTTAATTGTCTTCTTTGGGGGAAGGGAGTTTGAGTTTCTGTAAGGGGATGATCTCATAGTCAAGTATTTGCTTTCGAAGGCAGAAAAGTGCTGGACAATCTGTAATATTCTGCAGAGAAGTTTCTTCATTTTCGAGGCATAGTCTGCAGACAGGGCCTGCTGCCAGCCTCATTGATGCTATTTTTTAGAGAACAGTAGCCTGTTAATAGTGCGGTGCAAGTTTTGAGGACCTCGTTATTGAGGTTCAGTAGGAATTTCGATTTTTTTCCAGTATATTCTATCATAAAATGCTTTGGTTCAGGAGATGAGATACGTTAAGCTTCAGGACCGACGATGCACCGTCTCCATCTAGGATGTCTGCCTTCTCGTTACCATCATAGTCTTCGTGTGCTGGGATCCAGCGGATGATGACAGAGTTTTTTTTGAATCGTATGACAGGTGAGCTCATTGCTGTTTGAAAAAATGAAGATAGTTCTGTTGTTTGTGTTCGATGAACTTATTATTCTCGAGCAAGGGCTTCAGCTTGGAAAATGGATGAATGATAACCAAACATTTTCAATTCAGTTAAAAAAAAGTCTGTGTAAATGAACGTCAGTTCGATGTTCAGTTGAGCTTTTATTTTATTTGTGAAAAATCAAAATCAGAAAGAAAACTAAGAACGGAACTGAAAACGCATCAGAGTTTGGCATTTAGACATAAGTTTAAGTAAAAGCTCAACTGACACCTCAGCTGAAACTTAAGCAGAAATGATCGTCTAAAAGGGCCTTTACTGAATACTTTGTTCTTGGGAGTTGATGCTGTTTCTAGTTTTAATTTATTGCACAATATTTGGTGAATCAATCGAATTCGTTTGAGAAAAACTCCTTTGTCACTGCTCCGAAGAATAGCAGTAGCAAGACACGCCTACTTTGTGGTTTTGAAATTTTGAAGATGTTTTTAAGCCTACAGATTGCAGTTCCCTTTGATAAGGGAGCCAGCCGGCAATACAAGTGATAACTAATCGCTTAAAACACATTAACATTCAAGGTCCGATGATAGACCCTTGAGGAACCCCATTTGGATTATGGGTATGAACTTGTTTTAGGTTATTGTGTAACTGAACAGAACTGCAGTACGAGGTACGTTCTAAGATATAAATTCCTTCTCTCTGATTTTTGCACTCTTTGAGGTTTTCGTATAATCGAAATGGCGGAAAATACAGTTGAGGAGCTCAACGTACATTTAAAAATTATTTGTCATATCCGTGACTCATGATCTGTTTTTCGTATTCCCCCACTGAAAATATTTTCACATTTCACACATGCAACGATTAGAAAGGAACACAAAAAAGAACGTAAAATTTCAAGCCTTCGCTTACATATTTAAGTAAGTTCTCATATGCTAACTTAAATTTTAAAGGGTCATCAAAATCATCGGTTGATATTAATTACACCAGTGTAATCAACTTCATCTTTGTGAACAAATAAACGAAATAAACACGTCACGTACGTGTACGCGTCGATACGTGTCTCCCATTCATTGTTAGCTTTGTCAATGCAACGCAGTCGCATCTATATACGATTTCTGTACCCAACAACGATTGTTAGGGCTTTGGGTTTGATGCCAACCTACTCAACCAATATTCGCTGAATTTTAACCATCACATTTACCAGTGGTTTTACAAAGCGGACTATCGCTTCCACACTCACCACGCAATGATAGCCAAAAGTGAGTACCCATACAACTTTGTACAATAGCTTCTGTCATGGATATCTCCTGAGTTGAGATGTGATAATACCATATTTTTGCATCATTCAGCCTAGGTGAGTGCTGATGGATGTCAATGCTAGTGATGCAATGACAATGATGTTGATGATGACGACAGACGACAGGAATAAAGCAGTCAACCACTAAGTCATTCGAAAGCTCGAATGATTATTGAACGATGTTCGGTTGTGGTATTTTATGGAATTTCAAATTGATGTACGAGGCGAGGCGACGCGACGTGTGGGCGGTCGTTAGGTTTCAGTTTCAACAGAAAATGTTGGGTACTCGTTAAAGATGACAAATGGTGCCCTGACTCACATTTATTGAGAGATAAAAGGACTACAGTTGAATTCACATTGGCTTTAATCTAAAACCGTTTTATAAAATTCTTATGTGACCTCCAAAAACACAAAATTTCCATCACACAAATTCAATTGAACAACAAACAGAAAAATAAATTGTAAAAATAATTGACATTTCCCAAGCGCGACACACCATCAGATTATGCTACTTCATTATTTCTATGAGAGCCATTTTACAATCCAAACAATTTAACAATTAATTTTCTCGTCTCCGTGGTTCCATCAATAGAATCTTACAGCACAGTTTCCCTTGAATTTCGTATCCTTCTCGGAGGCAACTCTCCAAATAAGAAAGTTTTTTCTTCGTTATATTTACATCGCTAATGTGTCGTACAAATCATTAAGTCCTTAGGATGCGCAACGATCTTGTAGCAATTCCTCCAGACATGCCTTGCTATGGCTAAGGAAAAAATCAAGACAAAAAAGAAAGAGAAGAAAATCCTCTAACGACTTACAACCCCACCCCAATTATCTTATTATCCTTGCAATGCAAACCAATTCGTTCCTTTAGCTTTTTCCCATTCCTTAGCCATCGTCGTTTACATAGACATTCATTTGGCCAAACACAGCTGAGACGAATACAGCAAAGAAAAAAAAGCAGAAAAAGAATAAACATTGTCACGAAGAACCAAGAATGGTGGAGGACAAAAAAATTTTCTTCAAGTATTTTTAATGGGCATTTTCCCCTTCAATCGAAAATGAATAAAAATACAAGAAAAGGCTTTGGCAAAGAGGAAGAGCAAAAGGAGATTATCTACCCGCAAAGATTTGCATTAAAAAGCCACCCTGTGTGTCGCGCTTTCATACCACTCATTCAGCTATTTTCTTCTTCTATTGGAGTTGGAGCAACAACAACAACAACAGCAACAACAAAAAAGGATAATTGACTTTCAAATCAGCTTCCGATAAACTTTTATCACTTTCGGGTGTCGTGCAATCAATTTCTATGAAGATTTTCCTTGAGCATAGGAAGAATAACGCCGCAATCGAACGGATATCATGTGTGTGTGCTGGAAACGGAAGTACTTAGGTAAACGGAAATAACAACCAAGGTAATCAAAATGAAATAAAAATGTTAATGCAAGTTTCTTTGTGTGTTTGGTTTTTAAAGCATCGTGGTTGAAAGAGTTTTGAGGGACTTAGCGGGCATTGAATTTGCAGCAGATTTTTAGATTTTTCAAGGACTTGTGATGAAGGAATTTGAAGATTAACTTACGTGATTAAACTAATCTTTTGAGCTCCCTCAAATATGTCAGGCTTCGAGGCGCTACGAAGTTTGTTGTGCTCTTTTGCTAGTATGTAGATCCTTTGACGTATGAACATCCTTTACAGACCAATTCCTGTACGTAAACTTGAGAAAGCATAAGCTGCGAAATGATAAGCTGCACATTTATCCAAACATGGAAGAGCTTCAATTGCGAAATGTAAAACTGCAGGACTCTCTTTCAGCTACAGCCTCACAGTTTGAATTTTCTCGGCATTTCAATTTTTTTTTGTCCCTCATCTGTAAGTCGTCCCCAACATAACATTCACTCTCCACAGTACCCAGGAAAATGCTACTAAATTACTAACTCTTTTCTAATCTCGCAACACATTTTGAATATTGCATCTTCAATGTGGTGTGTTTCTTTTTACGTAGAACAACAGCACTAACTACATAAAAATCCATGTAATAGTTCTTCAATTACAATAAAGACATGAATAGCTTAAGACATCCTCCTTCTATCCTTTGCAACAAGAAGTAGCTGAACAAATTTTCTTGACTCCTATCAAACTCGTCTGGAAGAAGGACGTATACTCGTATACAAAAACATTTTAGTTTTTTTCTCATTTTACCTGACAAACTTGCTGTTCTCTTGTCTTCCTCAGAACACAGTTCAATTACTTCATTTTAAATTTTTTTTAAATTTTAAACAGCAAATCGAAAAAGATTTCCCTTGCCTATCCAAGATGCTTCCGATGACACCAACCACGACGACGCGACGACGACAATAGCAAAGCGTATGAACGTATGAAATCACTGCGCAACAAATCCTAGTGCATTGCTCCTGCATGCCATCACCTTGAATAATCCAATTTGCAGGAAGCACCAGGATAATGGCATCACGAGAAAATGAAAACAAGTGACAGGAGCATTGGTGTCGCCATGGCATAGTGTTCGACTAGACGTAGACGCCAAGAACGTCCTCTCCTTGTTCGCTTCTTCCTTTTGCTTGAGTGAACTGAACCACCTTGTGTTTATGTTTCCTTGTTATGACATCTTATTTTCCTTCCAAACCACCGACTCAAAGTCGGTTTGGCATTAAATGACACGATAAAGTTAACACACCGGACAGCTTTGTTATACGTTTACCTATACATACCGCACCGCACAGCCAGAGTCTTGTGCTATTAGGAGTGCGGGGCAAGCTCAAAACCACAACATAAAATCAAAGAAAATCATGTCCAGGCCAGGACTTCTATATTGGTAAAGATAAAATCAAAAGGAAGGTCATATTTTCTGGATTCCACCTCCTTTTGCGGGAATCTTTAGGCAAATGCAAATCGCTTTCTATACCCATATACAAATATTCATACGTTTGTCTGTCTAGAGCTGTCACAGTGGTTGTCAAGTTGTCTTGCTGCACCAATTCATAGGTATTCGTTCGTGCCTGGCACCACAGGACTAACCTCAATTATTTTTGCCTCCCCGAAGAAGTGTAAACATACCTTAAGACTGTTGCCAAAGAATGTTGTGTCTAATCGTTCAGGAAATTAACACGTTAAAACTGTACTTAGAATGTGAATTTATGGTCGCATTCGTATTCGGTGTTAAGCAGTTGGGTCAGGAATGGAGATTGGTAAGACGAGCGGGAGTGGAAAACGCGCGGTTTTATGCATTGGTAGCACGCAAATAGCTACAATGGCTGGTTTATGGAAAAGGAAAAAAGAAAGAAAAGATAAATGGTATGAATGGATGGTGCTAGGATGGATATGTTTAGGATATGCAATGACTATGCAGAAGGATAAATGTGTTGGATATGTATGCAAAGACACAAACAGCAATTCCTTTACTTCCTTTGGGCTTAACGAGCTCGAAGCGCGCACCATTGTTGTAAGCCATGAGATATGAAACAGAGTTGTTGTTTGTCGTGCAAACGGCTTTGGAAGTTTTCATGGGAAATAGTTCAACGAATGTTATGATTGTTGCCAGAATATAGTGAACTGCAATATAATTTGGATATACATATTTGAGGAACACAAGAATTGATCACAGAAAATTTACTTCTGCTAAATTGAAATTCATTCAAACACTCCGAGCTTGCATTGAAAGCTGCTAACTTGGAGTTTGAAACATTCCGGTGCACGATATTTTTGTTTTATTGTTAGTTACCGATTTGTTTTCAAGGATCCGCTCCCAATCAAATCAGATTCAAATTTATATCAACAAGAAAGTCCATAGAGCTTCCTGTACCATAGGGATATGTAAATTCACAGGGCGAGAGAGATTTCATATAAAACTAGAAATATGATTGGAGATTGGCCCCACTGCGGCTATAGTGGGAGTGAACAGCAGTTGCGGCAAACCAACCACTGCGTTTGATCTGACGCAATTGCATTTAATTGATCGCATTTGCGGCTTGACGATTCCAAGCCAACCACAGTCGCAGAAGACATCAGTCAGGAGGTCTTTACAAGTATTGTTTGAGCCTCGGATAACTTTTGACATGTCCACAGGAGTTATGGTTGTGGTTCAATTCACAATATCTCAGACGACAGAAGGTGCAGACTGATTACATAGCAATACTTTTGTGGCGACTGGTTGCATTAACGTTCAAATTTTCTAACAAGCTAGCAATATCAAAATGTTAAGAAGCTAAACAATTAACGAAATTCAGAGAGACTTGAACTTTAGAGGAAGAGTACTTTCATTAAACTATGCATTATGAAGTTGCCTGACGACCTTACCAATAGTGAGGGGATAGTAATGATATGGGCATAATGAGTCATATCAAAAAATTACTATCAGAGCCTCATCACTGGTGGGGAACAGTAAATCTGACTTGAATGACCATAAGTGGGAAACGTAGTATTTGAACCTTACCACTAGTGGGGGCATAATAAAAGAACGAGATAAAAAAATTTAAACAAAGAACAAGCAAAATATTTTCTGTTCCGCAATCTCAATTCATAAAATATGCTGACACAGTTCATTAAATTCTCATACCAACGATACCACGTTAACATGATTCCAATAAAGCTTCTTACAAAGGTTTTTTTAAAATTTTTTCTTGAACACAAACTGAGTACACCTGTGTTTTTCACAATTCAATTCCGTAACGCATCTGAAACCTCGTCACACAAATCATTCCAAAACCCATGATTCGCTATGTTAACTTTAGCTATTTTGAAGTAAGTTATCAGTGATCTTCAAGTCAAAAATACATTTAAATCACAGGTAAATAAAAAAGCATACAAAGCAAATAAAAATCCAACTAACTAACTGACACAATCATATGTGTCTTGTGTCTAAATACCCTCCACCACCAAAAGGAAGAAGTCCTTGGGAAAGCATATATCACTGGGTGAGAAAGAGATCAGTTACAACCTATGCTAGAAAGGCATTGGAGTTTTTTCAGTATGAGGAAGACAAAAATCTATTGAGGCATCTTGTTAAGAAGTTTTATTGCATTAAATAACAAAGAAAAAAAGAAGCAAAATAATAATAAAAAAAAAAAAATATAAATCTAACACAGAATCAATTAAGAAATCTTAAATCAATCTCAACAATAAATTACACAATTAATATTGCTTTTTTTCTCCAGTAATATATTTCAGATTTTTGTGGCCTAGATTTTCCTCATCAAATGCAAACACACACAAAAAGACAATGAAATTATTACCCAACCAAAAGAGTTTCATATAACTTCGTTCATAATGCGAACTTAAATGTTGCTCCTTTGCTAATGATTGTTCGCGTAGCTAACCTCATATCGTTCCATTTTGTTCACAATGTTGTCGTCATTTGTAAGGAGTTCTCACAATTCTCAACCCTAAACGTGTGCACAACAGTCGTCTGTATAGCACAATTTCTCCTATCAAAAGAGCACTAATCATTGCTCCATTGCTGGTACACTCATACCCCAAAAAGGAACAAGAGGAAGAAAGCACTTAATTTTATTTTTACCAAATGTATGCCAACACTGCCTGACGCCTCTACCCCATTCCCTCATCTCATTTGCTCAGCATACTTTAAAGAAAGAAGCACATAGCAGCGTGGACGATATGATATCATGGCCATAATGTTCTTTAATGTGAAAACTTTTGAATATCAGCGCATATTTGACAACTGTTTGAAAAGGAGTTGAAATTTGGTTAATTCATTTGGGGGGTGGTAGGGGTTTAGCTCCCACCCTCACCTCTGGAACACTTCAAAAATTGCTACACATTTTAAGAGGGAACTGTATTCATTGACTCTTGGGGAGATGGTTGGTAGAAGTTTTGGAGACTCTTGAGATCCAAACAGGTCCGCTTGATTGAAGACACAAAACGAAGGCGCATAGTATTTGTGACAACTTTTTCTATTCGATATGGCTGCCTGATATAAGTTCTCCCTTGAATCAAATTTTCATCACATTTTACAATAGCGTCCAATTTCTTAAAGCTCCCGCCTCTCCTACTTTGTCATAACATCTCAAAGAATGATTTAGGCATCTGTGATTCCTGAGTGTACTGTGGATCAGCAGTGTGAAACAGATAAGTGGGAGACCAGTGATCCCTTCGAGATCATGTTATTCTGTTACAATTCGTGGCCAAAACCAAACTTCAACTAAACAAAGCCACTAAAATACGGCCCTGGATGTGGCAAAGAAAATATGTGCAACTTTTTCACACAAAAACTTCCCTGTTTGCTCTTTCAACTGAAGTGTGGGTGAGTGCGTGTGTCTCTTTCGGAATATCCTTCTCCAGGATTGGCACATTTTCTTATACACCTTCTTCAAAGGATGTTCCATTGGTATAGTGGTCTGGCTGTCTTCAGAGTGTTTTTATTAAGCGCCCAAGGATATAATTTATTACACTCCAGTGAATAATCAAATAAGTTTTACGCAAAGAAACACAAACTTCTCTTCTTCCTACACAGTATAGTTGCTATGTCTATCTGTTGTTGCTATTGTGTTGTATCGGTGGTGCAAGCGGCGGCGATAGTATGTGGTATCATGGTTTCACTCTGCGGTTGTGAAACTGGCTTCGATAAGAAGTTCCTCAAGTTTTAACGGCTTTCGTTGTTGGTTAAATGTGTGCTTGTTGCAAGTGATGTAATTAAGTCCAAAAGAAAGGACCTCACTCCCACTTTGTCCTTACCGCAAATAAATTCTGTGCTTGATATGGCAGTCCAACCACGAAAAGGGGCCATTAAATATGTATCAAACGCTGCCGCTGCCGTTCGCCATGAATGTCCTTAAACTTTGTGAGGTTTTACTGTTTTGTATCCTCCTCTATACTATAAGTGTTGGCTTGACGCTGATACAGGGTGTAGATGGAAGTGTGGATGTATCCTTGAACAGTATTCAAATATAAATCATTTTCCCATGGCTTTTCCGCCGCAGAGCAACTATCTCTCATATTTTTTTGCTTCACAGCATTTAATCAGATTTTATCAGCGCGGGATCCCTTAATCCCATACACATATCCTGGCTGGCGTGCGGCTTGGGTTGTATGTATTCGAAATTCGTTTTTGATAGTGTGATTACGTAGACACAGGTTGGTTTCGTGAATGCGGGTATGAGTTTTCTTTTCTTTTTTGGATTTTTTCTCCTTTAAAAAAAGGCTTCAGATTGAATCTGGTATTTTAGTATTTGTTCCTTTTCTTTTTATTTCAGGTATCCTGTCAACGTAGTCATCGTCGTCGTCGTCGTCTCGTGCCGCACTCTTTTGCCTAAGCAAATACGTTATTTATTATATCCCACAGAGTTAATCTTTCTGCAATTTGGTATTTTTTCTCTTCTTTTATCCTTCCTTTGTGTGGAGTAGCTTTGGTCCGGGATGAATCTATTGCGTTTTAATGATCATATAAGGTTCATCGAGAGCAGTGTTTTTCTCCGAAGAGATAGAAGTGGATTTTCCAAGATATAAACAAAAAAAAAAGTTAAAATGCTTTTTTTATTTAAAGTGCTCATCTTGGTCCTTGTTATCAGACAAACAGGATTTGCATAAGATGTCTGCATTCAAACAATTTAGAAGGGAAACTCAGGTAGGTAAAATGGTTCGGTTTTATGGAATGAGTCTGCTGGTTTATCGCTTCAGAAGTATTAAATTGTGTCTGTCTCCTTTTTTATTTATTAACGAGGGGTGCTTAGACGCAGTACTAAAAAAAAAAATCTTTGTTTGAAAATAACTTGCAAGTTGATTCACTTTAGCAACACATACACCTTAAAGCCTGCGTGAAAGACGACGAAGTTTGGCGATTAAAAAGTAATTCACTGCTAGAGAAAGTTATATCTTATATCTTAGATACGAAGTGACGCTTTTAAGGACCAACAAAGCACTCGGATATACTCAGCTATTATTGAGTGAATTGAACCGTAATATTGGTGGTAAAATAAAATTGATTTCGTCGGTAAATTACTTAAGTGGAAACAGAATATACTCTCATCCTTTCACATTTTCAGGATGAAAAGAATTGGAAAGTTAATTTTTTAAATGGCACTTTTTTGAGGGGAGATATGCAAAAGTTTTCGTGTTTTCAGGTTTAAACAGAAAAGTTTGAAATTCTTTCCGCAATGATGATGCAAAACTTTTTTTCTTCCTACGCAAAAAATGTTGTATGCAGGGAATTTATTAATAGAAGCTGGGGATTGGATTTCATGATCCTCCGTGTCTTTTTGACTTTTTTATAAATAGGAAAGAAGACCTACCTTTATGAACATCGAAGGGAATAAACGTTTGGATAAATGCTTTCTACTTAATAAACAAAAATTTTTATAATCCTTACAGGAACCAGCGAAGGATCCCTTTTTAGTGCTGACTCGTTGGCTTTCTGTGTTTCTGCTCATGCTGTATTTGCAATGCTTCGTAATACAAAACACCAGCACAATTAAAAAACTGGGGTTGCTTCATCGCCGTCAATCCTATTCTAATGAATCTTGGTGCAAAAGTTGGAAACCATCTTTCTGTGTTTCTGTCTCTGTCTCTGTCTCTGTCTCTGTCTCTGTCTCTGTCTCTGTCTCTGTCTCTGTCTCTGTCTCTGTCTCTGTCTCTGTTTCTGTCTCTGTCTCTGTCTCTGTCTCTGTCTCTGTCTCTGTCTCTGTCTCTGTCTCTGTCTCTGTCTCTGTCTCTGTCTCTGTCTCTGTCTCTGTCTCTGTCTCTGTCTCTGTCTCTGTCTCTGTCTCTGTCTCTGTCTCTGTCTCTGTCTCTGTCTCTGTCTCTGTCTCTGTCTCTGTCTCTGTCTCTGTCTCTGTCTCTGTCTCTGTCTCTGTCTCTGTCTCTGTCTCTGTCTCTGTCTCTGTCTCTGTCTCTGTCTCTGTCTCTGTCTCTGTCTCTGTCTCTGTCTCTGTCTCTGTCTCTGTCTCTGTCTCTGTCTCTGTCTCTGTCTCTGTCTCTGTCTCTGTCTCTGTCTCTGTCTCTGTCTCTGTCTCTGTCTCTGTCTCTGTCTCTGTCTCTGTCTCTGTCTCTGTCTCTGTCTCTGTCTCTGTCTCTGTCTCTGTCTCTGTCTCTGTCTCTGTCTCTGTCTCTGTCTCTGTCTCTGTCTCTGTCTCTGTCTCTGTCTCTGTCTCTGTCTCTGTCTCTGTCTCTGTCTCTGTCTCTGTCTCTGTCTCTGTCTCTGTCTCTGTCTCTGTCTCTGTCTCTGTCTCTGTCTCTGTCTCTTTCTCTGTCTCTGTATCTGTCTTTGTCTCTTTCTCTGTCTGTCTCTGTCTCTGTATCTGTATCTGTCTCCGTTCTGATCCGCCAAAGGCTTGAAGAGAAAAGGAAATATGAGTTACGAATGATTCTTACCGAAATCTTTTATCACTTATTACGATCGGTCTAAATTGGTGATACAGTGGTGGAGTTTAGTCATAGTGAAACCAAAACCTTACAACAAATGTACACCTTCACAGCAGCCGAACAGCCGAAGCACCACCAGCTGTATCAACAAACTTTTTGGGGCCAGTAACATGAAGCTACAAGTCTACAAGTCAAGAACCATTCGTAGGAATATGTCCATTGCATATGTAGAAGAGCAACCCAACTTGTAGCTTTGCGTTACAGAAATGTTTTGAACTTGTCATAATTAACTTCTGTTACAAGTACTTGTAGACTTTTGTTACAGGTCCTGATGTTTTCTGATATCGCATTCAATTGTTGAAGTAGAGAATCTATTTTGGTGTAAATCTACTGTCTATATAAAACGCTAGAACGAAAGCAAGTTCTCGGTTGATGTCGTGTCTCTTGTTATGTAACTCAACACAACCCACATCGTGGATGCGTGAAGACACTTCCTCTACGAAAGTTAATTTCTTGGAATCAAAAGTCTTGAATAGTTCTCCTCGCTTTTCCCAGCCAGAAATAGACTCATTGGCCTGGTTTCTGTCGGTTTAGTGTCTACATTTTCTAAATAGTTTCAATGCAAAAATGTGGACAATTTTTCAAATTGAAACACTTTAAATTCAACATCGCATAGTCTTCTAATGCTCAGGTATCATTCTGTGATATTTTACCTATTTCGACATATCACGTACCTATATACACTTCTCCTAACACAAACAAGATTATGATCCCGTCCGGACGTGCCAGACGACATAAAGTATCATCATCATTCCAGTAATCAGTCATCAGTGCGACCTTCAAGCGAAATCGTACACCCGAGGTTAGTGCAGAGGGCAGTATCCAGTGGTATGTATCATTGCCAACCATAGTTATAAACCTTATCAATGTTACACCATCAATAGGGCTAAAAAAGAACTCAAAACAAGGCCACCCAAAAAAAGCTTAAAAAATGTGTCCTCTAAGCAACTAATGTAAATAATTCAGATTGATCGTAAGTAAAGAGTAAAAAAAAGGACACCACGCATATTAGAATACAATACAAATACAGAGTACCTATCCTCTTTCGTAGTCCCACAATTCTCAAACAAGCTCTAGAAACTGATTACAATCTCTCGGCACAACACAACTACCGACAAGGACAAACATTTACTGCATACAAAATAAGCTGTAAGCATCCTTGTTACAAAACGCCCAATGGGTGCTTCCATTGCTGTGCTATGTTTGATCTTCACTTCATACGGCTGTCATTCTTTCGTCATTTACAAAACCACGTTATTTATACCGATGATTGAGCTACCCATTGACACATTATCCATATACGACCCGAAATCAGAGTAGGGACATTATCGAGTGACAAAATTACGCACACACTTAATTCATTGCCACGCATCACTTCGTTAGTAAGTGAAAATGGCAGGAAAACTTGTTAAAGTCCTTTCATGTATTAAATACCTCGGAGCTTGTAAAAGAAAACTTACTCGCACTACTTGTAGAAGTTTTGCGCCTCTCGCTACTTCCTCCCTAACTCTAGGTGTATTTTGTACATAGGTACTAGCTCTATTCAAGGGGGAAGAAAAGTTTCTCTGTCGCAGCAGTCGGTGTAGTGTTTCGTCCTGAATGGAGCAATATTTCTATTTAATCAACAGCTACGGAAATGAAACGTTTGAAAAAGTTTTTCTCAACCAGACAACAAGGGCATGAGAAAAAAAAGAGGAAGAAGACGAAGAAAAATAATAATAATAAAAAAAAGGAAAACTCATCCTTAAGCGTATTTAATTATGTAATTGAATCGTAAGCACGATAAATTCTTCAACCGCTTCAGGCTGTCGTGAGCAATCTAAAGCTCCGAAAGGATCAAAATCTTTTGGTTTTGATGTGAAAGTATGCGAATTTGTAAAGAGCGAGAGATTTTTTCTGGCTTTTGTTTCTTATATTCAACAAAGAACACACTAACAGCTAACTTCAGGTGAACTCTTGGGTAGAAAAGAAGGCAAAAAGGAAAGGAATTATGTAACATCTCTCAAACAGAAGCATTTTTTTTTCTGAGTCGAAACTGTAAAATATACGAAGAAGAAAAATAAGATTTTTTGGCAAAAAAAAAAAGATGAAAGGAGAAATTTTCAATGCTCGAATAAAGATATTTGGTCTAATGAAAAGAAGAGCGAACTTACATACAAGGACGATGTATTTTTTTACAACGAGAAAGTAAATGTTTTGAAAACATAATCCTTTTCCTCGATTTGTAGAAACAAGCGCTCATTCAAGTCATGAAAAAGGGATATAATTATGTAAGTGATACATTTTTAGGGGCTTCTAGAGTGGGTGTTGAGAGGATACATTGAATTATTTCCAGAGAATCCCTTAATGATTACAGCTTTATTTTCAAATAGTTGAGGTGTTTTTCTTTTGTGTTCGACTTCGATACGTTGGCGTTTAAACAGAAAATATGAATTTATCAAATATCGTTCGTAATTTAACCTTTATTTTGGGATCCAGCAACTTGTTCGCGACTGTTGACATTTAGTTCATTGTAGTGACTCAATCAGTTGATTTGTCTTGAATTTTAGACAGAGATCAATTCAGTGCTATTGACGGGAGAGTGAGATTCATCTAAGATGATATTTAGACCGCTTGAAATTTAAAAAAATTTCCGAACTTTTGGCACGGAACGATTCAGACACTTTAAGAGACTTTTCAATGAGCCTTGTCCGGAACTACAAATTTTAAACTACATATTTTAAAATACAAAGTTAAACTAACGACCCAACGACGCCGACGTTTGAATGCTTCAAATGCCTTTTTTTTACTTCAACACAGTCTTTTGAAGATTAGATGTCGATTTTGTGGATATTGCTTCAGTTCGAAGGCTTGTTTTAAGTCGATAGCTGGGGCCTGTAACACAAAGCTGAAAGTTTAGAGGCCCAGAGTCTTTTGTAGGATTATGTCCATTGCACTTGTAGAAGAAAATTTTGAAATTTAGAAAAATAGAAATTTTTGAATTTGTTAAAATTCACTTGTGCAAGAAGTACCTACTTGTAGTTTTGTGTAACAGGTCTGCCTATTTGGAGGGTACTCAATTTAGCATAACAACTTTATCTCAGAAGATACGGAGGTTAGGTAAGGAGGGGGTGCAGTCGCAAGCTGCAACACCTTTCTTGAATCACAAGGATCCATTGTGCTCCCCACGATAACAGAGAATGAGGAGGGGGTGAAAGTAGGAGGTAGCAAGTAGGGATATTGTATTAATGACTCGGTGGGCCAAGCTTGAGCGATCGGAAGCGAAGTGCAATGACCCTTCCTCTATCTCTTGCTCGGTGCGTCTACATTGGTCGGATGTACCCAATGAGTTGTAACTTGTGACTCTTGAGAATGCCACTCAACGGGGAGAGCCTTGGCCTACTAAGCTGAAGTAAAAATTCTGTCTTTTTTTGAAAATGTTTGGCTATAGGTCTCTATAGTTTCTCATGTTTTAAAGATGACATTCTGTCATTTGCAGTTCTTAAAAAGCTACGTTGGATTTTATTAGTTTCTTGCTCTAGTGGCTTAAGTACAGAGACTTTGGGCTCGCTGAATTCGAGTTATCATCCGATTTTGGCAGCTTATCCGTCATTTCATTACCAGTTATGTTACGGTATTCTGGAACCCAAATTGAAGTTACGGTGTTGAAGCAGTCTTAAAAAACTGGGACAGCTTTCTACTAGCTTGGATTTTGTGACTATGAAGAGCCGTCTATGAAGAATTCAATGCATTTGCCGATCAATTGTTGCATAGCGAGATGTTTTGCGGCTGCACAGACTGGTAGTACTTCGGCTTGGAAGACACTGCGAAATTCTGGTAGCTTTTTGATCTATTTATTGGAAGATTGTCTGAGAAGACACCTAGCCAGAGCCAGGATATTATTATAACTCTGTTTTCATCCCAGCCTATCCTCGTTGTGGTACCCGTGGCGCGATGGTAAGCATGTCTACCTGTTAACCTGGAGGATCGTGGCTCTGATCCCAACCTAAACAAAAATGTTTTTCCACAGGTATTACCTTTCATGAGAAATTGGCAAGTCCTACGATAGTAAATTCATTGCCACGAAAAGCGCTTTCTCGATTAGCTGTTCAAAATCGGCAAAAAATTGTAGGCCCCCTCAATTGCCTCACAATGGTTGTGACAATTGCGCTAGGCCACTCCTCGGTCTGTTGCGCCACTCTATTTATTTATTTTATTCCGTGGGAGTTCGAGGTTTGAGTCCCAGTAACATTTGACTGTTTTTCCAGCAGTTTTGAATTTTGCCTTTAAAAGTGCATTTCATTTGATCGGTCTTTCCACACCTTCCTTTTAAGGTTACTAGTTGAGAAAAATTAGCTAGGCATTCGCCCATTCCATGTTTGGAAGTAAGTTCAATCATTGAGAAATGTCTTAACGTACTGACCACAACATTACTAAAGCAGCCTTCAGATACAATCAGGAAGCTTCATGGATTTAACCATGATTTTCCAAATGAGTTTGAACAATTTACAAGGATTGTTCTGGAAAAGGTCTACTCCTTGTGAAATGGCAAAAGAACAGACCACAAATAGGATCCCAAAAAATGTCAAATTGACAATCACTAGAAACAGTGTTGCCAATTAACAAACCAATCCCCATAAAAAATCCCCCTTTATTTACTTTTTGTCTTTACTATGTCTTCAATAGCTACAGCGTTACGTTTGCTACTTGGCATAATTTAAATGCGCGGAAATACTTTCATTTATAAATTCAACATAAAATCATCAAAAAATACACAGAAGCCAACATAAAAATTTGTGGTTAATTTAACGAACCTTCGTACTACCATAGAATACCTTTAAATTCATCCTTTTCCGTGTTAAAAATGTCTGCATGTATGAGTAAACAATTTTGAAAAAAAGTAATAAATTTAGTGAAAAAAAAAAACACCATTCGTGTTCAGGTACTTTCACGGAATATATTCATATTCAGCGAGTAAAGCAATTTAAACAACTGCCCTGAGGTCAAAGTAGAATTAAATAATTTTTTGTTCGTATTTTAATTTTGTACTTTTTAAACCATACCCTGAGAGACTTCATTTGAACAAATTGATTAACCCACTCCCATCGTGTACCATAACCCTAAATGGGTAGGTCGGTCATTCTTTCTCTCATTTGCGGGCTTTCTCACCGTGTATAATTATTACATTTCAAAGCTCGCCATTTCCATAATATTATGCATGAAATGTGCAGAAATATCCTTGTACGTGGTATGTACGGGTACGCCTCATCACTTTTGTATGGATAATATCTAGACATTGTGTTTGTGTGTGTGTGTGGTGAGCATATCATAAACTGAGGGCATTTTGGGAATGATTGCGCGTAAAATTAATTCTATTTTTTTTTTTAACTTTGCTGGTTGCTTTTGTTGTTGGTGCAATTTTTGTTCAAATTTTTTCTTCCATAGTCAGGTATTTTTACGAGTGAATTTTATGCTATGTAAGATAGAAATATAAAATGCGAAATATACTTTTAGCGAACGGCAGCTAATTTAAACGCAGTTCGTATTTTCAGGACTCTGAACAAAATGCTCACAGCCAAATGGAATTTGAAAGCGCAAGAAGTGTTGTATAGAGGATGTGATCCTGCTGCAGGAAGTGTGAACGATAAGGGTGTACGAAAGTGAGTAAGCACCTACTTGCAACAGTATCCATTTTTTTATGCATCTCGTGTAAAAATGTGTGAAAATTGTTCAAAGCGCTTTGCTAAAGCGGTATATTGCTGAGGGGTTCAATTTCATTTGAGTGAATTAAAGGGTGTGTTTGATGCTGAAGTGTTTAAGTGAATGTTTTATCATTTTATTTTTATGGTCAAACACTGGATAGTCTATTGATGTTTTGGAAAGATTTGTAGAATGTAAAATCGGAATATTTATTTCGATGGTACCTACTGCAAATAGCTGCAATTCTTTGTATCATAGAACTGAAAAGCTTTTACATCATGCCATAAAAGAATTCGAATGCTACTTTTAAGGTTTGCTAAATTTGTATATATCGAGTTCTATTTACATACTTATGCATTTAGTATATACATAAATAAAAATGGAAGTACGTTAGTGTAGGTATGTCCGTTGTAGACTTCTAAGCTTGGAGCAGAAAAGATTCATGTTAAGGTTTGATCTCCATATTCTGACGAGAGCGGGCGGGAACAGGAACTTAGAAGCAATTGAATCGATTTCGAAATATCTTTCGACACTACAATGCTGCATTATCTGTCAGTATAATACAGGTTATATTTCATCCCCATGCTCTCACGGATACGAGGAACTAGAAACTTTAAGGACATCTTCCGCTCAGCCTACGCGTGTTCCTGACAATGAGTAGTGGGTTTGAATAAAAAGTGTTCTTACATTTTGGATTTTACGAGTAGACGACTAAGCATTTATGTAGTAACAAATTTGATTTGTAACTAAGTTTGAAATGTTTTGAATGGTATGTTTTTTCGATTTTGCCCTTTTATTTTGGAGTTTCTTAACTCACGTACAAATCAATATGTGAAAAATTGCAAGGTCCTTAAAGAAAATTTAATTTTCTAAAAAAAAGGCCTTCTTACACTTTTTCGCAAAGTGCTTCCTTCAGAAGTTATTCACGATTATAGTTGAAAAAAATAAAACGTTCTCGTTTTTTTTCGTTGTTGATTCTTTTTTTTTACTTAATGTAGCAAACTGATAGTCGAGATCATGGAAAATCATTATTTTATTTATTATTACTATTAAAGAAAAAAATTGTTCATAGATTCTTATATCATACTAGTATTAATGACACAAGATAAACAACGTTTAAATGATTAACAGCTTAAGAACTCAATTTCATTCACAAATCAATAACTTGTTCTGCATCAAGGTTTTTTTTTTACAACTAGGAAATTTTTTTCTACATTCACTAATAGCCAATAGTAAGAACTGAAGTTGCTCTTCGTTTTTCGTTCGACATTTATTATACTCTTCAATCAACGCAACACCACGTTCAGCTACATCTACAACTATCAATGCTGAACCACGTGTGTACTTCTTCATTGATAAAATCATGTGGTAAATCGAAAACTTTTAATTAGTTAGTGATTCTGTTGAAACGAAGTCACAAATAACTTTTTTCAAAACGTCATTCAAATTTTCTGATTTTAACTCATATTTTCTGGTTGATTTTGGTGTTTAGCTCCGATTTTTTAAATTATTTACCACTATTGGTACTGAACCGTCAAATAAAGACATTAATGCTGATTTTCCATGGTCTCGACTATCAGTTTGCTACGTTGAGTAAAAAAAAGAATCAACAACGAAAAAAACCAGAACGTTTTATTTTTTTCAACTTTAATAATGAATAACTTCTGAAGGAAGCACTTTGAGAAAAAGGGTAAGAAGGCCTTTTTTTTAGAAAATTAAATTTTCTTTAAGGACCATGCTTGCAATTTTTCACATATTGATTTGTACGTGAGTTAAGAAACTCCAAAATAAAAGAGCAAAATCGAAAAAACATACCATTTTTCAAAGCTTGATTACTCGGAAACGGTTAGTCTGAGAAAAAATTTTATTAGGACCTTTTTTAAAGGAAATTTAATTTTCTACAAAAACATTTGTCGTTAAATTCGTTGCGCTGAAAATAATTAAACAGTTCTGACGCTCAAGTAAAGTTAGGTCTAAGAAATATAAAACACGATTGGTAGACCTCTAAATAATTTTTTTTTGAGCTCAAATTTTTTTGGATTTTTTTTTTAGCTATCCTTAACAATATTTTCAATATGGATTTTGAATCAAAAATAAAAATTTTTTTTTGGCCCAGTCTACTGTAAATAATAAAACAAAACAATTCAACCTAAGGAGTCGATACTTCACTTACCCTGTCATAATTTTATGTAGAGTATTCAGTAGGACTAAAATACATTCTTGTTCCGACATGATCCGACATGATATGACATGATCCGCCATGATTCGACATGATTCGACATGATCCGACCTGACCCGACATTCCCACAAGTAAGCGAAGCGGAAATGACGAGGAAAAGAAGCGAGACGAGAGTCAGAATTGCAAATATTGTTTATATTACACATAATGCCTATAAACTGTAAGCAACACATTTTTAGTATAATGTAAAATGTACATATGTATGTACATAAATAAAAAAACTAATAGGAATTTAAAACACTTGGACTTTGTTTTCAAATGAACCACAAACATAAGACTTTACTGATTAAAAACTATTTTTATGTGCTAAATTAATATAACTGTGATAAAATTCACTTCTTTATTTTAGATTGACACTTTAAATTTCTTAAAACAATTAAACTCTATAGAGAACATTTTAACCGACCAGTCAACGAGAAAGCAAAGATCAATACTGACTGAGACAATGACAATGAAACGAGAAAACTTCTGCAAACAGGTTTTGTGCTGCGCTCACTATTTAGCGGGGCTTACATACATGATCCAACTGGTTGGACAACATGGTTGGATGAAGTTTTAAAAAAATTTTAAAGACCTTCCAACATGGTTTGTCAAGCGGTTGTTTTAGTGTTAATGTAGATGATCCAACTTTGCTGTTGTTATAATATCATATTATGTTATGTTGTCCAACCATGTTGGCCCATGTAAGCCCCGCTAATCAATGTGTTATTGCGAGCAGTGAGTGCAGCATCGTCATGGACCTAAAGTTTCCAGTTTCTGGTACCAAAACTTACTGCGTGACATCCTTTTTACTTTAACTTGGAAAGTAATATGCCTGTAAATCCTATACATACCTGCCTCCTATAATGGCGCGGTTGTCTATGCTATACACTAGATCACTGTAGTATGCGTTAGGCATCAGAGATATTCGAGGTACATACTACATATAAGGCGCGTTCCTTTGGGACTTTTAAACTACTTTTTAGTACTTCGCAGTAGACGTTGAATGGAACGCGTTAATTTTTCAAAAAGTAAAATCTAACCTCCAAAGTCTTAACCTCCAGTCTTAAATAAACAAAAAAGAAGTTTAGTGATTCAAATAGATTTAATAAATTACAATTTTACAACTCACATTGAATAAATCCATTGCAAGAAATCTTAAAACTTTGAAAAGAAAGAAATTTCACACCCGAAAACATTCGCAAAATTATTGTTTTTGAGAAACGTCAAATCAAACAACAACAATTTCTATTTCTTTTTACTGACGCCATCTGGCGTAGACTAGTATCGTAACTACTTCGAAGAACTACTTTGACCACAAGGGAAAAGTAGTTCAAAGCAGCCAGAAGTACTAAGCAGTAGATAAATGTTCCCAAAGGAACGCAGCTATTACCAGCCGATTTATTCAATTATTTTTGTTTATGGACACATTCTATACTAAAGTTGGGAATAAAGCAAATAAAAGCAAGAGCACTCAATGGACCTGGAGCCATTTTGTTATCTGTCTTTTATTCACCCGTTAAAAGGCCTTTTAGACGATCATTTCAGTTTCAGTTTTAGTTAAGCTATCAGTAAAGTTTTCAGTTAAGCTCATGTCTAAATGGAAAAACTGAAGCGTGATAGGATTCCCATAAGTTGTCAGTTCAGTGTTATTAAGTTAAACTGACTTTTGGATGCTCACAAGTAAAATGAAAGCTCAACTGAACACCAGACTTAAGTCTAAAAAAATTTATTTGCTGAACTAATAACTAATCCTTAGCAAAGTAACAAAGAAAGAGATGAATCATATGCAGATGATTCTATTCCTTATGCGTATTCTGCGTCACCGGTAAGAGCAGCTAGACATATTACCGGGATTTGAACTTGAGTACTTCCACACGCTAGTCAACCACTCAACCACTAGACCACGCGTATGTGGTAATCAAAATTTCGTTCTATTGACTCTCTGTTTCAAATGTTGCTTGATGCAGTTGACCATGTTCGGTATATTTAGGTACCAATAAACAATTTTACGGAAACAATAAGGCTGTTTTTTTTGGCCGTTCTACACTATATAGTGTAGTGGTTTACCAAAAAAACGGTTCGCGTTTTTATGTTCGACTCGTTAAACCTATCTACCGATACCTGTATGACTCGTTAAACCTATCTAGTGAAGGATTCTACACCACCTTTTATCCGGTGCAACTAGTTGTTTTTGTTATACATGTAAATCCAAAGTGTTATACGGTGTAGAACTACCAAAAAAACACGCCTAATGACGTTACTACTCCAATTTTATTACGCTTTTCCTTTGATTTTTACACTTTTCGCAATTGATTTTCTTTTAAAAGCTTTTCTCTTTTGAAGTAAAATATTTTTACTTTAATTTCAGTACTTCTCGCGTTTGGTTTTCTAACAAAAGTTTTTCGTAATTGAAGCAATTGTTTACGCTTTGATTTAAGTGCAAAACACATTTGATTTTTCAAATGTGCAAGACTTTTGTTTTTAATGATGTGACATTTAAATGTCATCCAAGATAGAAAAGAAATAAATTACATCCAAGTAAGTAAATTATCGAATCTTTCAAATAAATGAATGTTTCTTATATTTCACTTCGAAGACGAAAAGTAACAAGGATAAAACTGACTGTGAATGCGAGTGTGTTAAAACAAAAACAAATATATAGATACTTTGATTTTGGGCGTGATTTAATCTTCCAAAAATCTGACGTTGCATTTTTTTTTTTTTCTTTTTTATTTAACTAGAAAGTTTAAAGGCGAAACGTATTTGAATGAAGTGAGTTTTTGTTTAACGTTTCAAAGTCGCTTCGCTTTTGATTTGAAAAAAAGTGGGTTCGGACCCAAATTGTTGCCTTTTTTCTTTGATTCAACGCCTTTTTTTTTTTTTTTTGATTTGGCGACGTTTTTTGGCTCAGTGTATAAACGTCATGAGGCTTTGGAACGACTTTTAAAGAGGTGAACTGCTTCAAGCCATTGCATCAGTAGGATCAAAGGTAGAAAAAAGCGCACAGAGAGATATCGAATATTGATGTTAGCTACTTTCTTAAACTATTTTCCAACTTCGTGGTGCTTAGGAATAGGACATACTTGAGATTCAGTTTAAGTAATTAGTTGTTTAAGATAAACAATTTAAGGCAACTTAAGAAATTTGTAGACTCTTTTACTGAATATAATTTTAGATTTTTTAAATTCTTTTATTTCGGTGACCAATACGAACAATTGAGTGAACATAATATCGAAATTAATCTTGTATAGAGCTCCCAGACTACACGAGTACTACTGCTTAGGATATAACAAAGTAGGTAGGTACTTGAGAGTTATGTACTTCTATAGAATTATGAGTTTTAACAGACAGGCCATGCCTTACTGTGTAAATTTTCTTTATGCATTCATCACATCTTTTTCTTACAAAATCTAAAGTCTTAAAGAAGCAGACAATCTTTAAAGTACGGATTGAACCTAAAAAAAAAATTTCTCTGCCCAAAGAAATTGCTCTAGCGTACCCTTGGAAAAACATTCTAATCTACAAGCTGATCAGTGATCACATACCAGTAAGAAAAACCTTAACGAATCAGAAGTGAAAGGCTGTTTTATATATACCGATACCCCCTATACAAAATAAATTCAAAATGAAATAAATTCGTAAATAAAAGATATTCTTATGTCATTGGTTTTATAAACGATTTCGTTCATATGGTTATGGGGATAACTGGCTCGAATGAAGCGTAATCAAGAGGTCCAATCTTCATAAACTTTTAGGAGCAACTAGGGCCGTATATCGGCAATACGAATTACAAGTGTAGTTCTGAAGTATGTGTTTATGTGTATTCATTGTGAAATTGCAATACGTACTGACCACAAACTTACCGCCAAATGTCAAATTGCCAATCAATAGAACAAGTGTTCCCAGCTTGAAAACCCAGCCTTCTAAAGAAAACACGCGTTAGAAACGTAATGGGAAAATTTGGCGAATCAAATCTGCACAATTTGCAGGCCTTGTTTAGAAGAAAGTCTATTCATTGCGGCATTGCGGGATTCCGAAACGTATACTGACCACATAAGTATGTATGTATATAACATCAGTTATCTAATTGAAAATCACTAGAAACAATGTTGCCAATTTAAGAACTTAACCTCTAAAAACACCTAGCATACTCTTACAGCACTAGACATATACATAAGCTTTTCCATTTTTAAAAGTGTGTACTTGTGTTGTGTGCCTCCTATAAATTCGAAAACGGCTTGGCCGATTTGCAACAGAGTTTTTTGTTTTTTTTTGGCAGTTTCGTTTCAACAAAGCTTTGAACTTGTATATACATTAGGGTGGTCCTTATTTCACAATTTTGCGAAAATTTAGTTGGGCGTCGCCCCCCTAAGGCCCGTTTTCTTCACTAAAAGTTGAAGTCAACTGGAGGATTTTTATTCTCAACTTATGATTTTGTTTTTTTTCACTCAAATTTGACAGCTTCAACTGATCAACTTCCGATTTTCTCAACTTCTGGAAAAAGTAGAATTTGAATGAGTAAACTGGAGAGTTGTTTGTGAAATTTAAATTTGTACTACATTTTGTTGCTTCAGTCTGTTATTTTGGATTTGCATATGTAAATAAAAATATTTTTAAAATAAAAAATTATTATTTTGAGAGTCATCCATCGTCGAAATGAAATATTTTGAATATTTTTTAGTTTAAAAAGTATTAAATTATGTATAGATTGCACGAATTACGACCAATTACCAAATCATTGATAGCTCTGAGGTATTCTGCACTCGGGCCAATACAATTGGCCATTGCTGATTTTATTGGCGTAAGCTTTTCAACAGTGCATCGAATGATAAAGCGGGTGTCGAACGCAATTGCTAACCTTGCACCCCAGTTTGTTTGCATGCCCGAAACACGAAGCGAACGGTTAGAACCAGCATTTGAATTTTATGCTATAGCCAAGTTTCCAAGAACTATTGGCCTATATCGCCTGTTGGAAAACCAAACATATTCAATATACAAATGTATATTTTTACATATGTATGTAGGAGTAGGTACATAAATAGATTTTCACTATCTAATATTTTTAACACAAAACTAGATTTTTAAATTAAAAAAGACTTCTTTGCAGCAGCTGTTGGAAATGGGTATTGTGGTCGCTCTCTTAGCATGTCCATGTTTTTCTTTTTTAATTTTATTTTCGAAATAAACAGAAGTCAACTACCGGAACTTTAATTTTCAAAGCAATCGAGCAATCGAAATTCAAATCAAAAGTTGAGATTTATGTATCTGTCAAAAATATCCCAAGGAAATTTTTAAAAACGCAAGTACGTGAACCTTTGAATTTCAACTCTTAAATAGAAATTTAAATTAGTGAAGAAAAACAAATTTCAACTTGTGTTTCAACTCTCTAGCTTGCCTCAACTCTACAGTTGGCCAACTTGATATTTTGAGGCAAGTTGAGAAATAGTGAAGAAAACGGCTCTAAATCGATTCTAAAAAATTAAAAATAAATTCCCAAATTTTTTCATAATTTTATCTATAACCCTTCCTGGCTCTATTTTGATACTGGTTGTTACTATTGCAGGGGCGATATTCTGTGTCCAGCGTTGGGTAAATGGTGGATGTTTGATCATTCATACGTATAATAGGTATGATAGAATTATACGAATGATACCGTATGAAAGCATAAAAGTAAAGAGGGCGCCACTGTTTTTTTAGAGGCTATAAAATTGTCTTTTTATTTCTTTAAAAGCAAATGATGAAATATGGAAAAATTGAAAAAAACTAAAACTTGTTAATGTTATAGGGTCAGGAATGGTTAGGAATAAAAATTTGAAAAAAATTAGGGCATTTTTTTCCTGATTTAGAACCAATCTGGCGGGCGTCCTAATTTTTTTTTTTTCCTATGGACCACCCTAATATACATAGTAGTTGAAAAAATCCTTAAAAAATTTAAATCTTGCCTAAGTCGTTTGCACAACAAGTGCAAATACATAACTCTGCTAACCAAAGCATGTTACATGGAAAATAAGGGATCGATGAGGAAATGATATAATTTGGTAAGTCAGATACAAACGAAAAAGCAAATACTCAGGGGGTATTGCAAATATTGCATTGGAAAAGACTGCAAGATAAAACAAATATTTCTTAGAACATTTGTGCTATTTTCCTATTAAAATCTCTTACAGCAACAAAATAAAAAAAAATAAAAAGAAATCATTGTTTAATACTTTCTGCTGAAAATAATATTTTTATCAGAGAGACTATAGAACTGTTCACTTAAAAGAATACATAAATAAACAATTTATGAGTAAAGCATCAATCCGACTTGAAACATACACATATCGAGCAAATGGATCATCAATTTTATTTTATTTTCAACGAAGCTTGGTATTAAAAAATGAGCACCAAGTTGTCGCATGTACTTGCTTAAAAATGTGGTGTTAACTAGCGTTTTAAAGAAAGCAGTCAGGTAAGGGCTGATGTTGCTTGAGATACTGGAAGTGGTTATGTAAGCGCAAAAGAGTATAATAATTTTTAATTAAGTTGGAGCACGCAAACAATCAATAGTTCATTGCTAAGTCAGTGACGTAGTAAAAGGTTATTACTTCATCGTTGGCTTGGGCGGACGGAGGTGACGTTCAGATGACACTGAGGCTGAATGAAAAGAATGGGATATTGTTCAAAACTGCGTTTAGTGGAAGTACAGTAGTAAGCTAATCAGCCAAATGCTGCCACATTTTTCCAAAACGTAATGTTTTGTCGTTGTTTACGAACTCTTAGAGGGTTATGACAGCATCTTTCTACAGTTACCTTCGCTACTTGACTAAAAATTCTGTCAGAAACATGCGAAACCAGGGTAATATTGGCATGATGCTTCTGGTAGCACTTTTCTCATTCTATGGCTTTATTCTTCTTTAGACTCGTACTATTCATATTTTTTGCAAATACAATATCTTCCCATTGAGAGTAAATAAAAAAGAAGTTAAATAAAATCTGAGTGACTTCACGTGTGCTCCATGGACGCTCCTTGTAAGAGTGTTATTGTATTTGTGGGCAATTGTTCCACATGAATTTTTGATGATGTAAACGAAAAAAGGTTAAATTTATGTTTATCCTATAAACATATATTTGAAAAGGCAATTCAACCAATTCGATTGGAAGTGGTTCAGTTCAATCCTTCATTTTCATGAAATTTATACACGCTCAAGAGTGTAGGTATGAAAAGCTGGAGAGCAATGGCTCAGATAATTCATAAAAGTTTTCATTTCAAGTAGCATTGGGTGCAGACACAAGGCCTTTGAATTTATCTACCTCTGTGGCAATGCAGTAATGAAACAGAAAAAATGTATTTTAATGGATTCAGTTGAGTTATTACACAGGTGTGGTGGTATCTGGGTTAACACCAAAAGACACTATGCACAAAACTCTTAAGAAGCACTTGAGGAACGATTAAGAATATTTTTTATTTTGCTATCGCATTCAGTCTAGGATTGTGGAAAATCTCTTGCCAGGTAAAAAGATAAGGTTTTGTGAGGTTGATGAACTGAAACAAGAAACAAAAAGAGAAACACGAAACAAGAAACAAGAAACAAGAAACAAGAAACAAGAAACAAGAAACAAGAAACAAGAAACAAGAAACAAGAAACAAGAAACAAGAAACAAGAAACAAGAAACAAGAAACAAGAAACAAGAAACAAGAAACAAGAAACAAGAAACAAGAAACAAGAAACAAGAAACAAGAAACAAGAAACAAGAAACAAGAAACAAGAAACAAGAAACAAGAAACAAGAAACAAGAAACAAGAAACAAGAAACAAGAAACAAGAAACAAGAAACAAGAAACAAGAAACAAGAAACAAGAAACAAGAAACAAGAAACAAGAAACAAGAAACAAGAAACAAGAAACAAGAAACAAGAAACAAGAAACAAGAAACAAGAAACAAGAAACAAGAAACAAGAAACAAGAAACAAGAAACAAGAAACAAGAAACAAGAAACAAGAAACAAGAAACAAGAAACAGGAAACAGGAAACAAGAAACAAGAAACAAGAAACAAGAAACATGAAACAAGAAACAAGAAACAAGAAACAAGAAACAAAAAACAAGAAACAAGAAACAAGAAACAAGAAACAAGAAACAGGAAACAGGAAACAAGGAACTAGAAACATCAAACCAGAACTAATTACTTTCCTCATGCAAATACTTCAAAGGGTTCCGCTGAAAAAATCATATCAGAGGAGGACCCGGGAACTTATTAGGTCCAATTAGTAAACACCAGCCTTAGCATAACTCCAACTCAATTATAAAAAAAAAAAATACACAAACTTCCTTTCAAATGTCCTTCTGCGATTTGCTGTCAAATAAAATTGAAATGTCATCAAATACTCCAGTTCCTGTCAAATCATAGCAATTGAATTACAAGCAGCTCTTGGGAAAGCTTAGATAGACAAATGCTAAAAGGACAAGAGACGAGCATTTCACCATAACCTGCTTTGCATAATAAATTCCATTAAATCTAACCAGGACACATACACATGTCCTTTTGCTTTTCATTCTGTTCTTCACTTATAACGACACCATGATGAATCGTGACGGCTTAATACTTGCAAACGGATTCTCTCTTATTTATGAATTGTGTCAAATTACTGTGTGTATCGTATTTTATGAAACTACACCGCTCTAAGGACATCCTTTGGTTGTAATGTTCAAATAGAAGAGGAAATTCAGTACGGAGAGACACACTGTGAGGGCGGGCGAGAAAAAAAAAATTGTTAATTCTTATTTATGGACTGAAGTAGGTGACAGTGTTGATTGTGTTTTGCACGGCTTGGTATGGCTCTGTCATCGTCAACATCGATTCAGTATTATACGCCGACAGTAATATTCATTTTAACATTTAATTACACAACCGAGTAAATTATCGTCTAGTAGATAAATGGAAAAGCTTTAGTGTGGATAAGACCTCGATGTTTTTTTTTTCAACTTAACGAAGGAAGGAATGAATTTTGTTTTAACGACAGTCATTTGCTTCCTTTTTGTAACTATCAACTTCATATTTGCATAAACATATTCAAGGAGCAGATTTTGCAGTAAACTTGCTTAAGTGATTTCTTTTCTTCTGACAGGTCACACGATAGGCGCCTGTGTCAAATGAAGTCAAATGAAGAGCTTAAGACTTACAACTCAGACTTGTACGTCTAAAGTTCGTCTTTGCAATTAATTTTTATCTCTGTTTCAGTTCTCAGATGACAGATTTGGTGGGTAGAAACTCAAATTCTGGATTAGGGACTTGATAATTTAAGAACACATTAAAAAAATCTATTACAACTCGACTCCGCACTTTTTATTCAAAGGAGAAAAAATAGATAAGAAAATACAGACTACACGCCCTATTTCTTTTGTTTATTGTATTCTCAGTTTTGTTTACTTTAGGACAGTTCCTAAAAGTTTACCCAAAGGTCAAAGAATACATAACCAAGATACTTTGAACTTTACAAACCTGACATTTTCAATCTGGCCAATTATGCAAGCCTCCGTCGAAACCGTGTGCGTGAATAAATTTGTGCAAATTACTAAACTACCAACACCCCGAAAAAACAGCAAAAACAAAAAAAAATTAACCAAATAGAATAATAACCCCGGCATAGACCATCTGCTGTTTTTCGATTGTCCTTCGTGTGTAACAAAAATAAAAAAAGAAAGAAGGCAAACGAAAAAACAAAAGGAAAATAATTCTTCAGTTGGCGTGGCGTTTTGAGAATTGTTTACGTTACGTAAATTATCTGGAAACTATATTCCTTTGCATCTATCTGCTACCAAAAAGCTTCTCAGTGTTCAGTAAAAGTGACAAAGGAAAGAAAAAATTATTGATCGACTTTAATAAAAGAAGGATTTAAATACATATTATCAATTTAGCCAGACTTGTTCCATCTCATTGACCAACTTTTTATAAGACAATTTGAGCTCGTGTGTAGATCTTCCAAAAGACAAGAGGTTAGGAACTCGGAAATAAAAAGAAGAAATCCCCTATAGGAATAAAGGTACTGCACAAGATACCATTTTATGTTTTGTTTTGTTGAAGCGCACAAAATGCTTGAGGAGAGTGCTATGAACAAAAGCAAAATGCGCGAGTTCTAGGTTCGCAAAAGGGAAAGCCCTAATGTGTCTTTTGTTCGATGTAGAGTGAAAAAAAGGGTTTGAAATTATTTCATTCCAATACTCAAACCATGTGTTTATCATAATTCAATTTTGCGAGGATGAGGGAGAAAACAGTCTGCATTTTTACACCAAGAGGCATACGAAATTAAATATTGAACGCTCCCTCCCACGAATGGCAAGAGCTACCAGTAATAGCTCAATAAGACCCAATTTTATAATAGACTGTTTATAACAAAATAGATGTGTAGTGAACAATGGATCTGTAGTAGAAGAATATACCACCAGAAGTAGAACAATGTACCCCCGGTAGTAGAACAATACTCCACCGGTAGAAGAATGACATACCACCGGCAGAACACTATACAACCGGTAGTAGAACACTATACCAACGGTAGTAGAACACTATGCCACCGGTAGTAGAACACTACACCACCGGTAGTAGAACACTATACCACCGGTAGTAGAACACTATGCCACCGGTAGTAGAACACTATGCCACCGGTAATAGAACACTATACCACCGGTAGTAGAACACTATGCCACCGGTAGTAGAACACTATACCACCGGTAATAGAACACTATACCACCGGTAGTAGAACACTATACCATTGGATGAGTATACAGAAAGTAGACAGATAGTAGATATTACACTGGTAAAAGGACAGTTGGGCGGAGTTTGGGTGGAGTAAAACAATAGACGGGAGATTATATAATTAGAACAACATACAGGTAATAGAATAATACACCGGTGGTGGAACAATGAATTAAAAGCAAAAAAATACAGCAATGCAAGATAAATAGCCTAGCAGCAAGGCAGATAGTAGACAATATACCGGTAAAAAAAAAATAGTCGGTAGTAGAACAAAAGACCGGTAATAGTACAATCACTGGTAGTAGAACAATATACCGATAATTAAATAACAGACTGGTGGAAAAAAACTGGACAACTAGTAGAATATGACAGCAGTTGTTAACCAGTGAACCACAAGCAGAACAATACGGTGTTAGCGAAACAAAAGACCTTTATCGAAATATTTAAGTAGTAGAGCAATACTCTGGTAATAAAACAATATACTTTGTGGTAAAGGAATAGTCCGATAGTAAAACAATTCACCGGTGGTGGTATAAATTACGCAAAATACTTCTTTGTAACCGAATTCATATCAAACGAAACCAAAAGAAGAAGAACTGAATTACAGCGCTAAAAAAAGTCTAACATTAGTAATAGTCTCCATATTGACAATTAGCAAACGAAGACTGGAACTCCAAAATAACAGCAACTAATGAAAAAAATGAGGAAAGCTCTTGAACTACCAAATTTTGGAGTAGAAACCATTTGAGAATCAAAAGTCTTGTTCTGTTAGTCGATTCAATATTCCTCAGCTATTAGCATTAGTTGGCCATTTGAGGCAAAGTCTTAAATTGATTTCGATCCGGTAAGGCTTTTATTGCAGTGTGCAGTTATTAAGGTCCTTAAACGTTTAAAATGCCGAGTGAATGCTCAGATTATCACAAAGTACTACATTTAGAAAAAAAAAAATATTTGAAGGGCCGTCCTATTATAAATACCATCACACTCTGGCAAAATAAAATTGCTTTTCAGTCATAACTATCTCGCTAGGCTACCCTATGAAATGAACTCCGTCCACAAGTTCAGGCAAAAAACATCAATCTCCTCACTAAATTCCAAAAAATAAAATAAAATTGTTTTGGTTTTTGTTTATTCTCATCTGCGGCAGATTCACAAAGTAAATTCAACTAAAAAAAAAAACACACACACAAATTCTAACAAAAAAGGAGTATGATGTCGGAGAAAAACCCTCACTTGTCCTTGTCATATTGAACTCTCAACATCCCAACACCTAAATGGAGCAATGCCAATGACATATCTGCATGCTCTATAGCAGCCATTCTGTACCAATTTTATGCTAATTTCATGGAGGAGACATTATTTGAAAATATGTATGTATTATATAAACTCAAGGACTCAACAACCATCAGCTCTAGCAAATATCTGTTCGTTCTGGTGAAAGGGAAAAGACGTGACAACCTTTCGGTGTTGTTTTGTTATGCTCCAACAAAATATGGCAATGTAGAGTGCCGGTCGTCTAACTGTTTATGGTGTCTGCCGGATATTTGTGGAAAAATACCTATACTCTCTTCTGTAAAAAAAAGTATATATATGTATAAGGCCATACACTTTACGGTTCTATACATGCGCTTACTTTTTTATTCTCAAAATTCAGACATCCTTTTGCTATAGTCGGTGTTGTTTTTGTTGCGTGACTATTTTTTGCTGAAAAGGAGGAGAGGTGTAGAAGGACACAATGGGAAATATGGCATTTGTGTCTTCAGCAATCATTTTGTTTTTACTTCTCACCTTTGATTTGCATATTTTTTACTTGCTGACAAAATTCTATGACAGAGATATTTCCCATGGAGTTTCGCAAACAGAGAAACTGTGAAAAGTCGAAAATGAGAATATTTTAACGTGAGTTTCTTATGTTGATTTCTTTGAGAGCAATAAATGGCTACTCAATTGATTTTTGCCGACTATTTTACAATAGAGAAGCTGAGAAGCATCAGCTTACAAATTTTGATTTCTTCAACTTCCATCCACTCAGTCTCTTATTCAGTAAAAATTTTGCAATCATCTTTTTTTAGTAAATTCCCATTGTTGTGAAGAAGTGAGACTCTCAAAACAGTTCAAAGCCTAATGCAAATACAACGTAAGGTAAGGCAACGCAACGTAAAGTAACGTAAAGCAACGTAACGTGACACACATAATATTTTTGTATGAATTTTTAATTGATAAGCTGCGCAGCACTGTTTGGTATTGACACAAGTGAGAACATTATTTTAAAAAATATGGCAGAATTTTGGAATCGTTCTCCTATTTCAAAAGTTTTGCATTTGCCACTGGAGACACAACACACTTTACCTGAGTCCCCGAATACGCCGTAGCCAAATACTTCTTTATTTTTTTTTTCATTTCTGGTTTTTTTGCTGTATGATATAATTTCCCCAAAAATTATTCAGAGATATTCCACCTTCGAGAAATCCGAGATCCCACTCAATGGTTTTATATTACAAACATATTACTTGTGTCTCTTTTTTTTTTTGGTATCGTAGGTATGTAAATCTTGGCCAATCCCAAAGAAATCCATCAGCATCATTATCGGCATCGGCATTTCGTATTTGTATGCCTTCTGCCCACCACACCCACACCATACCATAACTTCATTGAATGGGCAAGTTTCGCCTCAGCTTATTTCCTATGATTATGTGTCTACACAGGTTCAATACACATCCGAACAAAGTTTTTTTTTCGAAAATGAAATGAAAAGAAGAAAAAAGACACACACACAAAAAAAAAGAAGAAAATCCCTCGTGCGGAAATCTGAAAAGAAAAGAAAATGATAAAGTTTAATTTCGCCGTCCATGGCTAACAAAGTATAGGCCAACTAAGCCCTCCCCATGGCTCAAACACTCTCAGTCCATTGCAGGTAAGAAAAATACATCCCTAATCACCAACAACCTCCGCCCAATATTCGAATTTATACTTATCGATTTATTTATGATTTCATGCTCGCCTATCATAATTCTAAAGAGAATTGGAATGAGAAATGTAGGCCAAGGGGCTCTCCAGGATATCAACCTCAAATTACTTCAAAGATATAAGCACAATGAATTTATTTAAGAGATTATGACGGAAATATGCGCTCCAAATGACATGAATAACAATTTTTGCAGAGAGTTTTCCTTTTTATTTTTAGATTTTTTTTTTATTTTTTTTTGTTTTGAAAGTTTCATCCCTGACTCTGTGAAAATGGGAATGTGTAGGAGAAAAAGAAAAATTAATACAAGATGTAGCTTTAGGTAGGATCATCCTCGCCTTTAGTAAGATGAATGTAATCAGGTTTGATTAATGGAAATGAGGTGAAATCCCTGAACTTGAGCGGGATTGGGTTGATGCGTGCAAATAAAGAGGATTCAGAGAATTTGGGTGGTAGTAGTAGTAATAGGTACCGGATGACAAGTGAAAAAAAAAAAACAATAAATGAGGTGAACAACAAGCCAAGAACATTAATGAATGGCTTCAAATTGAATATGTTTACTGTTCATTGAAACGAAAACATTCATGACGTTGATTGTGCACCTTGACAAAATAATCGAGTAATGGATCGAAAAAGTTATTTTGGCAAGAAGGCGGGGAGCGAATTAATGCTGAGATATATGGTAGAGATACAAATTAATAGATGTTGGTCTTATGCACAATGAACGCAATCTCCAAACTATTTGAGGAAATGATTATCATTTTTGTTTAGTTGTGTTTTTTTTACCATTACTAAGCGTTGATAGTTGTTTAAGCTTCTTTGAATGCAGAAACATCTAGAAAATGGTTCGGAATTCTTTCGGAGTTCTTAAAAAAACAGCGTTTACTTCATATATTTGACGGAAAGACAAGAGGCACTTCTACAAAGTTGATGGGTTACATATCCGTTAAAAAGGCAAAGTATAATCAGGCCATATACCAGTCATCATATCGATGTTTCGATAAGATCTTGGACTCCTGAACTTGTTGTCTTTTGCAAAATATAAAATCGATATGGAGAAGGTAGATATGAATGAAATAAGCCCTTTGAGCTTTAAGGGAGGGGTTAGGGCTTCAAGGTAAAAAAAAAGACATTTTTGCAAATTTTTTTCTCAAATATGGATTGATTAATTTTATTCGGACCTTTCGTACATTATTGAGCATACTTTAGAGTTTAGACAATATTGGGTAATTTTTTCATGCAGAAATAAGCCGGTAACAGAGCTTCCCCTAGAACGTCTTGCGAAAAAAACAATTTGCGGTGTTCACCATAACTCGGCTGGAAATTATTTGAAAATAAAAAACCAAGAAAAATTAGGCAAATTATGAGCAAATCATCCCCCCAATGTTCTCTGATAGTTTTTTTTTTTTCATTTAAAAAATTTCAGTCAAAAGTGTAAAACTTTTTAAATAAAAAAAAATTATCAGATTTAGATTGACAGTTCTAATGTCCTTTTCTAAAGGGTCCGCCAGATAACATTTTTTTTTTTAAACAGGGCGCAAGACATCGAGTGTTGCTTCGGCTGTGTGGCACGTATCGCCGTCCTGTTGAAACCAAATGTTCCCAATATCCTCTTCTTCAATTTTTGTGTGAACAAAAATTCGTTCAACATTCCCCGATAACGATCGCCATTGACTGCAACGGCCACTCATTGCTCATTTTCGAAGAATGTCCCTGGACCAAAATCCGCACCAAACAGTGACTCGTTTTGGGTGTATCGGCTTTTCAATGTATGCGTGCGGGTTTTCTGTGCCCCAAATGCGACAATTTTGTTGTTTACATACCCGCCAAGATCAAAATTAGCTTCATTTGAAAAGATGATTTTTTTGGTATAATCGGCATCGGATTTTCAAAGTAATGTCGCAATATTTCCCAGCGTTGTTCAAGCAAATACACAACCATATTCGTTCAGCGGAAGGATAAAACTAATTATTTATAAAATCAGACATGAGCTAAGTTTTACCATTCACGAAATAAGCACTAGTTGAAAAAAAAAAAAAAAAAAAACGTTAGATGGCGGACCCTTTATTTTGTGCCACAACAATAACAACGTTCGCAAAATGGAAGTATATTTTATGGAAAAGAGATTAAAGAAGACCCGAAACAGAAATTAATAAGAAATAAACCAAGAAAAACAAATTATTGGGGAAAAAGCTTTGGTAGATTCATTTTGTTCATTTATATTAAATTCTTGATTACTTCTAGTAGGAACTTAGCTAGACTTCGATTGTCACTTCTTTTTAAACAACTGATATTACTCTACACAGAAATTTTTTGCTGAGAGTTCGTTCACGATTTTGTCGTGAATGTGGAGACCAACGAAAAATTTCCTTTCGCGTCAGCGTACTAGGCTTTAAGTTGCAATACGCTGTGGTTTTATAAGATTCAAAAATGTCTACACTAAAATCTAGTGCAGTAAAATTTACTAGATTTCTCTAATACAATCAAAGTACTAGATTTCCTAATTCAAGTTTGAGATTATTCTTCCTCAATCCACTTATTACTTCCAAGTACTAACTGTTTTGATATTTCAATATTTTTTGTGAAAAATAAACCCAAAAACGTATTCCAATGACTTGGAAAGCGACATAAGTAACTGACAAGAAAAGAGAGATGTTGTTAACGTACTTCTAAAATTTCGATTGCGTGGGTGTTCACCAGGAAATCAACATCGTATTAGCGCTCTACAGCATGGTAAGTTTAACACATTTTATGCGAATGCCCTGCCTTAGCTAGATCCAGGCTTAAAATATTCAATAAAGGGTTCCCCAGTCCCCTTGATATCAGAAACACCTCTTCCTCGAAGATTCTTAGGTTCTTACATGACCTCAGCTTCGAATGAACTAACCTACACACTTCGTGTTTTTAAACCTAAGGGAACAGCACAAAAGATCTGTCAGGTCGACGTGCTTGTAAAGGTAATTTTCACCTTCACCCTATCAAAATTTAAAAAAAAAAAAAAAATGGTAAGTTTCCTGTAGCGGTTGTAAGAACCAAATTTCAGATAACGATTTCGAACCTAAAACTACGAACTTGTAAAGTATGCTCATAGCCCAACAGAAACAAAACCAAACAAAATTGTGGTTGTTCGTCAAACTTATAAAATGTGGCTAAGAGGGGGGAAGCAAGATTTGGAGAAAATAAATGTCCTTACATCAGTTCTTAAATGAAAATCATAGTCATTCTAAGTGTTTGACTTTCTCTCTCCATCTCATCGCTTTTTTGAGCTTTTAAACACCTTTTCTAGTATCGGAAGACAGATTTAAAGAGAAATATCTTCAGCGTAACTTTTCCCTGGAGAGTGTTTGCTTTTCTATACTCCCTTTAAACAATTTTTTTTACCACCCAGTAAAGTATTTCTAATATGCTTACTTTTCAAACTTCCCAACTTTTCACAAGCCTTCAAGAGTTAGTTAATAAGGTTATACATAAAGTACCAAGTCAGATTCATCTGATGGCATGAGAAACCATATAAATACACTATTTTTAAAAATGATCTCTACGGGGGATTTACTAGTGTGAAGGAGATGAGTGGGAGAGCCTTGATATTTTCGATATTACGATGCTCGTGTCGATGTAAAAGATGGAAAATAAAAGACAGAAGTTGGTCTTTCGAGCTTTCTTTTTTCAAAATTCAGCTTCAACTTGGTGACAGGGATCTGTTAAATTGCACTGTGTTAAGATGGAGTTCTTTCGTAGCAATAGTATTCATTTAATCATTGAGTATATTTTGGTACAAGAATTATTTCAAAGCTATCAAAGTTGAAACGAAAACCAATGGCACTACCAACGATCATCCCTCTGTTCTTGAGTTTCTGGCAGAGGTTTTTTTTTAAAGAGGAGGCTTATTCTTCTCTCAGACTTAATTGCAGGTCCATCGTACTACCAGGGTTGCTACTTCACTTTCTTTTTATGCTGCAGTTTCACATATAACCAGATGAAACTGGGAGGCTGAAAGAAAAGTAAATAGGACCCAGAGCAGGATTCAAACACACGCGTTCGGTCTATCTACTGAACACTTAACCAATGCACCACGGCCACCTTACTAGGCGCTTACTAGGTTGCCAATACTTCAGAAGTTAAACAAATTTATTCTTACATCTCTTTCATTCTTAATCGATATGAACTTGCTGAATAAATATGTCTACATTTTATTCTTTAGCAAGAAAAATGAGACAAGAACTAATATTTATGCCAAAATAAATAAAAAATAAAAAATTCATGATTATCCTTTTATTTAACAATTCACTTCCACCAATGTAATCTGAGATTTTCTCAAACTTCTCAACCCTTTTCTCATCAATCATATCATCTTTCGAAACCTTTTCTATAAAAATTAGTACAAACATTTCAGTATCCATCATATAATGAAAAAGAATCAATGATACGAATCCCTTCAGTATTTACCATTATGCGGCACCGAAAATAACAGACACACACAAAAATTACCTTAAAATTTGTATCTACAGCTCCTTCGTTGGTCGTCAATACCAAAAGCAAAAAAAGAAAAAAAAAAAATCAATTTCAATTTCAACAAGGAAATCCGTTTGCGTACTTCCTTAGCTTGCACAGTAGTACGTAACGTATACGGTACACCAAAGGATAAAAGAGAATCGCCTTGTCTTCAATAAGAGCAGCGCATACCTACTCCGTAAGGCTATACGAGAAAAACCCATCAAATTTATTGAAATCACCGCACAGACAGAGATTGGGTGGCATGTTAGTACCACTCGCTTAGCTTAAACACAAAAACAAATATACAAACACACAGATATATCCTTCTTCATGTCCTTCTTACGCACAATCTTCCGGACAGTCGTAATAAAAGTGATTGTTGTGTTTAAGGATACTCAGTTTTACGGGTATGATTGCTGTGGATATATACAGACACACATTTTTTTTCTCGTAAGGTACTCAAACCATCTATAGAATTTTACCTTTGGTTTTGTGTGTAAGGAAACTATAAGCATTCGAAATGATGTTGACTATAAACGTAAGTTTTTACTACCCGAAGATACCTAACCAAGTGACGTACTGCCAAGGCAAAACAGGCAGGACTATCGAGATACTTCGCATTGGGAGCTATTATGGCCCGCAAAATGTTTAAAATGAAAAGGCGACGACGGCTTTGCAAGTAATAAAAATAAGTAGATGTAAAATAAAATCTTAAAAACGAATGTGTTTGAAAAATTTAGAAGCGGAACAGAGACTTCGATCAGAAAATGGTCGGTGATTTTATTTCATTGAACTTTATAGGTTCGGCTCCAAGGATACAACGCTTGGGGGAGCTTTGCTGGTGTATAATTTCGATGAAATTTTGATTGATTGTTGATAAACGATTGGTGGGCAAGGAAGAGAGACTTTTGAGGATTTTAAAGGTACTTTTCAAAAGGAGGAAACATAAACGGTTTTGATTGCTTTAAGAAGAGACAAATCATGGAAAAAAGGTTTTGACTTTTGTGAAATGAGATGAAGCAGACGAAATGAGCGACTACAAAGAAGAGCTCGGGCTAAGACATGGTCCAAGTACCTTAGGGGAAACATTTTCTGCGATATTTTGAATCCTCGTGGCTTGAGCTGCAAATCTAAGGGAAAAGTATTGCGAGAAAACTTTGGCCAGATGGAATGCAACTGCATATCTCATCTGGGCGTTGATGATGGAAATACAGATAAAACAAGATAAGAATGGAAAAGTTCCACTGATGATGTTTTTAGTCGCCTATTAGTTTCTCATTAGTCGCCTTTTATATCCTCTCTATCCAGGCCATTGCACTTTTGGGTGCACCGGCCCAGATATGAAGGGTGGATAAATGCCTATATCGTAACCATAAGTCAGGAGGAGAATAGAATCCAAGAATTTGGAACATTGTTTTTAGCGACGTTGAGCATAGGTATGGTTATTCCAAAGCATCAGTAAACACATCCCGTAGATAGGAAATCTTTCGGCTTCAGCAATGCAAGCGGAATTCATAGATAATGAGAAACTTTAAGGTTTGACTTTAAGGTGGAAGAATGCTTGGCATTAAATTCTCTGTTATTTGCTGACCCCGCTTCAAAAGTCACATACAGTACATACTAATTTACATTGTTGTTCTGTTTGCGCCACCGGCCACACCGCTAAAGGACAAACAAGGATGAGAGCTCGGGAGCGAGTACGTCAAACTACAAGGAACAGTAGGTTATATAATTAGCAAAGGAGAGAATTGGATTGAAAGTTGAGGCCAAGTCATCATAAAAAATGAGGAAGAGTATAGGTGATAAGACTGAGCCTTGAAGGACCCCAGAATTTATTTGGAGAATAATAAACTTGTAGCCATCAGAAAGAAAATTTTTAATGCAATAGACTAGAAAAACACCAAACATAAAAGCACAAAAATATTAGAAAATAAAAAATGGTGTGAAACTTTGTCAAATGCTCTTGAAATTCAAGGGCAACAATTTTTAACTCGCCACATTGATGGGGGGACTGGGTCCATTTCTCGGCTTTCATGGTGAGATAGACCGAAAACTTTGTTGAAATTCGGGGTTTCATGTCCCCTTGTTGATCCTTCCTGCAAGGGACCAGATATTCACCAAGCCCCTTGCAATCATGCGCTATGTTTTATCAAAAGAAGTTGAGGCCAAGTCATCATCAATCAGAATTGAGGAAGAGTCCTGGTGATAAGAATGAGCCTTGAGGGACCCCAGAATTTATTTGGTGAATACCATCAAAGTGTATATCATCAAGTGAAATTTTTTATTGCAATAGACTAGAAAAACATCAAACACAAAAGCAAAAATATTGGAAATTAGAAAATGGTATGAAACTCTGTCAAATGCTCTTGAAATATCAAGGGCAACCATTTTTAATTCGCCACATTGATGGGGGACTGGGTCCACTTTTCGGTTTTCATGGTGAGGTAAACCCAAAACTATATTGAAGTTCGTAGTGTTAGTCCTCTTGCTTATCCTTTCTGTACAGGACCATAGATTCTTTTAACAAGCCCCTTGCCATCATGGGCTACGTTTTGTGAGAGAAAGTTGAGACCAGTGTGGGTGATAAAACTGAGCCTTGAGGGACACCATCTTTTACTTGGTAAATATCAAAGTTAAAATTATCAGAAAGGATAACAAAACAACAAACACAAAAGCAAAAATATTAATGGTGGAATGGTGAATGGTGTAACAAGCAGACTAACGCCACGGGCAGTGCCTTATGTAGTAATTGGCTGCATTCGGTGTATCTTTTGCCAAGAAAACTAATCTGACTTTCGAGCCTCGGGGTGTTTATGTTCTCTTGTTGACCCCCTTCCTGTACAGGACCAGAGGTTCTTGCCATAATTTTATAAAAAAAATTTAAAATAAACTTTTTTTTTTAATAATTCGGCTTTCCTGTTTTCCAAAATCCACCAAAATCAAACCAAGCAAATTTTGATGTGTTCATTTTTACCTAATTAATGAAACTCTCACTAAATCACAACAAAATAATTCAAACGCCACATATTTTATGCGAACTACACACAATTATTATCCCCAAACCAAAAACCAAAATCCAATGGACATACCATTTATTTTTAAGTCTTACACTTGCTGCGTTAGTAATTACTTGCCAACATGTAAATAGTAGTTCTCCACCTCCGCGAAGACATTGCTGTCAGTTGTCGTGGAAACAGTGCGGTTTCATGCTCATCGCGAGTACTTAATTAGCAATCCAATCGTACCACCACCACCGCTACAACAAGCGCGTACAAAATAATTGGCGAATTTTAATTTGCATCCCTCGCTAAGAACTAAAGTCCTAATTCTAACAACATTGTTCTCGGAATTTGTCACATGGTATTTCAGATTAAAGTGAATGAACTCTCAAAATAAATACCACGGCATATCAAAATTTGTTTGTAAAATACGAAAAATATAGCTTTTTGGTCAAAGGCCGAATGTAGACAAATATGCGGGTCGATAAGTTAACTTTGTTGGAATTATATTCTGAATCCTTTTTCCATTTGAATTTTGAAATTATGTAAAATTTTAGGTTATATTGTGTCATGTCGGAAGAGTCATTCCAATGAAGGCAAATCATTTTGAACAAAAAAAATTTAAAATCTGTAAACACATAACGCATCACTAACGAATATACTGCTGATAACTGCATCAGGTTATGAAAATCAAAATGCTCAAAAACAAACCCTGACCATATATAGAGAGTGTTAAATTTGACATTTTGACTTACATCATCAATATGGGACATGACCGTGTTACGTATCTGACAGGACTGATGGAGCAACAAAGAGGATTTGTATGAAGGGTGAATATTTTCCCATCAAATATTCACAACCGATAAAAAAATAAACAGATTTTCAATCCCAAACTGTTTTCCAACCAAATTTTCAATTTGTTTTCTTTCCGACAAAGTGCCAATATAAATGAAATATTGTTTCGAAGAATTACAAACCCTTTCTTGACATAAGAGAGGGAGTTGTTGCAGTTAGTAGGGCGTCAGTGTATTCACACATTAATAACATCCCGAACAAAATACTAGATACAATCAAAACATATTATGCACCTTCAATCATTTAAAAGGCAATAATTACGCACACGCACGTGCACTTGTTTATCTGACCGTCGTCTGTTCATGATATATCGAGGTCCTATTTAATTGCGTTGAAAATGCCCCTACCATTTATTTGCCCCAACGAAATTAATCGGTGTATCTACGAACTTTGTGTGCAGTCATTCGTAAGGAGCTTAGTGAAATGTTTGTGTTGTACAAGCCAACGAACGTATAGGATAACTGAAAGCTTCACATACGATGACGTATCACATATTAATGAAGTCGATGCAGGACGTGTATGTACAAAAAAAAAAAAACAACATAAAACCAAATGGTAATGGCCGTGTTCACAAGGACGAAAAGCACTGATTAAACAATAGGAAATGTGTCGATTGATATATTGTAATATCAATTTTTCGGCCGCATAACTCTATGATAAATGGATTTTTCCTTTTATTGTTAAAAAATGTTTTTATTGCGATAATGGCACAGATTTGTATTGTCTCTGGCAAACAATGAAATCATTCAATGGTGGCACATTTAACAGGTATGTTTCTTTTATCTCAAAAGTGCTTTAACTAGGCAAAAAATGGGCACGATTGAGTCGTACGAACTAGCGATTGTGGACGATACCAAAATCTTAAAGCGTGCGAACAAGCGATGGTGTGCGACAGCAAAATCTTAAGGCTGAAGACAAGGGCTTTGTTGTAATAAGAACCCTTTTTATGATTATTACTAATTGCTTGTTTTCTAAACTTTTGAATATATGAAGCACATTTTAGTATCCACTCTCCTTCATATATAAAGTGCTACAGTGTTACCAACTGCACGTTAATTATGAAAGAACGCCATTATTTCTTAATTGCTAATATAGTGGAGGACCGTAAGCTTTTTACCTAGGAATCCAGGGCCATGGATTTTCATTTTTTATAAAAGCTGAAAATTTATTTTATTTATAAAAAAATCGTAAGTCGGCAATACTTGCCCTTCTAAAAAGGAAAACTTTGGTCGAATTGCGCCGACACTTATAATATCAGGGACCGAATTAGGGAATCAGTAAACGAGGGAGTGAGTGACATTTTGCACTTCATCATTAATAAAAATAAAGCAGAGTGTGGGTCATAAGACTGAGCCTTGAGGGATTCCTAAATTTATTTAGTGATTATCAAACGCGTAGCCATCAGAAAGAAAATTTTTAATGCAGCAGACTATAAATTAAGCTACAAATTAAACAATTTCAGTTTGTTCATCTATCGAATCAAATTCTATTCAATTACTGATGATAGAATATCAAATAATGTTACTAGATTGACGGATAACGTAAGTGACTAACGTAACTAAGTCAGGTATCAATCGATAACGTGTGGGGCAATTCAACCACAGGCTACATAAATGACAGCATCTTAGTGATGAGCCCATTGCCGTACCTGGACGAAATGCACTTTTTGGAATTGAAAATCTTTTCTGTTTGTTGATTTGATTTGAAAAGTGTTCTTTCTCATCCAAATCTTAGCAATTTCGATTGTTCAGACCTCCAATGCCAAAGAGCTTGATAATTCTTTGCATTCTCCAATATTGAAATTTTCTTTGAATACATCAAAAATTGATAAAATCAGAAATAAGCAGCTTCTGGTCTTACTTACAATCCGTGGAACGTAAGTAGAATTTTTTTTTAAACAAATGCTACTTTACTTACAAAGTCACTTTAGAGATTATAGGAAGTAATGACTAACGTGTCTGCCCGTTACTTGGGTGGTTCAAGGTTCAAATCCCAGGAATATCAAGGAATAAAATGTTTTTTCACGAGTCCTTTGTCATAGAGTTTCTGCGATTGTAATTTCATGTCATGAAAATAGCTTTCTCTATTTTCCGTTCGGAATCAGCAAGAAAATTGTAGGTCCCTTCCATTCCTTCACATGGTTTGTTTAAGCAAAGCAACTGAATATTTGACGAAGTATGGATCAAAAAGACGAAACCAATACTTGTCCATTAGGGGAATTAAAAAACTGATGCAACAAGAAATTGATAATTTTGAATTATGTATTTCAAATTCTATAAAATTTATTAACCTGGTACCTGGTTAGCATGTCTGCCTGCTTATCCAGAGAAGTTCGTGGTTCGAATACCAACAGAGGCAAAAATGTTTTTTTCACGGGTATCTCCTTTCGCGAGGGATTGGCAAGTCCTCCGTTAGTAAATTCATTGCCATGAATAGCGCTTTCTGGATAAGCCGTTCGGAACCGGCAAAAAATTGTATATGCCCCCATTCCCTTACAAGGCATGGTTGAGATAAACTCCCTAGGCTCTGGGGCCTCTAGCTCTGTTGCGCCACCATATTTGTTTACTATTTTTACTGTGCATGGCTTATTCGAAAACAAAGGGTCTTCTGCTCATTCCTTTTTGACATTACGAGCATCGTGATCTAGAAGGAACCACGACTCTCCAACTTAACTGCTTCGCAATAGTGATCCGCTAGTGGAGTACGATTGGTTGACCTCAGAATGTGTTTGCAAACACCTCATCCATGTCTGAGGCCAACGAAATGAAGATGTCGTTGCATTTCTCTGTAAGTATGTTTTGGTCTGCCTTTCTTTTTATTTCTTCGCGATCGTATCTGAATGTTGTATGGCATTACCTTCTTGACGCGGTTTCCTGGATCTCTCCCTTTGAACTTGACAATACCAACTGATGAGCTGAAAGTGCGCTATTTTTTTCCAAGACTTTATTTTTTTTCCTACTCAGAAAACAGAGGATAATTTTGATAAAAAAGAAAATATCTGTTACGTTCCGCCCTAAATAATTTACTGTGCTGAATTGTTTGTATTGTACCTATCCCGTCACATGAACTTGCATTAAAGTTCATCAGCCATGTTTCTAATGTCGCCACCGGATCTACCCCCATCTCAGAAGCAGATCACTAGTGTAAAGTAGACACTTATAGGAGAGCCTTCAAACTCACCTTACTAATTGAGCCCTCAAAGGAAAACAAGAAGCAGCTGATCCTTAAGTGACACAAAAAAATTTTCTACGTACATCCTCTTTAACAATATGCCTTTGCCAAAAGTAAATTGAACATTAAGTGTTCTTGAAGTGGTTTGCCATTCTCCACTTTAAACCTTCCTTTTTCTCTCTTGAAAAAGAACTCGATGCACTTTATGACATTTTTATGTGCAGGTTAGAGGTTCACTGTATAAACTTCATTCCATTTACCTTAATACACACATGTGTGTGAAAGTAGAATGTAACTTACATAAATATCTGGACGAGAAAAAAAAGAAACTCTTCACCACAAGAGTTATGACCTAGCGTTCGAGGAGTTTTCTCGTAATTTATGTTACATTGTCTGCATGGGAATGGTCCTTTTGGCATTTGCATGAGCAAAGAATTAAGGTTCCGTGTGCTGTTAATGGCGTTTACCTTGCAAAAAGAGAACGCTTTGGAATGCTATAAATGTTTTACCATGTCCATTAGTAGGTGGGTACAGTACCTTCGGTCACAGGGTGGGATGTTTTCTCTTTTTTTTTTTTTTAACTTTGAGGGCGGAACATAATTCACTGAATTTTCCATTTTTTCTTTGTTACTGTAATGTAAATGACAGAAAGTCCGAAGTAACTAAATTAAGAATTGAAAAATTATGGCAATTGAAGAAAGAATTCAGTCTACTCAAACAGAAAAGGAAGTTAAATGAAACTAATGCCGTATTCTTGGTCTACACGTTCGTCGCCTCATTATGCTTGCGACTTTATTTAGGTCGTTATGCTCATCAAATAATGATGAAGCGACATCATGTTTCAGAGTTTCTCTAGCAAACGATCGATCTCAGCCAAACCAAAGTCTTTTTGTATAGGTGCGGCATCGACAAGCTGTCAGATTATGTTCACATTAGTACCCACATTGACGCGGGAGATCCTTTAACGTAAAGAACATTGCGACACGACATGTGGACTAGAACTAAGACATTAGCTCCATTTTACTTCTCTCTGATTTTCATAAACCATACAAACTTGATTTCAATTCTATGCCGATGAGTAATGAGCGCAAATCAAAGTGAAACTTGGTGTTACCCGTGGTGTGATGGATAGCATGTCCGCCTGTTAATCCAGAGGTTCGAGTTCGAATCCCAACAGAGGCAAAAATGTTTTTTCCACGGGTATCGCCTTTCTCGAGGAATTGGCAAGTCCTCCGTTAGTATTCATTGCCATGAAAAGCGCTTTCTCAATTAGCCGTTCGGAACCGGCAGAAAATTGTAGGTCCCTTCCATTCCCTCACAAGGCATGGTTGTGGGAAATGCGCTAGCCCCAGGGGCTCCTCGCTCTGTAGCGCCACCCTATTTTTTTTTTTTTTTTTTTTATGAAAATGATCCTCTACCACAACCATATAAGTCAACCTGGAAAATATGAAAGGATCCACATGTGTTTAGATTGGGTAGGCAGAAGACAAACTAATAACAGTGATTCTGCTAATCACTCTGTAGCTTTTCTTGCTTTATGCTCATCAATCCTATCAACAAAAAAAGATATTCCTACAAAAATATGGCCCCCAAATATGCAATCAAAACATAACAGCCATAACACAAAGAAGTTCTTCTTTAGCACATATATACGAGTATATTTGCTGCCTCAGATTTTACAGTGCAGTTGACATAAGCCAATCTGTCAAAAGATTACCATACTAATGAAGGTCCTTAAAAATAACATTCGCCATTAAATAACTCTTTCGCTACTTGACACTCTCATTACCGGATTGTATTGTTGTACATCCACACATATTACCTACACTTGCACTGAAAAACTTCTTCCTTCTCATGCTTTTTCAATCCGGTGTAGACTTTTGCTAGGTGCCTGTTAACCTCGTTCTCTTCTACAGCAGATACGTCTATTTTTATGCCCTACATTCGTAAAACAAATCTTTTTCCTCTAATTATACACATGCTCGTGTATGCACGTTTCACGGACTCACGAATGGCGCTATACGATGACTACGACAACGACGACGATGACGACGTACGTCAACGTTTTTCTAAGTAAAAATGACAAATGTTATAGTGGCAACATGTGGAAAGTGGAATATAAGCGGCGGGCTCCACGGCCATATGAAAAATACATTAGTCCTCGATAGATAGATGGAAGGTAATTAATCTTAGAGCCAAGGAACATGACTTAAAAGCATAAAGTTTTTCTTTTTTGTTTTTCCCTGTGTTGGATCTGCCGCACTATGAGTACCTACAGAGGTAAACTTCTATTTTTCCATGAAATTGTTTTAGATTTTCTTTTCTCCTGTAAAATTACCAAAACAATGACAGTCAGATCTACCTGATGAAGCATAATTAATCCAACGAACGAGACCTATGCAGACACCAACCCCCAACCCCAACCTGAACATAAAAAAATAAATAAAAAGAAGCAAGCATAGAAAAATCCATACATCCGATTCGTGAGTTGGGTCTTAAGCTATAGAAGCTTGCTTGGATCCAATGGTATTTTTAATGCTTTTTTAATTGGAAAAACGGTCCTTTGTTGTCAGACAAATTAATCAGATGCAGAATAGGTAAAACTTCAAAATAAACCGAACCTATGTCATAGGTAGGAACGGGTATGGTATATGATGTATACGAAAAGGATTCTTGTAGCCTTTTTGCACAGAAGGAGCTTATAAAGGTATAAAGGACCGGTGAGGGTTATGGAACAGCAAGCAAGCTGATTTCATTTAATTGTGTCATTCGGTTGAATTTTCGTGATATTTTTCTTCTTTTTTTTTCTTTGCTTCTTTCATTTTATTTTTTCCTTTGTCTCTTTTGTAGCATGTCCTGAATCCGGATAATCTCCTTTTTATTCCTCCATATCTATGAGACGAGGCTAACAAGACGTATACTATACCAACCTACATACCTATCTACCATATAAACATGACTAACACAAAAGGTAAAGCAAATATTAGACTCTTATAAGAACAGTCAATGTGACAACAGAATTACGGTGAATTTGCTATGCGAAGCATCCAATTAAAAAGAGATTTCAATTCTTAATACTCAGCTTCGTCCTTGCAACCGATTACCATTCTAGATTTCACTTAGAGTGCGTTGGATGGTTGATGGATAAAGGAGGTCCTTAATTATGAATAGTGTTGTTTTATTAATACCTATATGTTTACAAAATTATCCACAGAGAGAGAGAGAGAAGGTATTTGTATTCTTGGTAAAATAATTACCTGTGATATTACGTTCTTTTCTCTGGAATTGAAAACATTTTTTAACAAGAGTAAGTCCATGTGATGGCATAAGCTATTTCTTGGAACGATAAATTTCTGGAAAAATGTTGGATTAAAACTGAATCTGTTATTAACATAGTGTGGCAGGATTGAGACAGCCATGAAACGTTGAAACGCTTAGTTTTAAAAGTCAGAAGGCATCAGATCAAGGTTTTCCATTTAACTCAAATGCTGGTATACCTGGAAATACTTTAGTTTATGTTGAGTGTCAGTAGGTATTTTTCCTGCTTTGAAAATTCTAGCAAAGGAAGGTTTATCGGATCAACTTTTATAGAAACGTTTAATTCTCGTTTTAAAAAGCACTCAAAGCATAGGACTTATCTCAATTTTATTTTATTTTTCATGAGGTTTGTGGGGCTGTCTTAGAGGACCGTATACTCGCAGCGACCATGAAAATTTAATTGCACAATTCATATTTCAAATGAACTCCATAGAATTTCAAAATAAAATACTCTGGTTGATGGTTAAAAAACTACAAAAACGTTTTTCGTAAATAGTTTCTCCAGTGTCCTTGATATTTTTTAATATTTGAAGTTAGTTTTTAGTTGTCTGCCGATTGTTACTTCGAACAAAACGACACCAAGTAAGTTCCAAGTATTCGATAGGCTTCAACTTAGTGCAGACGACAGTGGGAATATCCAAAAAATATTGTCATAGTTCTCAGTCATTCGTTCTAGAAAGGAGGAAGCACTGACAGACCTGAAATTCATACACATTCAATCTAGAAAGTATGTGCATGACTTTTTTTGTTCTCCTTTCTTCCTTCGACGAGCATGTTCGTCGATTTGGGCTAGCATAAGCTGCATTTTGACAGAGTTTTTCTGCATGACATTATTTTTCCTTCGCACAGCGCGAGAGAGAGAGAGAGAGAGCTACGAGATAATTAATTTGTCAATGCCATGCTGTTAGTTTTTCGGCTCATGGAATCGGAACCAACGAATTCCTTCTTTCGTTTGATTCTCTTATCGACCCTTTGTTTGAGGTGTTATAATGAATGTCAAATCAGATTGAACCATTTTTGGTGATTCATCAGCTGTTTCGTTTCCTGACAAACCATTGTGGGCAAACACCGATAACTCCTAGCTCTTTGCAACAGAAAGCTGCAAGCTATGATTTTATTTCTGTGGCAGAGATTGATATCAATGATATCAACGAGAAGTTTTGCTAAAGTTGCATGTATCGTTACTGCTAGGACCTCAGCTTGAGAGATTCTGCTATGGTCACGAGATTTGTTTTATTTAGCTGGAAAGCAGAGCTGTCGAAAAGATTCCGCCACTATCACTGCTACCTATTTTTGAACCCTCCTCTTGGATAGACATGATAGAGTGCACAGTTGATCATTGGTTTACTTTGCAATTTCTCTTTAATCTTCTTCTTTTCGTTTCCGGCGTTACGAGTAGTGATCTTGAAGCGATCACAACTCTCGACTCTCCCACTTTTCTGCTTCACACTAGTGATCCGCCTGTGGGGTACGCCGCGTTGACCTCAGAAAGCGTCGGCAAGCCTCCCGGTTTTGGATTGTTCCATGTCTGAGGCCAACCAAATGCTGCTGTTTTTGCATTTGCTTGTACCAGGAGTGTTTTGGCCTGCCTTTTCTTTTTCGTCGCGAATTTTGCAATTTCTCTTTAATAAAAAGGAAAAAAGAAAAGCAATGTCGAAAGGTCTGTGAAAGTCTAAACGTGGCTTTACATAGTAAAGGAAGACGTTATGGCACAGATACTTCTTATGAAGTGAAGAAGTGGTTCCCGTGGGGTTGATAGTTAGGTGCAAAGTGCAAATCTCAGAAAAATCAAGAAAAAAAAAATTATTTCAATCGGGTACCGCTACCTATAGCGAGGGATTGACAAATTTCCTGATAATATTTTCATGCTATGGAAGGATTAGCCGTTCTAAATCGACAAAAAATTGTAAGCCACTTCCATTTCATCACAAGGTATGGTTGAGAGAAGTTTGCTAAACTAAGGAGTTCGAGGTTCACATCCCGGCTAATTTAAATTGCTTTTAAACGAGATTAGCAAGTGCTCCTTAGAGTAGAATCAGAGATTCAAGTGCGGCAAAATAGTGCCCTTTTTTACACAGGCTAAATTAGACTGCAGAAGACCGGGGGACCCTCATTTTTATTGTCAATTCGTATGAAATAAATGGAAAATGAAGAGAACTGTATTTGAAGCTGCGTAGTAAACATTATTTGCCATTGAAGTAAAAAGTACACAACAAAAAGAGGAAATAATGGAACTTCAATGCACCGGATGCAGACATCAATTCAATTAACACGATATCTTTGATTTCATCTCAGAACACAGTTTGTGGGTGTTTCAGGTAAAGGAAGTACGAGTATAGTCTTAGTTTAGTCCTACTATGTGAATAACACATTTTAACATTGTTCAAAATTTGAAAAAAATGTATGTCCCCTACATTACTGTGGTTGAGAGAAATGCGGCCTCTCCAAAACCTTGTTGTGTCCGACTATTTTTTATTTACTGCTCAATAACTGAGGCTATAATTCAACCCCTGATCAAGTCTAGCCCACTTATGCTGTATCAGAACGAAACGAATGGCTCATTGACCTAAAAACTCATCTCGCTGAATGGCTTTTCATTCTGTGTACCACTTTCATAATACCCTTCCAACTCATTACGAAGACTCTACAAAAACTATACATCCATTTGCTGATCACATTGTATACACTACTCTAATCATAATTATCTGAAAACTCATAGCAAAATGCAAGAATTTCACTTTCCCTACAACTCGTAGCCCTTATTTGTTGAAAAATTTGTAGAGAGAAAGAGAGCAAAATTGACAGCAACTAATGGAGCAATAAGCAAGTATCCTGTGAAAAATGTTTCCATTTTTTTTACATTTTTTAGATTCCTCATTTGTTCCCTTAAAGGCCTCTGCTTAAGGAGACTGAAAAATTCGCTCTGTACACACAGACGTGCTACTGGCATTTAGGATTCTTTCCGAGTGTCTTTCTCAAAAGAACATTTCTTTTTTTCTCAATTCTCATAACAAGGAGCTAGCATATACTCGCATAAAAAATGTATCTCTGCTTCAACAGAAACATTTTGTAACCTCCAAGAGATTGCCATTTCAATAACCGCCTGTTTCGCGTTCACTTTTCTTCCTTCCATGCTGCCTCCAAGGCTCCGCCTTCTACCCTTGGCTCCATTCTGCATATAGTTTGTGATGCCTTAAGTTATTCATTTTTCAAAATTCCGAAAGTGAATCATGAAAACAACAGGCAGAGCCTTCGCGAAGACAAATAGACGGGATTAAAGTTCTTTAATTTTTTTGTTCTTTTTTCTGCTGGTATTCTACTACCCAACAATGGAAGGTATACGAGATTCTGCTCCTCCAATATTTAATTAGAGTTAACCCTCTCCCGTGAATAGAGTGATATTTTTAAGCGCTTTCATCAATTGAAAGCCAATGAAGTGAAAAATGTCAATTTATGAAATCAGTTTGAGCGTAAAATTAAACACCGAGCGAGGAAAGGCAATACGCGAAGTCAAACGACCGAAATGCTGAAAGGATCAATGTTACTTTTGGATAAATTTTGTTGTTGTTAGAAGTGATGTTGGTGGCTGCTGATGCTGCTGCTGCTGCTGCTGCCACAACGACATACCAACACACTCAGTTCCTGTGACAACTGTTTCCTGTTTGCGAAATCGATTTTGAGTAATTGCTTCTGTCAGTGGCAGATTAAAAACTTTCGCTTGCAATATTTCTCTCTTATTTCGTTCCTCCCTATTTCTGCCTCTTGCTGAAAATTTTGTTCCAAAGAAAACTTTGCCAAAACGTTTAACTGGCTCGATTTGATGGAATTTTGGTCGTGTTCTATTCTGTATACGCCGCATGCACAAAAAGTCAAAGTGTATATGATATGAACCCTTTTCCTATTGGCGGCGAGGGGATAGGAAATGCTGTTGAATGGGGTGGTATAGTGGCGAGTGGGTAAAGAACATTTCATTTCCGTTTTTCGTTAAAATGTCAAAATGACACATGTGATGGATTTTGTTTGTTCTATGGGAAAATTCAATCTACCTACTTATTGGTGTGTGGGGATGACAGTTGTTACGTGCGTTATGTATGACAAATTACACAGAATTGGTCCTCAATGATTTTATATTTCACACGAAAAGCATAGATTTGGGGATCTAGAGAGTTTATTAGAATGAAAATAGAACTGCCTTCGTGACTGACGTCAATACATATTATGTACATACATACATACATGTATGAATTTGAAATAAACTGTGTATTTGTAATCAAATAAAACTTCATTGGAAAACCTTTCACCAATTAGAGCACTATTGGTACTTAGTCCTGATATAATATAGTATTCATTACCCATTCCTGGAAAGATGAAAGGACACCAATAAATTAGTGTATATCAAATTAGAAATTCGTAGAAAAATCAAAGCAAATTTTGAGTTAATTTTGATCGAGTGAAAACAAAATCATGGAATGCAAAAGGGCATTTAGTTTTCGCGGAAGATAGAATGATTACATTTTAGATAGTAATTAGCATATAATGATTTCATTGACTTGACTGCCGCAAATTATCACACGTGCAACAGCAGGAAGTTAAAAAATTCATTCACAATAGCGCGCAAGTCAAGACGTAAGCAGAACCAAGGTAGTTCCAATAGCCACCAAGATCGATAGTGGTGTTAAAGATCGCTATGATCAAAGTCGCTTCGAAGATAGGTCTTAATTGCGACTACGACAGTCGCAATCGATGTCACAAACGGCTATGATTGCAAAAGTGAATGTCGCAGTGCTGGCAGAAATCAGTGCAACCCTGACAGTCGGTTCAATCGTCACCCCAGACAGTAGCAATTGCGAACATGGTAATGAAAACGGCGATGCTTGGGATCATGATTAATTGCGAGAGCGACAGTCGCCTTCACAACCTTGACACCCTTCATGGAGACCACAGCTCCGACCAAAAAAGCTATAAACCAGAACCTTAAGAAATCTCTACAATGACAGTCACAATTGCGACAATTGCCGCAGATTTATTCAGCCTCAGTAGTCTGAAAACCTAAACAAGAAAATCGTAAAGGTACATCATTACGACTTTCTTGTTTATGTTAGTCGTAACGACTAACCAGACAGTCGTAATGGCGTACCTGACAGTCGTGATGACGTGTTTGACAATCGTTTTTGGACTAAATAAATAGGGTGGCGCAACAGAGCGAGGCATTTGATAGAGTTTGGCATCAAGCTCTCTTATCGAAAATGCGTGCTTATGGTATCGATGAGTCGCACCACCCGAATGTGGAATGATCTACCTGACCCTGTTTTCCCCTACATTACGATTCACGAAAATTCAAAAGCAACTTGCATCGCTTTCTCCTTTCGAATCCTCTCCTATTTTCGTAAATGCTCGCACTGTGTTCTATAACATTGTAAGGGTATTCATAACCCCTTGATGTGCGCGTGATTATTAAAAAAAAGCCCTAGGGCCTAGCGCATTTCTCACAACCATGCCTTGTCAGGGAATGAAGGGGACCTACAGTTTTCTGCCGGTTCCGAACGGCTAATCGAAAGGCTTTTCATGGCAATGAATTTTCTAACGGTGGACTTGCCAATTCCTCGCGAAAGGCGATACCCGGGGAAAAACATTTTTCCCTCTGTTGGGATTCGAATCACGAACTTCTGGGTTAACAGGCAGACATGCTAACCATCACATCACGGGTACCACGTTTTTGAACTGCAAAAGGTTAAAAAAGCGTAAGTGGAGGATTCATTTCGTGTACGAGTCAAGGGAAATTGTTACCACTACAATCACAATTTTTGTGATCGTGATCAATCGTTACGCAAACTTGGCCCGGCAAAATGAGTAAATCAATACATTTTCTGAATGGAAACAAACAAGTCGCATATGAGTCATTGCGATGTTTGGGAAGCTTTCAGGTCAAAACATATCCTTTAAATAAACATTGTTTTGCAAACCAACAATTCTCTGTATACGTCCTTGGACTGAAGACTTATGTACGAAGCTAAGCTCACAAAAAAATATACCCGAACTAGAAACAAACAATACCCAGACCTACTTACCACGAACACAAAAACCCACAAACCTACGCAATATATAGCCACTTTTAGTTCATAAATCTTACAAGACTTCGCACACATTACATTTGCGGATTCCATGTTGTAATGCCATTCGCAAAAAAAGCAGAGAAAAAAAAAAAACTAAACTTCATCTAGCCATTATAGTGTCCAGCTTAAAGAACAAATCCCAATGTCCCATTTAAAAATCCATGCTTCAGACTTCCACATTACACAGTGAGAGCGGGTTTTCCTTATTCCCCATTGCATGATAGGAAGTATATATGTCCTTGGTAGTCCCACACAAAGCCCCGTCTCGACGACTGAATTTGATTCCCTTGTAACTCTGGCTCAGTTAAGGATGAAAACAAAAAAAAAACCCGGAAGTCCTTTTATATAAGACAAACAAAAACAAGTAGAACATTGAAAAACCGAATGAAATGCTCACCGTGCACGGTGCTGTAAACACACACGTTTCAATGAAACCACGTCACAAATTCTCTTTCAATGTTACCGCAAAAGTATGCGATTTGTTACTACGTCAACGTGCCATATCTTTTATCCTGAGTGGCATCTTGTCTCTTGGCACCCAGTTTTTACAGCACAGAGAGAGTAGGTGCTTCACAATGTTTTCCAGTATAGCTGTGCGGCAGCTGTTTTCATATATGGCAATTTTAAAATGGTATTCACGTTCACGCAAAAAGTTATGGTGAATTTTGCTCGTTTCTCTTGAAATAAACTGCAAATGCCGTTACCCGAAACACCCGGATATCCGTCCGTAGCGTACACACAGCAAGAATAGTCGAATAGTGTTGAAGGTGTAGGTATAAAAGGATCAGCGTAGCAACGCATGTGTTACGATATACGAAGCAAAAGTGGTTTCGTTTTCCATTCCAGTACATTCAAAATGCCAACGAACTTCAATGGCTGCCAAGGAGTTTTATTTCGAATTAATGCGTTGCCTTTATCCACAAATTACATCATGTCCTTTCTTAAAATAAATTTTTTTTTTATTTGTTCCTCAGCATTTTTGAACAGGACTACAAAGTTACCACGTGACAAAAGTTTATTTATAAAATACCTGCAAGTGAAAATGGCAAAAGTGGTCAGCTTTCGCCATTCACCAAAAAAGTTGCGGCAAACACGGGATTTTCATTTTAAATTTCGTATCCCTTCTTTTTTTTTGTTGGTTGGATGGAAATATCCTTGCACTTTTGGTTTAACCTGAGAGCGCTAACGGTTTCATTTTAAGCATGAGGTTAGCTCAAATTGTTTGGTTACTATTCGATTGTGCGCTTCCAGCAGCGTTGTATCCTGGCATACATTCTTAATGTTGATGTGGTCAAAAGGGCGGTAGACAGATTTTCTGTGATGCTTTTGACTGAGCTGGGCTTAATGTGCAAGTTGGTGGTTTCAGAGAAATTGCATGTACGAATACACACTGTGCAGAATGATTGCGCTATTTGGTGCATAGGCAAACCGAGGGTGGGTAGCTGATGAAAACCATCGAAAAATCTTTGAAGAACTTGGGTTGGCATTTGCTTCAGTAACCAAAGCTGTGCTATTTTTGTTGGTAAGTGGCTTTTACATGGATAAACATGTGAAAAGCAAGGTAAGGTATTTGCAAGAAATGAGGCTCTCGGAGGAAATTGCAGTCTTGTGAAAAACATTAAAACTCGTAGGCGTGGGGCTCTACGATAAATTATAATCTTTTCAAACTCTATACGTGTTTCGTTTCGTGAAGCTCTTCGAAAAAAGGGCAAAGAAAAGAGGAAGGGTTTGTGGCTCAAAGCTTTTAAATATGTCAACAGTTCATATGCCAAAAAACCGTTTGTTATTTCTATAAGCAGGCAAACATGTAACCGAAACTCCTTGCACATACGCAAGTTTCTTTATGCGGAATTGCGTGGCAGAGATCAGAGTATCAGTTTCAGCGGCAGGCAACTATGCACTGACATACTGACAATAATTTACTAATGAACATACTATTTTGATATAGTTTTGATAGTTTTTTTATAAAGAATAAATTTGAAAGATAATTCTTGATCCTCAGAGCTTTCATATTCAAAAATATGGTTACTGAATTACTTACCCAAGATTAGGAGCCAATTTTTCAAGTATGCAGTCACTTTTGTGACTTGTTCTTCAACGTTGAATCGCGTATCCATATAAACGAGATTGAAGATAACATGTAGAGAAATAATTAAAGGAACACTTTTTAAAACACGCACTCGCGATTAGGAAGGAAGAACTTCAGATCTCCTTCTTTTATGAATGAAACTTTAATTTGATCAAATAAAACTGAAAAACAACTTTTATAGAAAACGGAAAGCAAACATATGAAGAAGCACTGTTAAACATATTTTTAAAGAGGGACCAAAGAACTTCGAAACACTAGAAATACCTAACACTTTCCTTTCAAAAGGGACAAAAACAGACTTTATTAACACTACCACTATTAAGGCCTTTCACACCTTCGGGGAGATTTTCTACAAACTGGCATGAGCTCTATTTCAGAGGCTTTAAGAAAGGAGCACTTTTCTTTCACACTTATAACATGAAGGAAGATATGAAGGCAGATTTAGAGAGAACACAAACAGGCTAACTGCAAAGGCTTTTAGGGACTTTTTGGAGAACTTTCGCTTATTTTTTTTATGAATGCGGTTTTGATTTCACTTCACAATATTAAAAAAAACAACTTTCATCGGAAACGGAAAGCATACACAACCATACACTTAAACACAATGAACTATGCATTTCCCTAAAGAAACTCAGGGCATCGAAACACTAGCAATAACTTTTTCATTAGAAAGGGAGACGAAAAACACACTTTAACAACAGATATCCACACTTATTTCACAATTTACACGATCAGAGACAAGCTCTGTGTTTGAAAAGACAAATATTTTGCCTTCACGGCGATTATATAGAAAGAAACTTTGAAAATAGAGAAACTATAGAAAGTATAAAGGCAGAGACGAAATTTATCATTAAAAGAGGGGCAACACGGCCGATTAATCGAAAAATGAATTGAATTTAAAGCAAATAAACGAAAAACACTATAAAAATAGATTTAACTCTTTCACAGGACCAATAAAATGTGAAAAATGAATTAACGACACGACCGAACAATGATTTTACAATTGTACTCAATTTGCGCCATTATGATTATCAAATGTCACATAACTATGGTCCGCTAAGATGGTTCTGTTCATTGGGAAGGAGAAGGTAAGTTTGTTTTGAATGCATTTTTAGTGCAAATAGATTAGGCTGGGGCCACGGAAATTTTAAAATGTGCCGACGGGCGAAATGGAAGAAACTGACTTCTAACGTAAACTTTAACACATTACAGTTTGTATCGAGATGAAAACAGTGTGTACACGAGATGAAAAACAAATATTGAAAGTTTTTACTGCTGGGTCGAAAAATTATAAGGACCGAAACCACATTGGAACCAGTTTTGTGTAAAGCCCCGATATAAGTATGTAATGCTTTTGAAATTTCTAATTGACTCTTTTAAACAATACGCAAAGCACAACGATCCGCATTTGTGACCCCACCGATTTTAAAATCAAATTTACGAGATCTGAACAAACTAGAGTGACATGCGTGTTTACACGAGATGAAAGATGAAGAAGTGGAAATCGTGTTCACACGAGATGAAAGATGAAGAAGTGGAAATCGTGTTCACACGAGATGAAAATCGTGTTAAAACGAGATGAAAATCGTGTTCACACGAGATGAAAATCATGTTCACACGAGATGAAAATCGTGTGCTTACGAGATGTAAGCCATGTGTACATGAGATGAAAATCGTGTGTATACGATATGAAAATCTTAAATTCAATGCGTGTTTATATGAGAAGAAAATCTTGTGTATAAGAAATGGAAATCGTGTTTACCCGAGATGAAAATCGTATTTACACGAGATGAAAATCGTGTTCACACGAGATGAAACGTGTGCTTACGAGATGTATCGTGTGTATACGTATGAGTTGAAAATCGAGTGTACACGATATAAAAATCGTGAGAACACGAGATGAAAATAGATTTTTAATGGTTAGAGAGTTTTTTGGAAGATAACGTAAAGGGGAAGATCTACCATAATTTTTTTTGAATATGTTATTTTTTAATGTAAGAAAAAAAAAACTTCTAAATTAAGAGCTAAAAATACACAACTTTCACTTGCAAAACCAGGGTTGCCAACCTTTCTTTTAGAGTATATATATTGTGTTTTCTGTTGTGAAAAACCGAAAGAGGAATTACAAATTTTCGGACAAGGTTCTTCGCATGTGAACACTACCTGTTGTGTTCGTAAAAGCAGGGTCACAGGGATTGCTTCCACGAGCACAACACGTAGTGCTTGCATGCATAAAGTGCGAACACTTGCAAGTTCCTCCTTGAGTTTTTCGTCCGAGTTCAAGCTAATCTTCAATCGGTGACTTCAGGCGCAGAGTGCCACACTTTCAAGAGACGTATTTTTTCACAGTAAACATCACTCTAATCCCTGAAACGACGCGACGTCCATTGGGTACTTAAGTTACTAATAAAATAACTTCATGAAACTACGATTTATTTAAACGGAATTTATGAAGTATGGTTTCATAATAACCAATATACTCTTTTTTCATAATCGAAGCAGGGACTCATTTCCAATCAGAACATTCATCTTTTCACGGTCGTTGAAACGATTTGCGTGTTGTAAACGCTGTAGAAACTATCGATACAAAAAAATATCAGTAAACGCTTGTTACATTTTTGCCACGTGTAAACAGTGTGCTTATAAAACTTTTCAATTACTGGAAGGTAAAACACTACAAGAAGTAGGTAAATTTCTGCTTTATAGAAACAAGGTATGTTTCACTGCTTTTATTTTAAGGAAGCTTTTAAGTATGTGATTAAACTTTAGGGCACTGTTGCACCTGGAGTGTCGAAAAAATCATTATATGTTGAAGTATATAACATTTAAAGAAAATCTCCTGAAATTTTTAAGTCGATCTGATGAACGCCCGTTTAAAGTTTTTCTTACTTACTTACTTACATGTAAGTTCAGTTGTAATGAATATTTTGTTTGCTACAAAATGTTGTTGAAATATGTATTAATATGTATACTAAATTTCTTTGAATTCCATTTCACGCTTTTCCTACGAAAAACTCATAAATTTTTCGACCCTCCAGGTGCGATAGTGCCCTTAAGTAGAAGTATTTGACAACACTCATAAAAACTACCCTTAAAGTTTACACGCTAAAACTTGAAAGACGTGATATAAAGAAGAAATTGGTAAATTTGAAGTTAAAAAAGCGAAGTCCTGCGCAAACCAGCGCTTCTTGCATTTGCGATCTGTGAATCGCATTATGTCTTTATGTCCTACAGGCCGCTAAGGTGTGTGCCACTATATATGGTTGAAAATTTCTCATTTGAACAGTTATTGAATCGCAATCGTGCTAATTTGTGGAAGGCTTAAAAGCCATGCACAAACCAGCACGGCCTGCGTTTGCGACCTTTGGAACGTATTGTGTGTGCCGCATCATAAGGTTACAAGCGTTTCATTTTTACAGCGATCGAATCTCAAAAGCAGGCCACGCTGGTTTGTGCAGGGCTTAATATTTTTTTTTTGCACAGTTAACAGTTTAGTCAAATTTGCCAAGAGTATTTTGACAAGATTACAAATACATTCGATACTACCATTTACACAAAGTCAAAATTCTTCCAAAAAAATTTCAACAAATGTTGGAAGTTGGTAGTTTGTCAATCTTTGTAAATTCTGTGGAAAACTGGCAGAAAAATTAAGAAGGTTTCTTTCTCAAAGCGGCCTGCGAAATTAATCCTTTCGCTGTCAAAATGAAACATATAAGGAGTAGCATACACCAACGCATCATGCGGTTCATACAAATTAAAATACATTCCACAAATCGCATTTGCAGGCCGCACTTTATCTGTTTCGTTTTCCGTAGTCAAAAGGTATTTTTGTCATAGGAATATAAAACTTGTTCTTTCCGAAGCCATAAAATAATTTCTCTGGTTTGCAAAATAAAATAACTTTTCCAAAGATAATTCAAAAATATTTGCGTTAAGGCTAATAAATTGAGACAACGTCGCTGAAAATTGTGAACATGGTTTCTATTAATTGATAAATACATGAACCTAGTCATTGCAAACTCTAAACTGATGCACACCAAGTTTCCTTTTTCTATTTAGGTTTTGAACATAAAAATAAGTTCACACGAGAAGTTTCACAAACATCAATTTTAATTTCGTGTGTAAATGCAGTGTAATTCAACTAGCCGACTGTCGAAAGTCAAATTCTTCACGGTTTTCGTGCTTTTGATGTTTGTGTAAGCTTAAGACTAGGTTTACACATTGAAGGCATAGTTTTTCAAAAGGTGGACCCAGATTTTATAACTTTTTAGACGACTATTGTTCAATTGTCTATCGTCGATTATCGGTATTTACGAAAGATTGTTTTATATAAAGGATGGTTGTCTTTATAATGGTCCAACAAATTTTGGTAAATATCTATTAAATTTGACCAATAACAATACATTGCAGATTTTGTCAAAACCCACAAATTCATAACCGAGTGCATGACGAACTGTCAAAAAATCAACCGTAGCTTGAAACTAATGCTGAAGTCACATTCATAAAATTCTTATATTTTAAAATTCATGAAATGAGTGAAATGCCTAACAAAACATTGTATACATATCTTTAAAAACACTCAATAGTTTCTCACCTTACAACATTTCCAAAAAAAAAAAAAAATTTATCCCACATTCGATTAAGCAGGCTAATCGAGAATCCAAAATAATCAAATCAAGTCTACTCAAATAGAAAATACAAAAAAATAATCACATTCAATTCATCTCATAAAAATAATAATTACCTTCACTCTTTTAATTGAGCGAAAACTAATTGTGACCACCCCTTAAAATATTGAAAGGTCAACCGAATCGAATTCAACTGCCCATCTAAACTCCGAAGAGCACCTAATTGAAACGCACTAAATGCGTTCATCACCCAATCGTCTTCCGTTTTTTGTTGAACCCTGTCATCTCTCCTAACGGTTGTTGTTTAAGTTGAAGAACGTCGTGAACATCTGCAGCTCGTGAAAATTTCATTGCATTACTTATCCTCGCCGTGCCGGTTCATCTCGCCTTGCTTTTCTCTAAATCTAATTAAATATCAGTGTTTACATAATAGTGTTGATATATTAATAAAAATTTTATCAATTCTTGTGCGATAAAATAGTTTAATTTACCAATTTAGTCTTGCTTATTGGTTCCGTGTCCGCCATTTCAGTCTAATTGCCTTAGTGAAGAAAGAAATGTGTTTTGTTCATTTGCCTAAGTGAATTTCTTGCTATTCAACAAGTGATATCGGTCAAAAATATTTCATTTCATTTATTTTCAATTGTTTTGTAATGAAAATCGTGTCCAAAAAAGTAAATTCGCAATTTCTACATACACGAAAGTATGTACGAGTGTGTATCTCCCCTGTGTGCTCCGCATTTCTTACCGGTGTTGCTTTTTTTTCTTTCTCCTTTTCGTTCGTTGTCTGTTTTCAATGTCGGTAGCTGATCATATAATGCAGTTCCGTTGTCCAAAAGAATGAAATGAGTGTGTGTTATTTTATTATTTTTTTATTCGATTTGCAATCAAATAATTCATGTAAAGGTGCGCGACCCTGTGTAAAAAAAAATCATGTAAATAAGTTAGTCTGTCCGGTTCTAGGTATCCCTTCTCCCTTGTGCTTTTGCTCTTGTGTTCCGTTTTCGGTGTTGTTTCCGTCGCCGTCGTCGTCGTCGTCGTCGTCGCGTTCGGTATCGGCTCGGCTCCTATCGTCCGTCGTGTGTGAAAATCTTGCAAAATGTGGGCTTCGGCCAGAAAAATAAGAAAAGTGCAAAGTGTTGAAAGAAGAAAAGTGCGCCCCTGCAATTAAAAAAGAAAAGGTTAAAAAAGAAAAGTGTGCCCTCTGCAATTGAAAAAAATCATGTAAATAAGTTAGTCTGTCCGGTTCTAGGTATCCCTTGTGCTTTTTCTCCTGTGTTCCGTTTTCGGTGTTGGTTCCGTCGCCGTCGTCGTCGCGTTCGGTATCGGTTCGGCTCCTATCGTCGTGTGTGAAAATCTTTCAAAATGTGGGCTTCGGCCAGAAAAATAAGAAGAGTGCAAAGTGTTGAAAGAAGGAAAGTGCGCCCCTGCAATTAAAAAAGAAAAGGTTAAAAAAGAAAAGTGTGCCCTCTCCCCTCTGCAATTGAAAAAGGGTTCTATTTATTAGTTGAGTTATTAGAAGTGTGTTTGGTTTGTGTGTTTTTGTGAGTTAAATTTCCGTTTCCTATTAAATGTGCTTGCCAATTTTGTGTATAATTGAAATTGCCTCTTGGAATACCTTCGATTAAAATGATAAGCCGTCACGTAGACAACTCAACAGTTCATCAATCAATTCGGGGTGAGTTAACTGACATTGATGTTTTATGTTATTTTTAGAACGTTAATAGAGTAGAAATGTACAAGGCACTACTACTCAGTCCGTCAAGCCTTCTATTGAAAACTTTTTTAATCACTCGTCAATGCATTTCACTCTCATTTCATGTAACGAAGATTTGATAAAAGAGAACAGGCAGGGAGCATCTATCATTTGTCCATAGGCTTACAAGGAACTGTAAGTCTGGAGTGAAATGATTCAAATTGTGTTTTAAAAAAATTCATAGCTCAGCCATTTCGCTTTCTTTGTTTTGTTGGGTTCTATTAAAAAAAAGTTTCTAATAAAAAAAAAAAAAAAAATATTGGTCACTACGCAGCATCAGTTGGAGTCTTCGACTTTAAATTACCTTCTTTGATAAAGTTACAACACCTGCCTCAGTGCTGACAAGAAATAACAACCAGAGCGAGACACATTTAGCACATTCGTGACACAGATTCCGGTCGTTACAAACGCCATTTATGAAAAGTGAAAAAGAAAAAATCGTCGGGAATATACAGGAACATTTCCCCAGCCGTCATAATTTTAATGGCCATTTGAAAATATGTGCCATAACTCACAATTAGTAGGCAAATGCTTTTTAGGGCCCCAGACAGGCTTCTTATACCTGCCTACGCCCGTCCTGTTTGAGAACCTTAAAACTTCTAAATTATACACCATAATGTGCAAGACGGGTGAGAAAGAGAATCCACTTAAAAAAAAACATCCATCCACACACACATAAAGATACAAAAATAAAAATAAATACACACACGCACAGAAAAGTATCCCAACAAGGAACCATATTTCAGGATACAGTGTCACAATTGAGGAAGAGGAAATACCACAGCACAAATTGTATCACCACCGATTAAAAGTTTCGACAATGTGTTTCTCGTTTCTTGTCCTTTCCTAAAGTGGCTAAGGAGAGGACAGAGGACTTGGACTTGGACTTGGACTATACGAAAGACGACGACGACTCGACATTTATATAGACACAACTATACTATGTGGTACGGTATGGTGGTGTGGCGGTAATCCTGACAAATGATGTAATTTCACATCGCCACTTAACTCGCCAGCAGTACAACACAAATACCCATGTTCAATGCATCATTTACAGGACACAACGGCAGAAAATGCTTTTAGACATTTTTTTCCCGTTGCCTTTGGATTTACTTTATTTTTTCCATTCGTGTCCTTTGACTTGTTACTTGTTTTTTTTTTTTACATTTTTACTTCGTATTATTTTAAAAGCTTATTTATGTGAATGACAAACGTCGGTATATAATTTCGAACGCAGTTAGGTGTTGCCGCTTCTGCTCGGCGGGCTTTGGTTCTTTTTGTCGTCTCACGTTTACAGGGGAGCAGAGGAGGTGTGTGGTGGTGTTGGTGTCATCGTCCTTGTTGTTATATTTTGTTTTGTCTTGAACGAAGGCATCGTAAATTTGTAAGAATTGCGTTAAATATGTAAAAATGTGTTTTCACTGGAAAAGTCATAAATATTCGTACGCGACTCATAAATAAAAATAATGTCTTTCAGCCATAAAGTGAGGTGCTTTAATATTGCGATTGTTCAAAATGAAAGATGCTGTAGGAAGATCTTTGAGAAATAAATGACGAGAGGAATGAGACAAATATAAATACATACAAAGAAAGGGGAACGAACAAAAGTAATGTTGATTGCCTTGAAAATGTAATGCTTAAAGGCAAAAAAAAAGTCCCACCAGCGATATCTTGATAGGATCATTTATTTGCAATTATTATGCGGACGAGGTCTAAAGTGCTGAAGCTAGCTTAAAAATAAAATAAGCAAAAATTTTAGCCGAGGCCGAGAACTATCGCATTTCTTTCAACCTCAACTTGTGAGAAGCAAAAGGGATCTATACAATTTTGTTGCCAGTTCTTAGCGAAAGGCGATAACCTTAGTTAATTTTTAAAAATATCTATGGGATTCCGACCTCAAACTCTCAAAGCTACTTGTCAAAAATAGTTAGAACTGTTTCGGACTACATCAGTGGCCGTGACGCAATGGTAAGAACATCTGCCTTTTGTGTGGGAGTTTCGGGTTGAAATTGTATAAGAAGTATAAAAATGTTTTTCCACTGGTGTCGCATTCCGCGATTAATTGGCAGAGTCGTAAAAGCTGGCTAATGTTTCACATTTTCGGCTGCGCCTCTGTATGCAGCTGAAACTCATGTTCATCTTTTTCAATTCAACGAATAGGCTTAAATCTGATTACATTTTTTAAAACGCGGTATACTTCTAGGCGGGTACCATAACATAAAATTTCGGCATAGTTGGGACAACAACCATTAATTTTGTTTAAATTTTTTCACAGTTTGGGATGCATACACGTTTCAACTTTTAAATGATATTTTTTACGACTTAATGTACGACCACGTATCGAGCGGCAAAATTAGAACAAAATTGTAAGCTGATCGACAGAGCGATGTCGCTTAGTTTGCCGGTTAGTACGTAGCCCTTAGTCGGTAATCCACTGATTTTATTTTGTTGATGATGTTCGATGACAACTAACTATGACTCCCACTTGATAAGTTGGTTTATTAGGTGCTCAGGTTAGGTTAGGTTAGAATGGGCTGACGGTTGATCTTATTTCCGCCACACTTAGATCAATGTAAATTCATCGTGATACCCTGGAGTATTGTAAAGTCCTAAAAACCTATGAGTTTATGGTTAGTCAATTTTTAACCATTTTGTGGTCTTGATGAAGTTTAACAGGCTGTTTCATGGAGTGTCTGATAATTTTTCTAGTTCATTTAAGAAGTAACTGCCTAAAAATTTTCTCCTGGGCAGTGACAAAGGAAGTGAGTGGAATTCTCATGTTCGTCTTCGTCATTGCATCCTCTGCACAAGTCGTCGGTGCAAAGACCCATTTTCTTTTTGTGGTAGCCTAGTGGGCTGTGTCCTGTTATAATACTGATAAGGGATCGTAATGAAGGCCTATTCAAGGATAGTAGCTTTTTAGATCCGTTCTTATCGCATTTTGGCCATAGTTTCCTGGAAGTGACACAGGAGTCTAGGCATTCCCATCATTCATTAGACTTTATACTATTTTGTTACCAATGATCTGCTTAATTTCACAGAGTGGTACCTTTTTGATTGATCAATGAGAGAATGGTCAAGTGTTGAACCTTTTCTCGTTAATTCCTAAATTCGTTTCCGGGTATGCCATTGTGACCGGGAACCCAGCAGAGTCTAACGTGATACTGTGCCAAGAACCCTTAGCTCTTCGCGACAGCAAGAAACAAGCTTTGATTTGACCAGAGTAGCAGAAATCGCTTTTATTGCTGCTTGGCTATCAATAAAAAAGTGATATAAGCATGTGATAGCGCCATCAGGGACACCTGTTTTGCAGCTACCAAGATCTCGGCTTGGAAGACACTGCTTTGATATGGAAGTTTGAAGGAACTGGCAAGGCTTAGGCTTTCTGAAAAGAAACCTGCACCTGTTCCAACTTCCATGTTTGAAACGTCGATATAGACGTCTAGAGAACGTTGATATAGACGTCTCGTGCATATGAGGTGTTTCATTCTCTCTTAATTCTGTCTATTTGGGTAGGTGGTTGAGAAGGATTATTTAAAATCCAGATATGGAGTTATGTAATCCCTGTAGATATTGTTGTCGTGATAAAATCAACCGTTGATTATTTAGCTGCTACTGTCAACAGTTCATCAGCTTTTCGTGAACTTAGAGTTTACTGCACTAATCGTTTTCATTGGCAAAATCGAACATATTAAGCTTTTGGCTGAGAGCAGCGCCTTTCACTTCTTCTGCTTTTTTTTCGTCGATGCGATCACCAGGATCTCTAAGGAACAAAGCTCTTCCACTTATCTTCTTCAAAATAGTGATGAACCAATTTGGCATGTCTGTAGCGGGAGTGGATTTTTTTCTTCCTTCGCGAATGCGTTTGAACTTTTTACAAAATTGCCTTTTTTACGAGGTTCTCTATCTATCTTCTCAATCTATTCTTTAAACATGGCAATACCAACTGAGCCGGTCGTGCTCTATTATTGCCAAAATGTTGTTTTTAACGTGAAGGCTTCCACTGATCTTGGTACTTCCAAAACGACAAAGTTGTAATACGGAGGATTTTCATTTCAGCTACCGTCAACTTACCCTTTTTTTGTATTTTGTACAACTTAATCGCATAAGCGCGATGTAGAATTGTAGAGTACTTCCTTTAGAAAGGGGGGATTCGGTCACCGAATATGTCGGAGTTTTCTCGCAAACTCATCCACTCTACACATCTTCTCAGCTACCGTCAACCTACTCTGTTTCGTTTTGTACATTGTTTAACATTGTGAGCCGTATGTGACACACATCCGCGGTGTAGAGTCTCCCCTTCAGCTTAGAGGACAATTTTCAATCAAAGAAGATGGCGGAGTTTTCTCTCCTTTTCATCCACCCTACGCTTACTCAATAATTGATGTCGTCATCGCAAGTTTTTTCACAATTGATCATTAATTCCAGATATTTAAACTGTTCGCACTTGGATAGAAGACTTCCATTGAAATAATTTTACTGAACGGATAATACAAGTCAAGTACTCAGTTTTTTTTTGTATCAATACGATACCCAATACCCTTATAAATGTTTAGCCATTCGTTAAGTGCTTCTTGCAGAGATGTAGAATTCTTCAGAATTATGAAAGCTTCATCGTCACTCAAAACGTTCTGTAGTTCATCGTCCAAAAGGGAATCGAGGACTGTATTAAAGAATACACGACTCAAGAGGTTTCCTTGGAGTACACCTACTCTAACATGGAATGACTCCAGCTGGACATCTTACCATCATCACTGCTTGTTCATACAAATCCTCAATCATCCGCACATAGGCTTCTGAAACTCTTAGTTTTCAGAAGACCACCCAGATCTCGTCATAGCTATTTCAACTTCGTGTATCTCCCTCAGTTGTACATTGATAAAAGGTTAGTTTCCTTGCACTGCTGAGGCAAGCTATTAAATTTCTATAAACTGAGAGGTGAGAATCGAGAGGCATTTAAAAACAATGTCTTCCATATTTTTTGGCATCTCGTCTGGCCCAGCACCTTTGACTTTTCTGGAGACCTTAACTGCCTCACTATAATCTCTTCACTATGACGTCGGGTATTTCCGTTAAGTAAGACTCAGCTTCAGCTAGAAAGTGTTCTGGAGGAAACTGTTTGTTTAAAAAGTCATCAGAATGCTATCACAACCTGTGCCGAATTTCGTCGGCACCAACAAGAAGCTATCCTTGAATAACGTTAATGAACTAAGGAGGAGGTATCTCCTGAACATTTCTCCTTTTTTGAGCGGCTATTTTGAAGCCGTTAAGTCCTTTGCTTGTGTTTTTTTTCGTATTTCTTTAATAGCTTGATTTGCATCATCAATCGCTGTAGAAATTTCTTCCAGTTCACGATATATTCCATTTCTGCTGGTTGCTTGGAGTTAAACGCACTTCTTCTTCAGTTCCTTTCCGTCTCTTTTATGATCGTGCTTGGAAAGACGCTTTTTTTTTTACATATCTTACCAACTGCTAAAGCTTCATTAACCCCACCACTAGCCTTTTTTGCTTTACTGGGAGTTTGACTTTGAAGCCATAGCAATGATTTCGGCATCTATACAGCATTCCTGCTGTCTTTTTTTCATTTCGAGTTTCAGACAAACAAGATGTCTACGCTCACCTTCTTCTCATTAGATCAAAGCTTCGTTCAGGCTTGAACTCGTGACTCTCAAATTATGTATTTTTGCTATTCCATTAAAGCTCTTACTTTTTTTTTTTTTTTAAATAAAAAAAGAGGAGGCTTATATTATATGCTAATCTGGAGAACTCAGACCTAATATCCAGTCCATTGTACTACCAGAGTAGCAGCCTTCCCTTTTTTTTTTGTGTTGCAGTAGTTGGAAATAAGTTGTTATTAATTTCACATATATAACCTCAAGGGCGGCGTCCATATGAAACTGGGAGGCTGAAAGAAAAGTAGATGCCCAGAGCGGGATTCGAACCCACTCATCCGGCCTCTCTACCAAACACTCTACCACTGCACCACGACCGCCCTCAAAAAAGCTCTTACTTACTTTAAAGCTTTTCTGGTTAGCCCAGTCTCAGTACTCAGTTGGCATGTTGGCAATACGTCTGACGGTGCAATGTTGCTTGCGAGTTAATCTATAGTGCTCGCGATTTCTTAGAGTTTTGCGGAATGTCTCCGCTTCGTATTTTTCAACAGCACTCCTGAACCAGAAAAACTTGGGTAAAAGTTAACACACTCCGAAAACCTTTGGAATATGGGAAGCGCTTCGATCATTATGATAAGTATTGCTCTACCCGTTGCGATCCTGTAAATTTTGTTTCGTCGATTTGAATAGGAAATGGAAGACTTTTCCGAATCTAAAGACTACAATTTTAAGCATTTCACTGTCTCAAGCCATATTCTCAGAGTCCATGAGCTCTTGTTCTCTTGTATCCAATCTTTTGCTTTGTCAGCAATCAGGATATTGTGTTTGATTTCACACCTTCCAGTCAGCTTTAATTTAGTTCTCAGAATTAAAATGCAATGTTTTGTCTGCATTTAATTCCACCTCGCACAACATTAAATAATTATGCAGTAAACAAATTGGCGCCCAACGTGTAGCATTAAAATATCAATTTGTATTACAAGTGTTTCGCAATTTATGAACAAAGCTGTTTAAAACATTTTGCACGCGCAATTTAACAACTTGTTTAATTGAATCTACATGCCTAAGGAGTTCAGTTCGGTAGTATAGGTTTAGGTATGTATCCCACCCCACGCACAGTTCAGCTAGCAATCCAATGCCATACAGTGATGTACCACCCGTTGTGTTATATTAATGCATTTTGTGTTTATACTTCCTCCCACTCCTCCCCTAGACTACGCAATGATAAACAATTAAAACAAATCCATTCGACACAAAACATAATGAAATGCAAAAAAGAGAAAACGCAAAATTTCATTTTACCTGTTGAAATTGGCAAAACAAATACACACACTCATCCAAACCCACAAACTCATACGCATTTGTCAACTCTGTTGTTGCGTCGCTTGCCGCGCCTGCCGTAGGTTTATAGCTGTGGCAGTCGTATTCCCAGCCTCTAGGCCAATTAATTAGTCACCATTATTTCCGGCAATAATCCGAAACAACATTACAGTTAACATTTTTATATTGGCGTCAGTGCAAAATGATTTATTACAAGTTGTACAGTCGTAAAACACGAACACTTCAAGTGAATGAGAGTGAGAGGGAGACCTGGCTTAAAACAAAACAATGACAACAACTAAAGTCACATCTAGAATAAGATTCGGGGGAGCTGCTAAAAAAAGCACATGAAAAGAATAACAATCATAAAAAACGATTTATAACCCCACTGAGAGTTGTTCACCATAGCAGCCTTTCTTCATAATTCAAATTGCTAAGGGAGTTCCGCCCTTTTCTAACCAACAACCCCATTTCCAATCCATCCCCAGAGGCGCAAGCAAATCCGTAAATGCTGAGATAAGAAATATTTTCTTAAAAAAAAGAAGAAGAAACAAGTAAACCCATCGTTGAAAGGAAATATCTCTCTTAAAATCCTTTTACCAGCCACGTCTAGTAGAACCGGATTCATTGGTATAATTAGGTACAAGAAAATATTTTGTTGCAAAAAGGAAGCCATGGATGAACAAGTTGTAGAAGAGACAGCATCCCTTTTTGCCGGAGGTTGGTATGGTATTACACTGAAAAACAAAGATGAAACAAAAATCCCATGTAATACCAACTTTGTCAGCATATACACACTCCAAAAAATTGTGCGAATTTGGATTTATGAGTGCGCACCGCGTGCGCCGCGCCGTAAGCTCAGTGGTTGGGAAATGCAAAGGGAATCTCTTTTTCTTATGATGAATGTAAAGTACTCTGTACTTAGAAGGAACAAGAAATTTATCTTTGATCAATTTATATTTGCTTCACGTGGTATTGGTTTCTAAAAACAGAACAGATAAACTCACTCTGGGCGAAATTCATTTTGTAGGGACGAAATCGTATCCAGGAGTTGGAGAGTTGCGTTCTCAATAGCCGCGAAATTTGTCGGTTGAATAATTGAATCTCGCGGACATTTTGTGTCTTGCTACAGCTAAAGAGGTCACTGATTGGAACTGCTTTGACAGTTTTATTGAGCCAAAAAGTGCTGCTTTCAATGACCCCTAAGCCAGTCCTTTAACGATGAAAGCTTTTTTAATTAAGACTTGAATGAATGTCTATATTTCTATACTAGCTTCCTACAAATTGTCCACGTTCTTTCACCTGGGCGCCATTTTATCCAGCGGGTACAATCTCTTGAACTTTTAAAGCCAAGCACAATTTTCTGGTCACTGATTTTAGCTTTCATTTGTCATTTCATTGATTAAATTTTCCTGAGTATTTCCTCTGTTTCTATAGCTAAAGAAGATTTCCCCGATCATGAATTAGAATCGTGGTGGCAGTCTAATGAATAGGGCGTCACTTTATCGAGCAGACCACGCATTTTTTTTTTTTAGTTTCTTGCCTAAATACTTAGAACCTTATGTTGGCAGCACCAAGAGAGCGATTACATTTCCACACTTTTTTGAGTTTCCAAACCTAAATACTTAAAACTTTGGCAGTACCTTGAGATCGATAGATAACATTCATGGTGGGAATCAGTAATTCAGCTTGACAGCATCTTTAGAGCTATGAAAGTTATCTTAGCAGAATTCACCAATTCAACACATGTCAAAATAAGGTGTCAAAGTTAGTCCTTTAGGGATTTTCCTGGTACAGGTACAGACTAACCACGCGCTTCAAAGATCGCCCTAGACGTCAAATCATAAATTTAACTATCACGAAAAACACCATCACATCATTGTCGCAAGACAATATTTAAAAGAAAATACTAAAAGATGCCTCTGTTCATAAATTTCTATTTCCATAAGCTATCCATATTCAACTTGGATAATAAATCGTCCACATGACTAAATTAATTCGGTTTACAAGTTGCCAAGCCTATACCTACAATAGAGAACAGCTATTTCCATCGAATCACGGTCATAATTTACAACAACATCGTTCGTTGTCCAGCGTAACAACATGCTCGAAGCCAACCAAGCAGCGAGAGAAAAACAATATATTCATTATCCTTGTTACAAGTCATTTTTGGTCATACACCACCAGTACGATTTATTAACCTATCTCGGCCATAAGACCCCACAGTCGAGTATAGTTGTCCCCTCTCTCTCTCTCTCCCTCCCTGATTTTATTCATTAAAATTATCATCCACCCAACAGGACACACATTTGGAATGCCATAAATCTCCGATTTCCTGTATAGAGCGAGAGCCTCTATACAGTGGCACCCAGTTCTCTTTCCCTCGTTCTCTCTGCCTCATCCCTTTACTTTGGTCTTTTATGCGTTAGTACAAGGATAATGTTCATCGGGTTCGAAAATTGCGTTGGACCTTAAACCTTAATTAGGATGTCGTCGTACGGACATAAAGTCACCCTTATTTATGTGTACTTATTAGATATATCTCTTCCTCTTTGCTGTTGCGTTACGGTTTCTGTATATACGGTCGGCTCGGCTCCGACATCATCATAATGACGACAAAAGGACAATTGGATATTTGCATTTAGTGCGTTGTTCTCGCATGGCCTTCTAGTTCTCCGCAATCTCCATCACCATCATTGTGAGGCATTCTGGCAGTAAATTCAATACCCTCCTTCTCGACTGTTGTCCTTTTTTCCCCGTTGCCTTTAGTTAGATTGAAGTCTCCAGTTACAGATGGCCACTCACACTCTCCAGAGAGATGCACAGTAAAAAGTGCAATTTATAGAATTTATGAGATCTCCTCTATATCTGATAACTGGTTGGATTGGGTGGCAGATTTATGAAGTCATCACCAAAAACCAATAACCTCTCTCGCATAACGATTTAGCAATAAAATTTTAATTATGATTTGAATGGACATCGGATAAGGGTATAGTAGCAATACACTCATCATTCACTTGGAGGTGGGCCCTTAAGGCACGCAAAGCACTAAGGACAATGGCCACGTTTCAATAAAATTTAATGTGACCAATCGAAATGGCTAGTTCTCTGTGGTCTCCTCGTGCTGTCAATCAAGTTTTGTCATTTTGCATTCAACCGGAAATGGTATGGTCGGGTCGGTCACAATCCTAGAAACTTTGATGGTGCATTTGGGGAATTTCGAATTTCAAATGAATGTGAATGCAATTTGACGAGGATTATAGTGAAGATCACAACTCTCTTCGGAGTTCAAGTAGTCTGTTAAAGGTTTTTTTGTCAATATAAATTTATAAGCTCCATCATAATTGTGTTCGACTTTGGAATAACTATAAACTCGTTTCATTTTCCGGACATCTCAAATGCAGCTGCTTCGAAGTCTTTAGCAAGATTTTATTGAATTATTCATTGGCTGACTACCTTCGATACTAACTGCAAAACTATTCATACACTTTTGCTTGAATAAGAGCTTTTATCAGTTCAAGTGGACCATACGCCTGCCTACCGGCCTGGCACTTAGCAAGGAGGTATTTTCTGAAAGCTTTTCCAATAAGTTAACACTCTTGGGCTTGAAATTGTCATATCAACAAGGTAAAATCCAAGTCCAAGACCTTTATTTTATAGATTTAAGAGTTTTGACTTTCACGAAAATCCACCAAAAAATTACTAGAATTTAGGCGTGTGAAACCTTTTTGACAGCTTAAAGTTTAAGGTATATTGATGAATGTTTCAGTATTAGGAAGGTATTGTGGAGAAGGAGTGCACAACGTGAATTTTATGAATGTATTAAAGTAAAAACTTTAAGGATCTGCCTTAATTTGCATGTGACTTTGTTACAGCGATTGTTAATCGAAGTAGGGGTGGAATTAATGTGTTTATCCCAAGTGAGACAAAGATTTCAATACATTCGTGTAGGGGCTAAGAACTATTTTTTCGAATATTAGCCAATACCCAAATACTTGGAAAAGTAGAAGAAGAACCGAAGTAACTGACTGGTTTTTTGAGTTCTTCTTCGTTTTCTTTGTTAAGAAAGCTGACAGTAGATGTTGACCGCTATCTACTTTTGATATTCCTTTTTTATAAACTCCGCCACCCAAACCGTATCCTTTTTCATGTTCTAAGTCCTTGTAGTGGCCGTACGTCGAATCCTAGTTGTGAGAAATGCGCTAGGCCCCGAGGCTCTGAGCTCTGATATGAAACCGTATTAATTTTTTTAAGTCCGTGTCCCACGATTTAGGTTTACGACGGGACATTACGTCATGTCGCTACTAACCAAACTCCGTCGCATCCTCAATGAATGTGGTAAGCAACGACCGATATATAAAGACATATGGAAAAACACTTCCTAAAACCAGTTCATCAAAACCTTAACTTTAAGATTTTTTTTATTTGCTGAAGCACTTCCATTGTCATTATGAGTCTGCTTAGACTTTTCTCCCAAAAAAAAAAGATCAGCTCTTGTCTTCTTTCTGTAAAACAATGTAAGGAATTAAAGCGAAATGGTTATTACATTTCTAATCCGTCCCACGCTAATTCCAAAACAAGTCTTGTGAACCAACTTAATGGAAAGCTTACAAGTAAAACTTTTTACATTTGACTATGGCAAGTAAAAAATATCTCGACTCCTACTTTTATTTCCTTTCTCTGGGATTTTAATTCTTCTTTTTATCTCTCACACTTTCTTTTTTAACAAACATTCGTCCATGGCGATGTAATAAATGAAATCTTACACGACAAAGACTCAAATAAAAAGCAACAAAAAACAAAAAAAAAAAAAAAAAGAAGAGGCAAAAAAAACATTAGGAAGAAAATTTGAGATGACAAAAGACCGTACAACTTAAAAGTAAAAAATAATTTGTAATAATTGCAGAATGTTTCCACCACTTAGGAGGGGTACATCGAGGGCCAACTGGCCCAATGAAATAAACTGTGAACTTCGTTTTCGCCTAATTTACAGGACATTCAAAAACAGCACACACAATGGCTGTGCAGATGGTTCAAGATCCCTCAACTCTCGCATCCAGAACATCATTTACTTTTGCTTTTCACTTTTTATGAACAAAAAAATTCTTTGAAAATACACTGTTCACCCCTCAAAAGAGAAAAAAAAGGTCAACTTGGAAATGGGAGGTTGGGAGTTTAGGGCTTTATAACAAAAAAAAAAAAAAAAGGAAGAGAAAAAAACAACTGAAACTTTGTCAACAAATCTTTTTTAATATGATTCCGTGCCTGTTCCTCACGCCTAACCTTTGAACACCACTCCGGGACATAGCCCCACAAACTAATGTCGGACTGTGAGTGGTGTGGCATGGCGGCGAGCAATGGTGACTTTATAGGTGGGGGGTGGTAAAATCTCAACAAATGAACTCAAAGTTGAAGTGAAGTGGAGTCTTTTTTTTTTTATTATTATGCTACACAATACCCACCATCATCACTCCCCTCTTTTCTTTTTGGATCCAGTCGATTTAAATTTCTATGTGACGGCGCGACGGGGCTTCGATACCACCTACCCTCTACTCCCTACTTCACTCTGGTGGGAAGGGCTAAACAAATCTCTGGGAAGTTAGGAGACGAGGAATGGTAACTTTTTCTTATTCCAAAGAAGCGAAAAAGAAAGAAAAAAAAAAACTTAATTTTGTGTTTTGAAAGCTGCTCCAATCAAAGTTTTCCTAGCCTCATCAATATTTTCTTGTATTTTCCTTCCCATTCAGTACTAAAATGTATTATGGTGCGGTAGGGCTGTATATAGGTACCTATACCTACTTTCCAAAGTTTGCAGAGCTGGTGTTGAAGTTGCGAAGCTTATTATGTGAAAGAATCTAGTTAAATCAGCTTCAAGGGATATTCATATTTTCAGATCAGATTCTCTGAAGAAAATCTTTTGTGCTTTAAGTTGTTTTAATATGCATTCGACTTGTAAAAGTTTGTTTTATGTTGTAAAAATTAAAAGCACACTTTTCCCAGACAGTCATTCTCATGAGGAGTGACTTGAGATTAAGTCGATACGTCGAAAGAAGTGCTTGTCTTACACGTCAGAGTGCAAAAAAGAGTTTTGAAAAGTTGTCGGAAGATGCCAAATTTTGTTGACATGATGAATTTATCGTTTTTTTAATAGTGCAGTCAATGAAGCGAAAAATAGGGCCCAACCTCCGAATTTTTTTACTGTGAACCGATTTGCATGAAATTTTGGAATTAGGCTCATCTTACCCTTAAATTCAAAAGTGAAAATGATTTGCACACCGCCACCACCCTGGGGGTGGTTGCCACCCCTTCTCGGGGGTGAACTTTTTTTTTTTGAAATAACCTCGGATATCGATAAAAGACCTAATTTTAAGCAAAAAAACAAATATAAAGTTTTTTGTTAAGTCCAATACTTTTCGAGTTATTGGCAATTGAAAATTCGCAATTTGTTCACGTTTTTCATCTATTTATTGCAAATATCTCCAAAACTATACGTTTTATCGAAAATTTTATAAAGAACAAAATTGTAGCAGGTAAAACAATGAACAATTTGGTTTTTTATAAAGTATTCTAAGAACAATATTAAGCTAGATATAAAAGATCAAAACCAATTTTTATTTTGTCTGAAATTTAATGGTTGTAGTCAATGCCATTTAGCGGCGAGCAGATGCATTTTATGCATTCTAATACAAGAAGATGTTTTGTAGTGCTTGAAATAAGCTTTAAAATGAGCACTATTAAAAGTCCTTTGCACGTAAAATAAGTGAGCTGTAGTGCAAATAAGGGGAGCATCTAATGTTTTTTTCTTTTAAATCAATGAGTTTTTGGACCATAACTCCTTCAATTTTCATGCTATCACAATTTGTAAGAAACCATTGTAAAGGTAATTAAGAGAGCTAAAACATCCATGATTGCAGTATATAGTAAACAACTTTTTGCTTAAACGGTGAAGGGTTAAAGGACTTAAGAGAGGCTGTGATTGCGCTGCCACGCGCTCTTTAAACGATCATATCTCCGTCAATTTCTGTTTGACAGATAAAACAAAAAAACCAAATTGTTTGTCAGAAAAATACTTAAATTTTTTATTCTTACACTTTTATACGTATCTTTCGTCATTTTTGAGATATTATGAAAAAGAAGTGGGTTTTTTAAAAAATTTAAAATTTGTTTTTTCTTTTAATCGTGACTTTTTTGAAAAATATGAGTCCAAAAGCAGCCAAACTGATATTATCTATCAAACTCTTCATAACAAACTTAATTTTAGGCGGAATACGATTAAATTTAATTTTGGCGGAAATGGCACTTATGAAAGCCATTGATTTAAAAGAAAAAAACATTAGATGCCCTCCTTATTTGCACTACAGCTCACTTATTTTACGTGCAAAAGACTTTTAATAAAGCTCATTTTAAAGCTTTTTTCAAGCACTACAAAACATCCTTTTGTATTAGAATGCATAAAATGCATCTGCTCGCCGCTAGATGGCATTGAACACATCGATTAAATTTCAGACAAAATAAAAAATGACTTTTATCTTTTATATCTAGCTTAATATTGTACTTAGAATACTTTATAAAAAACCAAATTGTTCATTGTTTTATCTGCTACAATTTTGTTTTTAATAAAATTTTCGATAAAACGTATAGTTTTGGAGATATTTGCAATAAATAGATAAAAAACGTGAACAAAATGCGAATTTTCAATTGCCAATAACTCGAAAAGTATTGGACTTAACAAAAAACTTTATATTTGTTTTTTTGCTTAAAATTAGGTCTTTTATCGATATCCGAGGTTATTTAAAAAAAAAAAATTCAACCCCTAGAAGGGGTGGCAACCACCTCCAGGGTGGTGGCGGTGTGCAAATCATTATCACTTTTGAATTTAAGGGTAAGATGAGCCTAATTCCAAAATTTCATGCAAATCGGTTCACAGTAAAAAAATTCGGACCTAAAATGCTTCATTGACTGCACTAAAGTGATTGCCGGCGAAAATGTAGGTCTTGATGTTATGAGGAAGTGAAATCGGTAGACGGTGATAAAGTAGATGGGGCCTGCAAAACAAACCTACAAGTACTTGTATGAATTTTGAGAATTGTAAAAAATTTCTGTAGTAAAGCTACAAATTGTCTTGCTTTTCCACAAATGTGATGGACATAACCCTACAAGTGACTCTTGACTTGTAGTTTTGCGTAAAAGGCAGCTGCTGATGAAATGCACTCTCAAATAATTTTTTAGCTCTGGGACTGACTGCTAGACCCAAGATATTTGGGGGCAACATGGACGAGATGGACCATCAGTGGCCTGTAATACAAAATTTCAAGTACTTGTAATATAAGTGAATTATGAAAACTGAAAAACATTTCTGTAACACAAATTTTCAAATTTGCTTGCTTTTCTACAAGTGGGGTGGACATAACACAAGTGGCTCTTAACTTGTAGACTTGTAGCTTTGCGTAACAAGCCCCTGTTTATGAATTGCACTCAAATAATTTTTATGCTCTGGGACTGACTTCTAAACCCAAGATATTTGAGGGCAACTTAGACAGAATGGACAGTCAAAGGTTTGTAAGACAAAATTACAAGTACTTGTAATACAAGTGAATAAAAAAAAAAATCTGTAATTGTGTTAGCTACAACTTTACTTGCTCCTCTACAAGTGTAATGAACATAATGATTTGTAGAGGTGTGGCTTTGTGTTACAGACCCCAGCACTGATGGCAATTGTCTCAACAACTCGCTTGAAGAGTGGATGAGTTACAACAATTATCTAGCTGTATGGACGGGGTAGCTCACATAGAACCAACTTTTCATTTTAACCCCAATTTACAGTCTTAGACAAACGATTCACTTGCGATTCCCAAGCCAAGTCCCAAGATCTGTGTAAAAATTAAAAAATTTTGGTCTTTTCCAAAATATCTCATGAAAGTTTTGATTTGAGAAGTTGCTTAGCTATTTCAGAATTCAAACTACTTCAAAAGCCTTGGAAGACATTTGAAGAAATCTTCATTGGTTCATTATAAGTTGATTGTTTGATCAAAATCGTTGCAGCCGTTCAGATTTCATGTCTACTGTTGACAAGCATTGTTATTTAGGGACTTAGAAATTAAACTTTCACTATTTTCTCTTGTGTATTTGATGTAAGTTCATAGTACTTGATTGGCTCACTAAGAATTTCAGAGGGTTTAATAAAAATTGACTCAAAAACAAGAGCAAAGTGCTTTTTTCAATAAAATGAATTAACAGCAATCGAACAAGTTCGGAGTATTCATTAATTGAGTTGGAACACAAAGATTTTTCCCAGTTTTAATTTTTTGCTAACTTTGAATAGAAAAATTTTCAATTAAAATTTAATTGAATTTTAGTGATTCTTCGGAATTGGCTGGACAAAATAAAATAAATGCAAAAACATACTTCCATTATGTAATTCGTTTATGAAACTACTTGATTTACTTGATTTTGTGTCCATTATTTGAAGTATGTCATGATACTTTTTCTCTTAATCAAAAATCAAAAGCCTTTTATTACCATGAAACTTTCTCTCAGGATTACCCACAAGAACATGACAATGGCTTTATTTGATTAATAAAAACAAAGAGAATGACGATAATTTTATTACAATTTTGCTGTTGAGAATTTATTTGCCAATATCATTGTGCATCTAAGTTCTAAGGTGTCGCACAGACCAGAAGACATCATGAAAATAATTTGCCTGTAATCCAATCTGAAAAACATCTTCTGAAGAAATAATAGGTAAAATTGCAGCAAGGTATGAGATGATGACTTTCATAAAACCAACCGTAAAGTGTCATGGAAAGTGAGTTATCTTTATGAAATGCTATAAATACTCGTTCCATGGCAAGGAAACAAATCTATTTATGGAATATACTCGTATACCAAAACCAAGACTTTGAATGCTTATACTAAAGGTTTTTCTACGTTGCATTTGTTAAGAAATGATTCGAGTTAGAGAATTTGAATAGAAATACCGATGTAGATAGTTTTTCATTTTACTTGTGTATCATTGTTAAAATATTTTTGGGTTCCAATTTATTTTATGGCTATGACGAGAGAGCTTCTTGATTTTGAGAACCATGCAACAATTATTTTAACAGTGGTTTGCATAAGGTAGGATTTCTTCGTGTTAAAATTGAGTTATTCTAGGGTTTTGGTTTTAAACGTCCTAAAAAGAAGTGGAGTAGCAACATTTGTTACTGGAAATAAAACTATAAAAAAACGATTTTTAATCCGGTACATTGTAAACAAAGGTTGTAATGAAAATGAAATGTCTTGAAAAATTCCATGAAACTTAAAGTAAAACAATACCGAATGCAAAATGTGAAACAAAGTTGACAAATTTTCCTTAAAGTTTTTCAAGAATTTAAATTTGAAAGGATAGACTGCAAACTGTTTCGTACTGAAACTGATTTTTTTTAAATTACATAAGTAATGGAAAAGGGTTGCTGCTTTTAATTTTCAATAATAAAACAACGACATACAAAATATCTTCTTAATACTGAGGAATACTTTATATTTCATAATTTCCGAGCGTTTTCACAAAAAAAAGTGGAAATGTCTAAATTTTTAAATTAATCTCAGTTTAAATGTGTTTAAGCTTTGTCTTTTATATAATTCAATTATTATTCCTAAGCTTACAAAATTTAAACATTAACAACGACCAGACAACGACAACGACAACGAAAACGACAACGAAAACGACAACGACAACGACAACGACAACGACAACGACAACGACAACGACAACGACAACGACAACGACAACGACAACGACAACGACAACGACAACGACAACGACAACGACATCGAAAACGACAACGACAACGACAACGACAACGACAGCGATAACTATAAAGGCAACGACAACCACAATGATAACGACCACGACAATGATAACGACAACGAATATGAGACAATGATAACGACCACGACAATGATAACGACAACGAATATGACAACGACAACGACAACAACGACAACGACAACGACAACGACAACGACAACGACAACGACAACGACAACGACAACGACAACGACAACGACAACGACAACGACAACGACAACGACAACGACAACGACAACGACAACCACAACCACAACCACAACCACAACCACAACCACAACCACAACCACAATGACAACGACAACAACGACAACGACAGCGACAATGGCAAAGACAAATACAGCGTTGTCGTTGTCGTAATCGACAACTACTACTGCTATGCATGATATTGATCCTTGATCTAAGAGAAATGTTTCACCAGGCAAAGTGATTGAAAGACGGAACTAAAAAGTTGCGGGCTGGAACGTTAGTGATAACTGATTGAAGTTTTGAACTAGAAAATATGATGAGAAGGATGCGAGTTTGTCCACTCGATAAAACTTATGTCCCCCCACTTTGAAGATCGTTGAGTGGGCATTGGGTAACCAACTGCGAAAAATAATAAGGCACTCTAATGAGCGATGCGGGTTTGTTACGGGTACGTCGATGACAGATGCAACCTAAGGAATAAAATTCCGTATGCCATAGCATAGTGATTCTCTGAGAATCTGGAAACTGTTTTGGTTGACAACCAAAAAGCATTCGATGATTTGAGTGGTCCTCAGACAACGAGGAGTTCCGTAATTCCATATGTGGATGATTGAGGATGTGTACAAAGTATCAGTGGCAGAGGTTAGATGTCCAGCTGGGGTCACCGAAAAACTCCAAGTCACAGTAGACTTACACCATGGTAACGTCTTTAGTCCTCTACTCTTTACTTGATTTGCTCTAAGGTACGATAACGGACACCGTACAAACTATTGTTTGCTTACGATAAAGCCATTACAAACGAGGGTCCTACATTTCTTCAACTAGCACTTGGCGTTTGGATAGACGCTCAAAGGGGAAGTAGATATGGCTTCCAGTTTTCTGATTCAAGCCTGCCACACTAAAAAAAGAAGAAAAGCAACCCACACAGCCCTGGAACAAAACAAAAGTCACGACAAACAAGTAACAATTTAAAAGCACTTTCTGTTGTCATACTCCTCAGTTGGATCACTAGAAAGCATCTTACGATCTCTTAAGCTTCATTTAGGTTAGGTAGAATGGGCTGACGGTTGATCTTACTACCGTCACACTTAGATAAATGTAGATCCATTGTGATTCCCTGGAGTATTTTAACGTCCTAGAAACCTATGAGTTTTATATGTTTGGTCAGTTTTTAACCATTTTGTGGCCTTAATGAAGTTTAACAGGCTGCTTCTTGAAGTGTCTGATAATTCTTCTAGTTCATTGAAGAAGTAATTGCCTAGAAATTTTTTCCTAAAGTGGCAGATTGCTGGGCATTGACAAAGGAAGTGAGTGGTGTCCCACTTTCTTTTGATCATCCAGCAAATATTCTTTTTTAAGTTGAATTCATTCCTCGATTTGTGGAAGTTTCTCCGACACTGAAATTCTTTAGATTGAGAGCATTTTGCCAGAAGTCAGTCATCTTGTAGTAAAGATTTCCCTCCCTAAGCTAAGCGTGTGCAGTAATTTGAATTGGACTTTTTCAGAGCCCTCAATTGCATCAAAAATACCTAAATTATTTTAGATATTTTAATATGAATGTGATTCCTTGTGGTACCCGTGATGGTTAGCATGTCTACATGTCAAAAGTTCTTGGTTCGAATCCCCAACAAAGACAAAAATGTTATTCCACGGGTATCGCCTTACGCGAGGAATTGGCAAGTCCTTCGTTAGTAAACTCATTGCCATGAAATGTGCTTTCTCGACAGAAAATGGTAGGCCCTCTCCATTCCTTCACAAAGCATTGTTGTGAGAAATGCGCTATAGGCTCTGGGGCTACTTGCTCTGTTGCGCTATCCTTTTTATTTATTTATTTATTTATTTATTTTGATTCTTAAAAGAGAATCACAACCACAAAGTCAGCATCAAACTAAATAGCAAATTGGATGGATTCATTGCAGAATCTTCCCTGCTACAGCGATTCAATTTCATTCGATTCTGATAATTCATTGTGGCAGAGATATCTTTTTACAAAAGAGTTTCAAAAGCACTGAAACGCCATGCCTTTCATTTTTCGCTTCACTAAATATCTTCAAAAACTAAAAGCTTATTCTCCCCTTCAAACGACCACAACCGTACGTCGGCGTCGTCGCTCGCATTAAAATGTTTAAAATAAATTTTAACAAATTTAGTTATCCTAGCTGCTTGTTGAAATCAAACAGATGTCATATCGTATGCTTACCTTGGGCTATTTTAAAACCATTACACTGTGTCGGTATAGGAATAGAAATAACAATCCTCCCCCAAACTCTTTGCCATGCAATATAATATCAGGCCTTTGGCAAATTCCACCCTCGGGTAGAAAAATAAACAACAGATTACAATTTTCCCATGATATAATCTCGGCATCATCCATTCATCCCTCAGTATTGAATGTCATTCATCCCTTCCCCTTACACTAACATGTAATATTTTAGCTTAGAATTCTAAACAAATAAAATAAAAAAGTTCAAACGAGATCCCTTTTGATCCGATTTCAACAAATCGATTTTGATTGTAATCTCCTGCAGTTACAATAGACACACACCGACAGCCTGCTGCCCTAGGCTACAAATTCAGCAGTCGAATTATGGCAAAAGTTTTCGAATTCTCTTGCTAATTGTCAAGAATGGTTGTGTATATGTACAACATACACCTCTATTGGTCGTCTGTTCATAAAAAGGGGGTTCCCTTGTATAAGTTACAGCAAAATACTCCCATCCGAGTTGTTAAATTGCCCCCAAAGGGATTGCAAAAAAAGGGAAGAAGGAGACACATATGGTGTGTGTGAATCCACCCCAATCACTTACGAACAACAACTATTATACAGACACTCGTATTAGAAAATTTAGCCAATAAAAAAAACCAATAAAAAAAAAATCCCAACAACAACAAAAACAAAACTGTAACCGGCTATGAAAATAAAATCACTCCGATTAATGGTTGAACGTGTGTGGGGGACATGGGTTTTGTAGATGATACGTCATTGCTGGCGCTTTAGGCAAACAAAAATATCCAATGATGCAAGGATCTTTTACGTTTATGAAGGCTATGCATTACGCGTATTACACATCAGAGTGGAAAATCGATGACACAATAAGAAAGACGACAACGACATCGACGGAGAAACGAATTAATTGTCCGACATATCAAGTTTCGCTTTGATATCTTTTGCCCTTGGGTGATGGATGTATTTTGCTTACACCCATTTGGGTGAAAAGGGCCACTGGTACAACTATACGTACTAAGGTATATGTTTCTCCTCCTTTCCATGTTCCCAGGGGCGACGAAAGCGATAGCGATGATGAGGCTGCTGCGAATCTAGAGCAAAGTGCAGGTGTGAATTGGGATTCAATCAGGCCCCTGTATTTTTTGCTTCCTTCTTTGCGACCCTATTATACTCAGAACACGAATAGTTCTTCTGTCTTAAAATTCCTTTTGTCTGTGTGCTCAGCTGTGTTCAGGGAAAGAAAAGTTTGTAAGAAAAAAAAAATTATGATTCTCACTTCAACGCCTTTCTGAAGACTATGGCTGATTCAGCCCTGCCGCCGACCAACAAACAATATATAGCTTAACGGTTTGTTATGGCTGCTACTGTTGGAATAGGCATCTTCAACGTATCTCGTCTTAGCAATTTGTTCAATATCGATGGTGGATGAGAACAGAGTGTGACCCGAAGGCCAGATAAAAACCCTTCGGATTGTAATCTTTTCCACACATGGGAAAAGCGGTGGGCGCTGCGCTGCTACCAACAGCGAGATAATACAGAAATCGAAGGGTCTGCTTTTATGCCGAGAGCTATCTATTGGGCTGAGCTGCTGAATAAGGCGGTGGTGGCAGCCAGTGCCAGCGTGGCGGCCAGGCAGCAAGGACATTAAGATGTGGTATCATGTTGCAAGGGATAATGATGGAATATGCCCCAGTGTACACAGTTTCAGGATATTTGAAACTAGTGAATATGTGAAAAAGAAGAGGCGGAAGTAACGATGAACTAAAAGAAACAAAAGAAAAACCTGACTTTCGAAACTTGGCCTCGAGGAAACTCTTCATCCCGTTCTTTGTGGCATGAAGATTATGGGATGAGGGTTGTTTGGTATAGAGACCCACCCCAGGAAAAGACGAAAAGTTTAGCTACTTTGTAAGAAAATTGCATTTTTCCTTCGTTTCGATGTCAATGTGTTGGAATAGTTTGTTCACTCGTTTTACTCTTTTTTTTTCTTCTTTTTTTCTCTATTTTGGAGAGCGAAGGCAATTCCTTACCATAAACTCTGTTGTTGCATAGAAGAGTTGGTTCAAAACTTCCGGAAGGACATCGTTCACACCAAATATAATAAACGCTTACAGGCGACACGGACTTCGTAGTAGTGGATGGTAGTTGCTGTGGTCACGTTTTTCCATTATTTGTCTGTTCAGTTCACGTTGTTGGGTTTTCTTCTTCGTTTTGTGTGTTTTTTTCCTTTTCTTTTTTCGTTTTTTTTTTTTTTTTTGAAATCCGACCACTTTCCTGACACCAGCTAGTAAAAGCAATAGGAAGTTGTCAAAGGGGTGTATGCCAACTAAACAATGAAAGAAACCGCCGGGTATGGAATGGTGCTGAAAACTTGTGCACTTTGTTTGCAGTTTTCTTTTGTAAAAATTTATTTGATTCTAATATTGCAAACTGTTGTAGACTTTGGCCTTAGTTTTGGGTGACATGTTTGCTTCGGTGTGAGTGTGAGATGCAATGTTAAAATGCCTTGAAGGGACGTCCATATAGCTATATCTACTTGTGTGTGGGCTCATAGTAATTGAAGAGAAGAATAAGTGTTCAAAATTGACTTTGAAGTACTTTGCTATGAAGAAGGTGTTATAAAAGTTGTTGTTTATGGTATTAGAGGCTGTCTCTCAGAAGCTTAGTTAAATGGATTAGCTGTAAGGGAGTTTCTGAAAAAGATGATGTAAAGAGAGGCAAAGAGAGACTGTCAATTGAATAAATGGGCAAAAATAAAACACTTGTATTGAAAAGTTGTCAAGAAAATGTTTTTTTTTGTTGAACACATAAATATTGGCACAACTCAGTGCGAGTAGCTCGGAGCCCTTTTCTCTCAGTCATACCTTGGTGGGGAATCAAGGGGACCTACAAATGTTTGCTGATTCTGAGCTAAGTGAGAGTGCTTGCTCATGTCATGGCAGAGTTATTACTTTTGGATGATTAGCCTACTTTTAAGGATAGGCGTTACAAGCGGAAATTTTGATATTTGCGAAACATTTGGTTGTTTCTGGGAATCGAACATTGAGCTCTCACGTAACAGGCAGACATATGCTATCGCTTACGTTCCGGCCAATTTTGATGTATAACATATTTCCACTCGTTTTCGCATAGTCTGATTTCGTGACAAAGAACGGAAGTGTATATCAAGAATACGGAGAAGCCATTTTACTCTTTGTGGATCTAAAATCGAATCTAAAAAGGGAATTTTTCTCTCGTGTTTTTGGTTTTCCAACAGCAAATTTTCATTGTGTGACAACCTCAACATCGAATAAATATTTTTACATCCAATTCAGCCTAATTAGGTCAATTCCAGAAGTGCCCTACTGTTCAAGGTGTATTTCTATCAAACCTTCCACTACAACAAAGAAATGTTAGAAATGATGGTTGTGCTGTAAGCGGATTCAAATTGGCTGTCAGAAACCAAAAACTTATATAATTTCCGCTTATGATACGATACGACTTACGGTCTGGATTTTAAATCGCGAACTTGGCTATGATCTTACGGGTTGTCTTAGCTAAATCGGGTAACAAATGACACCTCCTTTCGCTCTTATACCTGATCCAAATCCTTATTCTCGTGTATTATCGGGGTGCTTTAACGAAGTTGTGATTGCAAACTAAGAGGAGAGACTAACCATTTCAAGTTTTGTGAAGAAAGCCAACACATCTATGTTTTATAATCGCCTGATCTTGCCGGCCAACTCACATGGCCATTTCGAGAGATAAGCTACTCACCAAATTCATCCTTCAACATGTCCATTGTTTAAAGAGCTGTGTGGCATGTGGCACCTTCTTGATGAAACCATATGTCAACCAAATTCAAGTCTGCCAGCTGGGCAAGAAAAAGTCGCGTATAGTGGGTCAATGCAGTTCGCCGATGACGGCAACGTTTCTTTCACGGTCGTCTTTAAAGAAAAATGGACCGGTGATGCCACCAGTTCATAAACCATATGAAACTGTCGTTTTTTCGGGATGCATCGGTAATTCTTGCAAGGCATTTGGCTGTTTATCAATCCAAGTGCGACAATTTTGCTTATTTACGTATCCGTTGAGCCAAAAATGAGCGTCATGACTGAACTTTTTCGATAAAACAGCGAATTTGATTTTCAAGAAGCTGTTCCTAGGCCCATTCAACAAAAATTATACGTTGTGGTAGGTTTTTTGGGTTCAGTTCTTGCAGAAATTGAATTTTATAAGCTTTCAAACCAAAATCGATACGTAAAATTTTCCATGTGATGGAGTAACACATGCTCAATTGCTGAGAAGGAGGTCGAATTGACATTTGACGATCTTCTTTCACACTGGACGCTACGACTGCAGTATTCTCTACGGAACGCAATGCGAGTCGATGGTTTGTTCAACATAATAAAATCGGTGCGGTATTTGGTGATAACAGCACGAATTATTGATTCACCAGGTCGATTATGACAAACGATGAACATTTTTCACTCAGCACGAATTTTGATAATAAATTTCAACAATTTGCAATGGTTGCTCGTTTGTTAGTTTTTCCATGATGAAATGGCGGGTTAGGTTAGGTTGGTTAATAGTAGTGGAATCACGCGGAACTTTCAATGCGTTTTGAATGACTTTTAGGGTCTATGTAAGCTAAGTCACTAGTATCGTCGATGAAGAATTCACCGAGATGAATTTTCCTCGTATAAAGTAGTGCAGGGCATGAGCAAAGAAGGTGTTGAACGGTTTCTTCTTCTTCTTCGTCCATGCAGTTTCTGCAGAAATCATTGGAATACACATCAAGTCTTTTGGCGTGTCTTCCAATTAGATAGTGTACCGTAAGAACACCTTTGATAGAACCTAGATACACGCGGTTTAAGGTTAACAAACTCTTCGAGCGTTTTGAGTCTACACACGGCCAACTTTTGTTACAAGGCAGTTGTGACTCTCAGTCCATCTAGAGTTTGTTATCCTTAAAGTGTCTTGTCTAAGTAGGAGTATACATGCAGCGATAGGTATACCTTTATTGTTCCATTCTGAGCGTAGGGCTGTGGTGTGCCCTTTTTGGTACACTGAAAACTTTTCACTCTGACAGATGACGTTTGGGCGCTTTCAACAACCAGTGCAGCCTAATTGAAAAACTTGAATTTTAAAAAATAAAAAATTCTGGCGACATTTTGAAATAAGGCTTAACTCAAATATTACACATCGTAACGCTTGGTAGTTGTTTTTTGGTGCTATTCTGCAGCCAGCGACGAATAACGCATAAGGTTGGGCCACAGTCTACCCTAAATTTGGTTATTTAAGTCCGGTTGTTCGTTTAACGTCGTCTAATTACAATTTTCTTGTACCACCGTCAAAACTTTTCGCGTTCATGAAATCGAAATCTTGGTTTTGTTTCCAACATGAGAATTTGATTCCAGTTCTTTGTTCTACTCATAGGTTGGATCCATTCATTTTCAAAGCGTCTAATTTTGTAGCCCTTTGGGATATAGGGTGTCTTCGTTCAAACTTTGAGTTGCGGTTAAATTGGCGCCCACCATAACCACCAATATCCATGACATCACACCACACCACACCACACCGCACCAAATTGCGAAGAAAAACACTTTTATTCGGCAGTTTGGCCTAAATTTGCCACAAAAATGGAAAATTGTTGCAACATAAGTTTGTTGCAAAACGAAACCCAATCGACTTAAACCCAATGCCTACCAAAACACATAACCTCTTGTCCTAGTTAAACACAACAGTACTCCATGAAAATTCGTTACGTTACACGGCATGTGAATATAGAGCTTTCACATTCGTGCGAGAGTACGTTGTGTTGGCGGCAGGCGTTTAATGGGTGAGGCGGTGCGGTATAGTGAGTGTGTTTTTTTTTTCTTTGTATCTAGATGTGTACTTTTATATTCGCAATTAGGCGATGTTGGTTGTCCTTGCATTGTGGGCTCTCTATAGATGGAAATATGGAACAGTAACGGTATAACAAAGCTATAAATAAAGAGAAAGAGAGCAAGACAGAAAAAAAAGAAACCTTTTAACAAGTAGAACAAAAGGATATTTTTGATTGCACACGGTGCGTGTTGAAGTTAGTTAGTCAGGCCAACACTGGGGTTGAGATAAAGTTGGTTATACATTGGCTACAGGTTAGCTGGATTCTAATTCTAAATGGAAAACGTGTGTATACAGATGTTGCTTGTTACGAGTATTGATGGAGTGGTGAAAAATCGACAGTACAACGCGATGTAGTTACTTTGCCTGCACCGCAGCTGTCTTTCTCCCCTTCGTAGTTAACGGCCTTGAGACTTTTCTATTGTTTTCACACGTTCAAAACAGGTGGAGTCGAACAAAGGGTTTACTTTTGAATTTATAATGAGAAGTCATACTTAGCATTTCCATCGGGGAGCGAATGCAATGAAAGAATTGTAAATTGTTAATGAACATGCACCTACTACCAACATTATAGTTCCAATTATGTGATACTTTTGTGAGGTTATTTTCGTCGCAGCTTATATTTTGAATAAATAAAAGCAACAATTACGTCTAAAAGACTTGGATTTTAATTGTGAATGTCCTTACATCTTAAATGGTGCGTGTGGGGTGGTGGTTAGAATGTCTGCCTCTTACATGGGAGTTCGAGGTTTAAATTTCAACACCATCCTTTTCTTTTTCCACGGATTTCGCTTTTACGTGAAATTGTTTAGACCCCCAAAACACTTCCATGAAAAACGCATTCTCAAAGTCAATAATCATTTGATCAACGCTTTTTTGAGTCGTAAGTTGATTACGCTGCCCAAGTTTGAGTTTTGTAGGATTGATCGAGAAGATCAGGTCTGGGTCTCAACTCTTTTCTTACTTTTCCATGTTACGAACGTGGTGATCTTGAATCAGAAACTCTGCCGCCTATCTGCCTTACAGTAGCTATATCCACCACTCTGTATCCGCTTTCGAAAGATATGCTTTTAGAAAGTAAATTAAGGTTCGGTTTATCGCATTTGCGCCATTTGCGGGACTCGAATTTGCTATGTTTTTCGCCTTCATTTTCTCTTTCAAATGACAATTCTGAAATTTACGACATTCATAATACAAAATCCTATTATAAAGTATTTGCGAGAGAAAATAATTAAATGAGAGGGTTGTGTCTTAAGTCAAGTTTGTATCTTCTGTCGAGTTTTCACAGAATTCATCAGAAATGTATGGTTTGCTTTTAAGAGCAACCGAATAAGGTTTAATAAATTGTATATCGGGGATCAGGTTATATAGTGTTCAGAGAAATTCCGGGATCATATCCCTTGAAGGAGTGAATAGAGACAGACTGTGAAGACATTTGATGCGTTTACGAACAAAAGTAATTTTTAGAACTTGAAAATATAGTGCTCCCATCTGTTTTTGGAGTTAAAGTAAATAAAAAACCTTTCGAGATGCTGCCTACCATTTCAACCTCTTTATTAACAAGAACAAAAAGAAGTGGACCTAGCTGGCTGGCTTGGGGGACTCCAAAACAAACAATGGGATGTTTACAATCCCTTCGAGATCAAGATACTCGTGTTCCCGCTAAAAAAGAAAACAAAGATTCACGAAACGTAGAATTGGATATGAGTTGAAGACCTCTGAGAAGGGAACATTAAGTTTTGAAGATAATTTTTATCCTAGAAAAATTGCAGCGATATCATCGATTAGGGAATCAATTGTGAAATGAAGCTTATTTAATTTCAGAAATACACACTTACTGAATCCAACGATAACATTTTTGCGGTATTCTGTCGTACGAAAAAAGCAACCGAGAGTCAATCACAATCCCATGAAAAGCGCTCTCCAACTTAGCCGTTGGGAACTATCATAAAATAGTCGGTCCTTGAAACGCGTTTGGCTAGGAGGCTGCAAGAGCTTTTTTGCGACACCCAATTTATTTATTTATTGTTATTCGCCAAAATATAAAAGTTTTTATTGATACTTTCTCTAAGTTTAGAAGGACTTATAGTCTCTGAGATGCCAACTTCTGCAGACCTCTCTGCAGTCTTGTGCTATGAGTAGGCTTAAATTGCTTTTTACTTGACTGTTACGCCATGTCAGTTTCGAGGTTTGTTTTCTGTTGAAGTGTTGTCAAAGACTTGTTGAAGTCAGAATATTGGTGTTTAAAGCCCACTCCGTCTACGTATCCCAGCTAACGTAATACGTAAGCTAGTTATTCATGTTCTTCTAGCTTGGTTCACATCCCTGTAAAGTCATTTTCACAGACGGAACAAAATGTCATTTGGAGTATTTTTTTTAACCGACTGAGTGTTTACTCTTCTTCATTTGATAAACGTTCTGTTCATGCCCAGCTGTAGCTCACAAACGTAGGATACACCTAGGTTCGTATTTCTTTGATGATCCTAGTGATCTTAATCACTCTTCATCTCTCCCGCTTCATTGTTAGCTCGAAATGGTTCCATTAGGATAATGATACATTAGATCCATTGTGGTATCATAACGAGCCCAACGGGCCTAGGTGTGTTTTAGCCGAGCTAACAGCCACTTTAACCTAACCTTCCATATCGCCTTTCGGGAGGAATTGGCTAGTTCTCCGATGGTCATTTCACTGCCATGAAAAGCCATTCGAAACCAGCAAAAAATTGTAGGTCCCCTCCATTGCTCACATGTATGGTTATGAGAAGTGTGCTATACCCCGTGGCTACCGCTCTGTTGTGTCACCCTTTTTTATTTTGTTTAACTAATCATATATATAAAATTCTCGTGTCACGGTGTTCGAACTTGAACTCATCCGAAACGGCTTTACCGATTTTTACCAAATTTTATATGCGTATTCAGTAAGTCTGAGAATCGGCTACTATCTATTTTTCATACCCGTAAGTGATAAGGGCCATCTACCCTTAACATTGTTTTTTTAATTTACACTGTGACACGAGAATTTTTTTTTTTTTTTTTCTAGCTTTCTGTGGGAACAACGCTTTGAATAAGTTTGACCCGAGCAACGCCGGGCGGGTCAGCTAGTAATTTATAAATATACTTTGTAAGTGTATGCCTCTGGTTGTGACAATAGAGCCTTAAACGACCCCTTTAAGTTTGATGAGAAAAAATTGTAAGTTGCTATGTCAAAACTAATCATGTCTCGTCTACGTAAAAACTTGCACTCTCTTGAAATCGATAAAAATATGAAATACTCCAAAATGTTTCCAAAATCTTCCATTAGATATATGGTGTGACTTAAAGAGGCGTATGAAAAACGCATCAATTTTTTAAGCTGAAGCTCTTTTACTTCCTCATAACTTTAGTCTGCATGTATTTCAATTAATATACTAGATAAGCTCACGCAACGCCGCCATCGCCATCGCGTCGACGACATGTAAGTTTTTCTATGTCCTTCAATAAACACCGAAGGACGCAAGCAAAGTAAACTCACTCGGTCTCATATTTTCCATCCTCTTAATACACTGTTCTTAGTCCTATACACAAACATTTGCCAATAATACATGTTAAGGCCCCAGTTCCATGACGACATCAATTTGTTTGCCATGAAAATATATGTAATGTGTGTTCCTAAGAGTCTATAATCCATAGTACTTCTTGTTCCACGGATATTGTTGTCGATATGAGTGGCGACGCGACGCGACACGACGGTGTGTTGCCTAAATCGAAAACCAAAACAAATAATAAACATGAGATACCTGCTAAACAAACCCGACAGCCCTGAGTAGGTCAAGGTTCTTATCCTTGAGGCAAGTTAAGCTGTTATAATGAGCACACAACAAAAAAAAAAAAAAAACAGAAAAACACCATCCAGTACCTAGCTTTGAAAGCCTTGAAAGTGCTGAATAGTGGTGTATCTCATTAGTGCGGCAAAAACGCTGAATAAACAGCACACAAAAATGAAATAACATTTCAAAAATAATAAAAATTTTCTTACTTGTGATTGACGAGGTCATTAACTGCCACCAATTAAAAAAGGGTGCTTTCCTTACGAAATACAAAAAAAAAAGTACTCACCTTTCATCTGGGGAATAAATTTCAAGAGCAAATTGCTTCTGAGGGAATGAAATGCTGACGAAAAAATCCATACCACTACCAAATTTTAATTTCTCTGCTCCTAAAAGTGTGCAGTGCACTCAAAGGTGTATACCAATACCAACCGATAAACGCAACTAAACGAACGATTTGAGTGGCATTCATTTCGAAGATTGAAATTACGAGTGGTTCATCGGGGCTGTATTTTGTATATTATATAGAAATGAACCAACACGAACAAGATCATGCGCAGCGGAGAAATAGAGAAAACGTTCTTTTTTTATTTGGTTTGACTTTGCTCTTCTTTTTGCGAGAGAAACTCTTGTTTTGAATTTGAATCAGAAAATTCATTATAAATTTGACAGTTCAAAGTGAATCTTCGAATTGACAGCATGATGCAGGCGAATGTATAGAAACATTGATACATTCCTTCATTGTGGGACACTTTCCACGTCGAATAGAGAACCACCCACTTCCGATCCACACTCCACTTCGACCCATCTCGCATATAAATCAGAAAATACTCATTTGGACTCCCCTCTGTATTATCATTATTCGGGGTCTCCTTTTGGCAGGCTATAAAAAAGATATAAATACCTCCGGGTAAGCCTTCCAGAAAGAAACTTCTATCTTTTCAGTCGCATCGTATGTAGGCTTTATATCCTTCGCATCTGTTTTATGTGTCAATGGCTAACGAGGCTTTGATTGTTCGTATTATTAAAATAAAATTCTCATTCCTTTGTCCTCCTCATACTGAAACCGACTTCCGTATCTTTGGGCCTTTTGTTTGGGGACAGAAAAAAGAAAAACAAGAAACTTTCGTCCTTTATAATGTCAACGGACCAAAACCAAGAGTGACTTTAGGGTTTTCTTGCCACAAACACAACAAACTTTGGGTTCAATAACAGAACACCGCTCTATTCCTATTTCCGGTGGTGTAACGAGGATGCATGGTTTTGAATGTCGGTAACACGGTAGATATATGATGGTGTGTCGCATTATCGTATTTTGACGAATACTCTGGCAAAATGCTGTGGCATTACATCAAGTTCCAAAATGAACCATAAGAGGAACAAAGCATCAAAACGTGACCAAATCAAATTTAATGTTTTGCTATTTTAGAACCTCTTTGGCGTTCTGCTTTTGATGATATCCTGCTTCACCTGTTCCGTTTTCGGCCCACTAACATCATCAGGGAACAAAACAACAACAGCAGCAACAAAAACAACAACAGAACACAAAATATAAAGACCTGTGTGTAGGTATCCCCAAATGAAGGATTCTTTTCGGGAAAATGGGGTGGTGATTTATGGTTTCGGTAGCAATTGCCAAAATGGTTGGGAATCCAATAAAATTAGATACAGAACCAGAGTATAAGAATAAATCTGGATCGAGCGAGAGGGGCCTGGCACACCAACACGAATAGAGAGAAGTGCGTATAATGGGGCGGGGAGGGATGAGGTGGATGGTGGAAGAAAAAGTGCGTAACTGAAGTTGACTTGTGTATCGGGTTCGGGTCGTTGGAATGGAATTGAAAAATGCGAGGCATATTGACGTTTCTTTTTTTTTTTTTTTTAGTGGGTAGGTACTTTTGGAAATTAGATTTTTTCGTCACGAGTTGTCTTTTATATTTTTTGGGAATTTTTTTGTTTTTGTTGTTGTTTCATCTGCAGGACATTTACACATATTTTTGGAAGTATACCGTAGAGAGAGTGTTTTTAAGAAGTAAAATTTATTTATGAATTTGATATCAAGTCTGGAGGATTGAAAAAGTAAGAAAATATTCTCCCCAACGAAAAGAATACAGAAATGTATTTTTTTTTAATTCCCTTAAGTCGTATATTGGACGACGACTGGGTGTTGGCCATGGCCGTCTTGGAGACAGTTGTTTGTAAGACTTTGATGTTCTTAGAAGGAAAAAAAATTGGTTATAAAGATGGAAAGTCTTATGCCATGAAGAGAAACAAAACTTTTGGGAATTTTTTATTTTATGTCTATTATCAGTTGAAGTACGGGAAAGAGAATACACGTGCCGTGCACGCTATAAATGTCCTTTTTGATTTGAATGAAGGAGAAATCTTATTGAGATAGAATGTAGCATTAATGGAGAAGGGATGGTTTTGGTTATGTTGTCGGTATCAAATAAACCTGGAATTTCATTCAAGCAATCGTGATGAACCTGAGGGATGTTTATCTATATTTCCTTTTCTGTCTATTGTTGTTTGGTATGGATTTATGGAGCACGAAATAGAGTCGTTGAACTTAACGAAGGTGCAAACAGACCAATGATAGAGGAATACACATGTGTTCATCTCACACGGTTGCTACCTACACGTCAGCTGTCTAACTGATCCAAAAGGGATATAGTTTTGTGTGCAAAGGTTTATTAATTACTTTGTATCAAGAAGTTGGCGGCATGACAAGAAATCTCTAATGTTCATTTGATTTTGCTTATTTCCACCACAAAATGTAGAAGATGTGTTAGTAAATGAAATGGATGTGATGGATGGAAAAAAATGCCGTGTATCAACCACTTAGTGTTTTGTTTATGGTTGCTTGGTATGGGATTGCTTGAATGTTTTCTTTAACGTTAGAGTCTGGGGAAATATGCTAGAATGTATGATTCAACTGCAGAAAAACAGTTCACAGCTCCTGCGAGAACCTTTTATAGAGAACCTTTTTTATAGATTGATGTTTTATATTTTTTAAATTTCTTAAATGGTTGACACCTTAAATTTACACCTTACGCATTTTGTCTATGAAGAAAAGATTGGGGGAACAGACACGAATGATTTACCATTAAATTGAAAAGAAAAATTATACAACTGCCAGTGTTCTACTTGTATAAGGGTAAACAGAGGTAAGCAGTACGAAGATCCGTGGAAGTCTTCACCTCCGTCAAACCAATACGAGTGGATGACTAGTGTGAAACAGTTAAGTGGGAGAGATGTGATACCTTCGAGATCGATGCTCGTAGCACCGGATAAGGAAGAAGATGAAGGGTAAATAGGGGTAACTAAAGCTGCTATTCTGGCAAGTAATTACATACCTACAAGCTTCAGTAAATGAATTTCTTGCATGCACAATGAATGTGGTATAATAGACTTTACTTACTTATTTACTTACTTAGGTGGGCATTACAGTTCGGGGTGAACCTGGGCCTCAACCAACATCCTTCTATAACGACTTCGATTTCGGGCGAGCTCTCTCCAGTTTCGCACTCCAAGTCGGTTGAGGTCTTCATCCACTTGATTGCGCCACCTAAGACGAGGTCTTCCCCTTCCGATTTCCCTGCAATGTGATTTCGAACACCCGACGAGCCGGAGCGTTTGGGTCCATCCGCTCTACATGTCCCAACCATCGTAGCCTCGCGATGCGTACTCTTCTGGCTATGCCCATGTCCGCGGTACAGCTCATACAGCTCGTTGTTGTATCTTCTTCTCCACACATTGTCTTCGCATACGGGACCAAAGATCATTCGGAGAATTTTTCTTTCGAAACGAACAAGGGTTTTCTCATCCGCTTTCGATAAAGTCCATGCTTCCACACCGTAAAGCAGGACTGGGATGATCAAGGTCTTATACAAGGTTACCTTGGTTTTTCTAGAGAGGGTTTTGTTTCTCAATTGCCTTCTTAACCCAAAGAAGCAACGGTTGGCAAGAGTTATTCTCCGTTTGATATCCGCACTGATGTTGTTGTTTACAGCGGATCCTAGGTAGACGAAGTCCTGTACTACCTGGAAGTTATGTCTGTCTATTGTGACGATTTGTCCAATTCGTCGATGTTCTGTGTCCCTGTTTGATGACAGCATATACTTCGTTTTGCCCTCATTAACCATCAAACCCATTTTTGCCGCTTCTGTTTCAATACTCGCAAAAGCACCTATGACATCACGCTTTTTTCTTCCCATTACGTCAATATCGTCTGCGTAGGCGAGTAATTGTACAGACTTTTGAAAGATTGTTCCTCTGGTGTTGACGTTTGAGTTTCTTACAATCTGTTCAAGAATGATGTTGAAGAAATCGCATGACAGTTTGTCGCCTTGCCTAAAACCTTTTTCGACATCAAAGGTCTCGGTGAGTTCTTTACCGACCTTGACGGAGCAGCGTGAATTCTCCAAAGTCATCCTGCATAGTCGTACGAGTTTTGCAAGGATGCCGAAACTAGACATGGCTCTGTACAGCTCGTTTCTGTAAATACTGTCATACGCGGCCTTGAAATCGATAAAGAGATGGTGAATATCGATATTATGTTCTCGGTTTTTTCCAATATCTGCCGTAATGTGAAAATTTGGTCTATTGTGGACTTCTCTGGTCTAAAACCACATTGATAAGGACCTTTCAAGTTGTTGACGAGGGGTTTCAGACGTTCACATATTACAGCAGACAAGATCTTATAAGCGACGTTAAGGAGGCTTATCCCTCTATAATTGGCGCAATTGTGAGGGTCTCCCTTCTTTAGGATCGGGCATACGATACTGATGTTCCATTCATCGGGCATGCTTTCTTCCGACCATATCATGCAGATCAGCTGGTGCATGCTCCTTTCCAACTGGTCTCCAGCTGCCTTGAAGAGTTCGGCATCAAGGCCATCTGCACCTGCAGTCTTATTTGATTTAAGTTTGCATATGGCAAGCTTAACTTCCTCTAGTTCGGGAGGACGGCATTCTTGATCATCGTCCAAGCTGAATGGGGCAATCTGCCTGACAGCGGAATTTGTGTCCTCATCGCCGTTAAGCAGTCTGCAGAAATGATCTTTCCAGATCCTCAGTAGCGACTGTGACTCTATAACTATGTTTCCCTGCTGGTCTTTACAGGCTATAATAGACTTTGGTAAACAATAATTTTCGTAGGGTGAATAGGGGTAAACTTGTCTTTTTGTTTTTGCTAAGCTATGAATTTGTGAGTAGATGTAAGTTTTGACAATTGATTTGTAGTCATCAAACTATTACTACGGTAAGGAGTGTGAACCTGCTGACTCAGTCGGAGTGGAAGTTAAAAGATTTGCAAAGGCTGCAACTTCTGTATCACTCTTTCTACTTCGTTTTTATTTACAGCGTTGTTTGATCTTGAAGGGATCACAACTCTCCCCTTGTTTGCTCCACACTTGTGAGCCGCAGGTGCAGCACGATACTTACAACAAGTGCGTGAAGGAAGAAGCTCTTTTGAGGATGGAGGGAATGTTTCAGTCTCCAAAAATGGGTTTTCCTTTAGGTAGTTTTGCATTTATTGAATACCGTTGATGAAATGGAAATCCGGTGGATCCCATCTCCCATGTTAAAGGCCTGCATAAGATAATCAGAATTTAAGTATTGCCTTGATTTAGATTCAAGTTACAGACTCCTACTTTTGGTTTGTGGTTTGGTTCTGCAAAAGACAGAGCCAGATAAGATTTTGTTTCAATGGACTTTTTCTTTGAAGTGGGTCAAGAGAGTTCTTCGTTCTTAGTGCCAACAGACTTGTGCCTGAGCTTTGATCAAGGATCTGGGGGTACGATGTAAGTCGATTCTGCTTTAACAAAAGTGTTTGAATGCCGAAAATTCCTTTTCCGTATTTCCTAAGGACTTAAGTTGAATGACTTTAACAAAACTCACAAGCTCAGAATTCCAATTTGAGTCTTGCCTCATTATTATTAGCATTTTTAAGTTGAATCAAAAATAACTTTCGATTGTTTCGAAAGAAGAACACACGTTGTTAAGCCCCTGAAGAAGAAAAATGCCTGTTCTTGAATGGAAAAGTCAGTCGATTTCGTCGATTTGGAGTCAGACAAAAGCTAATACCTAAGACTTGTCGATCTAACTATGTTCAAAAATGTTGCATGAAACTAAAACAACAGAGCGGGTAGCCCCGAGGCCTCACGCATTTCCTAAAACCACACCTTGTGAGAAGTGGAGGAGGCCTATAATTTTTTGCCAGTTCCGAACGACTAAGCGAGAAAGCGCTTTTCATGACAGTGGAATTATTATCGGAGGATCTGCGAACTACTCGCGAAGTCGAAGGGCGATGAAATGAATTTTGTTGTCTGTTGGGATACGAAATACAAGCATCCTACGTAACAGGCAGACCTGCTAACCACTACGTCTCGAACACCACCATTCCATGAAACGCTATTTTTAAATCTTTTGAGAAAGAAACAGAATCCCGACAAGTCTTTCTAAAAGACTGATTCTGCAAAGTTTTATCGCACAAGTAATCGCTGTTCAAGGAAGCCAGTATATCGTCATATAGCTCATAACACAGGTATTCAACTTAAGGCCAAAATTTTCAAAATTTAAGTTAACTTCTTGCAATTGGCACACGCCTAACGTTTCAAATTTATTCTCGTTGAAGATCATATTTCTGCTTACCAATACCTGCTTTACAATATCTGTCATTATTGCAAAGACCACCCAGGCTAACGATCTAATTACGAGGCAGAGCAATGTCCAAGGGAATATCTTTTTTTAATCACAGCATAACGAACGACACAAACTCAGTATCCTGCTGAGTAATTTTCTGCAAGCCCACACCATATGCTCCTTAAATGGAATTTGCGCAGTTGTTTCTCGCTGCTAAACCAATTCACATTCCGACCGAAAACAAAAAAAAAAAAGCGAAAAAGAAAAGTGAAAAGAGGGAGAAAAACGAACACATCGCATCGTCTGCAAAATCGATTTTCAGTCAAAAGCCGCCGCATTCATTATCCTCACTTAAACCAAATAGGAGGCCACAGAGGAATGCCAATGTGTTGTTTTGCGCATTTATCTGAATCTGAATGATCATTGTGATCTCGAACCTGATCCTCATCTCTCTATAGGTACTCAGACTCACTGGACGATTGAATAAATTTTCATTCATAATTCAATTGAGAATGCAATGATGAATGTATGTCGATCGAGGTGGTTAGGTATACCTACCAACCTACCTCTTTCAAGAAACGGCATAAAGAGGCCAGGTGAGGATCATTCTTGTTCGGATTCTTTTGTATGCTTTTTTGGATGGCCTTAGGCTAACAATATGTTGTTTTTTCTCCTGACTGTAATTGGAATACCAACTATGGCCGATTCCAGAGTATTGGAGATATTTATACATTTTCATGAAAAAAGGAGAAGAAAGGATCAGTCGATAGGAGTTTTAAATTGCAAATGGTTTAATGATTTCTTCCTTTTGACAAGAAAATGGGACTGGTGGTGTGTCTGTTGTGCGCACAGAAAAATGTAAGCCTTGATTTTTTTTTTGTTGAAATAGTAATTCGATTGTTATGAGTTTGAAATTTGATTAATATCAACTGCTGAAGGGAGAACCAGCTGGCTCTTGAACGGGATAATAAAGTGAAACGAACGTCTTGTTACAATCAAAATAAGTCAATGATATCAAAAGAATATATCAATTTTAGGGTTCAACAAGGGTAAAACCATGCGAATGAGGAAAAAAAACTTCGAATACTTATACTACTGTAATAGAGGGTAATTTGATATATTAGGTTCGTTCGTTGAAATGAACCCAGGGTTGACCCAAGTTTTCGTTGACAACCCTATGAGCTGTCGAAAAACCTAGGTTTTCCAGTCCTCAAAAAACTATAAACCGCAAAATCACCACACATCCCTGTCATTTGAATAAAAATACATGCCAATGAATGAATGAAAACCGAGTTGAGGGAAAACCCAGGACTCAAAAAACACTCAGTTTGACTTCCAGGGTGAGTTTAGGTTTTTCAAAAAACGCTTTGTGGCGATCCAGGGCTTCTACGAACGAACTTAGTAGTGGGTTTTTAAATGTCAAATTGAAAACTGATGTGATAATGTTTTGTTTTTTCATAATTCTATTTCATTTTTGTGCGGTGTTACTCTAACGCAATGATTAAAGCGTCGAAATATTACCCGAGAGTAAAAAGTTCCCAATAACATCCGAAATGCTTTTTCATAAATATCACTTTGAACAAGTGTAATACTGCCTTGAAAATCTTTTTTCATTCAGCTGTTTAGTTAGTACTAAAAAGGCAGTTCTCCACCATTCCACATATGTATGTATGTATTTATGTGCTCAAGGCGCAGAGAGAACTTATGCCAGGATTAGAGCTACTCTGAGTTTGTTCTGACAAAAATTCAATACATGATTTTTTTGCCTATGGAATCAAAATGGAGTCACAAATCTTAAACTGGATATATCTGAAATTGAATTAGCTGATCTGTTGACTTGGTAAAGTCATGTATTTGTGGAAGATCTTGGAAACACATCAGTGCGCAGTCAATATATCTGTTGGTGCCTTCTAAAACGAATTTATTAACTGAGTTTTGTCTGAAGCAGCATCCCTTTTCGTAGTTTCAACATCTTCGAATCACAAATAAGTTCAGTCCTGTGAACTGTGTTTTTAGGAATTGTTGTTTGTCTCATTTGCCCCTGTCTGTACTCACCTTGAGCTGTTTTTGTCTTTAAAATACCCACACATTCTTAAATGCTATTTTTACAGATGTACTTTATCTCTGACCAGCTAACACATCCTTCTCGACTGCCTAAGAGCATAACTAGGTTTGCGGTTTCAACGTTTAGCTGGCAAAACAATCGTTTTCTTTTGAAAGTATATGGCCAATTCATTGTTGTATGTTCCGAGCGCAATCTTCGTTAAATTCGATTGATTTGATCTGGAGTGTTAGTCTGGTTCTCTGAAGACCGAGGTTATTAACACCCTGAGACACAGAAATTTTCCTGGTTTGGTCCAAATACCACTCAAAGGCGTAAATAATCCGTTCGAATCCCAACAGAGTCCAAAATGTTTTTCCACGGGTTTCGCCTTTCGCGAGGAATTGGGAAGTTCTCGTTAATAAATTCATTCCTGGCAGAAAATTGTTGGTCCCCTTCAATCCCACACAAGGCATGTTTGTGAGAAATGCCTTAGGCCCTGGGGCTCCTCGCTCTGTTGTGCCAACCTATTTATTTATTTATTTTTGTAAATGAAGTACAACGTCTTGGAGTAATCTTAAATAAAAAGCTTCTTTTGTCAAACAGGTCAATTCGAAAACTTGAGGCAAGACATAGAATCTGTCAGCGAAAATGATTCTTGGATCAATGATAAGACCAATCATCTCCTATTCGCCAATTGTTTGTTTCAGAGGTTGAAGTAGCTGTCAGGAAAACAAAAGACATAAGTGTGCCGATCCATTGTGATACCCACATTAGAATTTGAGGAACTGGCTTACTTTTTTCATTTATTTTAATCCCTTAACCTTTCTGTAAAGCGATGAAGACTATGGACGTATATGTTCCTATGATGACTTGGATCGTTGAAATAGAGTTCTTCCAAATTGGTGGAACAAGCTCTGCTCTCACGTTAATACGCTACTAAGCTTTGCTAGCTAAATTTCAGAGAACAATTTGTCTTGGCTGTTCTGGATCCTTCCCCAGCAATCAGTGTCCTGTATTCCTCGAATCACTACAATCAAGGAATGCAAGACCTCTCTGAATGGGGTCGAAACGAATAAGAGGAAGCCTAAATTCTTTAAGTTCTATTTGGGTTCTAGATCATTATCAAGACTGGAAACGCCGATAAACTAAGACAGGGATCTCTGCTGGCTTTCTCTGAACCTGAATCAGCGCTTGGTCTGATGGATTCCTCAACACGCTGCTACACGTTTTCTATGTCGTAACATAAAACACTGCTGAAAACCTGATGCGGCGTTGAGACGAGCACTTCTCTTCCGAAGCATTTAAACGGGCTAGGATTGAGTGAATCTTGTGGAAAAGATGATGACTCAGCAAACTATTTGCTCTGTGACTGTCCCTAATCTGCTCATCATGCTAATCAGCATACACATACACAGCTTCGACCACTTTGTAGTTACAACTCTTTTTCAAATTTTTGATCCAAAACTCTTATCGGCTAAGATGGAAACTTATCCTATTTTTAAATCTTCTGCTTCTGAAATCCACAAACAGTTCCGTCTGCCATTCATCCATCCACCAAATGTTGTAGCTTGGATCATAGGTGGCCCTTTTTGTCTCCGAATCTCTTTCTTATCTGCATTATAGATTTCTTATCTGAAACTTCTAATACTCTTAACTGTTTTGCTGACACCTCAACCCTCAGCGTTTCATATTCGCTTCCAAATTCACGTCCCTGCTCTTCGAATGTGGAACTGAAACGGTTGTGTAAGATTGGCTCATTGAACTCTGACCTTGAAAGCTTTTTTACATAGGGGGATAAAAACCGAGTAGAATTTAATGCTTAAAACTGTCAATGCTGTCATTTGTCATAGGGTACAAAACAGAGCGTTAAGATTGATAGGTGATAGTTCAATTGTGGAATCGATCGATTCTCTTGAACATCGTCGAAAAAACGTTATCTGTCTCTCTCTCTTTAACCACTTTTTCTACAAACAGTGCTCTAGTGAAATAGCCAGCTGAATTCCTGTCCATCAGTCCTACCTTGAGCCTAACTTCGAACGTAACAGTCAAGTATAGAGATTCATATTTTAGTCGCACCACCCGAATGTGGAATGCTGTGCCAGACTCTGTCTTTCCCCTGCATTGCGATTCACAAAAATTCAAAAACAATGGGCATCGGTGTCTCCTATTAAATCCTTTCCTATTTTCCTAAATGCTCGCCCTGTGTTTTAAAGCATTGTAAGGGTATTCATAACCCCTTGATGAGCGAGTTAATTATGAAAATTTTGACGCTAATTTTAGGTTAGGCTTTTGTGAGCTAGGATTAGTACTTAATGCAGTACTCATTTCCAGACTAATCAAACATTTTTTTAATGAATTAATTTCTCCAGCAAATTTTGGGTCAGTATAACTTCCGATTGTAAGTCCTACATAAAACATTTATTAAAGTTGTAGTGCCAGTCATACAGAAAACAATAAAGCATCGATTTCAAAAAGTTGGAAATGTCAAATGCCATGGGAGGTCAATTGAATTCATTTATTCAAAGAGCAGATTGACAAAAGTTTTTTCTCTTTTTTTGGTTAGTTGTTGTGTGTTTGATCTGACCTATGAACAAGTCCCTAAGGGAAGAACCTTTGAGCTTTGTGTATTTATCCAAAACAAAAGAAGCGAAATTTCATACTCTGACATTTGATCATGTTTTGTTATTCTGATGCCACAAAGCAACGGATACATGACAAAACTTAAACTTTTCAAACATTTATTGCCTCATGGCCATTGGAGAGCATCAAACAAATAATAAAGCAACATCGCTATTATTGCTCTCGATCTCCCACTCGAGTCAGTCCGATGCCATAACAATGATAATTCCCAGCGTTGTGCCTTCTTGTCCGACTAAGCTGATTCATTGTTTTTTGACCATGAAACTTCAACAAAAGTCCATTCCTGCCAACTCACACCAAACCAAACCCTACAGCTCTGTCCTTCCATTCAACTTAATTGGATTCAGCTGGATATTGCCTCTGTTCCCATGTAAGGAGAACAAACATATTGTTTCTCGTTTATTGTTTGCTTCGCCAATCGTCCATCTCGGTGAGTTGGTTCTCATAATTTCCGTTCCATAATTAGTTTTCGAAGACTTGTTTGTGTTCTTTTATTCTTTACTCGATTCTTTTCGATTAATTTTTTGGACTTTGATATTCAGAATGCCATCGAGGGAATCCATTTCATTTGCATTTGAGATGGGTGCAAGGTGTTAGTAGTCTGTTCATTGTTGGTTCATCATATAGAACATGTGCGGAGGAACAGAAACTAATTCAATTTACGAAAAGATTGGTTCGGCGAAATCATATCTATTGGGCAAATTGGATGGATGGAATTTGATGTTTTTAATTATAAATCAACGAATTTCGGAGGGAAACCATTAGAGCATAGCCACAGCTCACTTTTCCTTTTTGTTTTATAAGAAGGTTGTTTTATTTTTAGATCATAAATTAGAGTCCTGGGGAAAACTTTATGCGGCATTGGGGTAAAGGCTTAACCAAAATGTTATGTTTTATAAACATTTAGTAAGGAAATGTCGACCACTAACTTCTCGGGCAATAGTTCAGCCATACGACCATTTTTCTCCTGACCACAATGTTGCAACTGGGTGAGAATGTATATTTCAGACAGGGAATACTTAGCACACAATAAACGTAAAAAAATTTTGCTTTGGCACATACATTCAGGGGTTTGTATTTGTGTCTGTTTGAATTTTTCCAAGTTGTGGATGGTGCTTTTGTGGCAGACTGTTGCCTTATGATAAAGTGAATCATTGCCACATTTACTCTCAGGCATTGTTTTTATTGTTCTGTTCTATCTCTCCTAAAAAAGGAACTATTTTTTAAATACCAAGTTTGATAACGCAAATAAGATTGTTTTAGAAAGCTTCTAACATTTCCTCGATTATTGTTCCCTTCTCAACATTTTCAGCCACCCCGTTGATCTACTTGCTTCGCTTGGCATATCAAGTTTGCTGGGTGCGGTGTTCCTCCTTTGCTCACTTAGTCCAATTTTTTTCGCTTGAACCGCTCGGCCGATGGGCCCAATTGTTTCACTTTGTTTGATTGGATTGGTTTTCACTTGGCTTTTTTCCACGTAGTTAGCTTGGCCGGTTTTGTTCCGTCAACACCACTTTGCGCACCTGTACTACAGTTATGTAGCTATCGTATCAAAAACATCCTTCGTGGAATTAAGAGATGGAAACTGGAACAGCATCAGGAGCACTTGTTCCAAGTGAAAATCTCGTTCAACTTTGTACGCTTTGTCGGCTACGTTCGACTTTGTTTATTTTAGTTTACTTGGTCAACATTGTACACTTGGTCCACTTTGTTCACTTGGTCCACTTTTGTTCTCTTGGTCGACTTTGTCCACTTGGGCCACTTTGCTCAATTGGTTCAATTTGTTCACTTTGTTGACTTGGTCCACTTTGTTCGCTTGGCCCACTCTGTTCGCTTAGTCTACTTCGTTCACTTCGTCCACTGAATTAACTTGGTCCACTTCGTTCACTTTGGCCACTTTGTTCACTTGATCCACTTTGTTAACTTGGTCCACTTCGTTCACTTGGTCCACTTTTATTCACTTGGTCCACTTTGTTCAATTGGCCCACTTAGTTGACTTGATCTAATTTTGACCGCTTGATCCACTTTGTTGACTTCGTTCGCAGGGCCCAATTTGTTCATATGGTCCGGTTTGTTCACTTGGTCTCGTTTGTTCACTTGTTCCACTATGTTCACTTGCTACTACTACTACTTCTACTTCGTTCACTTGGTGCACTGAATTAACTTGGTCAACTTCGTTCACTTTGGCCACTTTGTTTACTTGATCCACTTTGTTCACTTGGTCCACTTTGTTAATTGGTGCGCTTTTGTTCACTTAGTCCACTTGTGTTCACTTGGTCCACTTGTGTTCACCTGGTGCACTTTGTTTACTTGGTCCACTGTGTTAACTATGTTCACGTTGTTCACATTGATCACTTGGTTCACTTTGTTTACTTGATGCGTTTGGGCACCTTGGTCTGTTTTGTTTTGCTAGTTAAGCTTGACTCAATTTTCTCGGTCTACTGAGGCCTTAAGTTCAAAACTCCAACTAGACTTCCTCAAGTCAGCCATATTCGGTATCCTTTGCCTGATTGATCTTCTTTTGCGCGCTCGGTCTCACTGCTCGTATTGGCTTCATTGTTAGCATGGTGTCCTTTGCTAGTACTTTTGTAGTTTGCTTTGATTGCATGTAATTATTTGGTATTTTGGGCCATTGAAGTTCGATTGTTACTTGTCGCGCTTGGTTGACTTGATATTGCGTGGCTTCCTTGTGTCACTTCCTTCCATTGGTCTTAATTGGTTCTTCGCTGGGCCTCCAAAAAGCTCCAAACGTACCCAAATTTATATTGAAAATTACAGAGCATTTTTAAACATTTTCCCTCAACTTTAAATTGAAATTTTTTCAGCACTGTTTTCAGAGAGAAGTTTAAAATTCTTATTTTTTTTTGTGGTCGATGAAAATGAAATTATTCCTTCAATAAATTAACTATATTTCCTGTTTCAATTTAAAGTCCCCTTTATTGCCATTATAGTCATTGACCAAGTGCCTCACCAGCGAAAGCTGATGCCAAAGATATTTTTAAAAACCGCTACCAACTGTGATGAGAAAACCACACTCGAAACATGTTACAGAGAAAAGTACGAATTCGAGTACCTACCTACCAAAAAAAAAAAAAAAAGAACAGAAATCCCCAACAGAGCCTACAACCGATCCATTCATATTAAAATTCGTGGCTCCTCCCTAGGGCCATATAAAGATAGGCCACTCGTCAATGCTGTCCGTAAAAACGGAGCATTTTGTCTGTCCACGCCATGAATCCCTACGGCACGGAAAAATATGGTTTTTCGACTGTCAATAATGTGAAGGGGCTGGTCTGGTAAAGATGATGGTCTGTCGGTTTAAATTTCCTTCCGGTCAAATAAAATCGAATGGTGCTCTCAATTCAAATATTATAAATTCTAGCGTGTGTGTACCGCTCTGTGTTGTGAGCTGAAGCTTCTTTCTTGTCCCACGACCATCCCGTTGAGGTTTTCTTTTTTTTTTGTTGTTGTTCTTCTTGTTGTTGTTTTGTATTTTGTATTTTTTTGAATTTTAAGGATCTGGTCATTCTCACATGGAATTCGAAAGTAGAATTAACAAAAAGTGTCCGTCGGTCTTTTATATATGCCAAAAAGGACTTTGCCTCTTTTCTGTGCATGGTTTATCTCTTTGCTTTGCCTGCTATACAAGGAGAAGGTCCTTTGGTTATCCTTTTTTGCATTGAATGGGGCCTTTGGCATCGGCATTCGTTAGTCAGTCAATTCACGTGTGGCCGAATCGAATCGAATTTAAATTTTTTATCTGCATGTGTATCCTTTACGGGGATTTTATTTCTTATGTTTGCGTATTTATCCTGCGTCCCTATACTTTCTGACTTAAATTTTGTGTTCTATGTTTTTCTTTTTTTTTATTATTCGTTCTTGTATGGGCATTTCGAAAAGTGTCCCTTCTGCCATTGATGTTTGATGCTGAATTATCATTTCCTTTTGACTTCATTATGTGGTGGTGGAGCTGTGTAGCTTTGTGATGTGTTGCTACTGCTATTTTATGTTATTGACAGCGTGTCAAAGAAGGATGAGACAGTATCATCATATCCCAAATTCTCTGTGTAGATATGTCCTTTTTTTTGGTGAAACGCACTTTGTCGGAATGGTTTCATGGACACTGGGTATAGCTTATAGCAGTAGTACATACACTCTTGTGTATAACTGTGGTGCTGTGAATGACTTAGTACGGAGTGCGGGCAAAAGAGATTCCCCCAATGGACCGGAAATCAGATTTAATTCAATAATTTGATGATTCGGTTTATTTGGTTGTGCGTTCGTGTGATGATGTCCCTTTTTTTGTCGTTGGCTTATTTTTAAAAAACATTTTCTTTTGAGGTTTGGGCTTCATGCTGTGTTGGGTTGACATTTTCCTGTTGGAGTTTTTTTGATTTGCTTGTCATTCCCACGTATATGCTACATGGATTGCGGAAATTTGATAGCTACACCAACCACGTATAGCATAAAAGGAACTCATTATTTTTATTTTCTTATTTTTTTTTCTTTTTATTTTTTATGTCGAGATCGTTTGGCCATCGGAATTAGGAAATGAAATTGACGCAGAGGAAATGATGATAGAATGTTAAACGAAGGAGCGAGTGATCGTTTGACTTGTCATGTTTTGAACTTTGCCAGCATACGTTCCGGAGTATGAAAAAAAAAACCGTAAAAGCATTCAATTTTTGGTGGATTGAACCATGAAACTATGAACCTATATATTTTTGTATTGAATTTTTATGGGGTTATGAGTGAGAGAACCAATTTGTTTGCGGTGAGTTTGCTTTCTTGCTGAAACTGTGTTGGTTTCTGGAAGCTACTGTCTCTCAAAAAGAGTCTAAATCTTTCTACTTTGATCCACAAACTGAGAACCGAATTAGAAGGTAGTCGAATAAATTATTTAGTCTGCAGTTGACTGAATAGAACAACAGACAAATTACAGACTGATGTGACAGAAGACCGAAAAACTGAGAGGCTGCCATGCTTACAACTCAACAGACTGACAGAACATGGTCATACAGAGTGAATTTCAAGGTCCACTTTTTCGGCTCTTTGTCATCGAAGTTATAAATTTTATTTTCTGAATTTGGTTATCGCAATACAGAATGGTGACAACGGCACATGGCTTGCCAAAATGTCCAACTGAAACACTTCTTAAATTTATAGGTACTTCAGTTTGATATTTCAAAAACCACCCCTATAGTCGTCTTTCAATATGAAAGGGTAGATGAACCTTAGAGTGGCAAGGGATGTCTTACCTTCCCGCCTTTGTCTTGATTTATTTTTGTGAAGCTGTTTGTCTTTTAATAAGTTTATTAAGAGTTTACCAGGATCCTTACAAACATGAATAATTGCATAAGAAGATGCGTTTTTTTCTTCAAGGATTAACACAAGCAGCGTGTATGTCAGCGCGCGGTGCGATTGTTTGCTGAGTTTAGTATATTCCTCTTGTTTTTATAAGTGGCAGGAGTTGTCTTGCATACTTATGCATAATGAGCAGACTAATGTCGTTAAATTTAAATGGATTAAAATGTAACAAAACTCAAACACACAGTGGGATTTAAGGAAGAGGGTGGAAGAGGTGGTGGCAGTGCCAGGCAGAAAACCGTACTTATAAAGTTTCAACACAATATGTGGTTGTACATGTGCACACGCAACGCGCACTGCGACAGATAAGGATATGGAATTTCAATTCAGTTACAGATTGCTAGCTACCCACCGACTACCTCTTACAAAACACTAAGTCAGGAAAACAACTAATTGCATGTATGTTGTAGTAAAATTTTGTCATGGGCGTTTTAGACATTCAAAGGCCCTATTCCTTTTGTTTGTAAAGGGTTGATCGAATGAATTTTTGATGCTGTTTCTGTCATTAGGACATTGGTAATGAGGGTTCATCGTTTGGAAAATCCCTAAGACGTTGATATGGTGCCAAAGTCAAAATCTTTATTTAATTTTCTCTTGAAATACTTTTTAGCCTTTTTGAAGGCGTTGAAATGAACTTTGCTCAATATCAAAGGCCCTTCCTAGCATGCCCAAGGTAGATCCGACCTCTTTAGTAAAGCTAGAGACTTTGTGAGTAAGAGAACGAGGCCGGAAATAAGTCCTTGCTTTGTGTAGGTATTGTTGTGAGTTTTACTTCCTTTCACCTCTCTACGGTATTAAGTTGGATAAATAAGTTAGTTAGAGTCTTACATATTACACAAACACATACGAAAAACCTAGATTTCGTTCAGCAACACACTTATGTATCCTGCAACAATTTTTGCATAAGCTAAAAGCATATGTAATGAAGGCTCAATGGAGGCTTTACAGAGTACAGAAATGTTAAGCACCCTACATGCGATGGGAGACCACAAAATATAATGGGCTTAGAGGCGCATGGAGATGGACGAAACGTGTTGTATGGTTAGGGTGGGATGGGTTGTATAGTCTTATGTTCATCAGTGTGTATGTCTGTGTGTGTGTTTGCCTGAGTGTGGGTAGTTGTATTGTGCCTTGGGGATTTCGGGTATGAGTGTAAATTAGCAATTAAAATTTAATTATTTCGACTTTGAAATTTCGAAAAATTTACACATTGTTTGGAATATGAAATTCAAAATTGGAAATTTAATAAACGATTTGGTTCAACCTTAAGGTTGACTATTAAGAAGTTTTAGGACAACGAAAGTTACTTCGTGTTCTTCAGAGTCGAGTCTTAAAGTTCTCATTCTGGAATATCAATCTGCTGACATTCTTTTGAAACTTTCATTTGGTTAAGGGGGACAATGACGTTTGGTAATGCGATAAGGTGAACATGTGGGGAATATTCAAGTAATACTCTCTGAATTCCCTGATGGATACAATCTAAGATGGCCGATATGGTTCTGATTAAAGTAGCTAAGTAATAAACAAATTGCTTTAAGACATTTGAAACAATTACCACCCTACCACTGGTGGGGGCTAGCAGTAGAACTAGTTCAGTAATTAAAAATGACAACGAAAGTTTAAAGTATATTGCCACCATGTCGTATCGTACTCTCAGTGCTATCATTGGGTTCCGTTTTTGAGACGTTGAAACAGGTCTCAAACAACTTCTTATTAACTCTGGATGGCGACAGTATCGTCGACAAATCGTTCACCCATTACTCGCGTATTCGCTTTTGTGATGTAGAATGAAGCAGTATACGATCGCACAGTGTAAAGGAACAACAACTGTCCCATTATCAATTTCTTAGACTCTAAACCGAACTTTTTGAATGCAAAATATCTAAAAGTTCATATGGATGAAGAGTTGCAGTGAAAATCTTAGATTTGAGATATGAACGCAGACCATGTCTAGAACGTCATCGACAGACAACATTTAACTTGTTCATATAAATGTTGGAGCATCAACGTGACTTTCAAGGCGTGCCAAGATTCACTTTATTTCGAGATGATTCTTACAACTCTACAGCAGAGTTGGGAAATAATGATTACTTTGTGTAATGGATTACAGGTTCAATTACAATTACATGTAATGGGTAATTGAAAATTTTCAATTACAATTACATGTAATGGTTAATTGAAATTTTTCAATTACAATTACATGTAATGGTTAATTGAAATTTTTCAATTACCCATTACATGTAACTGGAAAAGTAATGCTTTTTTCCAAGTAATTAAAGAAAACACACCGCTAACTACTTTTTTAGTAATTGATTACTTCAATAGTAATGCATTACATACTTTTCAATTACAAATACGTATATATAAATTTTTTTTATTCATAGTCAATGGTTATTATTGTTTTAATCTACATTTTGAGCAAGATAATCGCGAAATCGCACTTTATTCTCCGAATTTCTGACAGTTTATCACCAATAACTTTGTATTTTAAGGAGTTGCCAAAAATGATCCACCGGAAGGGTTTCAGAGAATACCCTCCCCAACAAAATAATAGAAAACACAATACTCTACGACAATTAGTAAACGAGCAAATGGCTTTTGAAAGTAGAAGTGTTTTTCTTTTCAAAACGGCGGACAACGCAGAAGTTTTTGTTGTTAAAATTTCTGAATTCAGACTCTCCAAATGCTACTCTTCACTAAAAATTAAAAAATTTGACGCAGTACCTGTTCAATGCTTTAATTTCGTTAAATTTTGTTTAATTTTAAAAATGTAATTGAGCAAATTAGATGATCAATTACGTTGTTGTGTAATGATTGCTGAAAAAAGTAATCATTACAGCATTTTTTCAATTACTTGGGTTTTCAATTACATATAAGTAATTGAATTCCAAGTAATTGAAACTTTTCAATTAAAAGTAATGGGTAATTGAATTTTTCAATTACAATTACATGTAATGGTTAATTGAAATTTTTCAACTACAATTACAAGTAATTGTAATTGAAATTTTTTGTAATCATTATTTCCCAACTCTGCTCTATAGCAAGGATTTGTAACTTCAAACACCGCTCGTAAAAGACAGTAAATGAATTAACGTAATGCTGATCTATTGGCTTCAAAGCCTCTTATAGGCTAGTAAGCAAAAAGTAGGATGGCGCAACAAAGCTATGGAAGCTAAAGGACCTAACTCATTTCTAAGACCTACAATTTTATGCCGATCCCGAGCTTTGGGGCTAAAGATAAAATCTACATATATGAATGACTACGAGCAACAACTAATGCTGTACCCCACAGCAGATCACAAGTGTAAAGCAGGTGAGTGGAAGAGCTGTTTTCCAGGACGTTAAGGTCTAAGGTCAAAAGTTCATGAAAAAGACACTGGCAACTCTTCAAGTAGTAGTCAAGCGAATTTCTATCAAAGGAGTGTTTATGGTTAAAGCTCCTTCTGATCTGTTCTAAAAAGAGGTAATGGCTCTCGGTTGAATGCTTGAAAGGCTTAACTTATTATGCACAACCGCAGGGTGGTCAAGTCTGTTTAGCTATGAAAAGTTTTTTATCCGCCAGTTCCATTCACCAAAGCATCGTTATTCGCCGGTATGCAATTAAATGCCTTATCGTCTTATGTGGCAGCCACCCGCGATGCACACTCCATTAATTCCCCATGGACCCATCGCAAATAATTGTATTCGCATTTAATTGGCAACTGCGGCTTGGCGGCACAACGTAAATACCCTTAATTCAATTAGAAACCGCAGACCACACACAAATCCAAAGAGTCCTTCATTTCTCGCGGATAGCAAGCACAACCGTCAACCGCACAGTCATATGCTTGACACAAAATATTGTGACTTTCAGCGAAATTGTGTGTGTGGTGGTTTTGTGGTCATTTGCAATTCAAAACAAACACAAAAGTTAAAGACGTATTGCAGAATATCCATGATATCCTTCAGGGTATTCCATCAATGCCAATGTCCTGTCCACTATAACTTATATCCCCTCTGTTAGTCCCGAACAAACACCTGTTTTGCCTTCAAGTAGATATAAGTAGGAGTTACCAACCTACTGTGAAAATGGAAGGAAGTGTTCAAAGCTGATAACAAACTCCTATGCCTCTTAGACAGGAATTGTTGCATTTTACGTTTGTTCCATGTGAAAAAGAATTTATCGCTTCACAGGCAGAGAAGAAGACTCTCTCTGTTTCTCTAGAGAGCAAAACATGCAGGAAATTTTCCCCTAAATTTGTTCTGATTTAACCATAAAACTCATGGCCTAACGGTGTGCCATTACAAGTGTACCAAAGGTAAGAATACATGGTTCGCTTGTTTCCCCAATGGGATTATAGTTCACTGAAAGTACCTCAAAACAGAAAACAGAATTCAATGGACTTAATTTGAAGTCGCAGTGGTTGTAGTCAGTGGTTGAATTTGTGTTTTCATTTCAATTTTATTTTCTATTCAACTCACGTGAGTTGGGTTAATGAAATTAATTAAATGAATTTTAAGAGCAATATGGGGAGGAACAAAATCCTACGCGAAGCTGTCTCTGTCACAACTCTATACCCAGTCTACATCAGCCCTGCTTCGGTAAAATATTCCGTTGGGCCACACTGTGCAACGTCTCCTCTTAGCCCATTGGAAACATAAACTGTTTACCTCAACGCTCCATGGTAAATTAAATAATGCAGAGAGCATCTCTAAATCATATGTGTGCGGTAACCAAAGCCAGTCGACAGTTGAGAGAAGGGGTTACCAAGCAGACTGAGTTCATTTTCTGGCAGCAACCATAAACTATGTATATTCCTTGAAGTTTGCAATGTGTCTTTCACAGATTACCACCCGTTTTTCACCAAACCCCAAAACTTTACATCCTTTCGCCTTTCCTATGTATACTTATACGATATCCCTTTTGGGGGTAGGGCCAGTACCGCACTTTCATCGGCTTTTTCGGATGAGTAATGAGAACGAGAGGGAGACCCTGTTTTCAGGTGGCCAGTATGAAAGGCTCTCGGGGGCAGCGAACGAATTGCCCAACCGACCAAGAAGCAATCGCTGCCGGCAATTCCAATTTATATTCTTAGTTTCGGTGTACAATCGACGTCTCCGGTTCACCACTGCAGGTTCCAACAATCAAGTTGCCAAACCAACAATGGTTCGTGTATATAACGTGTGTAAATTTTCCGAATTGTGCAATAAACAATATCGGGGGTAGCCCAGAGAAAGAATCGTTGAACAGTCGATATAAGGGAGGGTGGGGTGGCCTTCCTTCATGCATACACAACGATGAAGGCGATGGACGGTAGCTGAGTGCAGAGGTTCGTTTGGTCGGTCGGCCGGTCGGTAGGTTGGCTCGTTCGGTGCCGGACACTGTCAAGAGTTTTTTTTCCTAGTATTCATTCGTGTTACTCAAACGCGCGGTTATTTGGGAGCTGAAAACACAAAGAAACCTCTCGGTTGAGTTATGGGCAAATAGGCAGATGTTTTCTTTTCACAATTTTTACTTCTTGTTTTCTATTTTTTATTTTTTTTTAAATTTTACGGAAAGCTGCAACATGATGGGGATGTGAAGAGGCAGAAGAGAAAGTTTATAGATTGTGAAACTTAAATTTATGTGCAACGGAAATTTGAAAAATGCCCTTTGGAGAATATGGAACAGAGCTGAGAGCTGAATGGAGTCTATTCAAATTCGCAAATGATTGATTTTTTATAACCTCGGGGCGAGCACCTTGAGCTAGAGGTTGCTTTGTTGCAAGTGTATATGAAGGTGAAAGCTTTATATCTAAATTTGTGTGAGTTCTTTTGAAAGTTCTAGTTCTGAAAATGATGAAGAAGGCACAACAGTTTGTAATTTGTAGACCGACGCAAAATCTTTGTCATTATCTTCTTGTGATAAATCTTAGCTGCTGCTGAAGTTGTCTCTGCCAGTATATTTAGTTGCCGCTGTCCCTGGAGCCGTTCATAGTCACTATCGTAATGGTTACCGATTTACTTTTCACAGTTATTTGCCTTCATTGTTGCATATCATTGGTGTATCGCTCTGGCTACCGCTGTGGCTATCACCGTCACCATCGCTATCGCTGAAGCCTTCGCTGTCATTATCATTGTCGCTATCACCGTCGTGTCGCTATCGCTGTCATTTTCACTGTCACTATCGCTGTTGCTGCTGCTATAACTGTGGCTACCGCTTTCGTTGTCGCTTTTACTGTCGCTTTCGCTGTTATGTTCACTGTCGCTTTCGCTTTCACTTTCGCTGTTGCCATCACTGTCGTTTTCACTGTCGTTTTCACTGTCGTTTTCACTGTCACTTTCGTTGTTGCTATTGCCTGCTATAACTGCGGCATTCGCTTTCGTTGCTGCTTTCGCTGTCGCTTCCACTGTCGTGTCAAATGTCATCGTTACATGATCAGCTCTGTGTAGTACAAATCTTAATCCTCTTACCAGCTGCAATCTTCATTCATAGTAAATCTTGACTCGTCCAAATTTTCATTTTCCGCAAAACGCTATCCAAGGAATCCAATTTACTTATTTGTCAGTCCAATGCTCCCACTCACATTCAATTTCATTCAACAAATCAACAAAATATAATTTTTCGTCTCTTTTCCAGCCTCCTAAGCCAAACTTCGCTCTTTTTCATTGAGTGAACTTCCTTTTCGTGCAGATTCTCTTCCAAAAGTGTCAAAATGTTCCTCAAAAAGTTCAGTAAATCAACGCTAATCGCATTTGTAATTATCCTGTCTCATCAACAATCACACACGCACACACTATTCCCACATGACCATAACGCTTCGCATTGATGTCAATCCCAGGAACACACATGACCAATCAACCAGAGTAACCGCACAACCAACAACAACTTACGAACCCCAGAACAACAACAGTTTGTATACCTAATTTGATTCTACTTAATCTCCTAAAAGATCTGAATATATCCTTCAACACTATGGTGTACAACACACCGGACGAGCAGGACGATACCGACTATGGAATTCCACAAATCTATTAGAAAGAACGAATCTTGCTCGACTCGTCGTCGTCAGTGAGTGAATGGCCTATGTGTTGTCCTTTCCTTGTTGTCAAACGAAAATTCAATTTGTATCTTTGTGGAAAATCCTGCGTAGGCCTCTTTCTTGACCAAAACTTGCCGCAGTCGTGTTTTTTTTTTGTGGCAATTGGGATTCCTAATCCTGGTCGGTAGGATAGGTTAGGTATATGACCAACTGACCAACGAAAAAGGACGAAACAACAACTTTATAAACCAAATGATGAATGGATTCGTCGTGCGTTGTTGTCGTCGTCGTTGTCACAGTTAGCCTTTTGTATACAGGTCTATGGTCTACTTTGGCCAGAGATCTCACAATGGATTTCAAGGATAAATGTTTTTGTTTGGGCAATATAACACCACCTGACACAAAGATACGAATGTGAATACGAATACGGCAAAGTTTAAAATAGGAAGTCAGGGACATGCTAATTGCCTGGCAAAACGGTGACAGCTGGAATCCATCACACGGAAGATGTTTAGGAGCATCACTCTCGTTACACATTCCTTGTGTGATAATAGACTGCGTACCATTGTGCCACTGCTTGTGTCTAATGTGTGCATGTGTTTCAGAGTGTCGGTATGTAAATATACGCTCAAACCAGCTTGACCCAAAAAAAGAGGTTAAAAAAAACCGATGGCGGGCGGGTGTATAAAAATGTCCTAGATCTTGATTTACACACAGGGGTATTTTTAAAACACGTTCTTGTGAGACCCTCTCGTTTCTCCCCTCCTCCACTACAATTTTCATAGCGATAGAGGTAAGAATACAAAACGACACAGGACAGAAGAAAAACAAAAAATCCAAACGCTTCTGCTTATTTGTTTACTTATGTCATCCTTCTTGATGTCCTGTCGCTGTTATTTTGTTTGCACAAGAAGCTTGTTACGTTAAATTGTAGGGATAATGCTTAAATGTTTTAAGGATTTTATTTCTACAACGAACAAACCTACAGACTTGGTTTTTTTTTTGTTGAACCTATTCTGTCGTAAGTTGAAGTTGTTTACTCCAGAGACCTTCTTTTTTGTCTTCTCTTATTTGTGCGATGTCATAACTAAGACTGTACTAGTGAACGTAGAGAGATAGCAACATAAGAACCCTTAGATTTATGCCAATTAGGTTAATGGGGTTAGCTAGCTACATGGTTTCACGAAGAATGACGAAGATGTGAGTAGTAATCGTGTAAAGAAGGCAGCGTTGCACGATGGTTAGTGGGTATTTTGAGTTTAGAGGAGGACACAAAAAGCTCGACCTTAAACAGGTATATGCCAGTCAAATTAGGGAAATAATGATTGATGGAGGTACGAGTATCTCAGCCCGCAATTTAAACGGTTCGATTAAACGACCGACTAGAACCAAGGCACGTGTTCCTACTTAGAGCTACCTTTTGCTAACCTACATAATTTTGTGAGCTGGTTATTAGCTCTTACTTTTCGAACAACTTACAAAGCATTTGTCTTGATGACCGGTATTTAAGTAAATGATGAGTCACATACAAAGAGTCACTAGTCACTACCAATTTTACAATTACTTGGGTTTTGAGAAAATTGAGTCTATTGCCGGGCGTGTCGAAAATTGAGGGAGCCATTGTGTCGTCTATCAAATCCTTAAAGTCCTTAATAGAAGTGATACAACGATACTAACGTAATTCTTCCAGGCTGGCTATTACGGTAAAGAATATCGTTCATTACATGCAAACAATTCGAACTACATTGCTGCAGTGTGATTCAAAAACCGGTGTAAAAAATAAGTAAGTAGGGTAGTCAGAGAGAGTGGGGTACCTCAAGGTGTAGTGCCTTTCTCTCAACCATACCATGTTTAAAGTTTTTTGACCTATTTCGTATGACTTGTAAGGAAAACAGTTTTTTACGCCAAGTGGAGTTTTGAATTTTAATATTAATTGAACTGATGACTATTTCAAAATGAATGACGGATTAGAATTTGGCCCAATTGAGAACGCACAACAAAACTGAATACAGCAAACAAACTTGACTGAAGCAAACAAAGTTGTTTGAGGATGTTTTTTTTTTCTTTTAAAAAAAATTCGCCACCGCAAATTGTTAAAACTTTATCCTCATACACTTGTTTTACCCTAACGCCTAACCTTTGTGTCCCCTATGGTTCGCCTAACATACTTTACCTCTTCTACAAGTGCTCATTAAATTATCAAAACTGACTGACATTGAAACTGATTGCAGACATGAAACGAAATGTTTTCCATTTTCCTTTTGGGAACTATTTTTTTATCCTTTTGAAATACGAAAGAAAGTCAGACTTATTTCCTCCTTCCTCCCCATTTATGTTGGACTGAAAAAGAAAAACATAATGTTACTCATATGGCAGCGGGCAAATGCTGGTTGTACATTGTACAACACATAAGTAGGCCAAAATCTTAAATGTACAACAAAAAGGATTACAAAAAGTCCCTATTGTTCATATTTGGGACAGAAAAAAAGATTATACGAACAGAACCATAGGGTATTATTAAAAAAAAAAAATATTCACGAACTGGGTCAATGCTGACAGGTGGAATAGAACCATTGTATGTCTGATGTGAATTCATTAATGGCTAAACAGAGAGACGTAGTTAAAGTAGGCACTTTTGGGAATATTTGCTATAATTTTTCTTGTTTTGTTGAAACAAAGTGCTGGCGATGGTGACAAAGAAAGGGAAAGTTTTGTGTGGTGATAAATGTGCTATGGAACACTTTTAGATCTTTGCAGAAAGTTTTGGAAGATTGAGACAATTGACGTGGCTACAAATAAATCTTTGTTCTTACAATATCTATTTCCTATCCTCCGTTTGATTTTGAAAACACATGGCTGTTTCGTTTAGTGTCTGTAAGCTCTGAAGTAACAAGGGTAAGGTGTAAGGTGTAAGGTGTAAGGTGTAAGGTGTAAGGTGTAAGGTGTAAGGTGTAAGGTGTAAGGTGTAAGGTGTAAGGTGTAAGGTGTAAGGTGTAAGGTGTAAGGTGTAAGGTGTAAGGTGTAAGGTGTAAGGTGTAAGGTGTAAGATGTAAGGTGCAAGGTGTAAGGTGTAAGGTGTAAGGTGTAAGATGTAAGGTGAAAGGTGTAAAGTGTAAGGTGTAAGGTGTAAGGTGTTAGGTGTAAGGTGTAAGGTGTAAAGCGTAAGGTGTAAGGTGTAAGGTGTAAGGTGTAAGGTGTAAGGTGTAAGGTGTAAGGTGTAAGGTGTAAGGTGTAAGGTGTAAGGTGTAAGGTGTAAGATGTAAGGTGTAAGGTGTAAGGTGTAAGGTGTAAGGTGTAAGGTGTAAGATGTAAGGTGTAAGGTGTAAGGTGTAAGGTGTAAGGTGTAAGATGTAAGGTGAAAGGTGTAAGGTGTAAAGTGTAAGGTGTAAGGTGTAAGGTGTTAGGTGTAAGGTGTAAGGTGTAAAGCGTAAGGTGTAAGGTGTAAGGTGTAAGGTGTAGGGTGTAAGGCGTAAGGTGTAAGATGTAAGGTGTAAGGTGTAAGGTGTAAGGTGTAAGGTGTAAGATGTAAGGTGTAAGGTGTAAGGTGTAAGGTGTAAAGCGTAAGGGGTATATGGTATGGTCTAAGGTCTAAGGTCTAAGGTCTAAGGTCTAAGGTCTAAGGTCTAAGGTCTAAGGTCTAAGGTCTAAGGTCTAAGGTCTAAGGTCTAAGGTCTAAGGTCTAAGATCTAAGGTCTTAGGTCTTAGGTCTTAGGTCTAAGGTCTGAGGTCTAAGGGGTCTAAGGTCCCAGGTCTAAAGTCTAAAGTCCCAGGTCTTATATCTAGTTAATGAAGAGAAGATAATTATGTAAATAGGGTGGCGCAACAGAGCGAGGAGCCCCGGGCCTAGCACATTTCTCACAACCATTGCCTTGTGAGGGAATAGAGGGGACCTACAATTTTTCTGGCTAATCGAGAAAACCCTTTTAATGGCAATGAATTTATTTATTTATTAACTTGCCAATTCCTCGTGAAAGGCGATACCTGTGGAAAACATTTTGACCTCTGTTGGGATTCGAACCACGAACCTCTGTGTAAACAGGCAGACATGCTAACCATCACGCCACGGGTACCAGAAGAGAAAATGCTCATCAGTTTTTCAGTTCTTAAACAATTCGTAAACACTAAACTACATAAAAAAGTCCAACCAGTTGGCAGTTTTTTTTACATCTTAACTCACATCAGCAAAAATAAGCAATACCCTAAAGCAGGTGAGAGACTGAGGTTTCTTTAAATTGTCTTAAGTGGCATGTCGATTTTTGCATTTCAACCCTAAATTGCTGTTCATTACAACCAACTGAGATAGCACAATGACCTGCAAACGTTTTCTTCTCAAAGAATGTTGGAATTCTTATTCTACATCTCCCCACCCCCCCTCCAATTTCGTCAAAAAATTCCTTACTTTGAAGTTCTTGCATGTTTGTCCCTTCGAACAAATTTCCATTGAAGCAAAGCAAATTTCCTGATTTTCACTTTTCTTATCAAATTTTATGCATCGTAATTCCTTTCTCCTCATGAAAGCCTTAAAATCCTTAACGCATCTTGGAATCTTCAACCAACAACGTTTCACCATTCAAACGTTGACATTCACAATTTATTAGCGTGCATCAGTTCCCTGGCATCAGCAAACATGCACCAACTTCAGCCCAATCAGCATTTTCTTGTGTTGAGTCGGTGGGTGGGGGTTGCTATGAGTGTGTATATATTTGCACATATAGGTACTATAGATGGTTATATCGTTAAGCCTATTTTACTGTTTATTTTTCATCGTCCCCGTGGGCTGAAAAGAATAGAAAACTAGGAAAACACACCACACTGCATGCTTTCTTATCGGGCATAGTAATTGTCCTTATAGTATATAGTATAGGCAGGGTATGAAGGTGATGGTGGTGGGAGAAGTGGTGGTTATGGGACTGAATGAAGTACATTAAGCCTACGAGTAAACAAACGCAATTTGTTTACACGTTTCAGAACGCGTCAATGTTGAGTGTTCCAGCGACGTGTCAGCTAAAAAGTCAACGTCGCGACGCAAGGCCTCCTGATAAGCATCGTAGAGTGTGTTAGACATTCAAGAAATAATACTGTAGATGTGTGTGTGTGTGTGTTTAGGATTAAAGCTCAGGCACATATTGAAAAGACGATGGGAGAGGGCTAGCTATTATATTTAAACAGAAGAGTTACTCCTGTTCGAATGAGTGTAAGAAGGCATTGGGTGGACTTAAGCCGCATTATGTATGCGTGCATTACTAGGACAAGGGATGCGTTTCGAAAATTAACGACCTATCGTGACGTTAGGTAGCAGTAATTGTATACTGTAGTGGGTATAGGGGGATTTAAGTAAATGTTTTTTCTTGAAGGGATAAAGCACCCTCAGCAAAAACAAAAACTATGAACTCATTAACCCTATTCACACAATGCAAAAGGGACGTGAGTTTGATCACAAATGTGTTTGAATTGAAAGTGATTTTAAAGAAGTATGTTTTTCCTTTCAAGAGAACATGGAACAAAGTAAGTAAATGAAAAGGATGAAGCCCCGGGACACAGGGCACTTGTCTCAACCATTCTGTGTGAGAGAATAGAGTTGACCTGCAATTTTTCCCGATTCCGAAAGGCTAATCCAGAAAACGCTATTCATGGCATCTATAGAAGAAAATGGCAATTCCTTGCGAAAGAAGATACTCATATAGAAAAAGACAATGGATTCGAAAAAAACTCGTACCTCTACCCTCTCACGTAACAAGAAGGCTCGGTAACCATCACTGTCCCTGCACAACCCAGAACATGGAACTCTTACATAGAAATAAGGAACGAGTGTTCAAGTTTCCCTTCACTTTTGTTTCAAGAGTATAGATGTGCTCAATGGGTAGATCCCTTCGGCCTTCATATTACTACCTAACGCGTCCACGTATATTCAGAAGAATATACGCATAGTTTGTAATTACTTAACAGGATATGGGCATCCGTTTGGCTATAGCTTTATATGAGTATCAGCATCATTCTGTCGCTCAGCTTTCATTTTGCAGCTCTACCGCTTTGCCGCTCAGTACGGCGTGGCTGTCCCTTTAAGAATTCCTTTTGGCTTTCGTGTGGTTCTTTCAGTTAAAAGTCCTGTTTCCAAATCTTCTTCTTCTTCTTTCCATTTCTGGCGTTACGAGTAGTGATCTTGAAGCGATCACAACTCTCCCACTTTTCTGCTTCACACTAGTGATCCGCCTGTGGGGTACGCCGCGTTGACCTCAGAAAGCGTCGGCAAGCCTCCCGGTTTTGGATTGTTCCATGTCTGAGGCCAACCAAATGCTGCTGTTTTTGCATTTGCTTGTACCAGGAGTGTTTTGGCCTGCCTTTTCTTTTTCGTCGCGAATTTGTTGAAACGTTGTACGATATTGCCTTTTGGACGGGGTTCTGCGGATCTCTCCTTTGAACATGACAATACCAACTGAGCCGGCCGTGCTGAATTTTGTCCAAGATGGTACTTTTGACATGAAGGCTTCCACGGATCTTAGTACTTCTAATTCGATCAAGCTTTGTTACTCCTGCTGTCATCCGAAGCATCTTCATTTCGGCTGCCGTCAATTTGCTCTCATACTTTTTGTACATTGTCCAACATTGTGAACCGTATGTCAGAGCTGGACGGACAGCTGCTGTGTAGAGTCTTCCCTTCAGCTTAGGGGGCATTTTTCGATCACAGAAGATAGCGGAGTTTTCTCGCCACTTCATCCACCCTACGCTTACTCGATGATTGATGTCGTCATCACAAGTTGCTTCACTATTGATCATAGATCCCAGATATTTAAACTTTTCACACTTGGGAAGCACATTTCCATTCAAATAAATGTCTGGAATAGGCTTGTCTGGATCAGAAAAAGGGCAGCACAGGTATTCAGTCTTTTTAGCGCTAATACGGTACCCATTTCCTTCCAGAACATCAATCCAAACGTCAAGTGCTCGTTGCAGGGATGTAGGATCCTCGCTTATGATGGCTCCATCGTCAGCAAAGAATAATTGTTGTCCTGTTTCCAAATAAGTAAGTCAATATCAACAAAACCACTCCGAAACAAAATTGTCACCTTCATCACTTTCCCTCTGCATCAGCAAAATATTCTTTTTGTGCAAATTGCTTCATTCAGTAAACTCTTCTACTGATAGCTTTAGTATCTAGCTGTGCTTGTGTTTAAAAAAAAACTGTCCTGTTCACGGTATTCTAAGTCGCCAGGACTTCCCAACTTGAAAAAACATAAAAAAAATGTATGAGTCTGCCTCAATTTTTACATCTCACTGAATTTTTGTGCAAATATGTCTCGTCATTGTTTCAAAATTAAATCAAAATCAACAATACCCGGCCGTTAAATTACACTCTCGCCACCCATACACCACAATCAACAGAAAAAAAAGAAACTGTATAGGTATTCATGTTTGACACGCCTGAGCTCATGCAACAATAAATAAATACGAAAATGGAAAAAAACTGTGGACGTGCTGACGGTGATGACTGTTGGCAGAATTTTATATATCGTTTCACTATTTCTTTATGTACCCTGACGCAGAATTCATAAATACTTACGCCATCGTGTTGAAAGTTATATTTTTGTGTTTTTTTTATTACCTGCTACGGAGCCATTATTTATTAGTGTTGAAGAAACGAGTCATTTAATATTGCTCTCCTTTCCATTTATGAATGAGCAAAATAAAAATATTTACAAAATGCTCCTAGAATAATGTGAAAAAGTTTCTATTGAACTATGTCAAGTGTGGTCAGGGGAGTGGAAGGTGTAGGATCCCACCAAGGGTGAGGAAAGGGGTGTTTTTTAAATTAATCTATGAAGGAATTGCTGATGGATTTGTGAAATTTTAAAGGACGTATTTTAAGATAAGAAAAAAGAAAAGGATTAACAATGAAAGAAGTGTGCGATATCGTAAAGGAAACCCGTTTTCTACGCCTTCTGCCTCATGGGAGTTCGCGTGATAGCTCAGAGCGTTTGCTCAGATGCATCAACGTCCCTAAGATAACAAATTTGATTCAAAAATACATGAATTTTTGTTAACCTTCACCGTTACACTCAAAACCTACTTAAATTTTCCACCAATCATACTTTTGAACAAGTTTGTAACTCTGATTAAAGTAGATTTTCTTCAAATCATATAGCCTTGCTTCTGTCTGAATTTCTGTCTTGGCTTTCACGCAAACTTAAGCATTGCAACCATATCTTTGATATTCTAAATCTACATTCAATTTAAAATGGCAACAACCCGTTAAGTTACGACCTTAAATTCAAAATTCATTGACAAACGATGGTATAATGAACGATCGATGTATAAATCATAAGCACTGGTGCGACCAATCAATACAATCTCTTGCGCTCCTCATATTGTTCGTCTTAAGTAGCGCTCGTGCCTTCATTATTCGGATAAAATAAATTTTCCATGAAAATTTGTCATCATGGCGCAAAGGAAAGTACAGAAATATTCTGATTATCCCAAGCAGAGGCATGAAATTGCGAAAGATCGTCTTCATGGTCTAGTGCACAAGAATTCGTGCTCCACCGCCTCTATTGCAACATTTTCCAGAATGTCTATCATGCCTCAAATAATTGAGCCCGCAATAGAGACAATCAGCATTATCTTCAACTATTATGTGTTAGAGAGTGGTGTCTCGTGTCTGTATAGGTACATTATATGCTTATGTTGCATGTTCGTAAGCCATTTAATGTTCCAACTGAAAGTAAGTTTCACAATTTGGTGGATTACCAACCACAGATCTTCTCATGTCTCTTCTGCATTTAAGACTACAAGGTAACGTTGGTTGGTGGCTTGACAATGTTGTTTTAAGACAAAAAAAAGCGATGACAAAGTTTCACACATGGTTGCCGCAGCATAAAAGATGCACTCGCTTTATTTATAACGGGCCCACGCGTTCCCTGCCATAAAACTTTAATCGAATAAGCAAAAACAATAAGCCGTAAGTTTTCTCAAAATGGAAGGAAAAAACGCTTTTTGTTCGTGCAGAGGCAAAAGAAGACAATCCAGGTGATCGTAACTTAGATAGGTGCGGAAGAACAGTTTTGGTGCATGATGGGTATATTAGCTTGAAAATCATAGGTAGACGGTCTAAAACGGTAATTCTTGCGACAAAAGTGCGGAAATGGCGCACTGTTTACTCTAAAGTATGACCGTGAAGACGATACTTTTACAAGTTCAAAAAACCCACATTTATTTAGAAGTGATTGAAAATGAGATAGTCTTCATAAAATTCTTAACTTCTTCACCAACAATTGCAACAATTTGTTAAGATTCAGTTGATCTTAAAACTTATTGCTCCTGAAATTGTTGCTTTCGGACACTAAGTGAGCGAATGTCATTAGAAGGATCTTATTTAGTTGGTACTTTGAATTTAAGTCCGATCTGCAGTGGCTCAGTTTGAATAAATAAAACACTGGCACTTAATGGGAAGTACAACTGTCTGAATGAAATGGTTTCTGCCTTTTTTTTAACTTATCTACTACACTTACTACTGTCTTTGAGCGAATAAGCAGAGTTCATTTAAGCATTGACAAGAATCCCTACCTGTGGTGAGGTTCTGTTCAGTATTTTTTTAAAGTTCCTTAGACGAAGTTAGGTTTTCTTGCCTCCTTTCGACTTGACTGCCATCTCCAAAACACACATTTGTTCGAGGATAACGTACATAACTCCTCCGTTTAGAAAGGTTGTTCATGAACATGATCAAATCTTTTGGGCAGAATTCAGAAAAGAGCATCTAAAATAATAGATAGAAACACCGATTAAACTTTGACGACAACCGAACATCGTCTTAATATTTCTCATTTCTCCTTATTTATGATTTTTTTATATAGACACTGCTCTAGTGAAATGGCCTTTTGCATTCCTCCTCTCTAGCGAGTCTGCCGCTATACTCCTTATTCTGGGAATGCGCATCATATTTAGTTGATCCTGACTACGTATGTACTGTCAAAGATATTCCTTCTTTTACAGTGAAACGCGATTGTGGACCTCATTTCATAGCTCTGTTTGAAGCTAATGCCTATCCATCCTTCTTTTCTAGCAGTGAATAACAAAGGTAAGTCATAGGCCCTGTCTGCGCGACAATCATAAAGAAGAAGAACGTTTTGACTACCAGTCAGGCCTAGAGTTTATAGCCTGAGGTTCTGCATCAGAATTTTAATGTGGGAGCTTTAGTAAACGTTAATTGAGTTCACTTAGTTGCTACAGTTGGTTTTATTTTGCTGAATATTTTTACTAAAAGCTTTTCTTTACCTAGTTTAAAGATATACTTGATAAGTTAATTTCCCCTTTTGTTTACCACAAATCAATCAACAAGAACCTTACCACTGGTGGGGGCTCGAGACAGTAATGAAGTGAAATGGTTGCTTTGCTCTTAAGTACTTATTATATTTGTAAGAAAACAGTTAGTAGGTCATACACCATGAAATTCGGAAAATTAAAGGCTACAAAATCTTACCTATCAGTGACCTAAGGACAGCCTTGTTAGGATTTAAGACTCAAATTATTGGCAGAGGAAAGTGGTAGACAAACTAGAAGGCCTTGCTAGTTACGGCCTAAAAGTTTTTTTTTTCAAATCAGTGGAAAAGTGATTCCTAAGCTGATACGGGAGTGAACGAAAAATCATATCAATTCCAGTATATCTACGATTTTATGTTTTTTAAGCCTTCCTTGATTAAGTGAGGCAAACATTTTTTAGCTCCATTTGGCTCGTTTTAGTTTTTAATCAAAGTAAGAGAACGTATAGGCATCTTCCTCGACAGGTCTTGAAGTTAGTGAAAACTCGAATGCTTGAGGCTCTAAATTTGTAGAAATGTAGAGTTCCTCAAGGCAGATTTCTAGGGCCAACCCTGTTCTGTATAATCTAGGCTATATTCTTCAAGAAAAGTATATTGTTCTATACTCACAGTATGCTAACCCACGGATTTGATGTTTTGATGCTTGGTGTACAAATCCTTTAATGTTCGGAGAGGGATGTTCTACCATTAAACTCATGGAAAGGAAGTTCTGATAGCAATTGTGAACACCTCCTGGTAAATCAGCACTACTTTAGCCCAGGAAAGTAGCTTAAGAAAAAGAATCATGAAAATCTGCTTGTAGTTTTCCAAATAATAAAACATCGATAAAAAAATCATGTTAATAATCAGATCAGATAAAAAATGCCTCCACTAAAAAACTAAAAAGAATCTCATCACTGGTGGGGGCTGGAAACAGTAGGGAAAACTGATACAAGTCAAGGGGGTGCCTATATTCTCAAGGACGTTGCTTTATTAGGAAAAAATCTCATAAACCCAATTAATGGAAATTAATTATTCAATCCCGAAAACTAAAGGCTACAAACATAAACCCTAAATCATTTCCATATAGGAGTGATGGTCAAACTTGGAAACTTTACGAATTCCGGACTTATAGTTTTATTTAAAGTCAATTTAATCTGGATCTGGGAGTGAACGAAAAATCACATAAACCTGTTTCCATTCCGTCAATCCCAATATATGATGTGTTGTTTTCAAAGACTTCCTAGGATACATTTTTTTTAAACTGTGTGGGATCTTGGCTTCTGTAAAAAATTTTTACGCTGTCGTGTCGCTGGTCTTTGAAAGAAATAGGTACTTACAGGCATATTTCACCGTATGTCCCGAGGTTAGTAAAAGTCCGAATGTTCAATTCTTTATGGCTATGGAAAAGCTATAAGTGCTGGAGTTCCACAAGGAAGAGTTCTTGGGCCTGCCTTGTTCTTTATAACCTATGCGATATTCTTCAGGAATATACTACACCATACTCATATCATCCCTTAGCACACTCGGGGGTTTTTATGTTTTTAGTACAATCCTATGCTGGTATGTTATACTGGTAGGACATATAAACTGATGGATCTTGTTGGGAGCGAGAGCAATTGTGAATACCTTTTGGTAAGCCAGAAGTAGTCATATCCACCGAGACTTAATTATTTGACTTAAGATAAAGAATAAAAATCAAGATCTTTATTATGTATATTGAATTCCATTAACCTACTTTGTGAATTTTCACTTCACATTCGAACTTTTTTTATTTGATGTGCTAAAAGTAATAAAAAATTACTGTTTCTGAGCCTCCTTTCAAAATGATTGAATTTCTCTTTTCTACACAATTCCAGCACTGAGACAAATATTCAAATGGCATTTTGCCATGTGTTTGAAGTTAACAAGTTGAGATTTCTATCGCTTAGCCCTTTCCGCAGAAACTAAACCATTATCGCTCATACTTAAATGGTTTCCATGCTCAGTATTTAAAAAACCATAAGCACACACATTTGATGTGAATATTCGCACCCATTACTAAACAAAAACCATAAAACTCTCGACGTCATTAACTTTTGATTTCAAACACAAAAAGCCCCTATACTCATAACTGAATGGTACTCAAAATCATTTTTATATCTGCCTGCAACCAAAAACCTTTCATTGAAAATAAAAATTACATCCGTATGGCTTCAACAGCTTACTCAAATGGACTCCCCCTAAATCCAATAGCATAAAACATCATATCATCCACTAACAAGCCATAAGTAGGCACTTCATCAGCATTTGAAGAGTTTTTAAAACCAATTACAGAAATCTATAACCCATTTACCAATTGAAATCATCACCACCACCACACCATACACAAACACTTGATTTCAAATAAAAATGCCTGCGGAAGTATGCCATTCTTCGATGGTGATTAAGTGGAAATTCAATTGGGCCTAACAAAACCCATTTCGCTCGAAAGCAAGCTCAAGTCCTTCACGACGATAACCCATCGTCCACCCCTCCCACATGCCACACGCCATAACATAAACAGAAGCACCAGCCACTTAAAAACGACAGCAGTTTTCGCAATAAATGTCAAAAAAACGTATAATCCCTGTCATCCAATATAGCCCCGCGATGCGTGTCTAAAACAATTTTCCCTAAAAAGGATTCCACAAATTCACATTATGCTCGCTCTCGTCTCATCTGGTCAAATTGTCATCGAAGCCTGTCAAAATGTGTCAGATTTGGCTCTCCCAACCTCTATGCTCTATCCTATCACTTTACTGTCGAAGGACTTTGCTTTTTAATTTAAATGGGTTGGTAGTTGGTACTGCTTCCTGGTGTTGTAAAGGGGAGGGCTTCTGTCAAAGACAAAAAACAGAGAAAAATAAAACAAAATCCTGCCTATTTGTAAATTTCTCTTCGACATTGCGCTGCTTAGGTCCCTAAGGCTATTGTCGAATGTCAAACCCTTGTCAAATTGAAAATCAACACAAGGGCACACAGAATACACGTCAAGCGCATACGCCAGCAAACAAACAAACAAACGAACAAAAAATATTGTATATTCTCTGTGTACATTTGGTCCTTTTGAATCAAGAAAATTCTTCAAGGATTAGGATTATTTAGGATTTCTTTGAAAGTAGTTAAGAGAAAATGGCGAAAAAGTTTAAAAAAAAATCTTTTTAGCTATTCTTCAAGCAAAGATGGCAATTTGCAATGAGATCCTGTTGGAAATCCTTCTGCGACACTTTCTTATGTCATTTTAATCAAGCATCATTTACAAGGTGTTGTCTATGGTGGGGTGTTGTGTTTGTTTTTGTTTACCTTGAAGCTATTCCAACTTGAGCTGCACTCATTTTCACTTAATCACCAGGATCAATTATTTAAGAAAGTAATTTCCAAGATGTGCGGAGGATAATCTTAGAGTATGTGAGCTCGTTTCAAGCTATCGTTTGCCCAAGACATTTGCCATATTATTCATACCGCATGAACACGTTCTCTTACCTGTACTATATGTGCATTAGTGAGTATCCTTGATTTTGGGTGCTGTGCGAATGGAGTTTGGTGTCAACAAAGTCGATGTTGTTGATTTTAATTATAAGACTCTCGGGTGTAAGCAAATGATATGCTATTGATGGATAAGGCTTTCGTATGGTTTCTATTATACTCGTAGAATCTGCATCAACGCAACGTGTGTTGATGCTAAGTGCAGCTAAAGTGAATAGAAAACACCATCAAGAGGATAGAAAGGACACTGCTTGGTTTAGAATAGTGGAGCTTAGTAGATGCGTTTCGTATTTTGTAACGAAGAACGGAGGTATTTAGCAAGCAAACAATGCTGCAAGGAAGGTTGTAACTTGTAAGCTTGAGGTATAATCACTCAAACTGACCCAAATTCAACGTGATTTGGGTGACTCTGTATAACAAAAAGAAAGCACAATTGCAAGAAAACGCAACAGAATTTTTCACCCAGTTCTCTGAAATCAAAGTTTAAAAGAACAGTCTCAGAACTTATGAAATGCAGAACGTAAGAACAGGAATTCGTGGAAGGGAAGTAAGGAATCGTGGAAGAAAAAGAAATATAATAAAAAGAGCAATTTTTGGAGGAAAACGTTTTCTTAGAGAAGGAAGATGTTTTAGAAGAAAATAAAATATTTAGAAAGGTAATAATCCCGAGAAGAAATATTTTAGAAGGAAGGAGAACGAGACATAAAAGTTAGTTTTTCTACGAAATCTTTAAAGCTTCAACGAATTACAGAAAAGAAGACTTCAGAAATGGAAGTAAAAGACATAAAAGGAGTACAAGAAGTTGAGGAAGTAGAAAAATTAATGGAAAAAGATGAAGTAGAAATAGAAAAAGAAATAAGGGAAGTAAAAGACGCTAAAGAAGTAAAAGAAGCAAAAAAAAAAATTCAAAATAAGTAGAAGTAAAAGAAGTCAATGGAGTAAAAAGGGAAGAAAAAGTAAAGAAAGTTGAAGTAAACAAAGTAAAGGAAGTAATTGAAGCAAAATAATTCATACAAGAAAGGGATGTAGTAAAGTAAATGAAGTAGAAGAAGTAAAAGACGTAAGCGACGTTAAGGAAGGAAAGGAAGCAAGAGACATATAAAAGTATTGGAAGTGAAAGGATTAAAAGAAGTAAGGTATATAAAAGAATAAGAGCAAATAAAAGAAGAAGAAGAAGAAATAAAAGAAGCTGAAGAATTAGAAGAAGTAAAAGAAGTAAATGAAGTTAAAGGTGTAGAAGATGTAAAAGAAGTAGAAGAAGTAAGAGAAGTAGAAGAATAGAAAGGTGTTGAGTAGAAGGAAGTGAAAGAAGTAGGAGAAGTTAAAGAAGTGGAAGAACTAAAAGAAGTTAATCGTTTTAAATAATTGAAGGAAGTGAAAGAAGTAGGAAAAGTGAAAGACGTAAATAAATTATAAGTAGGAGGAGATGTAGAAGGAGTAGAAGTAGTAAAAGACTTAATGGAAAAATATGAAGAGATAAAAAAAATTCAAATAGTAAAAAAATGAAATAAGTAAATTGAAGGAAGTTGAAACTTAAAGTGAATGAAGTAGGAAAAGTAAAAGAAGCAGAAGAAGTAAAAGTAGTTGGAGAAGTCAAAGATCTAAAAGAAGTAAAAGAAGTAAAAAAAAGTAAAATGAGTAGAAGAAATAAAAGAATTAGAAGACGTAAAAGTAGATGTAGTAAAACTAGAAGAAGAAATAAAAAGAAAAAGAAGATGAAGTGGAAGAAGTAGAAAAGTAAAAGGAATAAGAAAAGTTGAAGAAGTGGGAGAATTAATGGAAGAAGAAGAAATGATGAAGAAGTGAATTGAAGGAAGTTAAAACGTAAAAATAAACAAAGTAGGAGAATTAAAAGAAGTAAAAGAAGTGAAAGAAGCTGAAGAACTAGGAGAACTAAAGTAAATGAGGTAAAAGGAGGAGAAGATGTAATAGAAGTAGTACAAGAAGTGGAAAAAGTTAAAGAAGTAGAAGGTGTTAAGTAATTGGAAAAGGTAGAAGAAGTAAAAGAAGTAAAAGAATTAAAATAAGCAGAGGAAGAAAAAGAAGTAAAACGTTAAGGAAGTAAAGAAAGCTGAAATCGTTAAAGAATTAAAAGAAGTAAGAGACGCAAAAGGAGTAGAAGAAATTGAAAGAGTAGAAAAATTATTGGAAAAAGATGAATAAGTAAAAGAAGTAGAAAAAGAAAAAGAAGTGAAAGAATTAATTGAAGGAAGTTTAAGCGTAAAAGTGAAAGAAGTGGGAGAAGTAAAAGTAGAAAACATTAAAGTAAAGTAGAAGAAATAAAATTAAAGGAAGAAAAAAGAAGAAGAAGAAGTGGAAGAAGTAGAAAAAGTAAAACTAGTAGAAGAAGTAGAAGAATTAAGGGAGAAAGATGAAGAAGTAAAAAAAAGAATAAATAGTATTGAAAGAAGTCAGTTCAAGGAAGGTAAAGCGTATTGGATAAGTCAAAGAAGTAAAAGGAGTAAAAGAAGTAAGATACGTAAAAGTAGAAGAAGTTAAATAAGAGGAAGAAAAAAAAGAAGAAGTGGAAGAAGTAGAAAAATCAAAATGAGTAGAAGAAGTTGAAGTAGTAGAAAAATAAATGGAAAAAGGTGAAGAAGTAAATGAATTGGAAATAGTAAAAGAAGTGAATGAAGTAAACCGAAGTATGAGAAATAAGAGACGTTCAAGGAGTAGAAAAAGTAAAACAGGTAGAAGAAGTAAATTTAGAAGACATAATAGTAAAAGAAGTAAAATTAGAAGAAGAATAAAAGGAGAAGTGGAAGCAGTAGAAAAAGTAAAAGGAGTATAAGAAGTTGAGGAAGTAGAAGAATTAATGGAAATAGATGAAGATGTAAAAAATGTACAAATGATGATAGAAGTGAAAGAAATAAATTAATGGAAGTTTAAACGTAAAAAAGAAAGAAGTAAGATAAGTTAAAGCCGCAAAAGAAGTAAGAGACGTAAAAGCAGTAGAAAAAGTAAAAGAAGTAGAAGACTTAAAGTAAAAGAAGTAAAACTAGAGGAAGTGTTAGAAGTAGAAAAGTGAAAGAAGTAAAAGGCGTTTAGGAAGTGACGGTAGTTAGAAACAAAAGTAAAAAACGAAGGAATAGTGAGAGGCATAAAAGAAGTAAAAGCAATAGAAGAAGTAAACAAGGTTAGGCTTATCAAAACCTTTTCCAACAGACAAAGCCAAGGTAACCTTTCTAAGTTGGTACTCGTATTTTCCTGCAGTCGATAAACACTTTTATTGGATGAGTATACAGATAATGCATTCTAAATGATTTTTAAACAATGTTTGTGAGTGGATAGATTCTCCATAAAATTCAACTTTGTTTGCATACCAAACTCCCATGAATAATGATTCAGTTACATTTTGTTCTCCCACAAGATTTTCTTATTCGTTTCTCTTTGCGATGGAGTTTTTGTTTTTTCTATCAGCAAACATTAGAGGTTATCGTGCCTCAGAATTCCTTCAATGCCACATAAATTCCACTGCATTGTAACCTTGTTCCTTTCACTTCACTCAAGCAATAGTATCCTTCCTTTTTTTCTGAAGTAAGAATGCCTTCCCAATCCTTCCGACAAGCGTGTTTCTACATAAATGTATATGCCATGCAACTGTACTAGCACTCATGTGCATTAAACGCATGCATGCTACGGAATTGATGAAGGCAGGTGGTATTGTTGAGTAAAAGGAAATCTGCTGTAAAATGCACCCATAAAGTGAATGTAAGCGATTTTTTATTTTGCCAGGCCTGTGCAAGGGCGGAAGGTGAATGTGAATTGGTAAGTTTGTATTGGGAAATGAAATCGAAAGTTTTTCGAAGGGTGGTGGTAACGGGCAAGAAGTTGCTTGCAAAATGTAGAGAGTAGTAGTAGTTACACAAATACCAACTTAGTACTTATTTTCTCAGATCATCCATGTTTAGCCTGAATTCGAAGTCCCACAAGACATCTCTCCAAAAACAAAATGACAGAAATAAAATGACTGCCATAAAAGAGAATTTGTTGGAATCCGCCTTGGAAAATGTTAACAAATAAAATCTGCAGCTTAACTCCGAAATGCCCGGCACGAGTTTCTTATTTAATAAAACTCCTGAAATGCATAATTTATGCATATAAATTCAATTGCCCGAAGGAATATCCTTTCGAGATAATCAACCGTCTCGACATTGTCGAGGAGTGGATGATGCTCCATCAAAAACGAAATCATTAACCAACATCGCCGAATCAACGTCAGCTTGGACCATGTTGCACTTTTATTTATTACCATTACCAGACACACGAGACGCGACCATCAGTTGGTTGGTTTTTGGTCATTCTTCTTCGTCCACTCCTTTCGTTTGAGTTTCATTATGCCAACGCTCTCAGACGATGACGATGACTTACGTATACGAACTTGAAATTAAATTTCAGGGCTCACCTGTTAAGTTTCTCACCGTTTAATCTTAATTAAATCGAATCGATTTCGTATCCTTTCACCAAAATGCATCCCAGACACACCAACACACAGTCCGAGGAATGTAAATTGCCGAGGATAAACGGCCCCAACTTGACGACAAAAGGCAATTAAAGCTTTTTGGGGAGACCACCGAGGTGTAAATGGTATGTTGTTTTGCAGATGGAAGATATACGAGTACATTGGAAATGAGAAACACTGACTACATCCAAGCCAAAAGAGTGGATATAGCAACCTACTATTCATTGGATTGTCGCCCACACGGCACACGGCACTATTAAGGATTTATTCGATGCCTCGATGTCTTTGGTGCATGTTCTTACATAGTTAAAACCTACTCCTTCGCCTACGTAGGGTTTCAGGGCTGGAATTTGTTTCCATGTATAGCCTTGTAAGGATAGGCGTCTTGACTGGCGACTTAAAGAATCTTGTAATAATTACATAACGATAGCTATAGTATAAGCCTAGGTTTTGATTTTTGTAGAATAACCACAATTCAACTCGAACATTTGTACTGACATATTAGTTTTTCATGAAGACCATGAGCCTTATTGCGCTAAATCTTTGAGAATCCAGCCTTGGAACTTGACAGCACTGCTTGATGTCGACATCACACTGGCGATTTATTAACTTGACTTCGTCCCAGAGTCAGTGATGATGTTAGACGCTGCGTCTTTCCAAAGCAACGACGGTGATGATGATGATGATGATGATTATGATGATGACAATGCCCAGCCAACGTCAAGGATTCCACCAGAAAACACATACAAAAACCCCTGCCCATTAATCTGGACATTTGTGAAGTCTGTGCAGACGATGTAATCATTCCTTTGGATCTCCATCTTCTTCTTGTGCTGCTGCTGCTGCCTGCTGCAGATTCAAATCACTCTACCTGTGCACCGTGCAGTTTCAGTTGGTGCAAATGTCTGTCTGCTGTCCTGTGGGATTGCAAACATCTTCGCATTGAGTTGGTTAGACGTGTTAACTTATCGACTAGAGAGAACGGATAAAAGACAAGTCCGGTGAGCGATGAGACTTTAAGAGACTGTCCTACTGTGACAAATCCTTTACAGTTGTTTTTTTTTCCTCCTCTCATTTGGATAACATCAGTAGGGTTGGGTTTATTCCACCATATACCTAAAGTCATCTGCAAGGCTTGTCAAGTTCATGGGAGTGGAAGTGGGTGTAGAGTATGGAGTCCCTTCGCACCCACGCACTCTGTTGCGAGTTCTTTGTCTTCATTGAGAACCTTCAGTTCTCTGGCAATGATCTAGAAAAAATATCCCATCGAATGGTTGTGTGAAGCATCGTCGTTGTTGTCACCGTGTTGTTGTCGTATATAGTGGGTTGATGATTTGGATGTGGAATAGTGAAACTCTGATTGAGCTTGGGTGTTAGGAGAATTTAGCTTGACATAGTATCGTACGGATTAGAATACTCGTACAGGACGTAGTTGGTAAGAATACCATGTCTGATTTGAGCTTTTCTCAAGGTGCTAGACAGAGTTGTTAGAGATTATTGTGAAAGCAAAGTTGATTGTTTGATTGTCTGGCAATTACTAATGAAATGAAGATAAATTGGTCCTATGCTTAGCAACACTGTGTCTTATTTATAAATAAATCGACAGGTTGGTAGGTAATAGATGGATGGCTTATTGTACACGAATATTGATGAATTACGATGAGGCTGTCAGAGAAAGGAGAAGAAGATGGTAGGCGTGCATTTAAATATGTGGCATGTACATAGGTGTGTTTCAGGGACATTACGAATATTTTTATCGACCCTCCCGTACCCACTCGAGTCAGCACATTATTTTGTTCGAGGAGTGGAAAAAAACGAAAATAAATATTCCACCAGTTGTAGGCTGGCACTTAAAGTGGAAATTGGGTAAAATTTAGCAACAAATGTGGATGGCTCCTTTGAAATTCTATTCGATGTCCTTGTGAACAAAGTTTCATCGACGTGAATAGTTGCCAATCAATTTGGAATACAAGAGTGGAGTGGGCATAAGGCCTTATCTCATGCGATTTTGAGCTCGGAGCTTGGCTGAGTTAGCATTTGAGAGAAACAAGCGAGTTAAAACTAAATTTTTCTTTGACTCTACGAAAGAAACTGCTTTATAATTGTTAAATAAGAGGACACATTTTTCGAAAAAAGGAATAGGAAAGAGGTACCAAAGACCGGTTAAAGTTGATTCTTGACAACACCGCCATGTTTTTGACACATGTCTGATAAATAACGAGAATCGAAGTCAAAGTTTAATACAAAGTCAGTTTATATTTAGAAGATCTCCAAACATTTTCTGTATATTTTAAAAGTTATTGCAAAAAAAAGAGAATTTAAAGTCTTGCAATGGTTTCTGTTCTGTGCATTTGTTCTTTTACGATATTTCTGAAAAACCGTTAGAAAGACTAAATATGCGGTTTCAGGGCAATTTGCTTTAATTTTTTTTGCTTCTTCTAATGTTCCTCAAGGCTGTCATTTCGGCTCACTGCTTTTAGTTCATTTATAGAATCTTCAGTGCTACACTGGTTTCCGTTCTCTTCATTTGTTCGTACAACATTTCCGTTTCAAGTCGATTGGTTTTGGTTTTATTTTCTTGCTTCTCCAGGTGTTCCTCAAGGCTGTCATTTTAGTCCATTGCTTTTAGTACTCTTAGAGAATCTTAAGTGCTGCACTTGTTCCCGTTCTGTTCATTTGTTGGTATGTACAACATTTCCGTTTCAGATCGATTTCCGATTTGCTTTGGTTTTATTTTCTTGCTTCTTCTATTGTTCCCCAAGGCTGTCATTTTGGTCCATTGCTTTTAGTTCTTTTAGAGAATCTGAAGTGCAGCACTGAATTCCGGTCACTTCATTTGTTCATACAACATTTCCATTTCAGGTCAATTGGCTATGCTTTTATTTTCTTGCTTCTCTTCTAATGTTCCTCAAGGCTGCCATTTCGGTCCATTGCTTTTAGTTCATTTAGAGAATCTTAAGTGCTACACTAGTTCCCTTTCTGTTCATTTGTTCTCTTACGATATTACTGGAAAACAGAGAGAGAGACTAAATATGCGGAATGCGGTATAACACTTTCAATTCAGGGCGATTCGCTTTCAATTCCTTGCTTCTTCTAATAATCCTTAAGGCTGTCATGTTGGGCCACTGCTTTTGGTTCTTTAGAGAATGGTAAGTTTTACACTGGTTCCCGTTCTGTTCATTTTGTTCGTACATCATTTCCGTTTCATGTCGATTGGCTTTGCTTTTATTTTTTTGCTTTTTCTAAAACTAACCTGAGGACCAATATGCCAACCTGCGCTCAACGTCTTTCAAAAGTCAAGTTTTTAAATCTCTTCCTTGCTCTTTCTTTAGACCATCATACAAGCAAGCCTATGTCGAGAAAGTATCAAAAGCAGCAGCTACCTTTTGTTTTTACCAGAAATTCGGTTTTGCATTCAAAAAATTGAAAATGAAACCTTACAAAATTACGAAATCAAGTCTATACTCTCAATAAAAGTCATTTATAGACCCTCTGACATGACCGATAACAGATAACAAATATTTAATGTTACCAAGGATCACCTTAAAAGCAGCTTAATGATAATCCCTCCCCAACGAACACAAGCCTCTGCAAAGCAATCAACTATGGCCCAGCTTTTAAATAACGACCCATAAACTTTCCATTATTTTCCCATTAAAATTCATATCACCCAGTACTTGGAGTCGTGACGGTAATAAATGAAGTTGCCATCGGTCATCATACAGCTATCAAAAAACTTGTGCTCTTCACAATATAAAAACATCAAAAGTTGTTACATGAAACCCATATGAAGCCGTCATGTACATACACAATTCGTCCAAAGTTATCTGTAGTGTACAACACCAATCCCGACTTGTACAATAATGGTGTTGGCTACAATGACGATGATGATGATGATGATGATGACAATGATGACTATGCCAAAGTTCTCTTGATGATGATAACAGTCATATTAGCAGAAATTTCATATCTTATCCCATCACGTAAACGTCGAATGATAAAATTTCCCCAATCAAAACAGAAAAGATGCATTCACCCATACACCAATCACTTCACTTCCAAGTTTAACATTTTACTTCGAGACAAGTCAGGGCCATTTTGTAACTTTGTGTGTGTCCAACAAAAGCACACACAAACACACATAACGCTTGCATATACGTGAAACGTGATTGCAGTGATGTCAAGTTTGTCATCATCAATCTTTCTTGTGTAGCGTTAGTCGGACAGCTCGTGCCGTTTCATCTCGCTTGCTTCTCCCAAATGCTGGTTTCAGGGTTCCAGCTGACATTGCTTTGGTTGCCATTGCCATTGCCTTTGCCATCCATCCATCCTTTGCAAATTACTTATTTAAAAGTAATTTCCTGTTCGGTTGTTAATTTTTGGGGGGAGGGCTGCTGGACAATAAACTCTAGACTAGTGTAGTGTATATGGCATCTCAATCATGTCTTTGTCATTTGCCCACCCACTATCCCCATTATATACAAGTTGCCTCATACCATGAAAGATCTTAAGACCGAAACTTAATTGTTCTGCTTATGAGTTGTGATTGCCCGAAAATTATGACAAGACGACGACGACGATGTGAAAGGACTTGGAAATCTACGAAAGGTAAAAACTTTTTCATTTATTAGATAGGATAGGACGATGAAGAATGGATGGTTGTAGGTAATGCGGAGGGCAGGACAGTATAAAAACACATGCACACATGTGAACATGAGCTAAGAGCTAAATGACATCACAATTATCCTTAAATGCCATTAGTGTTCTTGTTCGAACTTTTTTGACAGAAGCATGTTTAATGGCTTTAATGGTTCTAATGGAAGGAGGTGTTGAGTTTTCCTGCTTGTAATAGTTATTATGACAATTATGGAGAAATTGGAATTCTGGTTGCATTTGATTTCACTTGCTCTTAATATACATTTTTACGGCTGGTGTACTGGTAACTAAATAGGAATCGTTTGTAAAGGAAAAGGAAGTGGTTTTGAAGTACCTATGAAAAATGAAAATGGGAAAAGAGTGTAAGTGACTGCAACTATTAAGGACAAGTAGACAAATATGTAAATCGAAGTTTTTTATTCGTTTGAAAGACCTATTTATGACATTATGTGAGTATTACATCGTTCAAATATCCGTCATGGCTTCTCTCGGTGGAGCAAATTCGAACTGTCCAATTTTCCATGGCTCTGGCGCATAAATCAGGTTGGTTATGTTAGCTTTGATGACCGCTATGGCTTATTTGCATATTCGTTTACCTTCACTTACTGGGTAAGTTGAATTTTGAACGGATTCAAGTGCACGCAGCGTCTCAAAATTGGCCAAATTGTGGTCTGCGAAAAGCCTAGTTCTTGTGAGCTACACGAAATCAATTAATTTCTCCTGCACACTTTCACGGACAGGGGCGATGTTTTCGAACGATCTTGAGTTTCGTCAATATACCGGTTTTGGTCGATTGTATACTGAACGAGTGGTCTCAACTTAATCCACCACATTATGAATAGTCCTCTGGGTAGGACGATTAAGGCAACCGTAAAATGGGAGAAGCACGTTGAACAAATAGAACGCTCATTTTATAAAACAATTCCAGTCATTAAGCAAAAAAGAATAAATGACATCTGATTCGACAGATAAAGCTTTTTCAAGATGACCTTTATCAACTGTCAAAGTTCAGAAGTCTCTGTGAGAAGACCCTTTACAAAATCGCTTTAGCTTGGAAGTTGTTGAGTGATGCTTAGTGATCACATGGTCAAAAAATAGTATAATTTTCTCCAAAGTAGCAATCACGTTGCTTGTCCTATGCGAACAATTCTGACTAAGGATGAACAGAGCACTTAAACAGATTCCCTTTGCCACAAATCATAGCTAAGGCTGGACATGTACGTAGAATATCAGTCGGAAATTCCCCAGAACTTGTTGGCTCATCAGAACCACTCTGTAAATGATATGACCTCTACATGAATTCACCTTACAGACAATACAATCATCCGCGTTGCTTGTTGTTTCTGAAGCACAACATTTGAAACAGCAAAAATAAAATTCCATTACTAACACAAACCAAAAAATCCTACGAAGGAGAAAAGGACATTCATATAATTTTGGTCTCAACAACAAAGGACAGTGGAAAATACCTGAAATAGGAATTCATGAAAGCAGAAGGTATGACGAATGACAGAGTACATATGATAGACGATAGATGACAGACTACAAATGACAGATGGAAAATGGCATATGACAGGTCGCAGATGAAAGACGACCGATGACAGATGGTAGACAGTGAATGACCGATGACAGATGGCAGATGGTAGATGATGGATGATGGGCAATAGATGACAGACGACAGATGACAGATGACAGATAATAGAAGACAGACCACTGACGACAGACGACAGACGACAGACGACAGACGACAGACGACAGACGACAGACGACAGACGACAGACGACAGACGACAGACGACAGACGACAGACGACAGACGACAGACGACAGACGACAGACGACAGACGACAGACGACAGACGACAGACGACAGACGACAGACGACAGACGACAGACGACAGACGACAGACGACAGACGACAGACAACAGACGACAGACGATATATGACAGACAACAAATGGCAGATGACCACTGACAGATGAAAGATATTAATACAACAGCGACTGGATGGCCAACTCTCATTTTCACAAGGCTTGTTTCAAATTTACCAGTCATTCAACGGCTCATCAATATTCATTCGTTTCAATTTAAAATTTTGTTGTCATATTATTTCAGAGCACCTTTTAGTGACAAAGTTTGACTACTATTCTGTACCAGTAGCTATTTCATCAATGACTGGTAATAATTGCCCACTCACTTAACTCCATCCCGAATCTACTTAAATTGCTATTATAAAAAAGTCATAAAAAACCGTCTAATGAAATTCATCCTATCGGATTTTCAATTAAATTCACAAACTCTAATCTGTTTAAAGTTATAAATCGGAACACAAAAGTCGTAAAACCCAGTCCACTCGGGTGGAGCGTAATAACAATGACTGCTGTTTCAAAACTTAAATATAAAAACAAAAAAAAAAAACGGTATTTCCCATTACCAGACTCTTCCCCCTATAGAACAAAAGTCCCTTCCATTGGATACCTACTTTTTAAAATGCAACTACTTTAAGCTCCTGCATGCACACAGTCCAAAAACTAAGAGATATCGAACCTAATTTCCTGTCAAATCGCACTTAGTTCGCTCATTCGGGCATGAAGACGAAGAGTGTGCTCACTCAGTTGGAGCAGAGAAATTCAAGAACGAAATCAAGTTTCCAAGAACTTTTCATCGGATTCATTCAGGTTAACTGTTTTTACTTTTTTTTTTACTGTCTGTCCCCTTGCACCGCGCTCTGTACTGTAATGTGCCAAAAACACAAACCGCAGCATCAGCGTCGAACAAGATATCCTCATTAAGAAACGGTAGTGTAGTTGTATAGAGTGTGGAGGTCTTAACAAGTAGTAGTGGTGGTGGTAGCGGGCAGTATTATAACTCAAAAACGTGGAAGACCTGAAATCGGAGCACATAATCAATTTGAAACATCTAGATACGATTCATTGAAGAATCGCAGTGGAGTATGAGAGGGTATTTCAATGCTGTGCTATCGGTTCCAGGTGCAAAAGTCTTTTTGGAGGGCTTAAGCGTTGGTTTTTCGTTTTACGTTTTGCTTTGTGTTGCTTCTTCATCTTTCGTCAACCGAGGCAGAGATCTTTATATTCAAGAAAAAGGATTTTTGCTTCACTGAAGACAAATGCCGCGTCGCACCGGTCGCTCCTCGATGGGGATTCAGTTTGATTTTTGCTTTTTTTTTTTTTTTCTTTCATTTTTTTGACCTAACATGGCTCGAAGGGAATCAGTTTATTGGCGGATGCGGTCACCAAAAACTAAGTTTTTCTGCTAGTTGCGGTTTTGGCGATGTTGTTTCATCATTTCCGCTGGCTGACACAAAGTCAGAAGTACAATTTGGACATTTTCATGTCAATTTAAAATTTTATTGTTTTGTTTGGCGGAGCTGAATGTGCAATGGAGGAATAAACTCGAGGTTAGTGGGGGATTTTGGATCGAAATTCAATTTATTTTTTGAAGATTGTGCAGTGTGCAGGGATTGAATGAGTGTGGTTACAGATCCAAAGCATCTGTAGAAGGTTCTTCAGAGGCGACAGGTGGAGCGCAACTGAAGGTAAGCAATGACTGTTGCGGTTTGATTGTATCATGAAGCAGGATAACACAGAGTTGGAGATGATGGAGAAATAAACAATGAAATCGTCAGTTCAAGGATCTAGGACAAAGGGAAGCAATAAAGCTTAATCATTTTAAATAATTTGCATTTATTTGAATGTTGGTTTGCCTCATGTTTGTTGGTAGAGTTTGGGTTTTATCAAATGTTTCGACTGCAAAATTGAGTCTATTTTTGTATTTTGTTTGTTCAGGTTTGTCTTTCGAAGTGGGCTGATTATTTTTCTAAAGACGTAAAAGTGATTCATCTTTTGAAGGTGATTTCCTCGATTTAATGTCGATTGTGATTGGAAACGATAGGTTTTTTTGTTTGTATGGATAAAGCTTTCGTAATTTGTACTTTTTCGTATAAAAAATTCAGAAAATAAAATATGACCGGTAGAGCGTTAAAAGAAGAGAAAACCTCGTTAAATAGGTAACATCACACTCAGTTCTGACATGGCAGTGTTACTGATCGAAGAAAGGCAAGCCATCGAATTTCTGGTTCAATGATGCGAGCCAAAAATGTGTTCGAAATCACAATAAACAAAGCGCCAGTATAATAAGTTTCCATTTTGTAATCCCCGTGGCTTCGCATATCTTTTTTTTAGTTCGGAGGTTCGAGTCTTAGCTTGAAATCAAAAAATATTTTTCCACGGGTTGCCTTTTGAAAGGAATTGGCAAGTTCTCGGTTAGTAGCTTAATTTCCATAAAAAGAGCTTTCTCAAAAAGTCGTTCGGAATCGGAAAAAAGTTGTAGGGCCCCTCCATTCTTCAAAAAGTATAGTTATGAGAAATGCGCTAGATCCCAGGGTTCTCTGCTCTATCCTATTCTTTTTTGCTTTAGTAGATCAAAAGAGAAAGATCGTTGATAAAACGTTCAGTTAAAACCGAGAAGCTGGAGGAAAAGCATACTTCCGGGAGAACGGTTCAAAGTCACTCGTCAGGTACATATAGCTCCTTTACCACCGCTTTCTCCTTGCCTTAAGCAGGACTCTCTTTCCAGTTATTTAAAATCTAGGTATCTATCACCTGAGCATTCTATAATGACTTTTCTTTATAAATTTCCTGTAGCATAACGGCAATTATAAGCAGATGGCTTCACAGTTCTATTAAACTTTTGTAGGGTGGTTCCAACTAAAATAATTACATCAAAACAGGACACCTTTGTGCCACAGAAGAATGAAAATTCTTTTCAAGTTTCAAAAAAAAGTCTTATTTTTCCCTTATCACCTTAACACCCTATTGCCACCTTGAGAAGCTTACCAGCTTTTGATCCAACTCCGTCCCTCTAAAAACAATTTGCTGTTAAAGTCGCTATACAAGCAATTTCGTTACATCTGCCACTCCATAAACAATTAAAACTTAGAAAAACGTTTCCTTGTCGTATTACTCCTGTTTTTGACTTTTACTAGCAAGATTCTCGCATATACTACACACACCCACCAGCGCTATACAGTTTTTTTCCTTCTGCTGTTCCTCTTTCGCTCTCACCGCACGCATGACTTTGAACGACTTCCAGCCATTAACTGGCAATAAATTAGATTGTCACATGTTAGTAATTACCTCACTATGGCTAAGACCAAAAGCAATCCTCTATGTTTCAAGTTTCTTTCTGCTTTGAACAGCCTGCTGCTCGTTTTGGTTTCACATTTCCCCAAAAAAACAGCACCAGTCCGCAATCCTATACAAATATACCTAATGTCAGTGATATTCTTAGAGAGCGCGTACGCAGCACACAAACCTGCCACATCTGTGACGGGCACGTGAGTGAAATTTGCTGACTTTAATTCAATTTTTTTTTGTTTCTCTTTTTTTTTTTTTTTGTTCTAACGCTTTCATTCTTTCACCATTTCATGTCCTTGCCATTGCCAAATGCTTCAGTGGCAATAAAAAATGAGAAAAAACATGATTTCGCAGAGCATATCATAACTTACCAACTGTGTGCTGTGTGTCGCTCGTGTTAATAACTTTAAAGGACAAAAAATACACAACTAACTTCAGAAAATTCTATTCAGGTGCCGAATTTATGCAGGACTCTAGCTCTATATATTAACACGCTCTGCCTACGAAAATGAAATACACAATCAAGTCGTACGAACTTGCTGAAGCGGAGCTTATGCAATAATTTAATGATACACTCTGGCAATAGTTCACAGAGTGAGGTACACAGAAACTACCTCCAACAGAGACGCACCTACATCCGGAAACAATAGTAATTGTGCTTTTATTTTTTGGTGGTAGAAGTACACGGGTATTAAATCAACCCCAGGTGGTTTTCTCTTGTTTGTAAAGCGAATATAATAGTCTTTCGTCGACATTAATGACATTTTGTTCGTCGACATGTTTTCGAGTAGCTGAAGGCGATTGTATTCCTGTCATATCCCACTAAACTGCGAGTTCAATACATGCTCAAGGCTATATAGTGAGTATCAAACCCCTGGCTGTATTTTATAGCGAACAACAAAAACATACTCTCCAACAATATCACGCTAATGCTTTGATGGAAAGAATGCACTTATGTATGGGGAGAATAGTTCGACCGATGATAGTTGGAGAGTTCAAGGCGTTAAATTAAAAATTCTTCTACGAAACTTAATCAGCCTTATTATGAGTTTCACGTGAACAGCTTTTCGCCAGGAACATTTTTGTTCGCCCGGAATTTTAAAAGCTATTATGAGTTTCACCTGAACAAAATTCTACTTGGAATCAGAAAGTTCACTTCGAAAAAAGACCACGTTCAGTTGCATCGAATTTCCCGTCATTGCTCTCAACGTTTTCACATTTCACGGGGAAAATAGCTCATAAGAGAATTTTTGCGAATATGGAAAATTTTTCCCCCGAAACTCATAATAAGGGAAAAGTGAAATGGGATCTTTTTCGAGGGGAATTAGTTCACGTGAAACTCATAATAAGGCTGAATAAGTGACGTCCTTTGGCTGTTGTGGCTTTGAGGGCTTAAGGGTAATGTGACGGGTACTGTCTTTAGCGTGGAATTGGAAAATCCTTCGATAGTAAATTCATTGAAATGAAAAGCGCTTTCTCGATTAGCCGTTCGGAACCCGCAGAAAATTGTAGGTCCCCTCCATTCCCTCACAACAGTTGTGAGAAATGCGCTTGGCCCTGGGGCTCCCCGCTCTGTTGCGCTACGCCAGAGGTAGGTACTTTCGGAATCTCTCGGAGGAAACTATAAATCTTGACACACTCAAAAGAATGGGAAAATGTTTGCAAGGGAACCGAACGATCAGAGCGATTAAAATTACTTTCAACTCAATGCTGCGTTTTCAAAAACTCATTCAACTTTCCGTTGTACCTTTGTGTTGAGGATGGACAGTAGACTTTTCTCAAAACCAATACTTGTCCTCGAAAGTATTGAAACAAGATTTGCCATAAAGAAGCCAATCCATTCGATGCAGCACATGTTGCACACCATTTGGTTACAGCCATGAGGCCATATACGAGGATTGTTTTAACTCACTTCTGTGTAGCATGATTCTACGCTATGCTACTCAACTCTCTACGAAGCCATCGTGTGTCCATCAATTTCAGGACGAACGAGTTTTGTATTTTTCTTTCTTGTTCGTTTGCAAGTCTATAACGAGCATTAAAAGGTGATTTGATTCGATATCCTCTTGAGGACATGACAACATGGACATATGGATGTGGAAACATTTTAATGATGAATTCCATGTTCCATGCTTTTCTTTTGCAAACTCGCCTCGAAGTTATCCGTCCGTAAGGCTTTCGAGAAGGGTAGTTCGGTGGCAACATGGTAATGGTGATGACCTTTTTTTCACAAGGGTTGAGTATTTGTCACATATAGCAGAGTGTTATCGGATCCCGAAATTAGGATAACGACTACCACAATGCCAACGACTACCGATGATGGTGGGCATTTGAAATAAAAAAATGTCAATTCCATATCGAGTACACACACGATATGGAGAATTTAAAACAAAACAACTACAAAAATTACCGTTAGTATGAGAACAAACCCAAATAGAAAAACAAAACAAGACGAGTGAAAAAAAAAACAACAAACATAACTGGAACAACAGGACGTTGCAAGTCGTGAGCGTGTAAATTTGAAAGGATATCAGATTTCGGGCACGTTTCTATGCCATATTTATGTATTTTTTCTTCCTTATTTGGTTTTTAAAATTTTTTGTTTCGTCCTTTGAAGCATGGCGTGTGTTGGTTTTTGCGAGATTTCCATACTCGTTTTGGTTTTCTTTGGCGGGATAGTTTTTTTTTTTTTTGGTTAGTTTCGTTCAGGTAAAGAGGTATGATGGCTAAAGTATGAGTATTTGTGTGATATTTTTTGACATCCTGTGAGCTGGTTTTGCATTGAGGGAGGCTGTGTTTAAAGGTTATGTATGGAAAGAGAAAAAACAAAACGTGAAACCCCAGTATAACTAAAATTGTAGACAGACGAATGGTTTTTTTCCCACAATGTGATTCAGACACCTCGTCCCATCCTATCCTTTGAGTTCACATTCCAGACGAAGTGAAAAGGAGAAAGGCCTTAAAAATGATATTTTCGGTTTTAAATTTTTCACTATCTGTCTCTCACTTATTTTTAGCCTTTTCTTTTAGTTAGTGTTGTTTCGAAGCAGTTTTTAAACGATGTGAAAACTTTCTGCTAAAGTCTTATCACACTGCCACATATTACAGCTATAAGCTACCTGTAAAATGGAAAACAGACCTTAAATTGACTTGAATTAAAGGAAACTTTTCGGTTTTCAAACGTCTCAACAAATATTTCTGAACCTGCATTATGCTTTAGTCGTGTTCCTTGCATTCATTACAGCGTTACGTAGTCAGTCAGTGTGTCAGCTATGAGGGAAGTTGGATGATATTTGTATTACTAAATCAGTCATACTAAAAGAAAACATCTCCTATTTCTTCGCCAATTCGAGGTTGGCACAATATTACGTTACACAGCCATAAAGTCAGTCATTGAGCCTGAGATGGCAATGAGCCTTAAAAATTGTCGAACATAATACACTTATATTATCACTGTGCGAACATTTAGAAATAATAAAAAAAAAAAAAAAAAATAGGGTGGTGCAACAGAGCGAGGAGCCCCTGGGTCTATCGCATTTCTCACAACCATGCCTTGTGAGGGAATGGAGGGGACCTACAATTTTCTGCCGGTTCCGAACGGCTTTTTGAGAAAGCGCTTTTCATGGCAATGAATTTACTAACAGAGGACTTGCCAATTCCTCGCGAAAGGCGATACCCATGGAAAAACATTTTTTCCTCTGCTGCGATTCGAACCTCGAACCTCTGGATTAGCAGGTGGACATGCTAACCATCACGCCACAGGTACCACAACATTTAGGAATGCCCCATTGTAACTTTTCGGCCAAAGCCATGGACCCATAGCATTTTACCAAAGGTTCTCAAATGATCACCTTTTGAGCATTTGAAGATATCTCATTGCAACTTTTCGGCACAACACAACGCCAAGGTACCATACAATCTTATGAAAGGTACTCAAACGTTGGTACCCACACCATGTCACAAAAAAAACTGTCCTGGATTCAAAATCAAAAGATCAAAAATAAAGAATTCATCGAATCGGTAACCGTATTGAAAATTCCGCCAATGATGGTTGTCTGAGTGGTTGTGGTTACATCTAAACGGTTTCCGGTTTCCGCTCTTCTGTCAATGGATGGTCAGGGTAGTTATCTGAAAAATACCGCTTTCGTTTCTACACGAACTGGTTCAGTAGCAAACAGACGTTTATCAGCAGGAAATTGTCAGATGCTTCTGCAAAAAAAGCATTTAGAATGACTTCAGGAATATGTGTGGATCCGTGTCTAGGTGGTGGGTTATAGTTCCTCAACTACCTCTTCTTGTTTCTTTGTTTTCAGAATCTGCGTCAGATATATACTAAATTGCCTCCAACTTTCCTCGTCTCTCAGCTGAATGATATTATTTTGCCCGAGATATTCCCATCTTCTGCACTCCAAGACAGAATGAAAAGCGTCGTCTGTCAGCAAATCTCCGTTTTGGCGCGAAGAGCTTCTTCTTTTTCCAATCTTGTCCATTGAAATACCCGTTTGGTAATTCACTGCACCGTGTTCCCGGTTACTCCATTTGCTCCATTCGGTCTCCGATCAGCAGTCCAGAGCCACTTCTGCTGTGTGATCGCTTTCGCTTCCGTGTTCGCCCCTTTCACGCCGATTTCTGCTTTCTTTTCATGTATGTATCTTTTTTGTGTTGTGATGAGATGAATTGGTACGACACCTGCAACTGCAAGAACTGCACGCTCAGACACTGCGGTACGCGTTCGCTATTCGCAAGGCACCGTGCCTCTGTACCTATGCTTGTTTTTTCCGATACTCTTCCTGTTTTAGTGCTTCAGCCCAAATCTCGCTTCCGCACAGCAGAATTGATTATGTTGTTGTTTTCGTTTGGTCGCGATGTCCCTGTGCTGCTCCAGCTGTGACATCCTTTCGTCTCATTCCTTCTGTGGTTTGGTAGATTAGTTTATGATCCGTAAGAGATACTCTGAACTTGTAATCTTCTTTCAAGTGCTGCATCAATCATATTTGACCATATCGGGCTGAATTAAAGGCGATTCTGATATCAAGCGTTACCAGCAGCACGATTTTCTTGGTGTTTTAGCTTCCTTGGTGCGCATTTTCGACAAACTTCTTCTCCCATTGCTCCTATTGTAGAGCACCCCTTTCTGATGCCATATTGTCTTTTAAAAAAGCCTGTGAATTGCAGCTATTCGCCGTGTGAGCAACACCTTTCCTGGGAGCTTGCATGTTGTGTTCAGGTCTACCTCATTGGAGCCTGTATCCACACCAAATTTAGTTTAATGCTATCAAATATAAAACTTTCACTAAGTAAACGACAGGAGCATTACTCCAATGGGTGCTTTCCACATTATGATAAAGGGAGTAGATTTCGTAGTTCTTCCAACTCACTGTTGATCATTGATCTACACCAGTCATATAAATTCAGAACCGGTCAAAATTTAATTCATTGATACATTCTACAAAATGGGCGTCATGGTTGCTTCCAGTCTGAGTCTGGAAAATTTGTATTAATGTAACCACTCAGGAAGGACTCTTTTTTTGTCATCAAGGAAGAAGAAGAATCGAATTCATTGATACATTCTCCAGACCATGACGGTTGCTCCAATCTGAGCCAGACAAATTTGTATCTTTTTTTTTGTTATGAAGGAATAAGAAGAACAAAAAGGAAGTGTCAAGGAAGAACTAGCTGCCATTATCACTGCTAAGGCTATCTAAGTACAGAAACCGTGATTTCATTCGTCAAGTTGTCATGCTGTATGGCTTACCCGCGTTGCCTTAATGGTGTTTTATGAAATGAAAAAAGATTTTGTTGCCGACCTTTCCTTTCTCTTTGATGAAAATGAGTAAAGGGAAGGAGGATAGCTAGGCTCTTAATGTAGAGATGTAGACGATTTTTACCGAAGGAAAAAGTATTGGAAATCAAAGGGACTACTCTTTTGTAAGGATAGCAGTATCCGTCCATTACCCATGTAAACCTCTCCTCGCCAAAGATTATTTTCTTTTTCCTCCCAACTGTAAAATTTTTCCATTCTGTTGCGTTTTCTCCAAATCATCATGACAAATATAATCAACCAAAAAGACCAACGGCATCGTTATTCAAACGAAAGTGTAAATTCTTATAATCATCAACTACTTACACTCCATAACCTCCCACATTACTCGTACTTCAACTACATTATGATAAGGAAAAAAACAACATCTCTGGGAACTTAGTTCAAAACCAAAATGAAAGCATGGGATTAAACTGGAACGTATACATCTCATCTAAGAGCTAAAACCTAAGACCATGATCAAACTTTCATCCAATCCGTCTGGAAAGCTTTTCAGGGTTAGAGTTTTTCATCTCTCACAGCGACGACCGACGACACCCTATTCTGACATTACTTAGAACTCGTAAGGCAGAAGGTGTACGAAGCGTTTATCCCTGAATTTTCCTAATTTCAGCAAAAGGATTTGTGATATCCTTACACATTTCTACTGTATCCTTAATGTCAAAAATAATACAAACAAAATTTCCATTTTTATGAACCTCCCTTTGGGTATCTCCTGTAATATCCAAACACTCCAAATACCCTAAACTAACTACAAATCATTTTATAAGAAAGGCACTGAGCTGAGAGAAAACAAGGATGTGAGAACAGTTTTGTCAGAGTTTTTGAGGGTCTGAACTTAACTAGCACACCATTTACCCATTCTATTCTTGCAAGAACAAAACAACAACAGAAAAAAGCAAAAAACCAACAACTATCCGACTGTTGTGTTGTCCTACAATGAACTTGATTTTTGAAGTAACCCTTAGAGGTTGTTTTTTTGTGATTTTTTTTCTCTTCTTTAAGTAGAGTACCGAAGTAAAAGGATATAAAAAAAGGTCTCTAGAAAGGACATCATTGTATATAAACTTTATTTACCCACTTGAGTTCTTTAATCCTTATGTTGTTGTACTTACCTGTTTTTAGCTGCGGGAGATTATTTAAAGAGAGTAACTTTGGACATTTTCGTGTTTAGTATGTTGTCGTTTCTACGTTTTTGGTTTTCCTTTAGTGGAGCTTATTTGTTGACCAAGAAGAATCAAAGAGAAGTGAAACGATACGAAATAGAAATTGTTTTTGTCTCCTTCTTGTAAGCATACCTATCTATTGTAAGTGGAGTTCAAACGATGTGCTATTGCAGACAGATTTAAGTTAAGGATGGATTAGTTTCTATTGAGACGAAAGGAAAATATTATTTCTTGTTCGTGTAATACCAGGGGATAGAAAAGTTATTGTAATTTTTGTTAAAGTACCCTTGAACTATTCCAAGGCAGTCTTTTTCATTCTTGTTTAGAAAAGAACATTTGAAACTGTTAGTTTAAAGTTCACTACATTTCATGATACTGCTCAGTTCATTTAATATATCAAAGATTTTTTCTCAATGAAGGCTAAGCTATGTTTATAAATTTTCATGGTCGATGGATGAGTCTGCATACCTCGATAAAGTTACCATTAAATTTATTTATTCACTTTCCCGTTCATAAAGTAAAAAACTGTCCCAAAACTCCTAGACAATCTCATGTCCCGCTAACGAAGGATGCTCTTATGTAGCTTGCAATCTATTTAAGTGCACAGACAGAGGTACTCAAAGCGAGCCTACATTTTTGTCCTTGGAATCCCATCACACAACAAAAAAAAAACACATCTTTTCTTAAAGAGAACAAAAGGGACAATCAGTAGATAACATGCAGTTGCTTTTACTTGAAATTACTTCGCCTGACATTTTGATAGACTGTGCTATGCAATGGAGTTGCATGCAGGCAGGAATTTGTGCATTGCACATTCCTTTGAAAAAAATTGCAGGAACTGTGAGGGAATTTTCTCTAATAAACATAAAAAAAACAATACCTAATACAAATAATAATGTGCAGGGAGATTGTTATCCCGAAAGTGCCCAGACAAGCTAAGCTGGAAGCTGAAATGTTTCATGACATGTCCTTAGTAGAGAACACGCGCATTTTTTAAAATACAATGTGATATTGTATGAAAAGAAGAACTCCAAAAGGGGGTGCGTTATGTGGTTAAATGCATGGTCCTCATGAGTCGTGACAAGTCATTACTTTGGCAAGCAAAAATATTTGAATAAAGTGATGAGTCTAGAGTTTTCTGAAAAGTGAAGTATATGTATAGAGTGTGACATGTTTTTATCACATTGTGATGGGCTGTCAGAGTTTGGACGTTTAAACAGCAATTTGTCAAAACGTTTTTTCTTTTTAAACTAATGTGGGGAAAAAGCAGTAAGGGAGTGTTTAATAATTTGTTAAAGTGGAAGAAAATTAGTTAACTTCAGACCAGAGTGGAAACTATGTTGTTCTTTAAGTTAGAAGGTTTGTTCGTTGAACTTTACAAAGGGTTGACCCAGGTTTCCTTGACAACGCTATGAGCCAGAAAAATCAGGGTCCCACTACGCTAAACCACTTTACATCTCTCTCATTAAAAAAATACAAGCTATTTCGCAGCCCTTTTCGTTCAATGAACTTGCCCCAGCCAAAATCTTGTGCGTCTTCAGGGCGAGTAGATGCCAAACGCAAGGCTTGAAAAAGCACTCTGTTTGACGTTCAGGGCAAGTATAGGTTTTTCCAAAAAAGCTTTGTGTCGACCACATGGCAACATCATAGCTTCAAACGAACGAACCTATTGTAAGAGAAGTCTAGGTTCGAATTCCAGTAAAATTGCGAATAGGCAAGTACTCCAAGAGTAATTCAGACAAGAAATAAAACTCACTCGCTCTTTAACTGATACTTAAATTAACGATTGCTTAGTGGCCAGAAGTCATAAGCCGAAGGTGCACTGTGGTTTAAACAAAGAGTTAGTTGAAAATAGGTCATATACAATTTTAATGAACCGTACCAATACAGACATTCAAAGGGGCGGTGGGTTTTATTGTGTTAGTATTTCAAACGAGTTTCTCTAACAAAGATTTCTGCAAAGAATTACAGGTTGTAAAACAGAGCCTTGTGTCAGCGGCCTCTTTATAATCGAACTTTCTAGATAAGACAAGAACCATCAAGAAACTTTCCAGCAATTTGTGTTCAAGCTCCAGTTATTAAATGTGTGTACCTTTAGGTACAACTAACTCGTATTTGTAAGATATATTTTGATCGTTTACGATCTTAGAATTCCTAAGTAATGTTCATCTGGCAGTACTCTTCTTTACGATCACATGCATGGAAACATAAAAGCTTTTTGCTATTTGTTTGTATTAATGTAATCACATTCATGTTTATAATGTATATCGGTAAAACATAACCGAAAGATCGTATGATCAGCAGACAGTTTTCTTATGTAATATTTTACCGTATTGTTAAACTTCTTGAAAAGCTTTTTCCAATTTTGTAACACATAATCGATCAGTCTAATAAAAGCAGTCATACGTTGAAGATCTATGGTTTTATTTTCCTCTTGCACGTTATCTTTTTTGCATGTCATTAGTTGTTCTTGCATGTTAAGATTTTAATAAATTGAATCGGGCTCTTACAATCTATCAGAAGTGGGATAGAGTACTCGAGATTAATATAGTAAATATTTGATAAATACGGTGTCAAATAACTATTTTTTTAATGGATGCTAATGCACGTGCTACACAGTTTTTGCAAACAGCTACTGTGCAAAAACTAAAAGACAAACTGGCTGAAATAGGTTTGGCCACAAATGGTTCTAAGGCTGCTCTAAAGGCTCGATTAAATGAGGCCATAGATTCACTCGAAGATGTTCAAATTGATGAACTGTTCCATGGGGAGGAGGACATTGATGAAGGTAATGAGGAAAGCTGCAATGATGGCTCTGATGACGAAGAGAGAATTGTTTCACAACGTTTGGAGAAATTGCGAGACATGGTAAGGAAAAAAGAGGAGATTCTTTCCTTGGAGAAGCGCTTGGCTGAGCTAAATTGCCGAGAATCTAATCCCGCATGTTCGTTCCGAGATATCGAAGACTCATTGCCAAGGTTTACTGGGGACGACAATTATCCTATTAAAAAGTGGATTCAAAACGTGGAAGATGCGAAACTCATGTACCATCTGACCGAGTCCGAGTCTTTCATATATTTTAAGAGGTTACTCACAGGTACTGCTAAGCTTTTTCTGAGATCGACATCGTGTAGGTCATGGAGTGAGCTCAAGGCTGCTCTTATGACAGAATTTCACCACCACACATCTGCCACAGATGTTCACAATGCATTGCGAAAAAGAACGAAACGTAAAGATGAAAGTTATCAGCAGTATGTGCTTTGTATGCAGGAGATAGCGTCGCCCGCAGAAATAGAGGAACAAGATGTAGTCGCTTACATAATCAAAGGTATTCCGGACTCGCTGTTCAACAAACAGCTATTGCTTACAGCAAACACCGTCGCTGACTTGAAGGCTACTTTGAGGAAGTACGAGAAAATGAGGGCTGATATACAGCCATCAACATCAGGTTACAATAAGCCTGTTAAACAATCAAATCCTTCCCCACAAATCAGCTGTATCAAATGCTACAACTGCAACGAGAACGGGCACATTTCAACAAAGTGTCCAAAACCACACAGAGAGAAAGGATCGTGTTTCCGTTGTGGAAAAATGGGTCACGCGGTAAGGAATTGCCCTTTATCATCGTCGGTTATGGTGGTTGACAATGAGAAACTGCCAAAAGAACGTCAAAACCCTACATTACTGCATGATTTCCAAGAGGTACTGGAGTTTAAGTTTGGAGATGAAGAAGCTGACGGTGCACGAATATGCTCGAATTTGATGGCTGTGATTGATACCGGTAGCCCAATAAGCTTCATTCAACAACGGTTTGCCCCTGTTTTACTGGTCACATCTCTGGAGTCTCATTCTGAATACGTGGGTATCAATAATTCAAAATTGGTTATTTTAGGAAAATTAGTTGGTTATGTCAAATTTAATAATAATTATGTTAATGTATGTTTGTATGTTGTGAAGGATCAAACGATGAAAAATCCTATTATATTAGGTCGTGATTTTTTACATAAATCAAAAGTTAAGCTTATGATTGAAGAATCGAATAATGTTGAAATTGAAAATTTTGAAGAAAGTGATTTTGAGAAAGACATCCTAAAAATTGATACATGTGATGATCGCGATGAAAATATCCCTTTAAAAATTAATGAAAATTTGAGCCACGATGAAAATGTAAAACTGCGAAGTTTAGTTAACGGGAGTATATCACCTTGCACAGTTTTTCCGGATAATTATGAAATGAAGATTATTTTGACAAAAGCTAACAGTTTTTTCAATTGCACACCTAGACGTTTACCGTATTTCCAAAAAATTGAATTACAAAAGATCTTGGATGATTTGCTTAAAAATAACATTATTCGTGAGAGTAACTCGCCTTACGCATCGCCAATAGTGTTGACAAAGAAAAAATCCGGTGAAATTCGTCTATGTATCGATTTTCGCGAGCTAAATAAGATTACGGTAAAAGATAACTTCCCTTTACCACTGATAGAAGACCATCTTGACAGACTTCGAAACAAAAAGTATTTTTCACTTCTTGATCTTAAATCCGGTTTCCATCATATTAAAATGGAAGAAAATTCTGTTCAATTTACATCATTTGTAACACCATTAGGGCAGTTCGAATACCTACGTATGCCATTTGGGTTAAAAAATGCCCCTTCAGTTTTTCAACGCTATATTAATACCATTTTCAAAGATCTGATCGTTGATGGTAAGCTTTTGGTTTATGTCGACGACTTGCTGATAGCTACCGAAACTAAAGATGAACATTTTATAGTATTGAAGAAAGTTATGAAAACCGTTTCAGATAATTGTTTGCAGTTACGCTTTGACAAATGTATTTTTCTTTATGAAAAAATTAAGTACTTGGGATATGAAGTATCCGCCAATGGAATAGGTCCTAGTTATGAAGGCATGAAAGCGGTTGAAGATTTTCCCGTTCCTACAAACATAAAGAAATTGCATTCTTTCTTGGGCTTGTGCTCATATTTCCGCAAATTTATAAAAGATTTTTCAATCCTGGCAAAACCATTATACGATATAATTAGAAAAGATGCACAGTTTGTATTTGGGAAAGAGCAATTAAGAATTTTTAATATGTTGAAGGAAAAACTTTTAAGCGCTCCTCTTTTAAGGATTTACAATCCCGAAGCCGAAACAGAGCTCCATTGCGACGCCAGTAGCTTAGGTTTCGGTGCCGTATTACTACAGCGCCAAGAAGATAACTTATTTCATCCGATTTTCTTCTTCTCAAAGCGATCCACCGCCCAGGAATCCCGATATCATTCTTATGAGTTGGAAACCTTGGCCATTATCTCTGCGCTTAGGAGATTTTGAATTTATCTTTCAGGTATTCGATTTAAGATAGTAACTGATTGCAGGTCGCTAACTCTAACTCTAAACAAAAAGATTTTAAATCCCAGAATTTCACGCTGGGCTTTAGAGCTCCAGGATTATGATTATACCATCGAGCATAGGGATAGTAAGAAAATGGGTCATGTTGACGCTCTCAGCAGATGTCATAACATTCTGATCGTCGAAACTGAGTCCTTTGAACATGCGCTAGCGGCATCTCAGCAAAGGGATCCAACAATTAGAAAGTTAGTCGAAATGTTGGAGAAAAGGGAAAGTCCAACTTACGAACTGATCAATGGTCTTGTTTATCGAAAGATAAACAAAGGGGTATTCTTTTATGTTCCGTCTCAGATGGAAAGAAACGTCATTCAGACACATCATGAAAACCTGTGTCATCTTGGAGTTGAGAAATGTTTCAATTTTTTAAGGAAAACATATTGGTTTCCGTGTATGAAAAACAAAATCAAGCAATACATAAGCAACTGCTTTTTTTTTTTGTTGGAGGTTTTTAAAATACCAGCTGGAGCACTCAGACCTAAATACCGGTCCATTGTACTACCAGATAGCAACCTTCTATTTGTTATAGCTTTCCAGATGTTCGGAGAAAAGCCAAAAGACGCTGCCATGGCAAGGAGCCTAAGTTACCAGCTCTCACCATGTCTGCGCCGAGTATCTGTAACCTCATGCGAGAAAAAGCAGGACATTCACAGAGGAAGTGCTCTGCGGTGTCCTCATCTTCTCCACAAGATTCACAGAGTGTGGTATCACTTAAGCCTAACACGTTTAAATGCTTGGCAAAAGAGAAGTGCCCGCTGGCAACGCCAATAAGCTTCCTACAGTCTTTTCTGCTACGAGCTAGCAAAAATGTTGCAGTCTTCTTACTAACGTTGGGGAGCATACGCTTGGTTTGTCTGCATCCAATGGAGGCATGCCATCTACGGTTGTGCTCTTCACAGATCCAATCGTTGATTGAAGCCCTCACTGAGGACGCTGGCAGACCTAGCGACGGTTCAGGTCCTGAGAAAGCTGTCTGAGATCCCTGCCTAGCGAGTTCATCGGCGATCTCATTTCCAGTTATGCCGTGATGGCCTGGAACCCAAATGAGACTCAAGGAATTTAATCTTCCGATCGCATTCAGAGAGCTCTTGCATTCCTGGATCACTTTCGAAGTGGTTAGAGGGTTGAGAAGGGCCTTAAGCACAGCTTGGCTATCGCTGCAAACAAAGATACTTCTCCCCGTCCATCCATTGTTCGTTACGTGGCTCAAGGCCATTAGGATAGCATAAGCCTCCGCTTGGAAAACGGATGCGTATGATCCAACAACAAAGGCACCAGCACCAGAACCCTCGTCGGTCTTGGAGCCATCTGTGAAGATACGATAACAGTTCTTTCCAGGCTCAGATTCTGGAGCGAACCAGTCCTGAACCGAAGGAAAGCTGACTGAGTAATTTTGACGCAGTTTGAGCCTTGGGATCATCGTGTCAGACGGCATATCCATTAGACGTGGGTCAAAAGATATGCTGCTTGCGAGTTCCTCAAAGCTCCAGTGCGAATTGTGCCAGAGACCACATCGTTTTAAACGAGAAATGGTCTTGAGAGTACACCCCATGATGAAGGTATCAAGGGGAGGAAGGTTCAACAGTGCGTCGAGAGCAGCACCCGGTGTGCTGGGGAAGGCCCCCGTAACACCCAGACAAATTGTTCTTTGAAGTTTGGCAAACGAGGCAATAACGTATTTACGCGAGAGCTTATTCCACCAAACAACTGACGCATAGGAGATGATTGGTCTTATCATAGCCGTATAGATCCAAAGGACCCTTTTCGGTGAAAGACCCCATGTCTTGCCAAAAGCTCCTTTACATTGCCAGAAAACTGACAGTGCTTTAGTAGTCTTAGACTCGACATGTTTCGACCAAAGAAGTTTGTTATCCAGGATTACTCCAAGATGCTTGACTTCATTTGAAAAGGGGATGTTGACGCCTTTAAGCGTAAGATGGGTCAGACCAGTCAATTTTCTACGTCTCGTGAAGAGGACAACCTCGGTTTTAAGAGGATTGACGGAGAGACCGTTTCTAACACACCAGGTGTCAATCATACAAAGCGCAGCCTGTGCTCGGGAGCAGACAGCTTGGAGGCTGGAGCCAACCGAGAGCACGGCGACGTCGTCTGCATATGCTTGGGCATGAACGTTAGAACCATTGAGCATTACAAGTAGAGAGTCGATCAACATGCACCACAGAAGAGGAGATAAAACGCCACCTTGTGGGCAGCCCTTATTTACTCCCGTTGCAACATATTGTCCACAGTCCGCCTCAGCGATAACGGTTCTCTTCATTAGCATTGCTTTAATCCACAACACTAATGACTCGTTCACACCGTGTTCTCTGGCAGCATTACACATACCATCGAAGCTAGCATTGTCAAAAGCACCTTGAATGTCGATGAAAATGCCTACCGCAAATTCTTTCCTGTCAAGCGCGCATTCAATCCTGCTAACAAGATTTTGAAGTGCGGTCTCGCAAGATTTTCCTCTTTGGTAAGCATGTTGCATCTGAGACAGAGGGTGTAATTGGAGTGAGGTTTTACGAATGTAAATCTCAACCATTCTTTCTAGCGTCTTAAGCAGAAAGGAGGTAAGACTGATGGGTCTAAAGCTCTTGGCGAGTGAGTAGTCTTGTTTACCAATTTTTGGTATGAAGGCGACTCTAACACTCTGCCATGAAGTTGGTATATACGCTAGGGCTAAACTACCAGTGAAAATATTTTTCAAAGTAGGAAGCAAAAGGTTTATTTAAGCAACTGCTTAAAATGTATTCATTTCTCGGTTCCAAGCGGGAAAAAAGAGGGTGTGTTGCATAGTATCCCTAAGGGCGACAGACCTTTTGAAACTCTTCATATTGACCATTACGGTCCCCTACCCACCTCCGTTGGCAAAAAAAAAAGCATATACTGGTAATAGTTGATGGGTTTACAAAATACACGAAGCTTTTTGCGGTAAAAAGTACAACGACCAAGGAAGTAATTCAGTGTCTCGAATCCTATTATTCTTTCTACAGCAAACCGACACGAATTATTTCGGATAGGGGAAGTTGCTTCACATCTGATGAATTTTCCACGTTTTGTGAAAAATATAGCGTTCAACACATAAAGATTGCAACCAGTTCCCCTCAATCAAATGGTCAAGTTGAACGAATCAATAGATGTCTTACGCCAATGTTGTCAAAGGAAAGTGAAAGAGAAGCTAGTGACTGGATACGACATTTGCAAAAAACTGAGTTTGCACGCAACAACACTGAAAATAAAAGCACTGGTATGAGTCCTAGCATGTTGCTTTTCGGAGTTGCTCAAAAGGGTGTTATAAATGACAGCATACGGGAGTATCTAGAAAATAATATAATTGATCAAGACCCTCGAAGTCTCCAAGATTTGAGAAAAAAAGCAATAGAAAAAACTGTTCAAAGTCAAGAACAAAACAAAATTTATTTTGATCAACGCCATAAAAAACCGCGTCAATATAAAATCGGAGATCTTGTTATGATAAAGAATGTTGTAAATACTCCCGGTATCAACAAAAAACTTTTAGCAAAATATAAAGGACCCTACGAGGTCACTAAGATATTACCAAACGATAGATATGTAATAAAAGATTTATCAAATTTGCAAATTTCTCGTGTGCCTTATGAAGGTATTTCATGTCCTGAAAATATGAAGCCCTATGTTCACTAATAAATATTTTTGCGTGTATCAATTTTTTTTTAAATCAATTTACATTTTACATTGTCGATAAAAAGATTTTAAATGTTCATTAATCAAAAATGTCTTATGTCCAATATAAAACAACTATTACGGTTATATTTTATTATGAAATCATTATATGCCAAAAAAATCGTATTTTTAATCAAAAGTTATGAGAAAAAATGTTTGTATAATTTCGCTTTATAAAAATGATATTGTTAAAATGTTTCATATCTGTAAATGCATGCCATCGTAAATCGAGGACGATTTACTGTCAGGATGATCGAGTTGTAAGATATATTTTGATCGTTTACGATCTTAGAATTCCTAAGTAATGTTCATCTGGCAGTACTCTTCTTTACGATCACATGCATGGAAACATAAAAGCTTTTTGCTATTTGTTTGTATTAATGTAATCACATTCATGTTTATAATGTATATCGGTAAAACATAACCGAAAGATCGTATGATCAGCAGACAGTTTTCTTATGTAATATTTTACCGTATTGTTAAACTTCTTGAAAAGCTTTTTCCAATTTTGTAACACATAATCGATCAGTCTAATAAAAGCAGTCATACGTTGAAGATCTATGGTTTTATTTTCCTCTTGCACGTTATCTTTTTTGCATGTCATTAGTTGTTCTTGCATGTTAAGATTTTAATAAATTGAATCGGGCTCTTACATATTCACCGTACATTGCATATTGTCTCCTTGTGTTATACCATAAATAAAAAAATAGGGTGACGCAACAGAGCAAGAAGCCTTGGTCATACATGCCTTGGGACATACAATTTTCCGCCGATTCCGAACGGTCAATTGAGGAAGCGGGTTTCATGGCAATGAATCTACTAACGGAGGACTTGCCAATTCCTCGCGAAAGGCGATACCCGTTGAAAAACATATTTGGCCTCTGTTGGGATTCGATCCACGAACCTCCCAGTAACAGGCAGACATGCTTTCCATCACGGCACGGGTACCAACTCCTGGCATACTCTTCCCCTATGTTTATATGCGCAAACACACTAACTCCTTTTTGTAGAAGGTTAGGTTAGGTCGAATGGGGAGTACAACCACAAGTGGCAGCACCTCACTCGGATCTCAAGGATCCATTGTGCTCCCCGGGTCACATCAGAGGATGAGAGAGTGTGAGGACTCATTTGATGAAAATGGGCGTTAGCACATTCGATTTATGTAACTAACTTACAAAAAACTCCTTTTTGTAGAAGGTTAGGTTAGGTCGAATGGGGAGTACAGCCACAAGTGGCAGCACCTCACTCGGATCTCAAGGATCCATTGTGCTCCCCGGGTCACATCAGAGGATGAGAGAGTGTGAGGACTCATTTGATGAAAATGGGCGTTAGCACATTCGATTTATGTAGAGGATGCCACAACGCAGAGGCAATAAAGGACAAACAGTTCTACTTACCTTTGTGAGCCAAGCTTCGCACACACCAACATCTCAAACCTTCCACTGAACAAAATCTTAAAATTCATCAAGGCCCAAATGATTCAGTGAGGCTGGCTAAACCTATTCAACCATTCATCACCAAATACCTCCTCTCCTTCATAATTTTTCCCTTCCCCCCTATCTTTCATTATCCTGGGGAGCACGATAAATCCTTTGTGATCCTAGTGAGTTGTTGTCGCTTGCTGCCGCCCTTCATATAACCTATACTAACCTAGTTGAAATAGTCAGTCACATAGATTTATTGGGCTGTCTCACAATCGGCAAGCTTATATGTGACCCTGGTGGGAGCAAGAAATAACTCTGGTTATACTATAGCCAGTTGTAAGTATGCCGTCGCGTGGCAAAAAAGACAAATAATGCTGTCAACGCGTATCCATCGTTGTGAGTACTTAATTTCATACAATTTTGGAATGTTCCCGGAATTGACGCCACTACTAAGGTTTTGCTCAAATCTGCAAAAAGTTGGTTGCAGTCTTTGCTTTTCAACACGAACGGTTGGTGTCTAACACCAATGGTTGGTAGCTCTGCTTTTCTCTTCCTCCATTAGGAATTAAGTATTTATAAATTTTTTCTTTACTTTTTATCCAAAAACTACAGTTTATTTGAAGTTTTGCTAAGCACATGCGAAATGTGATAAGCTTTAAAGAAACCTCAGCATTTTCTCATGAGACGAGCTCGATGTTTTAATGTAATGAAAGAATACTCCAAATAGTTCCTTAGAGGTATGGAAACAACCAACCTTCTTTCTTTTTAACTGTAGCTTTTTCTTTTTGCATACAATTTTCCTGCACCTGCAATCGCAATCAGTTTCCCATAAACTCTCTTTTTGAAGTAAATAGCTAGCTTCCAGAAACATAATATTCTTAAGATGAAGGACGAACTCCTTTCAAAGTATTTGGCCTTAGATCAATTCCTTTTAAGAAAAGACTTGGACGCCCAGATCTTTCGCATTACATTTGCCCTTTTCCAGTTAAGTGACACCAACATCATCCCTTCTCAATCACATGAGAGGGAACAGGGAAGACGCACTCACTGCAGCTGCTACCACACTTTACCATTTGCTTCCCACTTACCATGAATTTCTTACACGTACGAATGGATGCCTTACACTTCTTGTTACGTAATACTACCAAAACACACACACACACATATACATGCAAATTCGTATTGCTCCTCTTGGATGAAATGAGTTTGCACTCAATCACGAAGTGAAATAAATCGAACTTCAAAAGGATTTCGGGATTTTTGCCATTTTCCGTTTTTCCTATTTTACATTCTTTTATTTTTGACGGTTCTGAGTGTTGAAAAAGAGAAATCCTCATTTCACTTACGAAAACATCTCCTCTGTCTGACATTACTGAGAAAATATTCTGTTTGTGTGTCCTTGTTCTCCTTTTTTGCTGTAGTTACATCAGCAATGTTGCTTTACTTCTTGCAAAGTCGTCGTTATTAAAATCGATTGGCTTCCGAATTGTCTAAAGGTATTAAGAAGCGATATTCTATTCATTTCCATTTGGGGCAAAACAGGCAATGTGAGTACCATAGCTTTTAGTAAATTGGGACTTGCTGCAGGTGATCACATTGACAGGTGATTTTCATTACAAAAAAATGAACTCGTTTTATTTTGAAGATTATAGACGACATATGGTTGAGCTAGCTTGGAATTTTTGGAATCCCAAAGTTGAAGCTGAAAAGCCTTCTTCTTTTGTATTGAATTCTCTTTGAACTCTCCCTGCTTTCATCTATGTGAGAGTCACGCAGTCACTTGATACTTGATACAGTCATGCGATAACTGAACCGCATCCTTTGTATCTAAGCTTTCGACCCGATCTGTTCTACGTTGCGTCGTCGGTCGAATGAACAAACAATCTGTCGTAATTCTTTCCAAAAAAGGATTTTGATTCCTCAAAAATAATCCGCAATTCATGGCCTACTTTATTATGCTTAAGGATGCCATTGCCAATCTCGATTTGAATCGTTTTTCACTAAAAATCGATTATCTACCGATGCGATAAATTGAAGCAATTTGCCAGAAGATGGCCCAAAAAGCGCACCAAAAAGTCATCGTTTAAAAAATTATTTCACAGGATACAGCCGCACACACGTTAATAACCAAAGCTGCAGCACCAACAACAGCAACAACATCAATAGTAAAGAAAAAAAAAAAATCAAACTGATTTCTTGTTGCATCGCAGCAGGTTAATTGGAAATTTCTGCATCACTCGCACATCGACAAATCATCCCAAATGGTTGTGCGGCATACCTTATTCGCAGAACATGCTTTACGGTCCTTTTGGCCAAATTAAAGTATTGCCTCGGTTCATTGGGCGCTCCCACTGCCCAGTTTCGCTGTATTTTGTATTTGAGGCATCCAGCTTAAATATTAATTGGAGGAATATTACCCACCACCATGGCTGCCACATTGTTGGACCCATGCACCAAAGGCATGGCCGTGGTGGTGTCGGCGGCAGCGGTATTGTGCAACAAATAGCAGCTCGGCCACCTCATTTTGCAACATGCGAGCGTGCTTCATGGCAAAACTATAGCCTGTGTGGTTCCCAGTGGAATGTATCTCGTTTATATCTGGTGCTCATTTTTTTTGCGTCGTGCAAATTGTTTCGATAATTAGAACTTGCTGATGTTATATTTTGTCCAGACAGACAGATAGAAGAGGGAGAGAGAGATGAAAGCAAGAACAGACACAATTTTTTCACTGTACCTACGTCAAATACAAAATTTGGCCAAAAAATCGACATGAAAATTAGAGGCATTCATGTCCACATTCCTCTGAATGTGTTTGTGCTGACCAAAGACTGGGCAAGCCATTTACGTCGATCAAAGCGGTCGATTTATAATAACACACCACGTATTGTTTATGTTGGATGTGCTTTGATCCTGAAATAAGAAAGGCACGCAGTAACGTTTGACTTTGGAAAATATTCGGCAGTTACGTACTTTTTTAATGGGGGACTGGGGAAATATTGAGTGATGGTCTAGGATACAGAAGCGAGTTATACTGGTGAAGCTATGGAAACATTAGGTAAAGTGTGATACAAAGTGTTTTAAGGCTTCTTTAGTGATTTTAAGAGGTCTTATACAAACTATACTGGCGCACATTAGCTTTAACGATCCTAGTTACAAGTATATTCGAAAAGGAAAGATCTAGTTTCAAAATTTTTAAATTAGGCATTGAGAACACACATCGGATAACGTCTTTCCTGCAATGATTTTGTGTAGATCTTTGAAGCTCGTCGTTTTATAACGCTTACCGATTGAAGAAAAGGACTCTGTCGTCTGAAAAACTCTTAAGCTGAGTGTTTAAAAGTTAAGAGCACAGAAGAACATTTGAGAAAAGTCGAATTGCAATTTAAGCAAATAAGTTCAGTTTTAAACTGATCCATCTGTTTTTTGCGTCCCGGTCGGTACATCGACTGCCCTGTATGGACAATTTGAATTATGGTTTTATAAATGGAGTGTCTTGAGGCCATATGACGCAAGTGATGGAGCGGCCGGCTGGCGGTAGTGCCAAAAGGTAGTTAATGCCGCGTTGATCGGCTGGGTGACAACGTTTAAATATTGGGATTACGGAAACACGGGGGAATGTGAGTGACTGTACCAGCGCTAGCTGCAATAGTCCTGACTGAACGGGTATCGGTTGGCCTTGCTACATAAGAATCGGCTGCAGTGGAGGTACCTGAGGTAGTCACACGGGTGGTGGTCGAACGGCAGAAAGGGGCCTATTCGCAATAGTAGTATTTGGATCCGATTAATGAATTAAGCTCGTTTTGAAGCTCAACGGAAGCGTTGTCAGGCTTCGATTATCTGGTGACTTTTTGAGTGCTGTGCGGCTTCTCTTTAGTTCCGTATGTGAAGACAAAGTGTGAAGAAGTTGATAAAAAATCGAGCTTTAAGCGCTGGACCGTGACATGGCAAGAACGAATCGCAAGACTACGATGGCTGAGACATGTAGATCGGATGGGCACCAACGCTAGACAGCACATTGCAAGGATATAGCGGAATGGGGAAAACAGCCTCCGTCCTCTTTTGTGGCTTAATCAAGTGGAAGAAGACCTCAACCAACTTAGAGTGCAAAATAGGAGGGAACTCGCCAGTAATTGAATTCGATATCGAAAGATGTTGGTTGAGGCCCAGGTTCACCGCGAACTGTAATGTCCACCGAAGTAAGTAAGTTCGGGTTTTCAATGGCTGTGCTTTTCTTCTTCCTCCTGACTGCAACATGTTTGGTGGCCATTGTCTATATCGCGGGTAATAGCGTCTCATTATGAAGGATTGCCTGAGAGTAACAGACACTATCATCGGACAGGAGAGGATGACCCTCTTCGCAGTAGGTACAAACAAGGAGAAAATGTTTACTTAATGGTGCTCTTGTATGCCTCTGCTCTTTATTCTTGCAGTTTTAGGGAGTAAATTTGGCCGGTTGGTTACTATGTTTTTCTTCAAATAATTCTCGTGACAGTTTTACGGAACGGATGATATGGTTTTGTTCACAAAATGGGGACGCTTTCGGTCCAGCAAAGGTAGGGATCTGTGCTGGCAATTTTCTGGTCTTTTCTAACTTCGTAGGTTGCTCTAGGGCTTCAAAGTCTTTTAATTTTGTATGAAAACGGTACTCGAGATGCAGACTGTCGTAAGAATGGTTAACGTACTTACGATACTCGTTTGTGCATCAAATTTTGAGTATCCTACACGAAATCTTTGGTTCTTTCCACCGAGTGTAGCCGTTGGTTGGAAAACGCTCCATGAAAGAATTGAGGAAATGGTTGCAAGTCCTAAAAAATATTTCAGACCATTATTGATTTTAGGTGAAGCCTTTAACGTTTAACATGTCACCAGTGCCAAAGCAAACAATTTGTTCTTCTTTGCCGTTTATTAAGGAAATTTCAGTATAAAGGAGTAGGAGGGTCGAGGTTTGAATCCCTGAAACATCGAGGAAAGAAAAATATTTTCCACTGGTATCGCCCTTCTCGAGGAATTGGAAATTTCTCTGATAGTAATTTCGTGTCATGAAAAGCACTTTTTCGAATACTGTACGGAATCGGCAAAATATATAGGTCCCTTCCATTTCCTCGAAAGGTATGGTTGAGAGAAATGCACTAGACCAAGATGTCCCTTCGTCTGCAAAATTTAGAAAGCCTGGTCCTTATACAATTTTCTCGTTCTTCGATTGACTTACTAAGTAATGGGGAACGTGCTCATGTACCTCAACTCAATATGCCTTGATAAAGAAGAATATCTCTTTGTTGCCTCAAAATGGAACACTTAAGACACTGGAAACCCTGTCCAAGTATTCACCAATTTACTTAATTGGATGTGTATGCTAATGCCATGTATTCCTTCTGATGTCAAGCAGTGGTTACTTTAATAACAGAACAAAAAAAAAATTACTTTAAACAACCCGCTAAATAAATCAAAAGCTTGATATTTGCTGTATTAACTTGTGAAGGGGAGACCATTAGGAAAATGAAAATTACAACAAAAAAAAACTACCCCCTGGTAATTAAATTCAAAATTTCATTCATTAAAAAAATATTAGAATAGCAACCTCGCCCTGAATTAAATTCAAACTGAGCTCAGCTCAACCCACGCGAACACGAGACCAACACACCAAGTAAATGAATGAAGGGTAAAACAAGTAGCAGCAGCAAGGACAGCAACAGCTGCTTTATTGTTTGATCGAATTGAAGTCGACACTTTGCTTGATGTTTGCCAGCTGAGGGTCACAAATTGAATTAACACTTTTGAATGGGCACCATTAACACTCCAAGGAAAATGAAACCCTCGTTGGTTCTTTTTTATTTTTCATTTTTTTTTTCCTCTTGGATTAACAGAAGGACACGGTTATGGATGTGGAGATTTTTCTTTTCTAAGTGTATACAATTATAAATTTTTTTTTTTTTTTGTGCAGATTTGAATTAGAAAGGATTAATTGCATGCGATGGGTGAAAGATGAAATGATGAAAGGATTCTATGATGATGCAGATTAGCATTTTTAAAGTTAAATTTACATCCTTTTCTTGAAGGATTTAGAAAATTATATAAATTTTTTTTTATTTTTTCAGAGGGTTTTTGTTGGGGTTTATGCTCTGGGAAATTTCCTGTCAATTTAGATTAACCGGAATTGAGGTTTTTTCTTCTTTTTTTTTGTAATTGTCAGTGTAGTAATGTGCTGAAGCTTCAAATATGGCTTCGCACGTACACCTAGCTCAGCTAATGAAAGGCTTGACGGATTTGTGGATCTTAATTCACCTTTGCTGAAATTAATTTAAATGTTCTTATTTTAAATGAGTGTTGGGGTGAGGCTTAAATCTAAAGGGTTTTGAGGTATTAGCCCAAGGTTATAATGGCTCAATGCTGTGGGTAGATATTTTGCGAGTGTGACCCTTTAAGGTGAATTACTTCATTAGTACAACGGCAGCGTTAACATTCTTTGAATGAGATAAACAGACACTGTCTTGAGTGAAAACTTTAACTGAACACTCACTTTTCGCTCTTTGTGTTTGAAATGCTTATAGGCAGTCTTTTGGTAAATTCTGTTATTGCGTTGAAAGCTTTGTCAATCTTACTCTGGAAAATTCAGAATTTCCTCGCACCATTTTACTTTCGATTCAAGAATTTGCACCTTTCAATTTAATATACAGCACTTTTAACCTCAAGACTTCTTGTAAAATTAATTGGAACTTGATCCAGGGTGGATAAAAAAATTCAGGAAATCTCCTGATGATTCCTGATGATTTCCTTCATTAGAATTCTATGAGACCTAGAAGCTTTAACCGTTTAAAAAAGGAAAATGCAGAGATCAGTCAAACTGCACCAGCTTACTTATCGTAACGTTCTTCGTAGCTACGAAATAAAAAGAAAGTCTCCACACTTATTTTTCCAAATCTCTTCCTGTTCATTATGACAATAATCATCACGCACAAGTTCAAGTTGCTTAACTATCTTCATTTCAAAAAATTCCCTAACGGCTTCACTCCCTAAACAACGTTGGTATCCTACACATAAATATATGCCAAGGACGTTTGCCGTAAATCCGAAAATGATCCGATCCCTTTTACCTCATAAACTCCTCTAAGTCACCCCATGGCTCACCTTACGTAATTACATAAAATCCAAAATGACCTTTTTAATGCTCGAACAAATTAAGTTTTACCGCAAGATGACTATTGAAGTAAAATTTACTATCACCACTACACAAGGGTTTTGGCAAAGAACACGGGGTAAAAAGGAATTCTATTCCCATGTAGTCTGATCCCTAGCGCAGTATACATACTGTTCCTCTACCTGGTTTGTGGCTGATGCTATTGCTGTGGTAACTAAAGTCCCCACTTTTCTTCTTCCCATTAAATCTCTTTTCAACCAACCAACAAGGATTCTACAACAATGACATCGAGAGCATAAAGGAAACAATGGCAAAAATAAACTTACAAAAGTATTCGTTCTTAATCCCGGCGGAAGGACACTACGATGGCAAAAAAGAAAACAGCAACATAAAAAACAAAGAGTGGATGAAGAGTCCTTGGTAGTAGCCACTGAGGTATTCTCGACTTTCCACAAGATTTAAGCCACATGCAGCAAGGACACTAGCGTATACCACCAAACGAACCTGAGATCCAATTGTGTTTTTATTTTTGCTTCCTGCCTTGCTGGTGGACACATACACCCAAGTGCAAGCGCATGGAACTAAACTTCCTTGCAAGGACGATATTCCTGGAATTCTCTTCGATGCAAGCGTTCGGCTTTAATCTTAAAAATTCAAAGAGATGTAAATATTCACCACAACACTGTGACAACAACACTTGCTATAATAGACTGAAAGGATACCCCTGACTAATGGTGACATTCAGTGCCAATCGCAAAGGACCATTCCAGATAAATAAAAAAGAACAGAAATCGGGTATCTGCGAGTGGAGCTAAGTAGCACAACATTCATCGCTCTTCCCATCAGAAAAAATATGGCTATGCACTACAGATGCACATACCACCCGTGGAAAAGCTAATGATCTAAGGACACTCCATTTAACTATACGGCATACGGAAAGAAGTCCTTTTTTGGCATACACTCCTCGACTTACCATCGCTATTCCAGTAAGTTAAGTGGATCTGGCCTCTTAGTCTGAAACGATTGCACAAATTAAGTTGGAGTTTCCTCCTGTCCTTTTTTTTGTTACTGTATATCTCTTCCTCACCTCTATTCGACCGTGTAAATGTATGCGGGTGGGAATTCGCTTTTATCAAGTGGACAATCGCCTGATTAAAGGAAGTAATGCCCGTTGTCGTTCTCTCTTTAACGTGTGATTACGTTCATTAGTTTGGATGGTGTGCTCTGCTCATAGCAGGTAGTTCTTTTAGAAGGAGCCATTCAATAATTTTACTGCAACGAGATTGTCCTCGAAGTAAGCAGTACCTACCAACTAAGTGAAGAGATATACTTTCAAGGACAGCAATTTCCGCTTAGCTTTTCGGGATCCAGGTCCGATTCAACTGAAGATAAAGTTAATTCAATTTATGCGAAAGTGGACAAGACATTTGGAATTTTAACTTGTTTTTTTCAATTGCAATCTCAACTTCCGTTAAGGTGGGGGGAAAATGCTATAAATTCTGAAAAAGGACTCAAATGGCGATTCTACTTTGATGTTTTAGAAGTTAGCGGATATAAAATACAAGTCGCTTTACTTCCAAGAAACGCAAACAATTGTTTTGATTACTTCGTGGAATATTTCTCCGGGGGACAACTTTTGCGCTGCCTGATTGACGTAAATCCCAAACGGACGAAAAAAATCCTCAGAATAAACAGGGATCATTTGAGGCATTATATGACAGAAGTTGATTGAAATACAGTATTCAATTTTCCCCTTCTTTTTCATCACTTAGGTACCTCCTATCAGGATCTGCCTTTGTCGTCTTCTTTTTTCTTCCATCTTTTTCTGTCAAATCTGCTCATAACTAAAAACTCCTCAGTCCTCAGTGCTTGTGTAATTGTCATGGGTGCTATAGCTTTTACCACGCCATAATACACCAGCTAAGCTCTCGGCTAAATCCTTTTGTGTGTAAAACGTGAACTCATTTGTTGAAAAGGAAGGACAAACGATATAAATTCTTTTCTAATAGAGTTACCATTGTGTGTAGTGAAACTAACAGATTCTGACAATGCAATTGAGGAAATAAAAAGAAAAAAAAACTAAAAAAAAAAGAATATTTCTTCTAAAACCTAAACGAAAGGATCAAATGAAGTGAACACATCATGATTCATGAAGGACGCATTGCACACTGACTAGTTGCAACTTTGGAAAGGGAATGACGAAAGAGGAAGAGAGAAGAAAAAACAAGTAGAGAGAAGATTAGTGATTGTTAGCCTCGGATATAATCTTTTTGTAGGAGGTTTAAACACGTTTTGTTGAAGGATAATAAGTGAAAGATCCTTTTTTTTTCTTTTGTGCATCGTGGGTTGTTTTTACAGATTGGCTTTGCTGTTGCTGTAGTGGTTTTCTTTTCCCTTTTCAATTAAACTGAAAAGTGTTTGAAGATTGAAAATATTTAGAAATGTGACGATTATGGAACTTTTGACAGATGTTGAGAACTTGGATGTTTTGTCAGCATTTTTTTTAATCTTTCTGTAGGGATTTATAAGGATTCCTTTGGGTGATTTTTGTTGTGTGTCGGTTCATATGGCGGTATCTTTTTATTTGACAAATATTAGGCGAAATGTCTCACGCTAAGGAGATGAAACCGATTCTTTTTCTTCAGCTGTTTTTCTTTCCTGTTCTTCTTCTCTTCCTCTTTATTTCATCTTATTTCTTCCCCTTTTTCTACCTCTTGCTCCCTACCCTCCTCCCTCTTCTCCTCCTTCATAAAATTTATTCTAAGGATTTATATCGAATCATTAGGGAAACTTACGTCGTGTACATATTTATGTGTTTGCCTATGCATGTGACAACTTTTCCATAGGAATATCGGAAGTCAAAGAGATGAAATCGATTGGTCATCGTCTTCCTCCTTTCCATTCGTCTCCCTCATTTTTTCTCTTCTTTGCCCTCTTTTTTTTATATTTTTTTCCTAATTTTTGTCCTCATTTTTGTCCTCATTTTTGTCCTAATTGTTGTCCTCATTTTTGTCCTCATCTTTGTCCTCTTCTTTATGCTCTTCTTAGTCCTACTCATTGTGCTCCTGTTTGTCCTCTTCTTTGTTCTCCTCTTCTTTGTTCTCCTCTTTGTTCTCCTCTTTGCCTTCTACTTTGCCCTTCCTTTTCCTCTCCTCTCTGTCCTCCATTCTGTCTTCTTTCTTGTGCTCCACTTCTTTTCCTCTTACTTCTCCTCTCTTTTCTCGCCTTAATAATTCTCTTTTATTTTCTTCACCGTTTCTTCTTTTTTCATCTCCGCTTTTCCCTGCTTTTTATGATCTTTTTTCCTGCCTTCCTCCTTTTCTTCCTCATTCCTCCTTGGGGACACAATCATAATGTGCCTATTTTTTATTATTAACACGCACTCCAAGAGGTTTTGAAAACCCTTATAATGTTAGAAAACACAGTACGGGTGTGTATGTGTGTACCTATGTGTTTGACAAATGTTTGACGAACATTCCACGTCAAAGAGATGAGAGCGATTGTTCTTCCTCTTCTTGCTTTTCCTTACTCTTAACCTTTTCTTCCTCTTCCATTATTTCATTTTCTCCTCTATCTACCACTTCATCTTTTTCCTCCTACCTCCTTTTTTTTTGCTTAGCTAAACCCTTCTTCTATTTGCCGTCTTAATCTTTCTCATTTTCCTCTTCCTAGTTTTCATCCTCATTTTTCTGCTCTTCCTTTTTATATGCCACATCTTTCTTCCTTCTTTCTCAACGTATATGTAGTTGTGAACTAAAACCATCTTCCATCTCTGAGAATTAACTTTTAGGATTAAACTTGAGTTCAGTTTTTTCTTAAACTTAAGTTAAAATATTCTATTCAAGCTGTCTTGACTTTTAACGAAATGAAATAGGCTTTAATGCGACAATAATGGCTAAAAATAAGCTTACATTGCAAGAGATGAAAGTAAAAAGTTTTAAGGATTTTTGAATTCAAAAGGAGCATGTTGACATCAAAACTCTTCAGTTTTCTTTGTTCTTTCTTTCTTTTTCTATGTAGACATTGCCCAATCTCGCTCTCATGCGACGCTATGTAACCATTGGCTGATCTCTTAACGACTTATTCTTCGTCCTTAAACTACTTCTGACAAAATTGAAAAAAGTAACTTCCAAGCCATTCAAACACATATAATTCAACAAAGATCCTTTGAAAACGTACACAATATATCTTTGATAGCAAATGTATCCAATTTGACAAACAAATCACGTAAAACCATCTGCCGCACAGAAAATTCCCCGTTAAAGGAACAACGCAATATGTTTGGGGGGTACATAAATCCACAATTATCCTTTAAACAGCGATGTTACACGCACTTGTTATTCACCAAAGTCAATCTTTATCAATAAAACCCAAATGTTTCTTTAGGAGTTTATATCCAAGATTTCCCACCACTGTGTTATTCCTCCTTATTTCTGATCCAATTTCATGATTGAATACTTTTCCTCAACAAAGAAGCTTTAACCAGAAGTCCTTAAATTTAACTCTCTCTCTCTCCTCTCTCTCTGTCTCTTTTCTCTTTGTTTTGTGTCACTTTACATTAAGTTGTATAGAATGCCACAATATATCTTCATTTATAGTATACGCACTCGTATGTCAGAGTGTTGCCGGTGCTTTATTGCATTGATATCGTTCCTAATTCGTTTTACAATGAAGGCACCTTGACTGCTGCGGGTTGGGTGAGCTTGTAACGCAAAGATAAGACTCAAGCACGTATACCTAGTCCCGCAACGCAAACAAATCGAAACATCGCATCGTCAAGGGAGTTGAATCAAATGTAACCAAAAGTACGAGTTATACGTATACGGTATACCTACTTGAAGTAACAAACGCGCACTCCTCAATTATATCTGCCAGAAGGCCCCATGACAAAGGATTCTTCTTCTTCAATTCAGATAAATTGCACACAAAAGTGTGTATAAGAGATTGAGGAACATTTCACTTCTTTGCCACACACCAAACCAAAACCAGGCTTAATTGAAATTTATTCTTGCGTTTTTCATAAAAGTTAATGGAAAATCTGTACAAATTGTTTACACACGCATATACATACATACATGTTGTGGATGTGGTTGTGTAGATTTTTGTAAATATGTAACGCCCTCAGGCGACAACAATTTGTATTTTGTTATGATGTCATCACAATTCCGTTGCTTTTACTACTCTACAAAAGCAAATGCTGCACCTATTATGAGTGAAATATTTTCCTATGCAGGAATCGTAGCACACAAAAGTCCTTGTTGCTCAAAGCCACCGCAGTATTTTCAAGTGCTGTCGTGAGTAGGTGCAAAAATGCCTTTATTACCTTAAAACTGACAGGCTTTTCTTTGGTGTGCCATGTCGGGGCGCTAAGGGAGGGCAAGGCTATAAACGTTTTGTTCGTTATACTAACATGTTATTAAAAATTTCACCAGTGTGTAGACTGTGAATGGTTTTTACCGCCCTTAAGGCCGTAAGTAGGTACCGCAAAGACTTTTTTGTTTATGTTTTTGATTTTCCATTAAAATCGAAATGGATTTTTTTTTTTTGTGTTCACTTGTATGTCTTGTTTGTTTTTCTAAGTAAACTTTGCAAGAAAGAATCAAAGTGTCTTGGTCCTTATCATATCCTTATTGTGTCTACATAATAATGAAGTCATGGCAGACGGCAAAAGCCAAGTCCATTTGTTTTTGTTAAATTTTGAAAAAAACTTTTTTAATAATAAAGTGGGTCTTAATATTTCTGTTAAGGAACTATTTCTTTTGAGTTCAATACTTTTCAACGAGTACGCTCCTCTTTTTTGTTTTGTTGAAAACTGAGATAGGTTTGCATTGGCTAATACAACACCTAATCATTAGCTGGCCTAGACGGTAACCTGTCCATAAAATCAGTCATAAATATTCAATGAAACAGGTTTCTCTACATCTGGTCAAAGTGGTGCAATTCAATCGACATTCAGCTTAAGATTTCCCCCACCAATGGTAGGGAATCTAAAGCTGAAATGGAAATCAGTGTTTTAAGTTAATTGTCGTTCTCTCTTTCAACAGTGCCTTGTATAACATTAGTCAATACGTTTTGAACACACAATTAGACTTAACTATGAACTTTGTTCAAATACATAAACTTTATTCCAGTTTTTATGACGACTTCTTTTATATGAATGAAAAGCCCCACGTATTAAAAAAAAGACATCTCGTGCGTAAATACTTAGCCTCCCTTTCTCCATATCATCAACTTCAAGAAAAACCAGGCCAAGAAAAATCATCACAACAGAACAAACATTTCCCGAGAAAAAGATTAACTCCAATAAGACAACACAAACACAAATAATCACAAATGAAAGAAAATGTAAACCGAATCGGTTCCATCTTAAGATCTTAACTGCTGAGCGATTTCCATGCTCCAATTATTAACATTGCCAGTTAGCAGCGTTGGAGGCGCAACAACAAACAACAGGGAAAAAAAACTTTCAGTCAAGGGCGCAGTCAACGCAGAACGACACTCCCATTCTGTGTACCTACTCGAATTTCCCAACTCTGAGGCAACTTTTTCATAGAACAAAACTAGAGAATCTCTTTCAATGTTTTATTCTTTTTCTTTTTAACCAAATGCAACTGACAGACGAAGAAGAGGAGGCATTCCCGAGGATTGACCCCATCTTGTTGTTAGTTTGGAATTCCACTCTGGTTACATGCTGCACTGAACAGCAATTGCTTCTCGATCTCCCTCCGACGACGACGACGACTGCGTTGCATCCCTAAAGTGACTTTTGAACGATATACTTGCTCTGGGTGCAGCTTTTCTTCAAATGCGCATTGTCTTTGGCCAGCGAAGAGTCGAAATTTAAAACGCTTTGGGCCTGGGGCTAACCAAAGTGTGTGTGTGCACATTTTTTATTTGTTTGCTTTTACTTTCTTAATTTCATTTAAGTTGATTGAGTGCGCGAAGAAGAGCAAACAAAGCTTTCGCCCCTTACAAAATGAGTCTATCCGAGGAGAGGAAGGTCAGAGGAAATCTTTACCAGACCATGGCCACTAACAAGATGAAAGTGAAATTTTTCTTCGTCTATCAGATGCAATCAACAACGAATGAGTTATGACCAAGAAAATTTGTTAGTTCATGTGATTGCATGGTTTTTAATCTGCGAGAGCAATTAGCAACGATCTTCGCAGCTCGTTTCTTTAAACGAAATGAATTTTGCGATGGGGAACGTAAGTATAGGAGTGAGTGGTTTAATGGCTTTTCTTGACATTGAATTAGATTTTCTGACCTGTGTGAGGTTACTTACCTTTGATAGTGAAATTGCGTCAGTTGGTTTTACTCTTCTCAGCAATTAGTGAGGTTGGAGTTAATCCGGTGTTTTGTTACCTGTAGAGATTTTGTCTCAGGAAATAGCGGCTTTTGTAGCACTTTTTGACGATCATTTCAGTTTTCATTTCAGTTGAGCCTTCAGCTAAGCATTCAGTTAAGCTGATGTCTAAACGCTTAAAAATGAACTGATAACTGAACTGAAAACTGATGAATGTCCCATCAGTTCTCTGTTCAGTTCTCAGTTTTCTTTCTGATTTTGATTTTGCTCAAAAAAAAAAAAAAAATCGAACTGACGTCTATTTACACACTGAACTGAAAAATGAACTGATAACTGAACTGATTGAATTGAGAACTGTCTAAAAAGGCTAAAAAAGAAGAGTGTAAGTCTTTGTGAGAGCTTTTGTAAGAACTTGTTGATCAATTTCGGTGCCTAACTTTTGAAGCTCTTTCATTGATGATGAGGATTCATGTCACATCTTTTGCCTAGAGACATGAGATCTCCTGATTTTGAAGGCCTGTAACAAAAATCGAGCTTACTTCTAAGCTGACGCTGTTACCGTTGCTCTCTTTACGTGGATATCAACCCTCAAAAACGAATGCAAGTATAAAGCGAAGGGTACTACAGCTTCTTTGATCATTTCCGATGCTATAATGGCTATAAGTGCAGCACTGTTTTTCTTAGTGTAAGCTACACCGTAATTAAGTCGGAATGAGCGCTGTTAGTGACAAGATGGGGGACCGTCCGTAACTAATGCGTGCTGTTGTCATGTGTTATTTGTTCTATGTAGTATTTGTGTAGTTAGTCTTGTGGTGTATCAGCCAAATGGTCTTTGTCGCCCGGCTGCAACCCCCCCTACTCCGCAGATTTATGTGTGGAGTAGGTTTCATGTAAATGCAAATGTAAATGAAAAATAGTATTATATATACAAACATTTCCTTACCAAACCCAGCTTAAGTTTAGATAACTTCCTTGAAGCATTGAATTCCATTAAGCAATATAACAACCAGCTCAAGGCTGACATTGAGAGAAGAAGAGAGTTCCGTTTCGACTAATCATTCTTAGATTTGTCACTTACTCTACTCCCCTCACGGGTGCAATGAGTCGATAATATTCTGACACATGTGTGACACTGGGGCATCTGTTTGAAATTGGCCACAATTCATTGCATTAATTGTTTGTTGATTAATCTCCCATTAGGCTGGAACGTGTGCCAGCAATGTGAATAATTAATTTCCAAAATACAGTTTAGGCAAATGAATGATAATGATAACACTGTATCGAGTAAGTGAGAGGGAACTGTTTGATTGTTGGGGCAATGGATACATATGTTTGTATATATAACATTATATGTACTATGCTATATATGCCCCTTGTGCTGTTATGGCAGGGTCTAATACAACACCTCCATGACATGTCGTCCTACAATCAATGTCACACATTGACACACAGTGCCCTGTGGCTGATTCTTCCTTCAAGGATAATGCTATGCTTTGCTTATGCTAATCTCATGGTTGATATCAGAATCACTATTGCGAGTATGAAGGAGCAGCAGTTAAAGGTAATTATAGCGATTAGCCATATATACTTGAAACGCTATATTCTAATCAATCGATGACCCCCAATGAATTAAGTTGACATAGACAACAGTATTGGGGAGTGGTGCGGACTAATATGGTATAGCTATGTATAGGAAGGTAGTCGTTTACAGTGTTGGTTGGGAATGAAGCGTCTTGTGTCAGGGGCACACGTTGCTATGTCACTTAATAACTAGTTGTTGGAGTATGATGCATGCTCGTCCTTAATGAAGATTTATTGTGTCTCCATATCTTGATTCCGTTCTATTTCGCATGAGTGTTTTGTAAATAATGGTAATTTGACGTTAAGTGATGCCATACCGTTCGAAAAACACATGATTACATATAAAAGGAAAACAATGATGATTATTTTTTTTTTTCGTTGTCTTTTTTTGTTAACGACATTCATAAATCGTCAAATGAGAGATAAGGATTTTATGTTTCCCATATCATATTTGGGTGTTGTTCTTTGCGAAGGATTTATTGCGACAAAAAATACATCTACACCTGCTGTCAGTCAGAATTGAGCAGTGAAATTACAAAAAGTGGCTTTGGACTGCTTCAACTGCTGGTAATTTATCATTTCCGTTTTAGTATTCTACGATAATTTTTTGGCATTGCACACCAATATTAATTTTGGCGTAGTTATTTAGTTGTTAAACCAAATAAACGGCTGATTATCACATATTCTTTTAGTCCTTACATTATAAGCAAATGAAGAGGATGAATCTGAGAATCTGTTATTAATGAAAGTATGCAATCAGTCGATATTCCTTTCCGAATGTGGGTAACCTTAGAAGAACATGAAGTGCAAGATTCCAATTGCTTAGATTAATTTGAATAAAATTGTGTGGCGGAACAAATGTTTGAAAAAACTCTCGGAGCATCGGGGCAAATAGCATTTCAGGGACCTCCAACTTTGTGCCGATTTTTAAGGACCAATTTTCGAAACCCATTTTTATTTCAGTTTAACTTGTTCTCAAAGGACTTGTCAATGTTTCATGAAAGGTGAAACCGGTAAAAAAACAATTTCATAATTCTGGGAACTTCAAACTTCCACGTAACAGCTGGACATACTAACTATAAGGCCACAGGCACCAGAAAGATCAATGTATGAGAGCTTTTAGTAAGATACATGTCGTGAAACTACAGAGCTGATGAGTTTGAGTATAACTAGAAGTTGGCTTTTTTTGCTGATAATGTCACAGAGAACGTTCAAAGTGTCGACAAGAAGGCCGTCCCATATAATTGAGCGGTTTTCATAGAGAATTTTCGGGAGAGACTCAAAAATGCCCCTTACATTGTGCAGACAATGCCCGAGCTATTAGCTATCGGCTGGCAAGCGCAAATATCTAATAGCTTGGGCATCCTGCATCTCCACCAGAAGGGAGACAGCTTTAGTAGAAGAACATCATTCATGATGTGTGCCATTTCCTTTCCCGCGGATATGTGAAACAGCAAAATAATTTCTGCGGCACCAAAAATCCAAGGAGAGCAATTGCATCCGCTTATTTTAGTGTGTGCTTTTTACGCTGGAGGTATCGCCGGGCTTTTTTTCTGAAAACAACGCTTGGTCATATGGAATGGCCGCTTTGAACGGCGATCGCTATACAGGACATATACAACAGCTCAACCCTCCAATTGAATGAATTTTGAATGGAGAAGCAACTAAATTGGAGCAAAGGCAAATAATGTTTTAACCTAAAACCGCCTACTCTCGCTTCAGGCGATCTGCCCCGGGCGAAGATGTAAACTTTCCAGCCGTGATGTTTTTCTCATGTGGTTTTTTCAGCAAGCATGACTGTGGAAGCTCTCCTAACTTATACTGAAATTTTCCCAAGAGTGGGAGTAAGTGATTAAAGCCGATACGAGAGTTTTGCATATTTCAAAAAGAAGAGCCGAAGACCATGGAATTACAACTTTTGCTCTGCATTCAATTTTAGTAGTTGTTCTTCATCGAAATGTGAATATAACTGAAATTTGAATCAAAACAAAATAACAGTTGTCGGCCATCGGTTTGTCGTTCATCGACCATCAGGTTGCCGTCCTACGACCATCAGGTTGTCGTTCATCAAACATCAGGTTGTCGTTCGTCGACCATCAGGTTTTCGTCCTGCAACCATCAGGTTGTCGTTCATCTACTATCAGGTTGTTGTTCATCGGGCATCAGGTTGTCGTTCCTCGACCATCAGGTTGTCGATCATCGAACATCAGGTTGTCGTCCTGCGACCATCAGGTTGTCGTTCATCGACCATCAGGTTGTCGTTCTGCGACCATCAGGTTGTCGTTCTGCGACCATCAGGTTGTCGTTCATCTTCTATCGGGTTGTCGTTCATCGATCATCAGGTTGTCGTTCATCGAGCATCAGGTTGTCGTTCATCGAGCATCAGGTTGTCGTCCATCGACCATCAGGTTGTCGTTCATCTACCATTTGGTTTTTGTTCATCTTCCTTCAGGTTTTCGTTCATCGCGCGTCAGGGTTTTCTTCCTCCACCATCAGATTTTCGTTTATCGTCCATCAGGTTGTCGTTCATCGGCTATGAGGTTGTTGTCCATCAACCATCGATTGCTTCATTGAATTATTTTAAATATGAGCCAGGTTTTCGCAACTTACAAGCAAATACTGCCCGAACAGAATGGCGTAGCTGTAGCTGTAGTACGCCGCACTGTCAAATCAAAAATCAGAAAGCAGCTGAGGAATATAGTAAGGCTCGTCCAAAATGGTGTAGCACAAGATATCAATTTTGCTGAGCCATTTTGCTTTGTTTTGTTTTTTTTTGTGTGTGAAACGTCAAAATGTAGCACAGCAGCGCACTCAAAAGTTGAAGTTGAGTGAACTTGTACTACAGCTACTACTACCGCTACAGCTACTACTACGCATTGTGTACACTTTTATGGCATTTGCTTACTTTCGACTTTGACAGTGCGGCGTACTACAGCTACTGCTACGCCATTCTGCTCAGGCAGATATGTAGATGTCTAAAAGAGACTCTGTCGCGATACGTTTCTGTTCCTTGATTGATGCGCGGCACTGTGTCTTAACCTAACACATCATACAATTTCTGACAAATGTCAAAATTGTCATTAGTCAGACAAATATGATAGTATTGGTTTAACAAGCTGTTTAGAGTTTAAATTTTAATTCTCCCAAAATTTCATAAGTCAACTTTGACAAAAAAGGAACACTGCTGCAATAAATTCTTTAACTAATTTCATCCTTAACTTGCGCTGAAATTGGTTGCGTTGTTAAGTAGGTAAGCAGCCTTTAAGATTCAGCATAGAAATTTACTGTGTCTTCATTGTAATGCCACAAGTATGTACCATTTGAAGGAAAAAAAAACACATTGTGCAATTCGTGTAGGTTCGTTTAGAACGAAATTACTTTGCCTCTTCTGATGAAAAAGGTTATGAGCTCAACGAAGTCCTTTGAGTTGAAAACCTCATGGTATTGCTAGAAACGTGTTAAATTTTATGCTATCTTTAGTGCACAACTTGCAGCAAGAAAATGACTCAACCTTGCATTTCAATGTCTGAAATTAAGTCTATTGATATCCATTGATAAGACAAAGCCTAATTAGAACCCTAATCAGTAAGGCAGTTTAGTAGAGCTAAGAGCATCTAATTTTCGCTTATACTTGAGTGTTTGCTACCACTAAACAAGTCATAAAAAGAAATATAACTCTTTTCATATGTGCTCCTCAATTTCTTCACATTCCTCACCCACTTGATTAACATTTTTAACAAATGATATTTCTGTAGGTACATTTTCTTTCAGTAGACCTAGTGCTAGTACACTAGTACCTTACCTTCTTGTGAAAACAAAACTATCGAAACCATATATTCATTAAAAAGCAATTGAATGCAAAAGAAAAGATGTCTTAGATTGCCTATCTCACCATTGTACACTCATTACTCAGGTAATGCAGCTGAAAAAACATACCACACTATGTCATCGTCTTCACTGTTGTGTGGCAATGCTTTTCCAACCGAAAACAGATTTATGTCTTTCTTATGGCAAACGTATGTAGAAAGGTAGTTTCCTGCATTTCTAAACGTTACTAGCTTTCTTCCAATTGTCTATGAACAGTATGTACACCATCGAGCTCTCCCCGAATGCCCCCTGTAGTTGACACACGTCATGCACAAGCAATTTTATTTTAATTTTTCAGCCAATTAACATCCAACAGTAGACACAAATGCTGTATCATCTTTTCTTTTTTGGGAAAAAACGTAATTATCCAAGCGGCACGATGATGGAGACAATCCAATAAATTAGACAACTTCATTCAGATTTCCAGATACAAACTGACGCACGTCATACTTAATCATCAAAACAATGGATGATGACTGTGTATAAATGCAACACAAACCAATTTGGATTTCCCACGATCAGTCTTCCTCCTGACAGCAAATACGTACTTGCTATCGATGAACTGTAAGTATAGTCACAGTTCACTGACTTTGACTTCCGATCCCAGAAATTCACAATTTCACAGTTTCGATCATGAAAGAACACGATCGAACGTGCATCAACGCTGTCGTTATAAGCAAATTGCTTCTAACGATACTGTTGTTGTCTGTTCCGTTCAGTTTGGTCGTCAGAGGCAGAGGAGTTGTAGCTATGTTCCAGATAAAGCCGGAATGCTGACTTGTACTTTTATTTACTATCTCGATGAGTGTAAATATTATCGCGGAAGAGCCGGCTGCTTAACAAGCAAATATGAGAAATTCATCTTTTTTTATTCTCCAACACAGAGGCGAAATGTTTCTTTTATGAAATGAAGTGGTCGGAAGAATTTTTGTGTGGGGAACCGCTCCCACTTTGAATATTTTTGTTTATTTTGCTTAATTGTTATTCATATGGTGTAGTAGAGAGGAATTCAATTCAAATGAATGAGAACCGACACCCTACAAGTCTTTTGTTAGCGCTAGAGTTTATGAAGGAGGAAATATCGATAGCTTGTTAATGAAATTACCCATGAAAGGACACGATTTATGTTACAACAGTGCTAGTGCTCTGAGCATAAGTCATTAAGATTTGTGACCGGATGCTTTTAGTTTTATACGTATTTTGTACAAAATTTGCCGATTAATCAACTAAAACATGACTGTATTCCGTTTTTTGTTGTTGACATATCTGGCATAAAAGAGGAACAGTTTTTCATTTGGGATAGTTGGCCTCATGTCGTCACTGAAGTAAGCAACCCAAGACCTCTAATTAGATGGTAAAAGAATATTTTTACTGATATGCCTATTGACTAGGTACTGTCAGTTTGTCTTTCGCTCCCAAATTGTCTTTGATCCTTTTCCGAAAAAGACTGTAAAAGAAATCTTGTAAAGAGAAGAGATTCTATTGTTTACCTATCTTCAGTTAAACTGTTTACTTCTTTCGATTTAAAACGCTGGAGCAAACTTAAGACAGCAGCTGAAAGACCTTTTTCAAAGGAGTGCCTCAAGAAAGCCATCTTGGACCTATTCTCTTTAATTTTATCGTAATTATTGTCATTAATAGTATGCCTGTTATGCCTCATCAATTATATCAGTTTACCACTTATACACTTTGCCTTACATATTCTGGAATCCACGAAAGCTCCACTCAAAAAATTCCAAACACATTTGCTACGGCAATGAAGAAGTTCACCGACTTGCATTCTTTGTCAAGTGCCTAGGTCTTGTTACTGTCTTACTGTCTTCAAATCTTCGATTGGTGCTGATCATTTCAGTAATCTTCTACTTGACGATTCTTCCATGTGAAGCCAGCAGGCCAACGGTTGCGTCTTCGACGATGTAGAATAGTGTCCGACCGAAGGTCGATTTCTAGCCGAAGCCGAAGCCGATTATTCGGCTTGACGTTAACCTTCGGCCGAAGCCGAAGCCGAAGCTTCAATAACTTGAAGAATTTTCGTTCCAAATTGACTAAAAATGAAAAAACTAATGATTTTTTGGATTTTTTTCTAGAATAGGTTCGTTCGTTGAAGCCCTGTGGTCGCTCTGCGGTCGCCACAAAGCGTTTTTGGAAAAATCTAAGCTAGCCCTAAATCTCAAACTGAGTGTTTTTTTAGCCCTGGGGTTGACCGGGGTTTGGTGCAAAAAGATTCGCCCGAGGCTTTTGCTGGGTCGAATTGAGGCCAAAACTTCAAGCCGAAAGATTGTAGTTTTTTTTAGCCGAATGTGGCCGAAGCAGAAGCTTCGGTCGGACATGTAGAACATGGAAATTTGAAGACCCGAAAATGTTGTGGTGATCGTGGCTTAGTATTAAGCTTTTTGCGTGGGAGCTGGAGCTTCAAATCTCAGAGATTCTTCCACGGTATCACATTTCGCTAGGAACTGTAAAGTCCTCCGATTGTTGTCATACTGCGATGAAAAGGATTTTCCAACTTAGCCGGTCGAATTAGCAAGTAATTGTTTCGTGATGCCAATGTTTTAATGATTAGCGTTTCTGGGAGGTTAGATGTTCGAATACCAGAAACAGGAAGAAAAAGAAATGTTTTACAATCTGTCCGAATAAAAATTTCAAGCCATGAAAAGCGCTTTCTTGATAAGCCGTTCATAGTCGGCAAACAATTTTAGGCCCCTTCCATTCCCTTGAGGTGGAGAAAAAAGCGCTTGACTCTGAGTCTACCTGCTTTTTTGATAAATCCTATTTATTTTAATTTTTTATTTTAAGACCCTGACGTGGAATAGTTGAGAGAAACGAACTGCGCCCGTGGCTCCCTGTTCTGTTCCAACACCTTATTTACTTCTATTTAAAAAAAACCAGTAACCTGTCATTTGGGAAAGGGTCTTAAAAGCCAAAACCTTTTCTAGAAAGTCTAAAGATGATATGTCATTGTTATTGGTTACTTTCCAAAATTAAAATCAGTCGCTATTAAAAAAAAACAATTTTCCTCATTTCACAATCACAAATATTGTCCGCCGTGAGGGATTTTTAGAGGGCATTGAGTGAGCAGCAGTCCCTACAATTACAAAAATTTGAACACGATGAAAAAAGGAAAAGAGTGAACGAAAAATGCCGAACTTTTGACAAAATCACACTGCGAAGAGTGCCTTCTTCAAGAAGTATTCGTTGGTTGAAAGTAATCGAAAAATCAAAGGTGCACTTGATTTTAATCTGTAACTTAAATAGAATCAAAAGACAGGCTCAACTTTGGTATCAGTCGATACAAAGTCCAACTTTTTGTAAATTCTCACTCCTCGTAAACTTAGGTTCGTGCTGAATTTTTATGAAAAGTCAATGGATTTAGTTTTGTTTTTGAATAATGTTGAGAAAAAATCTCATTACCACAGAGCATTTAAATCCCATTCCGCCGGCCATCACTTATAAGGAAATTAACAAAAAAAAAAAAAAATTATGAGACTAAGTAGAACAGAGCGAAAAGAAACCGAAAAAAAAACACAAATTAACAGAATCCTTTACACTTTCTTAAACACCGATGAGAAAGAAAGAAGAAGATCCTAGCCGTAGATACTTTATCCCTACACCATATAACCCACACCCTCTTTATATAGCAGAGCTCTTAATTGAGTAATTTAGTTAATTAATTCGCTTTTTGTGCTACATTAAAACCTCAGGCCTTTTTCATTCATTCCGCAACACCCGTGCTACCGTAGCCCTTCCATTTTCTTAGAAGCAAGTGAAACCGCTTAATTAAAGGTGAACAATAAACCAAAGAAAGCAATGCAGACGAACAGAGAGAAAGAGAGATGTTGGATAAGACTAGGCATATATAGGGGATTGGTATAGTGGAGATGGAGACTATGAGGGAGATATACATATACATACAAAAGTAGGCAGTACCAGTGATAGAGATTGTGTTGGCCTAGAAGCAAAAAGGCAAAAATCATTATTGATGGTAGCTTGGCCATGGAAGACGACTACGACGCCGACGACCAAGTTTAATGACTTCAATTCGAGCTCCTTAAGAAATGTGTCGATAAGTTTTAATAGATGCGGCAATAAAAATTAAGATATGTACTCGCCTGTTGGAGAAGGCATCGCTTGGACAATGAAGCAGAACTTGGCTTTAATCTAGAGCAAGTCTGTTTAGCCTATAGACGAGCGACCGACTATGCTATGCTCTCTCTAAATGGATAATTTTATGGATAGACAGGAATTTATGAATGTACCCGCAAATTGTTCGATGTTTAGCACTCTTTCTACTTCCGGTTGCACAGGCACAGGCACAGGACAGCTCTGATTCAGAACTCAAATTGTGCGTATAGGTGATCCTGTTCAATTGAATTCCTTCCCTTCAATTATTTTTTGTTTTTGTCTTTTTTTGTTGGGGTAGAGTAATTGCTAGGCCATTAAATGTGAGTTATGTCGCACACGGAGTTAGTTCCTTGTTTTTGAGGTTGGCTACGACCGGATCATAAGCCCAAACCCAACCTCCCTTGTAATTACGTATACTATAGGCGCCTACGTAGGCGTTTCTTTTGCCTACTTTTCCATTTTCTTTTTGTGGTAGTTAAGCTTGTATGGATTCTCCCTATGAAGGACTAAGGGGAAAAAAAAGAAAAAAAGATTCACCCAATTCCATTCGAAAGGGAGAAGTGCGTGTTGAAGTTCGTTGTTTTGTGCGTTGGAAAGTTCTTTTTTTTCCCACAGTCCCAATCAGAAGAAATAGTTGTAAAAGTACATAGTTGCCGAAACTGGAGGTTTATGAATTACTTAATTAAAGCACATTTCGGTACGGTCGGTTGCTCATTCACGAATCAATTTGAGTCTTTCTTTTTTTTTTTTTGGTGTCGTCCTTGAATGGTAATGTGATGCAAGTTGAGATTAGGTGGTGTTTTACCACGGCGCGGCGGTGTCAAGGATGTCTGAACTAGTTTTTTTTTTTTGTGGACTGGGTGCTATCAACCACTTTGCATCTGGAAATAGAAGTCCATTCTATTTAATTAGGTCTTTTCTTGAACGAGAGCTTCAGCAATGAGGTGATAACGTGTTTGGATTAGTCTGAGGTTCGGTGTTAGAGAGTATTTAGCGCTACGACATTTTACTATCAAATTTTCTGCTTTCTCAGGAAAAGAGTTGATGTGATTCAAACAGTTTGATGACATAGTCTAAACCATCAAGTGGAAATTTGTATGGTGCATGTCAATATAGTTGTCTACTTTTTGAAAACAGCTTACATCAAAAATCCATTGAATTCTGTTGAGCAGGACATCTATTTTCACGAAAATGTTGTTTTTCTACGACCCGGCTAAGGACGAAAGTAGGCAAATTTTGTGTTTTTTATATGAGATGTGTGACAGATTAGTCTTAATCTTCATCTCAAAGACTTCGAGTATTGCATCAAAATGCAGGCAGCCATAACCCAAAACGCTATTTTCTAAACTTAAGTGTGTACAAAATTGACAAAATTTGACACTTTAACGTGGAATATTCGTCGAAGTTTAATTTTTTTTTAAAGATTTATAAGAGCAATTCATTGCCGACAAGACACTAACCAAACCTGTGTATTTTGTTAAGATCATCAAATTGAATCACCAACCATTCTTTTTTCAAACACAAAATTTGCCATTTTTTGTTTTGATTTATATCTGGCAAGTGTGCCAAATTTTGAATTTTTTTTTTGTAAATTTCATGAAATGTAAAACGCTCGCATTTGGTTACAAGTTAGGATATCAGTTTGGGTACAATAGGACAACGCAGCGCCTAGAACGGCATAAGCTCAACCCGGATATTGGTTGAAAGTATGAGGTAGTTCAATGCCAAAATTTTCAAATTTTTTGTTATTTTATATCGGAATTATAAAAAGCTCAAAGGCAGAAGAAACAAATTGAATAACTACAAGGCCTTCTCAAAGCTTTGATAGAAGAGTCACGTCAAGAAAAGTGCCAAAAATTGTGCGAACACCAAAGTTGTGAAATTTTTTATTTTTTATTTGGCAAGGTGGCCAAATTTCTTATTCCTTATAAAATTGACACCGAATGAAATTGTTCACAGTTTGAATTTGCGATGTACAGAATTCCACCAAGATTAGTATTTAGCTACTCTTTCAAAAGCGAAACTCTTACAATTATTGTATTTTAAGAAGGAAAGTCATGCTCTGGGGCCTCTAACTCAAAGCCCCAGTCTACAAGTCAAGAACCACTTGTAGAAATATGTCTATTGTAGACAAGCAAACAAAGTTGTAGCTTTGTTTTACAGAAATTTCTTACGCTTGTCTCAATTTACTTGTAGTTTCCTACTTAGGATGGCATTGGCTTGTTGAAGTTATTTATTGTTTTTTTCCTCTGGGCACTTGTGCTCAGAAGCTGCCTTGTAATGACATAAGCAATTTTAAATTTTTATCTGGTAGTCTTACAAAATTAAAACTCACATTTGTCTCTTCATCCCTTGATTAAATTTAAGAACTCCTTTGAGAGACAAACCTCCTCATCCTCAACGATTGACTCCGACGCGACGGCTCTTATTGTCATATTAATTTTATAATTAATTAATTCATCTGAATTGTGCAAGTGCGTCTATAAAAATTATGCATTTCCAATTAAGCACTGTCCCTTGTCTTTTATTGAAACATATCACAATACATAAATTCTTACGTGTAGGTATTGTAGGTTGGAGGATTCCAGTGGTAGACGAAAGACGACATCCGTAAACCAATCTGCTTGTCTGTTGCTGCAAAATCTGGAGCTATACCCTAGTGTACTGGTTGCAGTTTTCTTTTTTTTTTTCTTTATGAGCGAACATATACACTTATTCATATATTATAACGGAATTAAAATTTTCGTGCACACAGCGGAATGACTTATCTGCAGAGCGAAAGACGACCACTAAAAGAGGATGTCATCCATGGTCTAGTGATTTCATTTTATTGAAAGTTTATGAAAAATGAAAGCAAAAAAAGAAGAGAAGAAAAAAACGTTAACAAAAATAAAAACTTTTTGTTAATTGTATTTTTTTATTATTTAATTATTTTTTAATTTTATTTCTGATTTTTGGTTCGTTGGATGCGTTGGGAATTAAATAGAAGCATTTATGCAGATTTTGCGTGCGATGCGATGTGACTGGTGTGCAGTATAATAATAATTGATGAAAGAACTGTGGTTATTTTAATTTGTCTTCTTTCGTTGAAATCAATTTGTTCTTGTGGAGTCTTTTACGTTTTGCATGAAAGAGGTGCTGGTCATCTTGTTTATGTTTCTGATTTCTTCTGACTACAATGACTCTTTACTGAATGAACCAATTCCCTTTTTCCCTTTTTTGCAATCATTGGAAGCTGGACTTTAGTCGTTGGTCGTTGGAATTTAGACGTTGGACGTTGGTTTCGGTCGTTAGACGTTGGACGTTGGACGTTGGACGTTGGAAGTTGGGTTTTGGACGTTGTACATCGAATGTCGGACGTTGATCATTGGACTTTGGACGTTGGATTTTGACGTTGGAGGTTTAGCGTCAGATGTTGAACGTCGAACGTTGAACCTTCACTGAATGAGCCAATTCCATTTTTCATACTTGAAGCTGTCCTATGATCATCAAAAATATAGTTCTGCAATTTAGACGTTGGTCGTTGGAAGTTGGACGTTCGACTTTGACTTCGAACGTTGGACGTTGGACTTTAGACGTTAGATATTGGACGCTGGAAGTTTGACGTTGGACGATGGACGTTGGACGTTGGACGTTGGACGTTGGACGTTGGACGTTGGACGTTGGACGTTGGACGTTGGACGTTGGACGTTGGACGTTGGACGTTGGACGTTGGATGTTGGACGTTGGGCGTCAGATGTTGGACGTCGGACGATGGGCGTCTGATGTTGGACGTCGGACGTTGGGCGTCAGATGTTGGAAATTGACTGTTGAACGCTTGGATGTTAGACATTGGAGATTGGACAGTGGACGTTCGGCGTTGGTTGGATCATGATTTGAAAGGTTCACAGCTCTTTAAATTTTAAAAAAACTGATGTGTTTTTAAACACTGAGTGAGTTTGATTTCTTTTTTATAGAACTTCAACCAAATTTTTGCTTAAGATGTTCAATCTCTTTTAATCAACCTCCCACACCCATAAGAACTTTTTTTTTATCGTCCGGAAATGAATGTTGGCCCTTAAAGGTAGGTATGTCAATGACTTCCAATTAATGCACGTCCGTTCCACGACTCCAAATCTTAATTCAAAAAACCCATAAACTTAACCATCAACTTATTGTTGTGGCTGTTTTTTCCCTTCCCCCTCGATCTGTCAGCCTTAATTCTATCACGTCCGCAACACGCGCTCTCCACCAACCACTGCCACATCCAGAAGCATAGCAATACTGCAACTGTCACAAGTCAGGCAACCATCGTTCCATCATACCGTCCAATAATAATCACCCGCCGCGCCGCCGTTACCCTCTAATATGCCCATTGCCAATGCCACACACAAATCATTATCACACTTCAAAATCATTTGCATTGCTATCGGCAGCCGGGCGGTTGTTAAAAGAATAAAAACCAAGCGCCACCCCTTGTGTCACATACAAAACTAAAGACCAATTACTACCCTATGGCATTTTTGGGTTGTAAAAATGAGTCGTAAAAATTTGCAATAAAAATGGAAAATATTTTTACTGTCGTATTTGGGGTTTTCTATTGATAGTAGAGAGAGGGTGTCGTGTTGGTTGGCAGTGGTGTCATGGTGAAGGATGATATCAAAGTGACACTAAGATATGATGATTGTTACTTATTCGTGATCCCATCATAAGGCAAGGAATGATGGAAAATTGTGCCACAAATCGGTTTTCTATTCGAGACATAAAAATGAACCTGTAGAATGAATAGTGAGGTGCATCTGTTAAGCACAGCGTTGTTATAGAAACCTACTTTTTGTAGGATATTTTTTTTGATATGAAAGACTTTAGAGAATACGATAGATTTCTCTTTAATATGCAATTCCTATTTAATGGCGAAATGATCACTTTTTTCTTCAAACAAGAAATGGGGTTTAGTCTTTTGTATTCTTCATGCTTACTGCACTGAATTGCCATCGCACTTCTTATAGAACTTCCCGTACTTCGTACCTACTTTCCGACAGCATCGCTGGTCTTGCGAACAGTGTATACATATGATGACTCATTTTCTCATTCTGCTTGGGAACTCTTTCCTCAAAAAAACACTACACATCCCAGAAAGGAATTATGTTTTGTATTCAAAAGAAGACTGCCAGTGGCACAGGTAGATCGATATGCCATTCCCAGACAAACATCTGCTTAAAAATCATGACTCACTGATCACTTGCTTATGCTTTCCTTATCTCGTGCTTGTGAACGCGTTTCCATATTTACAAAACATACTTCCTCTCAGGGTCACCGCTTTATAATGGTTGGCGTTATGAGGGTACAACGTCTACGACGTATCTTTTATTATTTGCTAATCTATTATTGTCTGAATGAATTTTCAGTCTCTTGGCTCTTAATCTCATCCAATTACCTCTCTGCCTACCTACCTACCTACCTACCAGACCACATCCTGGAGCCCTAGAGATGGAGACGGACCAACGCGAAAAAAATGATCTCACACGTTTCTATAGGAGATACCTTCATTCTTTACTGAGAAATGAAAATCAAACGAGGGTTATGGTCGAAGAGACACAAGAAACAACAAACATTTGTGAACCTACGCAAACCTCACGTATTCACTGACGAGATTTTGTTATTTTTTTATGTCGGTGTTGTTTATTTATTGTTATTTTTTTTTTGAACCTGTATTGTTTACATTTTGGTTTTTGGAAGAATGTGTGCATAATAGTGCCACAATGTCACCTAGGGTGTTGCCAGGACTTTGATTACAAATACGTCACATGAATTTTTGAATAATTGATGAATTCTTCAATTAATTGGAAGGCTCTTGTCGCGTTAGATAAACAGTTAGACATGTTGTGGTCCGTCGATGAGTATGACACCGATAGGAAATTGGAAAAAATGTGATTTGCCTACTAATTGGTTGAAAATTGAGTGAGAATCTGAGGATATCTATATTAAGTATGATTGAGTTGGCGAATGATTGGAATTTCTTACAACTCTGAAGATTTCGTGGGAAGCAATAGACTTTTGATAAAACCAGAGATGGGTGACATTAACAGTTTCTCTGCTGTAAAACGACTGCTTTCAATATATTTACACAAAGCATATATATACGTGCGTGGTACGCACTTCTGACAGCTAATATTGAACTCGATTAAGGCAGTTCAAGTACCCAAAACGGGAGTAGGAAAGCAAACACAGTTTTAACAAACACTCAAATTGAACAGTGCTTCATTCTAGTGAAACATTGCTTATTTTCAATGTACCACAAACGCAATTTGCAAGAATTGTCTACGTAGAATTGAACAGAATTGTCACACAGAAGGTTTGTCTATTAAGGGGACTTCCTTGAAAGGAAAAATATACATAAATAAAATAGAAAAATATACATAAATTAAAAAGTTCTCAGTTTCTTAGTAAACCATTTAAAATTTTCTTTAGTCCGCAGAACTTTCTTATAGAAAGACTGAAAATGAGTGGATAACGCAAAAAGATAACGCAACAAAGCGATATTTAGAATGGTTCGATATATGTATGAAAGCTAAGAAAAATTAAAAAAAAGCATTGCTACTACGAACACGAACATCAAAGACAGCATTGTTTTTGCTAAACGAAAAATGTCATAACTCGGGAACGGGTCAACCAATTTCAGATTTTTTTATTTAAACCATCTACTTTAGCTACCACAAAATTTGGTTTCATTCGGTCGAGGCGTTCTCAAATGATGCGATCACAACCAATTAAGATGATGAATTATTGGGGAAAAGTTTCGATATTGGGGAAACAGCACAGATCCTTTGAGATAACATAGCAATTGTGTGCAGTTTGGAATGAATGTCTAACTTCTAGCTATTCAAAACGACTTACTTTAAATGTTCATAAAGAACATTTTTGAAGAAAACTACAAACTTAATTTCAAAGAGTTTAGTTACAAAGTGTGTAAAATGCCGAGTGCCAGAGTGAGATACCTAGACCACTAAACAACTGGTTGGTCTGCTGCTACGGGGCTTCTATGTAATCTTTGAAAGACGTTCTATGTATCTTTGTAAGACGCTTTTGTGATTCAAAACACTTCATTAGTAAATTCTATGACAGGCTTGCAATTGTGACGGAAGTAAGGCGCAAAATTGAGAAAAGGGGCTCTGTTCGAAGATCTGTTGATGAAGATATCAAACTATTAGACATCGTTTTGAGGGAAACCCTGCTTAAAATAATGTAAAGTATTATTTTTAAAAATTTAACCAAAAAAACTTATGGCTTTGTTGTAGATCAAACTGTGGTGTTATGGTTAACATGTCTGCCTGTTTCGTAGGAGAATGTGAGCAAACTGCCGTAAAAGGCACTTCGTCACTTCGACGTTGGGAACCGGCAAAAAATTTTAGGTCCTTTAGGAGGTTTTATTTATTGATATTCTTATTTCAACCCATTTTTTGTTCGAACTTTGGTTTTTGCTCGCACATGCCATCGATTTATTGGAAAATTGTTTAATTGTAAAATTTTGTGTGAAGTATGCCTCAAGTCGACAGCCACAGGAGTTGAACTGGATTGTGCGTCAAGTAGAAATAATTTTTATAATTAAACGTAGAAATATTCCTTACGTCCGTTCAATAGAATCAAGATGTTAAAAGCTTACACTAAATTTCAAGATTGTAGCGGCCCCCGTGGCGTGTGGCCGCATAGTTTTGAGTACTGAACTTGTGGAGTGGGTTACCGCTACGATCGTGTCTCTGTAGGGTCATGCGATGAACAGAAGGAATACTGACGTAAACTAACTGTAGCGCGACGTTATTATCTTATTACCCAATGTCCTAAATGGCAGCCGTCGCGCGATCGAACTACGAGCGACGTGCGCTACATCGGACGACCAAAATATCAAACAACTATAAACCCTATTGTCTGTCCTTATTAACACAGGAAAGCGGTAGCGCGATGGGGTAGCACGGTCGCACATGTTTATTTCATGATCGTTCAAGCTTTATCGTTAAAGCTTTTCATAATCAAACTGTATACTCGTAAAGGAGTGTCCGTATCAAGGGGAAGATAGTCGCGCGATGGCATTTAAGTAGCCTGGTCGCGCGATGTATGATCATCGTGCGACTGGTATTTGGACACCCATTGTGGTAGCACTACCAACAAGCAACGCGACCGTTCGGTCGCGCGATGAAACTCCAATTAGGTCATAGCCTTACAATTATGGTCCGACTGAAAAGCTCTTAGAACTTTACTAAAAGTATTAGTAACTCACATGAAACAGGCAGGCATGCTAACAGCCTGCCTGTTTCATGCCAGTTATTTCAGAAATATTAAATTGATTTTTCGAAGGGTTTCGCCATTTAAGAGGGATCCGAAAATTTTCCGAAAGTTAATTACCATGCCATGAAAAAGCGCTTTCTTTCTTAGCCGTTATGAATCGGCATGAAATTGTAGGTCCCTTCCATTCCTCTCAATGTATATGTGATAGAAGTGTGCTAGGCCCCGTTGTTCTCAGAGCCCTATTGTGCCACCGTATTCATTTATTTATTTAAGTCATTTCACACAGGAGGTTTGTCTGTTAAGGGGACTTCCCTGAGAGGAAAAATATACAAAAATTAAAAAATTCTCAGTTCCTTAGTAGACCATTTAAAATTTTCTTTCTCTTTTTCAGGCTTCGCATTTTGATTTTGGATTAAATATCAGGTAAGAATATTTTTATGTATTTTTCTGTAAAAAGAAAGCTTTAAAACATAGCTATATTGATTCTGTTACATTTAAAACGGTAACATTTTAAGACTTGAAAACAGAGAGAGCTAAAAGCAAACTTTGTTTTGGTTTTTGCTTGGAACCTATGAACTCTTCACTCAAACAACTGATTTTTTTAATTTGAGTTTTAGAATGGTTTGTTATTTTTTATCTTTTTGACAACTTGTTTCCTTCCCTTTTCCATTCATTAGAAAAAATTGACTTAAAATGTAAAAAGACATGAGGTGTCGTAAGACACCTGTTTGAAACGAAGTTCCTTAGGCTTCAAAATTTGGTTAAACTTTCACTTAAACTAAACAAACTCATTTTTTCATTAGAAAGCCTAAATTTGACAGTTTTTTCTGTAACCATTAATGCCGTTTGGTGGTACCCGTGTCGTGGTGGTAAGCATATTTGCCTGTTAAAACCAGGAGGTTCGTGGTTCAACCCAACAGAAGCAAAAATGCTTTTCACGGGAGTCACCTTTCGCAAGGAACTAGCAAGTGCTGCGATAATAATTTCACTGCCATCAGAAGCGCTTTCTCAATTAGCCGTTATGAATCCTCCCTTACAAGGAAATGGTTGTAAGAAATGCACTAGGCCCCAGGGCTCCTCGCTCTGTTGCACCAGCCTATTTGTTTATTTTGTTTGGGGGGGTAATTTCCCTATTTTCATAGAAAATCAACCTTTTTAACAGGAATCGAAACTAAAATCTTGATTTTTCTAATGTGAAATTTTGTCCTAAGCGGAGTTCACACTTCAGAATTAATTAGACAGACTTTGGTTTGGACTACCAATGTTGGATAATGTGAACCCTCAGACGACCGCTTGTTCAACTTGTAGGATGGTTTTCAAGCATTTTTGAAAATTTTTAAGTTACACGGAGCGGAGGAATAAAAAATGTCTGAATGTTGGACGACAATTCTGATAAAGCTGAACGCAAACTACATCCGAAAATCCAAATCCATCAAACGAAGTCTGTCCAACTAATTGTACAGTGTGAACTCCGCTAAAAGTTTGAAAAAAGAAATTATAATTGTTCATTTAAAATTTCGACAATTCGAATATTTTGAATATAAGAAGGCAGAAGCTGCAAAGCTCCATGTTCAAATGCCCAAATTGCTACCTTTAATTAGATTCAAGTCATGGAAATTGAAAGCAATGTGTTGTTGTTTTGTGTCAGTAGTCTTCACGCCTTAAATCGGAATCGACCAAGGAGAAACTGAATGTGCTAAGTTGTAATATTTTGTCATCTGATATTTGTAATCTGCAATCTGTCGTCTGTAATTTATAATCCGCCATCTGTCGTCGATCATTTCCTACTCGTCATTTCATCTACCACCGTCATCTGTCATCTGTCATCTGTCATCTGTCATCTGTCACCTGTCATTTATTTATTTAGTTACCTTCAAAGTCATAACTAACGAATGTTTTTCGTTGGCTACGGAGGGTCGAGGGAAGTGATGGCAATAAAGCGAAATTGGCTGGCCCATAAATTTAGTGCACCTTAAGGGCAAGGGTATGTGAAATGGACACGACACAGAGTTTGCTTATTTTTTTTTGTTTATGCAATCATTCTGGCCTCTTAAACTTGGGTATATTATTAGTCAATTCGAACCGCCTGACCTCCCACTTTCCAATTACCTACTATCTCTTTCATAACCGATTCAATAAATGTCTGTCTTGTCTCTGGTGTCAGACTAGACTATTCTCTAATTCGATGTTCAAAAGCCTGTAGCATTCAAGATTATCACCGCGAGTATCGCTTTAAAAAGAAACTGCATTCTGAAAGTTTAAAGCCAACAGTAAAATTTTAGGAAATTGAGAAACAGAAAAGATCTTTTCCTCAAACTTAACACTTTGCAATACATTGATTACTTTATTTAGTTTAACTTAGATCTGGCAGTGCCTTGGTTCTATCCCATTCTCTACCACTCAACGAAGACTACAAGAAAGTGTTGATCAAATTTGATTAGGTTCGGAGATTGCTTTCCTTAATTTCTTATTCTCATTCAGTGGCATCTGTGGACCTCACAAAGGCTGATCCCTAACTTCCTTTTTCTATTTAACCATCGCCTATTTATATACCTACTATTCTCACAAAGGTAACAAATTAGGCGATTTTTCAGCACTTTTCTGTGAGATGAAGAATGAGATTTTAAAGCACCAAAGCAGACGTCTGACCTGTGGGATTCTTTGATTATTGCCGATCACTGCAACAGCTTAGTCCTTATTTACCTGAAAAGGTTGTGCACCGTTTCAAGGGTTCGACATTATCTCCAAGAATAACATTTGTTGTTTTATTTCGGTGGTTTATTTGTTTTCGGCAGATCACTGATTAATGGTGCCAATCGTATAATTGGTCTGTGCAAGGAGAACGAAATTATTTCAAATTTACGATTGGATAATTGCGCTGTCTCTAAATAAATACCTTCCCGGGAAACTGAAACAAAAATTGCAGATTACAGATTGGGTACGTTTAATTGATCTCTTAAACTATCAGGTATACCTACCTACGTAATGCTTCATTCCTCGTCTTAGAACTTATTCAATGCCAATGCCTGCAGTAAAACAAAACGTTAACTCGATCATGAAATCATGAAGTATTATGGAAATCAATACCGTAAAATTCATCTTCTTCCCCTTGGTATGTATTTGAAATCAAAATCATCAAGACAAATACACCATTTCACCTTTTATGTTTCCTCTTCAATTACACAATCCTAGTTCTGTGTTACACCTCTACACGAAACCAATTCAACTTCCTATCATCATCCTAAGGTAGAAGATACAAGTACCTGCCTAACCTAGTTATCCCCTAAGGTCTTGCCTATGGTACAGGGGTGAAAAAAAAAAAACAAGGAAACTGTAACAACACTTTAACACAGAAAGGCTGACTCGAATTCCAATTAAAAGAAACCTTAATCCCGAAATCGATTACTCGCTAAAGTGTGTCAATTTGAAACTCAAAATTAAACTTGAATGAATCACAACATGTTGCACGCTGCTCGAAAAGAGGTATTCATGGAGAGAGAGTGAATTTTGATTAAGAGAAAAACACAATTTTGTCGTATGTTCGAAAAATAAAATTTATTTCGAAATTCACTAAAGAGAGCGGGTCATTTGTTAAGAGCATGAAGTTCGATGAATGAATGAATTTGATATTTGTTGCTGGCAACATTTCGGTGTTCGAAATCCGAATGCTGTGAAGTTGTGATGAATCAATGTTTTGGTACCTAGGGATGTTCGGAAGGGAGAAATATTTTTATAAATGACTTCAGAGGTTCAATTAATTGGATTGAAAATGTTGCAATGGGATTAGCCTTCGACATTCGTGTTGTGTGAACCTTCTTTTTGGGAACGTGCAAGATCCAGTCTTCTAATGAACCTTCAAATTGATGATTATTCATTTACTTTAGGATAACTGTATACTTTTTAGACTGGAACTGGATTGCATTTGGTCATTGATTTTGAAAGGGCACTGATGCAAACGCGACTTCGTCGAAAGACACAAAATGTTTGTAAGCAATTTTTAGAACTGACAAGTGAAAATGAACTCCTGTTCTCAATCTTTCGATGTTTATCTAAGTATTTGAGATAAATTGAATATTAAAATTATAGAAAAAATGTTTCACGTACTGAGCGGCGAAACTGTGAAATGGGAACAAAATTTAACGCTAAGTGACATTACTCTGCCGCTCAGCTTTCAACTTAGGGCGGGCCCTAAGATGATTTCAAAAGAGGTTTGAATTCCTCAATTTTCAGCATTCTTGGACACCTCAAACGAGCTGAGGGGTCTTCTCTGAGACAAGTCGACGAAATCCACATAAGACGTCAGTCAGTCAAGTCTTAAGTCTACAAATGTCAAAAGAGGTTTGGATTCCTCAATTTTTAGCAGTTTTGGATACCTCAAAAGAGCTCAAGGGCCTTCTCTAAAGCAAGTCGACGAAAATCCACATGAGAAGTCAGTCAGTCAAGTCTTAAGTCTACACATTCGTACCTACTCAATGAACTGGAATGAAGAGTTCCAATCAGGCCTAAAACTTCAGTCTTCCTACCATAAATAAATGCCACAATCAGTTTGATTATTGTCAAGCGCCGGTTCCTGTAGCCGCACAACACGAATGTGGAGTCTTTTACTTCGATTTCGTGTGTGTTTTAATGGAGACTCCAAAATGTGAACGATATATTAGGTTCTATGCATAGTAGATCTACCCCGATAGTACCTTTTAACGTTTTGTAGAGCATCCAAAACACAAAATTTTTGTCTAAAATCAAGCCATGCCCTAAGTTAACAGAAAGAAATGAAAACATTTGATAATGATATCGAAAAACGTGAAGATGTATCTAAACAATTTGTATCTACGATTCATGCCAGCCAGCAGTGAGCATAATGCATAAGCACCCGGCAAATTCATCCCCATTCCTTCCCACATCAATCCCCCCCCGGCCAAACTTATGTTCTCTTCGACTTCATTCAAGAATTCGTCTACCGTCTTCTTTGTATTAGATTAAATCTCACATTTCGAATTTCATCCCCTCCTCCCTATTCGACATCGAAACTGCTCACACATTTTTTGAACCAACTTTGTTGGTTTGCCTTTGCCTCATTGCTTGGCCTGTGTGAAAAGCAAACAAATAAGAAGAAAAAACAACAACAAAAAAAAATGAAAATGTATCTACTGCGCGCAGTTTCGCACTCAGATTTTTGAGTAAGTATACTCTGAAATTCATTTTCAGTCAATGTTGATTAACCATGCGGTGCGGTTGTGTATAGTCTGTGTGCTCGCTAATTGTATTTTCCAATTCCGGATTTAAAAGAAAAATAAATAACAAAATCCCAGTGAATAGATACATATCAATCTAAAATACACAAAACAAAGTTTAATCAAAAAAAAAAAAAAAAGAGAAACAACCCTTCCCCCACAGAATCCTTGATCGATCAGAGATATAATTTAAAATTGTTATTCATAGAAACGGCCCAAAACATAATTCTTGGGGCTTTAAGTGGATACATTAGTGTGTATGCGATACAAAATTTATAAATCGGTATTTCGCGTGAATATCGGCCGTTATCGTGTGAAAATATCCTCAGAGTAGAAAATTTCTCAAGGATTTAAATAAATTCTCAGTGCGCAGAGCTGTGTAAGTTTGTGTAAGGCCTCGTGCTGGGCAACAAATTCCCAAATATATAGGAATGTGATTTGTGATTAAAGAAAAATAATAATAATAAATTGAGAGAAAGCAAAAAAAAAAAAAATCCTCTACACAGAGAAATCAAATAAATATAAAGGATTACCAGTTGTTGAGAGAGTTATGTGAAACAAAATTTACGTGAAGTGAGTTTTAAAGAAAAAAAAAAAAGTCCTGAAGGATATACCGACCTGCCCATACCTATTGAGAAAATTGACTTTGCCTATCATGGATTACCAGTGCAGATTGACGCAAGGATACGACTTTAATAAATCCCTTGATTGAAAGGATACTTTTTCCGTTGTTTTATTTGGAACCTTTTTTTCTTTTGAGTTATCCTTATTGTTTTTGGTTGATTTTGTTTTCATTTTTGCTGCTCTCCGAACTGCGAAGAAGTCTTGCTTCAATAGAACTACTTAGGATATTCAAAATTTCTGAACTAACAATGCATCATAATAAAATCCGTTATAAGATCCTGCTCAGTTATAGCAGTCGTTGGAGTCTATGGATTCTGATCGTGATATCATTACTAAATATCTGTAGTAGATCGTTGGTAAATGCGTCGCGGTACAATCGTCAGAACCACGTTATGTACAGCGGGAGTAGTAACAGCAGTAGTGACGTAGATGATCGCGGTGTTGGGCGCCATGGTCACAATAATAACCGCAACAACAACCATAACGATGTGTATACTGTTAACGATGCAATGCTTTTGCCACCGATCATGAGCAACAACGATGAAACCCCCATGAACGTGAACCAGCAGCAGCTGAGCACCTGTCAGACGGTTTGTGCCTGTAAGTGGAAAGGTGGCAAGCAGACTGTAGAATGCATCGATCGTTCATTGATCCAGATCCCAGATAGCATTGATCCATCGACACAAGTGCTGGATATGTCTGGCAATAAGTTGCAGACGCTCTCCAATGAGCAATTCATTCGAGCGAATTTGCTGAATCTCCAGAAGCTGTATTTGCGTAATTGCAAGATCGGCGAAATAGAACCAGAGACGTTCAAAGGACTGACAAATTTAGTTGAGTTGGACCTGTCACACAATTTGCTGGTAGTGGTACCGTCAAATGCGTTGGGATTCATTCCGTCGCTGCGTGACTTAACCTTAGCCTCGAACCACATCCATAAAATTGAAGCTTTTTCGTTTGGGAACACTCACAGCCTGCACAAGCTTGACCTTTCACACTGTGATATCCAGATGTTGGCACCACAGGCTTTTGAAGGCTTGGAAGGCCTGACGCTGCTGAAATTGAATGGCAATAGACTGAGCGAACTCCGACCCAAGACCATTGAGACATTGAGCCGACTCCATGGGATCGAGCTTCACGACAACCCTTGGATGTGTGACTGTCGTTTGAGAGCGGCGAAACTATGGCTGCTTCAGAAAAATATTCCATATCCTGTGGCTCCATTATGTTCAGGGGGGCCTGATCGAGTTCTGGACAGATCATTTGCTGATCTTCAAGTGGATGACTTCGCTTGTCGTCCGGAAATGCTTCCGATCAATCACTACGTCGAGGCTACGATGGGGGAGAATGCTTCGATAGTGTGCAAAGCTTCAGCGATTCCGACAGCAGCAATAAATTGGTACTGGACTGGACGTCTCCTTGCAAACGGAAGTGCTTTCAGTGCTTATCAGAGGGTCTATATCTACGAAGACGGACAGTTTGAAAAACGCAGTCGGCTGATCCTTACTAACGCCCAAGAAACAGACTCCAGTGAGTTTTATTGCGTGGCAGAGAACAAAGCTGGTACGGCAGAGGCGAACTTTACTTTGCACGTGAGTATGAGGGCCGCTGGAATGGCCTCATTGGGAAGCGGACAGATTGTGGGACTCAGCGCTGCATTAGTGATCCTGATTGTATTCATTTTCCTCATAATTATGTTCCTTCTTCTTCGGTTGCGGCGAACACCGTTCATTGAAAGCAAGACACCAAACCATTTGGAGGTCATAACGACAATGAACCATCAAAACTCAATCACGAACAAGACCCAGCCACCAACTGGAAATGGAAGTATTGGTGGAGTGGTGATCGCAAATGGAGCAATCCCAAACTGTGCGACACTTGACCGAAAGGGCAGTGTGAACGATCGACTGCACGCAGAATCAAATGATCCAAATTTTACGAATCCAGTACAGAAGCCACCACGACTGACTGATCTTGCCTACACCACGAGTAACTATGACAATAACGGTAGTGTTCTTTCTACGGCCACCTGCTTTATCTCTCCGACAGCGTCAGCTGGCAACAATCCCGACCTGATAAATGACACCAAACGCTTTGGAAGCGACGAGTTCGCAGATTTGAAAATACCAGCGATTCTCACAGCGAACTCCAGTGGCGAATACAGTCGAGCAGGAGGTTGTGACTCGTTGTATCCATCTGGTCTCTGGGAGACTGCAACAACATCCTCATCAGTGAATGATGATCTCTATCTTAAAAGAGCCACCAGCACAACAATATCCGGGTACACAGGATACTCAGACAAAACTCCGATCATGGAAACGAATCAACTGTACGACCTCCACGAACGGACGACAGAATATTTTAGTAAAACTTTTCCCCGCACACACTTCAATAATGCCCCGTCAACCTCGTCTTCCATGGTAGGCGGAGGGGCGCATTCAACAACATCCACTACGACGACAAATCTTTCGTCGGGCGGCAACTCAACCTGCGGCTATCCCTCAGATTATGGCCTGCCTCTGGTGCCGGGTGCAGAAACACAAATTCACCATCAATTGGTACCAATTTATAATAACAACAATGCAACATCAGCGATGACATCAAACAGTTGCAACAATATAAACAATAATAGTAGTAGTAGTACCAGAAGCTCAACAACAACAACATCAACAGCTCCACCTGTGACGCAACCACTGACAAATCTCAGCGGAACCCAACAGCAGCATCAGCTGATGGCCAATGGAGTACCAGTGAATGCAAAGACGATACGCGTGTGGCAGAAAGGCGGAGTGCCAGTACTGCCACCAGTGACTGCCTTGAAACGTGCATTAATAAGCAGCAGTAGGAGCTCACCCGACGAAGGCTATCAAGAAGGATGCGGAACTGATGTTTAAGTTTGTTTTTTATTTAAATTTTTTCGTTTTGACTTTTTCTTTACATAAATTGTATATTTTTAAAACCAGTTTGTAGATACGTTCTTATTATAGATGTGTGTTTTTGTTTTGATAAAAATAATTTTTCATTCGTTTTTGATTTTTAACAAAATTACTCTTTTCCATGATGAAATATGCGAAAGGTTAAGATGTCGACTGAGGGAAAGAATAAGTAAAAAAAATATTGAAATGTGATAGTGTTTGATATAGCCGATGAAAAAATTAAAAATTAATAATCCAGGAAAGAGTTTGTTATTAGCAAAATGAATGCAAAACCAAAAAAGAATAGAAAAGAATAAAGTCCTTAAATGGTGCAGTGAAAAAAAAAACAGTGGAAATCGTGAGGTGGAAATTTTGAACAACTTGAGTTTGAAACTCGGTAACTCGGTATTAATTTAGTTAAGTTTTAATATTTTACCAGTATTTTGTTTTTTGGGTAATTTAACAATTTTTTGAGACATGCAAACGATTTATGTTTTATTTCCTGTCTTCACAATTAAGTGAATATTTGCGAGCAATGGAAATATACCTCGGTAGATACTTTGATTAGCTACATTTGAGTTAATGTTATGTTTAGTAATTTTTTTTTTTTAGTAAAAGTTATAGTGTGTGCGATGAAATGTTGCTTCTGTTTTAGTTGTTAGAAAAGATTTTTTGTGACTCAGATATTTCTTATTGTCTTGGCTTCTTATTTCAGAATTGAGCCCAATGTTGATCCTTTTAGCTCGTTCCTTTCTTTTAATAGCCTGGTCTTGGTTCTTAATTCAATTATCGGGATAGCAATATTTGACATGATCCAACATTTGGTCGATCTCATAGATGTCAGTTAGCCGAGTTTTTTTTTGGGAATTTTTATATTCACTTCACTTAGGCGCTCAATAAAACGCAGTATGTACTCACTTACAGAACTTTATTCATTAAACTCAATTTACCAACCATCCCTGTTTTTCACTTCTGCAAGTGAGCTATTTTTGTCCACTTACGTTGTTCACTTAAGAGTTGTTGTTATTCCATGAACGATGTTTTGCTGAAGTGAATATAAATTCTCACTGAAACACGGCTAGTGTCCTCTACAAATTTGCGACAGGATCTGCAATTGTTCGATCGAAGGTACTGGAAATGTCCGTTGCTTCTTCTACCAAATCTCCGAGCACTCTGGAATCATACTTTTGATAATCCGAGTTCCAAGTTAAACCTTTTTGGATGCAATAAAATTGACCTTTTGGGAAGAACGTAGACTTGTATTTGATGCAGTGTTTCTTGAGAAAATGTATGAATCTTCCATGATTCTCTTGGCAGTTAATTCATAGCACCCTCTAGGAACAGTTGGAGTCACGAATGAAGCAATTTGGTATTTTTGTGGAGAGTTTGGGGGTGTTCTTATTGATTCTCTGGTGGTGGAAAGCAACCGGACTAATCATATGCATCACTTTGAAATAGAGCCCATCAAAAGCAGGGAGAGTTTGAACGCAAAATCCACTCAATTGCTTTTCTTTTTACTTCAATACATGTATCTGAAAATAGCATTCAAGTATTCAAGGGGATGAACCCACGACGCGATCAAGTCAGGGTTGCTTAATAAATGAGTGTATGGATGACTCCATAGTTGTGACCTGTTTTTGCATAACTCGTATGCTAAGTCTGAAGATAAAGTGTCAACCCTCTGCTTGAGTTGCATTAGTCCATATGTATTACAATTTGGCTCTAGACTAGAGTAAGATCGTTGAAGAGTGTCATATGAGTAATCACCCTATCCTTTGAGGGGGGTTGAGCCTACTCTCTGACCTTTTTACTATGATTGTGCCGCGGAAACTTGTCTGCCAGAACACATTCACATTTACATTTACATGAAACCTACTCCACACATAAATCTGCGGAGTAGGGGGTTTGCAGCCGGGTGACAAAGACCATTTGGCTGCCAGAACACTTTTTAGATAGTTGCGGTCTGTCAAATCCAAAGAAGATTCATATTGTGTTTGATTCCTGAAGATATTCCTATAAAATAGCTGTCAGAGGATCCCTTATTTCCGATTCATCCTTGGTGCATTTAATGTCGTATTTATAGTAATCGCCTTTAAACCAGATATGCATTTTTTGCTCTGGACGAACGAAGTGGACTTCAACATTATTTTGTATCCAAGTTATGAAGGCTGGAGCTATTATTTAAAAAAAAAAAAAACGCAAATTGATATCAAGCTTTTGATTATGAAAGATGATTGAAAAGATATTCAGCCTTATTATGAGTTTCACGTGAACAGCTTTTCGCCCGGAACATTTTTGTTCGCCCGGAATTTTAAAAGCTATTATGAGTTTCACCTGAACAAAATTCCACTTGGAATCAGAAAGTTCACTTCGAAAAAAGACCACGTTCATTTGCATTCAATTTCCCGTCATTGCTCTCAACTTTTTCGCATTTCGCGGGGAAAATAGCTCATAGTAAGAGAATTTTTGCGAATGTGGAAAATTTTTCCCCCGAAACTCATAATAAGGGAAAAGTGAAATGGGATCTTTTTCGAGGGGAATTAGTTCACGTGAAACTCATAATAAGGCTGATTGTTGATTTGAGTGCATAAGGTGTGATTGAAGAGATTGCAATTTGTTCCTTATGCGAGATGAGTTAAAAACCCTTCTGAATTAAATTGATTTGTAATGGCAGTGATTAAGTACCTTTCATTGTCTTTTTCTCTTTAGCCTTCTTGAGCCTTCACCAAGACCATTCATAAGATTCTATAGTTGGATATAATTTGGCATATCCAACATTTTGGACAGAAGGAATCACAGGAATTGGATTGATAAAGCTCTTGGACATCATTTTTGTCAATAAATCTTCTATAGTTGCTTTTGATAGACTTTTAAATTCCACTTAAAAAACCTTTTCCACATTAAGTTTTAATCTTGAGTTTTTCAACCCGATAACCTTGTCGGTAGAACTGAGTAAAGTCTGGGAGAGAAGACTGTAATGATGGCTGGCTTATGTATTCTTGCAATATCTGAAGGTTTTGACAAAAGGTTTTAGCAGGAACTGCATGCAAAGACTTGGTGATAGCATCGAATAGAGTTACACCCCAATCTTCTGCTTCTGAAGATAATCCGATACATGGTGGAGTTGACGAGGCTTTATTTTCGATAAGCTTAGATGCAAACCTTGACAATTGTAGCAAAACAAGAAGCAATTGAAAATTCGTGACTCGCCTCATATTGGAACCAAATAAGTGAATGAAATCAGAAGAATTGTTGAAAAGTGAAGAAGTGAAGGACTACCAAAGCGGGGTTTCCTTGAAATGTGCAATTTTCTCCGATGTAATAAGGTTCTGGTCGGTTATGACCTGACTTTTGACGATATTTTTCTGCTGCTTTGAATTTTGGCAGTTTTGTTTTTCTTGTACGTCAGCCAGACCTTTTGTGCTACTTCGCAGGACCTCAGCAAGTCACAACGCAAAATCTCGAAGGATCAGAGTGGGGTCTTTCTCTGTTTTTTTTTTTTTTGCAATTGCGGAGGTAATCCTTGTGCTTGGTAGTTCGATTGGTTTTTATCTTTTTCTGTATTCTGTACGTTTTATGTTGTGATGTAACGTGTAATCTGTAATGCCCTAGTAATTTCGAAGACTGTGGGATTTATTTTCAATTTTCATGTGGATTGTGGTCTCCAGTTGCATTTATATGAAATATATAAAAATATTTATTTTCAAAGCAGAAATTGACTATTTTTCACTGCAGTTTGCTTAGGGAAGAAGAAGAACCACTTTTGCCGTTTTTCTTGGTGCTATAATTCCTACTAAGAGTTTCGAAGAGCTTTGGATGGCCAAGTTTTCTGAATAGTAAGCCCGTTCTGTTCCTTTTCATTTCAAATAGTTCTGGAAAAAAGGTTTTTCCGTCTTCAAAATTCACAAAAAGCAAAGAAATACCCTCCATTTGAATATTATTGGAGGTAAAACTTAATTTTCAATGTGGTGCCTTGTCTATGGATCCGAATACTTCTTTTTTGGCTTCGGATGTGCCTAAGATTATGTTTAAACATCTGTTGTTTTAGATTTTGGGAATAATTTTGTTTTATCGGTTTGAAATTGAATAACTCTCGTTTTCATTGAATACTTAATGAAAATGGAAATGAATGAAATTCACGCTCTTGACTTCTGAATAAGAAAGATTTGAATTTTGCAAAGAGATTTTATGACAAAATTCCTAAAAATAAAAGAAGTTTCCCAGAGGGTTCAGTTTTTTGGCCAGTTCTGTTTATTGAACGAAAGTCTGCCATTTAAAAATATTCAGCTATTGTGATCTTTGTTCGTCTAAATGAATTCGTATCAAGTAGAGCGCAGAAAGAGATTGAAAGCAGTTTAAAACCGTTTGAAAGTTCAGTGACTCAATTTTAAGGCTTTGAATAAATTTTGAGCTTTTACCTAGAACTTTGTTTAGATTTTGAAAAACTATCAGTTTTGAATTGAAGATTAAAGATTAAAGAAGTACTGTGAACTCATTCCCTAGGTCAAAAAATTGGTCTACTGTTTGACATTTGTCACTGCTAAAGTTAGCGTGCTGGTTAATACTCTTGAATTGTCCCGCAACCTTGTATAAGCTCTTGTGACACTTTTTCAACATATTTTGATTTATTTCTCAACTGTTTTTTAAACAAGCTGTGCCAATGGAACGACAAAAGTGCTCGAATGTAAAAAATTGTGTGTCCAGCCACAGTCCTTTGACTGTTTTAGAAAAATTCAATATTAGAATACTTTTTCAAATTAATATCGATAAATGTTTTGGGACTACAATTAAATGAGCATGTGACAAGTTTTTTTGCTTCAAGGACTGTGTTACGAAGTCAATAGCAATATGTTTTGAGAAAAACGATTTTTGAGCGATAGCTATAGTTTTTTTTCTGTCTTCCAAATTCTTATTTTTTTCATAGACTTTTTCTTTCAAAAACTGATCACTTATCATTTGCAATATTTTGGAAGCATTTTAAACTTTTACTGAACTAGATGTCATACAATGGACTAAATGAATGAAGAAACGGGACAAAAGTTGACATTTAACATGCAAAATTAAAAAGTGGTTGTCTAATTCCAACATGTTAAACCCACTTAACGAATTCTAAAGCAGTGAAGACGAAGTCATTACACACTGTCATGGGTTGGGTTAAGTTAGCTTAAGGTGGCTGTCGGGGAAAACGCTTGACAAATGAGAATTCGATGAATTGGTTCTTTAACCATTTTCAGCTTTCTAGACGAATGTCTTTGTCCCTAAGATCACTTGAATCGTCGAAAAACAGTTTTCCCAAATGAATTTTAAGTATTTGAAAGAGATCAGGGCATGTGAAAAAAATATGTGGAATAGTTTCCTCTTTTTCTTCTTCCATAAAGACAGCTTCCACAGAAGTCTTTTGATGGGACATTGAGCTTTTCGGCATGTCTACGTCGACTTATAAGACAGTTCAGTTTATTTTATTGAGTCTTAAATTCAGTAGCTTACTATTTGATTTCTGTAACGTTTTAGACGACTTAAGACAGTTAAAGAAGACGTTTAAGACCTTGAAAAGGATGCCAAAATTTGTGAGACGATAGTAAAGTAGCTTCCACCAACCACTGAAAGCAAGATTATATGAAACAATATTTTAACGATGCAATCTACGATAGACGATTGAACGATAATCGTCTGAATATTGTTTTTTAAGCACTTGCTTTGGAAGTTCAGAATTGTCAGCAGTACGAATATGCTACAACTCTCAATTCTGGTTTTGGTTTGAACTTAGGCTCCACAATCAAATTGGTCTCGTCTCGCTTAAGTCGGGAAAATTGTCATTTGAGTTCATTTTCAACGGCGCATCAGTATTCCGTTTGAACAATGTTTTGAATCTTTTCTCATATAATTCGTTGCAGTTAATTCGTTTTGAAAAAATGGCAAACGCAACACAATGCACGTAAGGTCGAGATTCGTGGAAAATAAAAAAGGAAACTGTAAAATGTAGGGAATTTTTCCTCGCTTGATAAAACCGAGGGTAAAGGTTAAATTCAAACTCAAGATGGGGATGAGTCGAACTCGGGTTTAAGTCAAAATGCCACAGTGTCTTAAATTTGAAAAAAATAAAAAATCAATAATTTTTGTAGCTTTTGTAGATTACAAGATTCTTATTCATCATATTCAAAATTTTTTTTAAATTGGCAGGCAATTCCACAAAAATCTAGGAGTTTCGCTAAAATCCGTAAACCAATTCTGATCGTCCTCAACCTTTAGAAAGTAATTGGCCTCTATCACAATTGACCTCTAGAAAAGCGGCCATATAGTAATGAATGTTTTGCCACGAAATTTGTTACTATTAATAGCAAAGTTCAAAAATTTGTTGCAGAACATTCATCACGAAAATGTTTTAGGCCTTTCTTTTTTTTCGGCGTGTTTGTCAATGAAATAGAAAGTAGTTAGTCTAATGAATGAAATTTATCGATGAACATTAGGTAGGTTCTTTTTTTCTTCTCAACAATCAAACCAAAAAACAAAGCTTGAGCTCCTTATCACGTAACTGGTTCATTATTCTTTTTTGCATATATTTATGTAAGTCATACAAAGTCAACAGGAACTAGTACCACCCATAAGTTTGTGAAACTCTTCTTATATCGATTCTATCACCAGATCCCAGATGTACATCTGAAAAATGAAGGGTTGATAAACTTCGTACACTGACAATTCATCAACATTATGTTCCTGAGGTTATAAAAAAACCTTTTCTTCTTTTCCTGATTTTTTTTTTCTCAAACTCACACAATACCTACACAAACTACAAAACATGCACTGTTCTATTAATTGGAAATTTTCAATACCTTTCTGCCCAAGTTCGCTTGACTAGGCTATTGTTTAGGTTTTGCTATTCAAGTTGTTTAGTAACAGGAAATGCAATGCCATGAATAAAAAATATTTGTATGAACTTTCAATAACAAAACTAGGAACACATCTCTCCTGTTGCTGAGGAGCAATTGTTTTCAATTCAGACACTCGTCTTACTTTGAAGTAGGTACTTTTGTTGTTGGTTTCTAAAAACAATTAAATGCTCGAAGCGAAGTAAAACGTTCTACGTTCATGTTACCTTAAAGTTTTCCCATACATTTCATCGTTTTCATTAAAAAAACACAACTCTCTGAATGTGCATTGATTTGAAAAGTAAAAACAAAGAAGAAGAAAAAAATTGTCACAAACATTAAACAAAAATGAAATATACCACCAATCAATTTGTACAAACAGTGATTACAACACTTTTGTTTAAACTTTGTTCTTCATACTTACAGAATGGAAATATTTACCATAAATTTATGAATGGAGGTTGGAGATATTATAGTCTTTAGGGCGGATCGATACTTGAAAAGTTTCTCTTCGGTTTCACGTGAAAGGATAATTAAAAATGAAACACGGATAGCTTTCATTTAAATTCAATGATTGCCGCCTTGTTATTGACATAGTAAAGAGGGGAACAATTTTGTTGTGTTGAAATATTCATGAAGGACATAGTAAAGTTATTGAACCTGACGTTAACATTGCCTTTAACTATCCCTTCCTTGCTCACTTTATCGATTTTATGAATTCATGAGTGTGCAGTGGCAAGGTATTTTCATTTATTTTAATGGTTGCGTAAATGGGTTGGTTCATAAATCATGTGTTTTTCTAGCAATTTCTTAAGTTTTCTTTTGTATTGCTACACCAGTAAAGGATAATCACTTGGGCACCTTGTGAAGGGAAATATTTGTTTCGATAAATAATTCCCTTCCACTTGAAATGAGTATGGTATTTTTGCTATAGGAAATACCTAGCTACCATATCATTTGATTTTTTGTTGATGACAAATCAATATTTTTTATTTTTTTTTATTTTATGCTTAGTTATTGGCACAGTGTTTTCGAAAAGGCTTTTTACTGATATGAACAAAATTGAAGAAATATTAGTCATCACTTTTGGTAGTCGGCGGGAGTTGGTATTTGTTGGAGGGAAACTTCGTTCAATTGTGTAAAACTATCTAAATTTGGTACATTGACTTAAATAGAAGTCAAAATAGTGAGTCTATGGCCACAGCCATCTTTTCCTATTGTGAAATCTATCAGTCTTCAAGACCTCAGATCTGATTTTATATAAAACATAAGACTTGGGATTAATATTTTCAATAAGACTGCTGTTACTTACTGGGTATGCTCATTCCACAGTATTTCCACCGACGCCGCGAGTCTGAAAATTGGAAGGGTTTTCAACACGAAAGAATATTAAGAGTGCTTGGGTTTCAAAAACACTTCTATCTTATCTACACATTTGTAAGGAAAACGAAATTTTCATATTCAAGACACTTTACTTTGAAAGGATATTGGCAAACGTTTTGATGGAACGTTACGGCCCTACAAAATGTCAGTCAAAAATAGTCGCAACATTTTCTTTTGGAATAGGCAAAAAACCAAATAGTTGGTGATTTGATTGGACTAAAAAGTTTTTAGATTACTCAACACTCTATATCGTCGGCGACAGTGCGGGACCTTATAACTGCAAATTTTAGTAAAAATATTTTTTTTTTTATCAAAATGGTTTTATGACGTATCACGCCATCTACTGATGGCAGAGTAAACTAATTTTTATGTGAATTTGGTCGGTAAAGCAGTATTAGCAACGCTTTTAAGAAAGCTTCTTTGCATTTAGAAGGTCCTGCCTTTAGGGTTCAAAAACACCCAGTAGCAGAGAGCCGTGGAACGTGTTTTCGTAAAATACCGTTTGGTTGTGTGGTTAGTTTCTTCAAAACATTTTCGACATGCTTCGGAAGACCCGAGGAACCCACCTTAGGAATTTTCTTTCTATCCCAGTGGATTTTTGTTTTAGTTTCGAACATTGAAGTCTATGCCAAAATCATTTTCTTTTCAACTTTGACTGTTTGAAAACTTCTTGAAAGCACTCTATGGGATCAAAATAAATTGAGAGACAAATAAGTAAGACACTAAAAGCAGACACGTTGGCGATATCCAGTATCAGTTCAGTGCTTTGTTCTGAACTAAAAAAGAAAAGCATTTTTATCAACCTTTGCCTTAGTCCTGTTGATTTTGAATTCGTGGAGCTTTATATCTAATTTCCACTCAGATCGTTACTCTTCATTGATTTATTTACCCAAATTGGAGCCTGTTAATCAACCCAACATCTTACGCTGATAATTTCGATTTCGAATGTTTTACAATTGAAGTTCGTTGAGCTCTTCCCATACTTTATTCTGCCAGATTAGTTTTTCCTCTTCGGCGGTTTTCCTGCAAGTTCTTCGGAAAATCTGTAGAGCCGGGACGTTAGTGTTCATCTGCTTTTCATTTACCAGCCTTCATAGTCTCGCTGTAACTCTTTTAGCTGTGTTTATGTCACGGTACAGTTAATATTGTTCCTTGTTCTATCCTTTTCACAGTTTTTCTTTATATACGGGACCAAAGATCATTTGGAGTATTTTTCTTTCGAAACTACTAAGGGTTTCTTCATTCGCTTTCGATAAGGCCCATGCTTCCGCTCCGTATAGCAGGACTGTGTTGATCAATAAAGGCTTACCTTGAATTTTCTAGAGAGAGCTTTATTTCTCAATTGCCTTCTTTACTCAAAGAAGCAACCAGCGGTTCTCAAGAGTAATTCTACGTTTGGTCTCCACACTGATGTTATTTTTCGTGTCTAAAGTGGATCCTATTTATCTATTCTATTTTTACTTTTGACACAATTTCAAATTGTAATATGAATGAGAGTACCTACCCAGAATCGGATTTGAAATCCTTCAACTTCTTGCGATTAAAACTTCCGAGTTTCGTTCAAGTCATTTAGAACTACGGAGAAGGTATCTGTTATTATATTATATTATGTTATAAAGTTATGTCTGCTTCTTCTTCGAAAGCTTGTTGCTTTCCTAATAGTCCAAAAAACGAAACAACTTCTTTTTTATCAAGTACTGCTTTGGTTGAAGCAAGGATTTTTTTTCACCTTGCGAAGTTGGTGGCATTGTTATTTTTTAAGGAATGCAGTGCGTCAGAAATATTTTTAATGTGAGCCAAAAATCAATCGCTTGCAGTTTTACGTTCACTTTCAACTGAACCTGGTTCAAGCTTAATTTTCAACTAACTCCGTTTCACAGTGTTTACGGGAACTCAGTTTAACTAAGCGAAATAGGACTTAATTGCTTAATTGCAGTTCATAATTTCAAAAGGTGGCGTCGTTTGTTAGAGTTTTGATGCTGTAGGTGTATCATCACTTAGGTTGCATTTCAAATTCTGCGTTGATGTTTGCTTGAAAGTTGTTTAGATTTTGAAAAACAAAGTTTTGATTCCTGAATGCAACATAATTAAAGAATAAAGTCGTTTCGAATGAGCTCAGTTCACGTGCCTCAAATGAACACTACAAAACCGAATCGATTATTAAATAAGTTTGTTTTTATTTCTTAGAATTTCTGTTAAAGCTCATTTGGGCTTTATTTCCTCCGCAGATAAGCCATTTCGTTATGAAATTATTTCGTATCTAGGTTGACCAGCAAAATCTCTAAACAAGTCTCGTCCATACTCGATAAAGGTCTATGATGTATCGAGATATATTTGTATGGGAACAATATGATTGTAATAACTGACTGTAATGAAATCAAGTTTTGGCTTTTCGTAAAAGGGTTTGAGATTTGCCTCTAATGTTGGTGCATCTTGGTGTAGACGATTTCTTTAAATTGTTCTAGACGAACATGGTTCGTGTATGATTCGTGTATGAAGTTTGCTTGTGATTGGGTTATTGCTGATGAAGTGCCGAACTTCCAGGTTTGTGTCGCTTTAGCTACAATTTTCTTTCCATTGAATTTTTACGCAGGTTTGAACCAATTTTTCCACTCACTACACGAACACTTCTGTCAGACCAGAAAACTGACCAAATATTTGGTATTGAATCAGACAATCGTTTACACTTCAAAGACAAACAAAACAGACACAAGTGCAAAATCATAGTTATCCATCAGAAACTCCTGTTGGAGAATTGTGAACGCAGGCTCCACTACTAGTCTCATTAAAAAAAGTGCTTGAAACTTCATTTCAATATGAATAAGGGGTGATTTTCGACTTATTTTATTGGAGAAACGTACCTTCAAATAAAAATAAGTTGTAACTCCATAAAATACATAACAAGTTATTGAAAATTGGTTATTTAGAAACCATTCCGGACGTTTTGTGGTAGCTGTCTTTGAAAGAATCAAGTAGGGTAAATAAGGCAGTAGTAACAGAGCCAAGAAAGCTGCATAGGATAATAAACCATTTGATCAAGGAGGGCATTTTCTTACGTTGCACAAAAAAATGTCCACGTCAAGCATTACACTGCAAAACAGTTTCTGCAACTAGATTTCTGCAGTACGAGCTTTTTTAATGAAATCACACACAATACGAAAATTATTACTCAAAAATTGCCCCAGTTTCCTAGGTGACACTTTAACTCAAGTTCAGCTGAAGTTGAACTTTAGTCGAAATTTTAAATTCAACTCGTTTCGTTTCACTAAATTAATCTGAATGAACTAAAAAGGACTTCAATTCATCGAAATTTAGTTAAATTTAATGAATGCACGTTGACATGTCTGCACTTTGTTTTCTACATTTTGGTTTAAAGTATACATAATATGTAGTTTGGAGTGCATAAATAAACTAAATTTCAACTTTAAGCACACCCTGTGAAGAACGAAATAAAAATTAAAAAAAAAAAAAAATAGAACTCAATTTTAAATCAAACGTAGAGTTTTCAATTATACTGTGAGAGTGTCATTTTTAGCAATCGATGAGCATTTAATTAATTAAATTAATTAACTCATTACATTACTGAGTCTTTGAACTTTTTTTAGTTTTCAACAATTTTTTAATTGTATGTTCTGTTCCCAATATAGAGGGTTCACACTTAAACACTTTTAAAAAAGGCTTTAAGTGAAGGGACAATATTTCGCAGATGTCAACACAAGCTTTTTTTCTTGGATTCATGGCTTCCAAATATTTTTGAAATATCTACCCGACCGACGAGTTGTATAAGTTAGATATTCTTTGCGAATATGATTAAAAACATTTACGAAAAATTTAAAGTCTTTCTGAACGCACAGCTGTTTGACAATCGTTTGAGTGTGGCTACAAAATCGTTTATGTTTAAAAGGAAGAATAGACTTTCGAGTTTCATTAAAATGTATGAAGCATAAGAAAGCGCAAAAGTGTTGGACACTGTGCAGGTACTTCCAGTCTGCACCATCACTACCTCCATCATCATCATCACTACTTTGGTTCAGCGAGTAGCCGACTAGAGGATGAAAGAGCATCAAGTTTCTCATGCCTAAATCCTATTTCAAAATGTAGTCAGGTCATTCTTGAGCTGAACACTTCTATAGTTTCTGCTTTCGACTTTTTTTATATCTCCGGCGGCGTCGGACGGTTATCTACAACCGCTTCCTGAGTTTGAGCAATTTTATTATAAACTGTTATTGGGGTCGAATTACCGTATCAGTGATCGAGTGAGTGAGTGCTATTTTTCCTTCAAAATTCGCTCTATATTGCACGACACCAGTCTGTTGTTAATTTATCGACTTCAATTCTATCAAATACTGGTAAAAGAATATCAAATTGTGGCACTAAAGTACTTGCTAGAAGTGATGCCGAAATTACAGAACTCGGTCACGTATTACTCGATCACGCGTGCGGTTATTCGGCCCCTTTTTTTGTTTAATCGATTTCTTTATCTTTTTTGACTTTTAAACTCAATCAAAGGATTCTAAAAATAAGAACTACGCCTACAAATTGGTTTTCAGTTTCCAAAGATGCACAAACTAATCTGTTGATCGGTGCAGCCATCTTCATTCTGTATGTTAGAAAATTGGATAATGAAAAGGTTGTAATTGAACCGAATTGAATTGAATTATTGCACCGATGACCTATGTAGAGGATGCAATGACGAAGATGAACACGAGGATACAACTCGCTTCCTTTGTCAATGCCCAGCACTCTGCCATATTGGGAAAAAATTTCTAGGCAATTACTTTTTCAATGAACTAGAAGAATTATCAGACGCTTCAAAAAGCAGCCTGTTAAACTTCACTAAGGCCACAAAATGGCTAAATACCGACCAGACATAAACTCATAGGTTTCTAGGACGTTACAATACGTCAGGGTATCACAATGGATCTACATTGATCTAAGTGTGACGGAAATAAGATCAACCGTCAGCCCATTCTACCTAACCTAACCTAAAGGTTGTAAACCTGAATTGTTCCCTTATGGCCAGTTTCGGGGTGAAAGTGGTGGTGTTTTCAACAATAATCAATTTTGTTGTGATCATTTATGCCATAAAATGAGTTTATTTTGAACTCCCATATTCTGCTGTTTAAACTTCAGTTAAATGGTTAAAAACATTTTCGGAGCCTACAAGTGCAACCAAATGCGCACAGTGACAAAATACGTGAAATAAAAATGAAGAAATAATGAAGCTTTGCTGTAGTCGGATGAGGACGTTAACTAAAATAAGACTTCAGCATTGACTTCAACTTTAAAAAAATTTGAGGGTCTTTCAGGCAAATGGGGATTCTTGTATTGCCTATCATGTCGTACAAACAACGTAAAATGATGCATAGTTACTACGTAGCTAATATTGAAATGATACAAAAAGCAAACAGACCAAAAATACTCCCAACATTCCTTTCGTCTCATTTTATTGCCATAGTGTAGCTCATTATGTCTCAATTTTGGTTTTTCTTCGTGTTTCCATTTCATGGAACCATTATTCAGTTTCCTCAGTGATACCGAAAACTTAACTGAAATTTAATTTCAGGATCAGTTAAATCTCTGTTTGAGCTCCGATTATGTTTGTTATTCAATTTAATCTTTCCAAAGCTATCATAACATCAAAAGAAATTAGTAAGAAAAATAAAAACATCAAGGAATTTACCCGCAACTGAGTTCCATCCATAAATTCAACGTAAAAGCCGCATCCGAATTTCAAAATAATTCTTTTTGCTTTTTACGTGGAAATTTAAAAAAATCTCTTCGTGACTAGATTTTTAATGCAAACATTAATGAAAATTAATTTTGGTTGCGGTAATGCGTTTATGTTTGTTTAGAAATTTATAGCCAGCGAATTTAAGTTGAAGTGGAAATGGTTTTCATAAATATAATGATTATTACTGGTGTAGGTGTTGTCATAATTTCTTAATTTGTTGGGTTGGTAATTTGATAAATATTCGACTGTAGTCTTGAACAGTGTTTAGTAAGGTACACATTTTTTTGGCTTTTGTTGAGAACTAAGTAACTTCGTTGTAAAGATGACAGTATGTCGATTTCTTCGGTGTTTCTATTTCTTATATTTCCTAACAACATAATCAAATGCATATCGTCAATGTTATAACATCAGTCTCAATGGTTACGCCCATTTCCAAAATTTGGTTGCATTGCTCAATTTCCCCTCAATTTTCCTTCGAAGAATAAAGAGAACTATTGGAAAGTGCTCGGAAACAAGAAGAAGGAATGGGCCCTTTACGGTCCTTATAACGAGTAGCGTGTCGAACGTTTGACTAAAAGGAAATGTTTATACAAGGACAAGCATTTTATTGCCCAAAAACCAATATTTTTGACGTTCGCCAATGAAGAGAATGTTAGAAGGTAATTAATAAGATTCGTCTAAACGAGGTGTGCTCCAACTATCCCTTGATGCAGTCGAATCGCTAACCCTATAATAAGGCCCTACGTTAATATTTTTGGCGGCTCAGTGTCGGCAAGTGTAATTGCCAACTCAGTCGTTTTATGATAATCTTTGTCAAGTCCTGCGTCACACCTTGCTGCTGAGATCTGAGTAGCCGCTTGTGCCAGCCGTTTATCAGCTTGTGTAGACGACACCAAACAAGCTGCACTGACTGGGTCGCGCGTCGATTGTTTAACAGAGGCTGGCAAAGTTCAACATCTTCCTCTTTTGATAACAAGCGCAACGGATGCTAATACAAATTACAAAAATAAAAGTTTTCTTTAATTTATATCTTTATTTATTTTGGCAAAAGTCAAAGTTCGTATTGGTTCCCGCTACTATCTGCTGCATTGAGGCTAGCGAAAATGCTGGCTGATAAATAAACATTTTAACATACGTCGTCGGTAGGATTTTCCGAATAAATGCATCTTAAGTCAAAAAGACTTATGTCGAAGACATCTTCTTGGAATAACTGTCTATTGTAAGTAATTGTGAAGGAGGTTATTAGCCTGCTTACACCTTTATCTACCGTCACAACTCAAAGCAAAAGCAGCTTAGGTAGAGCAACCTCAATTCCTTAATTTTTATTTTTTTATATTTTTCATGCGCGGTCGTCGTTAATCGAAATGGCTTAAGTCGAAGAGTCGTAACTCGAATTGTGCCTGCATCTTTATCATTTAATTTTCAATGGCGCGATTTCGGTTCTCCTTGGCATCCTATTCTCTTAAGAATCACGCAATACTAAAAAGCTTACCTTTAACGTTTTCTGATTAAACGTGGTCCTTTGCAATATCTTTCGATGTAAGAAAGTGGTTGCTGATTGAACTCCAAAATGAAAACTCTTCAGCCAAAAAAGTCAATAATAAAAAATCTTATGTAAATAGTTGAATAACTATAGCTGGTTCATTGTTGGAATAACTCTAGTCAGCAGAAGGATACATAATCGAAAATCATTAAAAAGACAAAAGGTTATTTTTCATTTTAGACCAGCACCAGGATCCTTTTTAAATATTTTTTTTATATATTATTATGTCTTTCATGGGGAAAGTTACATCGGATTATAACACTTGATGATTAAAAATAATTATCAGAGCATTCACTAAAGTAGATAGATAAATAAATATACCCAGCAACTTATTTCATTTGGCATGCTGTACCTTTACTCAAACGTATTAAAAGGCACAGCAGTTGCTACTCAAACAAATTAAATTGCTCGCAGCTTTTTAAAAGTCAGTCACTGTAGTGAGCCGCAGACTGTAGTTAAAACGGAAGCTTTGATAAAGAGTTTTCAAAGGGAATCCATAGCAACACATATTTGTTTTGCGGTTCTGGGGCATGCCAAAGCTATATCTTGTGTCTTTTCAACATCAATGTTCTTTTTCAAAAGCTTGTAATCTCTGCACCTGCATTTGAGTGCTCTGGTAACTGATTGATATTTTTTTTCTTTGATGTAAAGCCCATTTCTTTTATGTTGAATTGTTTTAAGTACATTTTTTTTTATTATTAAAACCAAGTGAAAAATACAAACCACAAGCGATTTCCACTACAACTCACGACAGTTCAACACCAGTGTTTGTAGCAAATTTAAAAAAATAAATAAACCGAATTCTTTTAAAACAGAGAATATCTAAAAATGAAATTTGTAACGAAAAAACAAAGAAATAAATCAATAATATTTTTACGAATGTATAAAGCTATTTTACGAAAGCAAATGGGCGACAGAAAACAAGAAAACAAGAACAAAAACTGCATTCAATAATAAAGAGTTTCAAAGGTTTGTAGCTATGCTATGTCGCTGAAAACGAAGTGGAGAATTTTGAAAGCAAAACAGAAAAATTATTAAAAAACAAAATAAAATGTCAACCATTCTTCCGCCTAGAAATCAGATAAAACACAAATAAATTTAAATTAAAAACAAAACAAAAAAAAATTCGCTGTAACACTTGTATTATATTTCAAGACAAAATAAAAAAGAAACAAACATTATAAGAAAAATCTGACTCAATGTAGACTAAATAAATATTCTCCAGACATGTAAGTTTAATAAAAAAAAAAACAAAATACAAAATAGCGATTAATTTAATTTTTATATTTTTGCATTTGTTTGTAGGTTATATGAATGAAAACAAAAGAAAAAAAAGCAAATAAGAAATAATAATTGTGAATTTTTGATTCCTATAATTCTAAGACAAAAAGCAAAGAAAAAACATGAAAAAAAAATACGAAAAAAACATGATTTTATTTTTGTATAAAATTTGCATTTTGTGTTTCTTATGTTTTCTATTTCTTGTAACATATTATGTAAGATGGTTTTTGTTTGTTTCTGTTTTTACTGTAGTTAAAACTAATAATGAAAAACAAAAAAACACATATTATACGTATTGATTAACATTTAACAAAAATAAAACCGGTAAATAAAAATATATAATTAATAATTTTTTTACAATATTATAAACGTAAGCTAATGATATATGATGATTATGTATATGGACAAAAACTAAATTCATATAAATTAGATAATGTATATGAAAAAAGAAAAAAAACAACAACAACCACAACAATGGAAATCATGAAAAACAACCCCGTTAGGATTAACCTACCTTTGTGTATAAAATTAAAAAAAAAAAAAAAAAAAAAAAAACAATAACATTTAAGGAAAATAAGAATTGTACCGAAATATGTGTGAAAGAAAATCGAGATGCGATGATTATATAAGGAAACCAAAGACTTTTTTTTTCTTTGAATAAAAAGGGAAAATAAAAAATTATTGAAAAAATTATTTAAAAAAAATTATTAATCTGTTGTTTCTTTTTCTTGAATTATTTTAATATGTGTTTAGGTTGTGGGAATGCGAAGTTGTCTATTTTTTTGGTTGGAAACAGTGTGCCACAAATTCGTCGATTTTCTTTGGCAATCAGGTAAGGCGATGTGATATGAATGTAACAGTCCTATAACTTTTTTGAATCGATACCCTTTCCTTGTTTTCAATTTACACAATATTCTGTTTGCAAATAATTAATTTATGGCGGAGGTGTTGCCCCCTATTACAAGGGATGCTTTGGTAACAATTTCGATAAAGTAACAAAGCGAAGAAAGAAGTTACATTGACGGCCACTGAACTTGTTAAAAATAAAAAAATAAAAATAAATAGGGTGATGAAATAGAGCGAGGTGCCCTAGGGCCTAGCTTTTCCACAACCATGCCTTGTGAGGGAATGGAGGGTACCTTCAATTTTTTTTGCCAGTTCCGAACGGTTAATCGAAAAAGCGCTTTTCATGGCAGTGAATTTATTAACGGAGGACTTGCCAGTTCTTCGAGAAAGGCGATACCTGTGGAAAAACATTTTTGGCCCTGTTGAGTTTTATACCAAGAAGCTCTGGGTTGACAGGCGGACAAACTAACCATCACGCCACGGGTACCACTGAATTTGTTTCCATTGATAAAGTTACTGACAAGTTCAATTTTTTTTTACTTAAAAGTTTAAAATTGTTATGGCGGGCCTTGTGACAGGGGTCACTAATTTCTTCAGAACCTGTAAGTATGCTTTTATGAGTTACTACTTTAAGGACACATTTTTGGAATTGAAATTCAGGCTTTAGAATGAGTAGTAGATTTAGAAACACAGTTGAAGTTTTATTTCAAATCGTTCTATTTGTTTGTATGTTTTTATTATCTTTTTTTTGAATGTCAAAGGAATTTAAAAATAAGAACATTAACTGGAACAGAGTATATGGAAGTATAGATAGTCTAATCAACTGCCTGAAACAACCTCTGATAGAAAATTAGAGATGGTGTCGTCTGTCATAGAACTTCTTTATTGAATTTCATTAGGTTTGTTCGTTGAAGCCCTAGAGTCGCCCTGGGGTCGCCACAAAGCGTTTTTTGCGAAATCTAAAGTCACCCTGAATGTCAAAATGAGTGTTTTTTGAGCCCTAAGGATGACCTAAGCTTTCCTCAACTCGCCATAGGTTTTTGTTGTGGCGAGTTGAGTGCTGTCAAATGGCATATTTTTTTTTTTAATGACAGAGATATGTGGTGATTTGTGGCTTATCGTTTTTTGAAGACAGGAAAACCCAGGTTTTTTTGACAACTCATAGGGCTGTCAAGAAAACCTGGGTCAACCCTGTGGAAAATTCCAACAAGCAAACCTATTGTTTCCTATTTTTTTTAGTGTATTCTTACTTCAATAGCAATAGCCCCGTACACACTATACAATTAGTTGGACAGACTTCGTTTGACAGATGTTGGATGGTCGGATGTAGTTTGCGTTCAGACTATCAAGCTTGTCGTCCAACTTTGTGTCACGTACCCTTCCACTCCGTCCAACTTCTAGTTTTCAAAAATATTTGAAAACCATCCAACAAGTTGGACAAGCAGTCGTATGAAGGGTTCACACTATCAAGCATTGGTCGTTCAAACCTAAGTCTGTCCAACTAATTGTACAGTGTGAACAGGGCTAATGCTGCTTTAGTAGAAGTTTTCTACGTTGTAACTTTCGTTTTCATTTGTTTAGTTTGACAAACAATTTAAATTTATTTATAAATCTCACTTACGATGGAAGCATTGCTTCCGAAATGTACATTCGAGGAAATATATTAAAAATGTTTTGACTGTTGAAAATTTTACTAATCTTTCACTTATTAGAAAAGAAACACTTTGATAATCTCAACTTTAAAACTCACACATTTTCCACTGTGAAAATGCTTTAAAGTACCGAATTTTTAACAAATTCTTTCAAGAGAAAAACTTTCACTTGATTGAGACACAGTCTTCCGTTCCAAAGTTAGTTCCTAGATCCTAGGTATAAAATGGCGTTATTTTGCTTTGGTTCGCTCTCTGTATTATCTACCCTGAGGTAAATAGTTGTAGAGACAAAAATACAGCGTAAATCAATTGCCAAGGCTGTCAGGGCCACCAGCCATTATCATAAGCAACATTAGAAGACTCAACAGTTAAAAAATAACTTTACAATAAATATCCGATTTCGTCTTTTGTTACTTCCGTTGAATTATTTATTAAAGCTGCCACCTGGCGACAAAGAGGACCATTATTGAAATTTGGTAGGCTTTCAAGACGTTAGGAATTATTAGTCTTTTAGTCTTTTAAATCTTTGAATTGCAAATAAAGTTTAACTATTTGAGCAGTGTTTTTCCCCTTTTTTCTTTTTTTCGTTGTTTTTACGAAAGTTTCCTAAATAAAAGCTTGTCTGATTTTTTCCTCAAATTTTATGGCTTTTAATAGAGTTACGCCATTGTATATCGAAACTATGATGAGGTCAAAAAGAGATTTAACAATAGGTGCGTTTTTATTGAGAACCTTATGGCTTGTGCAGTAATGTGTCTCAATAAAACGCTGTACTCACTAATTCAGCTTAATTCCATAAACACCATTTACCTGCCTTCCCTGTTGTTCACTCCTGAACACTGACTTGTATCTGTTCACTAATCTTTGTTCACTAATTGCAGTTTTTTTCCCACTTGCGATGTTTTGCGATCTTTTGCAAACCTGCATATAGATTCCCAATAAAACACGACTATTCTAATGCAAACTTAGCAATCGCTTTAATACACACAATGGTAAAACCAATAGCTAGGAACAGAGACTGCTGAGTTGGACTAGAAACAATAGTTTCGCCACCAGTCCAAAAGTCTACACAACCCTACTATAGTGCAATGGTTACGCAGAGCAACGTCTGGGCACAGCTTAAATCAACGTTTCCAGTCATTAAACTTGACGTAAGGATAAACTGCAACAGAAATGAAAACAATTCAATAAGGTTCTTATCTCGGATAAGTAAAAAGAGCAGTACCTAGAAGCGATGGTACGTATATTTCGATATTCCTAAAAGCATGCTATTACTTCTTAGAATCGTTGAGTTCACACAGTTCATTAGTGAATTAAAGATTCAAACACATTTTATATTTTTCCCTCAGATGTAAATTTCAGAAGGAATGCTTCCTTCTTCGCTATCGTTTCTGAACTTTGTGTGGCATGAAGGTATAAGCTTCAAACGTATCTAATTCTCACATCAACGATATTATCTCATTTTATGATGTTGCTTCTCTTTCAGCAAATGGGTAGCTGTTTTACTTTCGCCCATATGATTCTTGGATACTTTGGTTCTTAACCACCTTTGTTACTGACGATAAGTAGTGATGAATTTCTACTTCCAAAAAGCAGAATTTATATTTCCTTGCAGCTATAATCTTAATTTCCGTTCGTTCTTGTTTAAATTTGCCTAAAAATGCAAACAGCAAGGAATCTCAAATTGAACGAAACCACTGTTACATGAATCTTGTAACTTCACAAGATTTTTTAACAACAAAGAATAATAAAAAAATTTAGGAAAATAAGTTACTTAGATTTGTAAATGATCCCACCCCCAATCTATTATTTTTATGTTTAAGAAGTAAAAAATAGACCAGTATTCTGTGGGAAAACAAGTATCCTCCGAGTGACTTTATGTACAATCGTATATGAAGCTTACCCCCAACAGCGGTAAGATTTGCTTCGATTTATGAAAATGTCATGTATTTTCTGGGATATAACAAGCACTTTTGTTCCTTGCATGCATGGACAAGTATTGACTTATCTTAAAAAAAAAAACCATTAAAGAGGATCTAAAAAAACAGTGTAATGAACTGTTCTTACGATTTTGATCAAATCTAGTATTTTTTTTGCTGCAAATCCACATGGTGTGATTTGAACGGTTTTATAAATACGATGTTAATGTGTTTGCGAATAGTAAAGTAGCTGTCGTTCGGTCGCTCGATCGCTGCCAAAGCTACATGAAGCATTGTTTGAAGATATTGTTGGAAGACGAAAATTCATGCAACGCTCTTTAAATTTAACAGCACTCGAGAATCACCTCTTCAAATTCGATTCTTCAGTGTCAACTTTTCGGTTCTGAATGTAAATTCCAAGAAGAGTTCAAAATTTTGTTGCAGAAAAATTCTTTCAAATTTGGAAGTAGAACCCGATTATTTCTTCTGTAACTGTTTTCTGTAACCGTCAGCATTATTGTAGCCCATTTCACAAGCCCCGTCGTAACTTTTTCGGACTACGAATACCAAATAGAAAGGACTAAAAACTTCTTCGTAGGTATTGAATGTTTTGCAACAGATATTTAAAACTTATTAATTATTTTGTCAACAGTGACAAATTTAGTAACAAAAAATTCATGAAGTTTCCTTTTTGGCATTCGGCGTCCGAAATCGTTACACGAAGAAGCCTTGAGATAGGGGCCTGTATTTTGTCGCATAATAATACTTAATCAAATCAAGTTGCTCTACTTTAAATGCAATAGTTCGTATGAGAGTGTGGGCTCTCCACATTTTTTTGAGGCAATGTGGAGATTCGAAACAAAATTGCTTCGTAGAATGTATCATTTATTGTCCTTTTTTCCGTAGAGCTTGGAATTTGTTTCAGATTTTGATTTCAAAGTAAAAGTTCTTGAAGGCAATGATTTTAAAAGTGGAAGAGATTGGCGAAGAAGGCAATCAGAAAGCAAAAAGATGGTAATTTTCTAGTCACGTTGTAATAAATTCCTTTTTTTGGTAAATAAACTAATTGAATTTCGGGGTACGAAAGAGCTTTTAAACTTATTCGTAAAGTCTGCGTTTAGACGTCATTAAGAGGTAGCTTCAGAAATTTTTTTTTTTAAAGGAGGAGGCTTATACTAAACCTGAACACTGAGATCAGTAAACGGTCCGTTCTAGCAACCTTTTTTGTTTTACAACAGATGGAAATAAGGTGGTTGTCATTCCACTCATAACGTCATCTGCGACGCGGTGTCTGGAAGCAAGGCATCCGTCATGGGATTTGAACCCATGCGTCCGTCTCTCTACCACTTCCGTCCTCCAGACACATGCTTCGTCTTTGAATTGTTGAAGTTCAATCAAAACAACACAACCCTATACACTTTTCTTGCGTTTTTAAGGACATCCGTTGCTGATTTTCAGGGAAAAAGACTAAACTATTTGAAGTATTTTAAGAAGGGTTGAGCTCCTTGCTTATAAAAAATTTTTGAAAATCTTGATTGAATTTCAAGGACTTTGACTTCTGACTCTTGAATTTTGAGGTTTATGCATTTTCAACAGATGCCACCTCTTCTACACAATTTATTAATAAAATATTTCCCAAAAGCAGACAACAAATTGTATTTTCAAGGAAATGTCTACCCATCTATCAGCTTATAAATAGTAGCTTTTTAGTTTGTATCAAAAAGGTATCATTAAGCAATATAAACAGAAAACACAATACAAACATCTTCTTCTCTCCATAGACTGGACGACCGACCTATGGATTTTCTCTCATTTTCGTTGTGCAAAAATAGATTCAATTTAATCACATTAACCCTTTTTGGGTCTTTCCTCTGTCTTCTCTCAACATACATCTTTTTCAAAGTGAACTAGTAGGAGGGCCTACTCGTTCTCGTACTGACAAAAGTATACTCTAGCTCTAGCTGTCCTCATTGTCTATAAATAACTCCAGCCAGGCAGCGCACACATCATCATCATCCGGCGTTCTGTGTCTCATCATTTGTGTATTGGATAGATGGTAGTAGGGTATTGTGTTCTTAGGCATGATGCAGAGAGATAATAATCACATTCAACATGTCCGCTTTTGTATATCACACCCCACCCGCTCCCATGCCCACCTACTAGCAAAAGGATGTGCAAATTCTTTGAGCTCAATAATCTCATCGTATATCAAAGGATTATCGATTGGGATATTGGTCCTAAAAATTGATCCAATCCTCAATCTGTCTATAAATTTTATCTGTGAATTATTTTGCCTTCGAAGCAAAATTAATAATATTATTATTTTTTTTTTTTTTTTTGCGAAACGTGTGAATGAGCTGTGCTCATTGGAATTTCTCCAGGGTCACCCACTCTAGCCACTAATGATGCACAAAGCCCTGGTGTGTTGGAGGAACTTGATATACGAGTAACATCCCTGATGTGTGGAAGATTAGTAGGTGGCGATGTGAGTAACCGCAACTTGTACATACCATTGGAGAGGGGGGAAACATATTCACTTATATTTATGAAGCCAGAGTAGACAAAATATGACTATTATCAGTCAAGCAGACAACGAATTAAATAAACCTCACCTTGGAATATTTACTTTTAATGGGCTTATTACATCATTCCTTTGCCTCTTACAAGGTGATTCCTCATCAATTTCTTGGTTTCCTCTCTGGCTTCCTCTTGCTCGGGGATTAATGAATCTACCTCTGAAAACATGCTTTGCCCCACGTATAGTATTAATAGCTTTCTTTGTTATTCGACCTGAATTTATTTGTCGGCTATCCTTATTATACTGGCAAATATAGAGAGTTGTCCTTCGGCGGGCGTCGGTGTCGGTGGGTTTCTGTTTCTGATGGAATTTTTGCCCTCGAAGGCTCCTCCAAGTGACACCATAAAGACACGTAATTGATTTGAATCTCTTCTCGCACACAATAATTTCATTTGCAGAATAAATTAATTGACCGGATATTAATTAAATTAATGTCAAATGAGTGTCTCGTGTCTACCTACATCCAGATCTACATCTACTATAGTGGGCTGTGGGTGGGGACTGGGGAGGAAGGTGACGAAGTGGTGATGCGGAGAGGTGAAGTCGACACTTTGGCTTGGATGTTATTAGGCTAGTAGGTGAGGATAAATTTGATGGTGGAGTGAGCATTTTTCATGAGACACGTGCCAAATTTTTGGGATAAATTGGAAGACACACATATTATCAATTGAGATGTTACAGAAAAAGAAAAAAAAACTTACAAGGATTCATTGAGTATTCGGTAGGGAATGTTTAAGGAGACCGTCGTGATATGAACACTTAGAGATTTAAATTGGTGGCTCATTGGAGGGACTTTTGAATTTGAACTATCGAATTTGTTCGTTGTCCACAATTAGTTGGGATGTTTTTTGAAAAATGTGGTGAAGATTTGTGAGAAAATGCAGGTCAGTCGAAGGGGAAGTACTTTGCGGTGCCATCATTCTCTCCGAAGGATTCAAAGCTTAAGTCCGGCATTGGTGCTTTTGACGGATACAATCGTTAATACGAGACCTCAGTAAGGACCCCGATGGGCTAAACATTTTTTTTTTTTTCAATTCAATTCAATTCATTTTATTGCGGTGTACAAATAAGACATAGTCTTTTATAGTACCTACTATGTAACATTATGATTTTATACATTATAGTTGCATTACATTAAATTATTATATTAGATGTTAACAATGAGAAAAAGATAAGAAAATACTAAGTAGTAAAAAAGAAAAAGAAGAAAAAAGAAATTTTAATCACGTACTGAATACATTGTTTTTGTTTATCAAATAGACTGATTAAAATAGTTAAAAATGGCATTCTTAAATTTTGAAATTTCTACTATCTGTTTTATCGAAGTTGGTAAAGAGTTCCAGAGCTTAGTAACATATACAAAAAATAACCTGGATGAGTAAAGGAAAGTGTACGAAGGTAAAATTAAATTCATTGTCCTTGCAGACTGCGCAAAGCATAATTTTTCAAATAAGTATGAAGGTGCTTTTCTTTGTATTATTTTATGCAAGAAAATATAACATCTTGATTCAAAAAATTGATTGAAAGTGCATCCTAGTACAAGTTGATGGTAGTGAGAGACATGTTCGAATCTCCGCAAACAATAAATGTATCTTATAATATCATTAAAAGCGACAAGCAATTTACGCTGTGAATGAGAGTCCAACTTAGGGTAAAGAACTGAAGCGTAATCGAAGATAGGCAAGAGAAGCGATTTAGTGATTTTAATTTTTGTGTCAGTCGGTATAAGAGAAGAAAACATATTTAGTTTACGGAGACCAGCATATATACGACCAACAGATAAGTTAATATGATCAGTGGCAGAGAGGTATCGATTTATTTTAAAGCCTAGACTTGTGACACTAGCAGAGAATTCAAGTTTAAATTCAGATAAAAGTATAGCTGGCAGATTATTTGTATCGAACTTGCGTTTGGAAATTGCAATTATTTGTGATTTGCCTGGATTGAGCATAAGATCGTTACTCAGAGACCAAGCATGGATCTCATTCAAATCCTCATTCATTCTACAAGCCAGATCCTCCAATAAGTTGAACCGTTGCGAGATGTAAATTTGAACATCATCCGCGTATAGATGAACCATTACATTCTTGCAAACATATGGCAAGTCATTAATGAACATGCAAAAAAAAATTGGACCCAAAATTGAACCTTGTGGCACGCCAGTAAGCAAATGGATGGATTCAGAAAATAAATTGCCAACTTTTACTTTTTGAGTACGATGATGTAAATAGTCTTGAATGAGGCGCACTGATCTATCACTAAAGCCAAAATACAATTTAAGCTTTTTACATAGAAAACTATGATTAACTCGGTCAAAGGCTTTAGTAAAATCGAGCAGGCACAGGAGCGTAAGCTTTTCTTGATCATACTCAATGCGGATATCGTCAAGGACTTTTACCATAGCTGAAGAACAGCTGTGTTCAGCACGAAAACCCGACTGCACCGGAGAGAACAGTTCACGAATTCGCATGTGGTTTGAAATCTGACTGGATAAGATTTTTTCAAAGATCTTAGAGAGGCAAGGCAGCAAACTAATGGGACGGAAATCAGAAACTCCAGAGGGATTGTTCTTTTTAGGCACAGGAATAACAATAGCGCGTTTCCAACATTGTGGAAATGAGGATGACGTGATGCAAAAGTTAATTATGTGTGTAAGTGTGGGTATAATAAAGGGTAAGACAATTTTTATAAACCGAATTGGAATTCCATCTTCACCAACAGCATTGGAACTAATGGAAAGAACGTTTCTGATCAGATCATTCTCAGATATGACTTCAAAGTCAAACTCTGAGGGAGGTTCGTAAATAGCAGAGTTGTTCACTGTGAAGCTTGATGAGGGTAGGTTGCTGGTGATAAATCCTGTATTGAGATCGTTAGGATGAGGAAAATCGCTAAAGATTACTTTTTTGCCAATATCAAACGAACGCAGATTATTCCAAAATTTACGAGAACTTTGAGCAGGGTTAAATTTTGAGAAATAATATCTTTTCTTGTTTCTTCGAGTTATAAATGAGGCTTGATTACGAGCTCGACAAAAATTCTCCCAGTTTAAAGACGTGGGAAGATGCTTCCACTTAGAATACAGTTTGCGCCGTTTTTTTATCGAATTTAAAACTTCTGAAGTGAACCATGGGCAGTTCGTATTGCTGATAGCAACAGTTTTCAAAGGAACATGTTTTTCATAAAGCTCAAGCAGAAATTGTTGAAATAAGATAACTTTCTCATTAACGTTATATAAACCATGACACAGGTAAAACGGACAATTGAAGACGTCTTCTTGTAGTGCACAATAGTTCACAGATTTGTAATCACGAAATTGAAAGGAAGAAGGGGACGAGACATTATTAAAATCAATATTATATGTACAAAACAACAAATCATGGTCAGATAAACCTTCAAGGGATAGCTGGTCAGATAAAAGAACGTTATTTAAGTCAGAAACTATCATAAATCAAGAAGGCTTGGGTTAGAATTAGGTCCGAAACGAGTAGCATAGGAGTTTACCACAGAAAGTCCAGAGGCTGAAATTTCGTCCAAAAGTTGGCTTGCTCTTGTGTCAGATAGAAATAAATCTGCGTTGAAGTCACCGCAGACAATTATATTTTCATAGACCGCCGTAAATTCTCTAAGAATTGAGAAAAGAGGCTCAGAAGAAAGACTTCGGTTGGGATTATAAGCAACACTTAACAAGCATTTTATGTTCGTATCATAAACCTCAACAATCAAAAACTCAATGCCGCTGGTATCAGAAGAGGATATAATTTTTACATTTAAACCAATCTTGTAGTAGATAGCAATGCCACCCCCAAAAGTATTAGTTTCTCTATCATTGCGTAAAAGCCTATAGCCAGGAATCAGATACAAACTATCAGAAATTAGAGGTTTGAACCATGTCTCTGTTACGCAAATAACATCAACTCCCGATGCGTCAATTACATGCTTTAAAAAATCTAGTTTTTCTAAATTTAAACTTCGCGCATTCAAACAACAAACAGAAAATCCCTCACGGGCGTTAGAGAGTATTTTAAGCATAGTCTTAGTACAGATTTCTAAACCTACAGACATAATAAAACAGATAGTATTACAAACAGTGAGACTAAAAATAGAAAATTTAGATTAAAAAAAGAAAAAAAAAAAAAAAAAGAAAGAAAGTAAAAAAGTAATAAATTAAATTAGCAAATTAAATAACCAATTAACATGAATCAATAAAGATCTGCTGCCGTCAACACTGGTCCGGTTGAGTAGTAGTAGTAGTATTAGTAGTAGTAGTAGAAAAAGTACTGACATCAATTTTGAACTCTACGTCATCTCTGCTTTTCTTGACATAAACAAACCCATTTTTAGTTCTCACAGAGAAAAGAATTCCCTCTCGACGTAGTTTAATAGCGTGTCTCAATAAAGAGCTGCGTCGTGTGTTCCACTAAGACAGTGTCCTGTAGGATCATCGCACTTATGGGTTTTCTGTTGAGAGAGACCAAGCCGTTCGACCGCTTAAGGCCTAACTTGGGTCAAACTTGTTTAGTTACGTTACACGTTAAATTGATTGCAGATTAGTTTTCTTGTATGCGTCCTGCTTGAACAAGAAATTGTATGCACCGATTGGTATGCCCACACTGCCCGTTATAGGCGAGAAGGGGAAAAGTTTTCCGTCTCTTGCGAGTTCATCTATTTTGAGTTTCTTGGAGTGTCCCTATGCCCCGCCACCCAGCACAGGTGAATGTTTAACTGCGCTGATATCTCCCTGAGAGATGATCGGCAGTAAAAGGCTCATGGGAGATGATAGCGGATAGCGGCAAGAGACCCATTTCGGTAATATAGGACGGCTCCAAGATGTTATACTTCATTTGAGAAATATGCAGCCCTAATCAATCCCTGTTGTAACTCACTGTCCACAATCAGCTCCAATTAAAGCTATGTGGTTAAGCCGCCCATTAAACCACATAGATAACCAGAGGAGTTAATAGAACGCCACCCTGCGGCAGCCCTTACTTGTTCCTGTTGTGACTTACTGTTCACAATCGGCTTCAGAGAAAGCTCAGCTAAGACATCGGCAAATACGTGGTTCATTTAGCACTTCAAGTAGAGAGTCAACCTGCATGAAAAAGGAAGAGGTCAAAGAACGCCACCCTGCGGGCAGCCCTTATTTGTTGCTGATATTGCAAATGCGTGGTTCGTTTAGCACTTTGTGTAGTGAGTTAACCCGCTTAAAAAAAGAAGAGTTGACAGAACACCACCCTGCGGGCAGCCTTATTCATTCCTGTTGTAACTCTAACCACAATTCCCTTTGGTGATTATGGTATTAGAATTAGAATTAGATTTTTTTTAATCTACAACACCAATGACTCATCAACATCGTGGTCTCTGGCCGCATTGCACATAACATCAAAGCTTGAATTGCCAAAATTACTCTCTATGTGGATGAAAATGAGAACCGCGAAATCCTCCTTGTCGGATGCAACTGCCGCATATCTGTTCTCCGTCAGTAGTCATACTGCATTTGAGACAGAAAATGCACTTTCTTGAATTTGTGTACTTCCCACAGTATCGAAGAACTGTCACCAAGAATTTTTACCCAGTCAATAATGACACTGAACTCTACTCTACAAAATTCCACATGAGTTAAAAAAAAGACCCAAGAACGAGGCTCTTGTTCTGTGCTTATTGCTCAAGGAAACCTTTAAATGTATGCACACTTTTACAAAAACGTTCAAAATAAAACTAGAACTGAATTAAATTTCAACAAAAACCCAATAAATGCCACACAAATGACCTCTTAGAACTGTCATATAGCTTCGTCTCCTCTACACAAACTCTGCAAAATTAAATTTGTATTCCAACCCTCACGTTTATCAAAAAACATTCAACGAAAGTTATTGTGGAACAAAACTATCACCACTCCTAATCAAACTCAAATGACCTCAGAAAATGTCCATACTAGAATTCTAAGTACTGCACCATTTTACTCCCCAGAGGCATCATCATACATACATATTTATAAGCGAACCTACACACAAACATATAACAACACTGAATTTCATGTTTAAGTTATACCCACAACATCATTTCAAATATTCTAATAAAAATCCCTAGACCATCAACATAGAAAAAAAAGAACGAACAAAGTATGTATTCATATAAACTGCGGAAAAATTCAATTTGGAACCCTCTCAAAACCTCAAATTGATTCATAGCATACCAAACAGAACAAAAAGAAAATCGCACGGCCATCCATACAGTTGCAAGCTTATCTGCCACATGCCTTTATAACCATTTCCCGTGCTACTGATCCCAACTAACAAATCGACAAAAAAAAAAAAAAAAAAGAAACACTAACCAACCAACAACACTAAACCAAGAGAGAAAGCCACTGCAACACTATCAAAAAAATTGCCATCGATTTCCATCGATGTGTCCTTCAATATCACATTTGCATATAAATCACCAAACAAGCCAATATAGCGAAGAAAAGATACAAAAGAAAAAAAGAAAAAAAGAAGAGAGAGAGAAGAAAATCATAAAACCATACATCCAACTCCCAAATGAGGGAGCGGCAGCCTCCTCAAAGCTCATCGCACGGTTCCTACCTAGTACAACGCATTTGTGTATAGGCCCCCGAAGTCGTCATCCGTAGCCACCTCTACCAACACCATTTTCACCATCATCACCAGCACCACCCGCCTCCTTCACACATGCAAACCAGGGACACACATTCGAATATACTGAAATAATTCAGAGTTGGGGAATTTGAATATTATCATCCTATATCCGTCACATTAGCATAAATCTTGAAGCACCATCCCTCGGAAACTTCGTCACCAGCGTGTATCTTGATAGTCTTTTGGATGCTCGTTGTGTTTTTAGATTTGTAGGGGCAAAGATAGCAAGCGGAAGTACATGAATCGCGTCCTGATTGTAAATACATATCTACTTGCTCTTTTCTTTACTTTCTTTTTTTTTCTTGGGTTAGTAGGTGGTGTAGGTACATCTTGGTTGGTGAAAGAGCGCGAGGATGAGCCTTACGTATTTCATCGATCGTTTTTCTCCGGGTTTTTTTTTTTGTGTTTTTGGGTAAGATTCAAAAAGTATTTCAAAAGGAAATGAAATTTAGTCGAATCGTTTCACACAACATGTACGTTCCTACATGGGACGGAACGAACGTCTGGATATAAAACGGCGGGAAATAAAATCGCAGTAAAGAAATAACGGCTTTTAAAGGGGCCATCAAATACAAAATTATCCTTAAACAAATAAAAGGTACCCAGTTTTTTTTTTTTTTTTGTTTGCTTTGCTAGACAGGAAGCACGCACAGGTTGTTAAAAATAAATCAGCTTTCTTATTCCGTTGGGTTGAGTGGTTCTTCTGATGGGAATGTCCGGTTCACTCAATGGAGGACATAGAGATAATGCAAATAGGCAGGGGATGGTCATTAGATATTTAGAGTTTCAAATTAACCGAACCCATAATAAGGTAGAAGGTATCTTTATTGATTGCTGTTCTAACGAAAATGTTACCTAGTTGATAAGATAATGAAGGCAATCTTTTTTTTTCGAACCAATATACCTATTTACATGCAAATGACACTCACACTATAGACACCCGATGCAAATGTTGAAGTTTTCGGTAGGAAATTCTTTCGAGAAATAATTGGTTAATCGAGTTTAAGCTCAAGTTTCATGAAAAAAATGTTTGTAGGATATTAACAAGAAGGGAAATAATAATTGTAATTCAGTTTTGAAAAGAAACCGATGTTTGCAAAAGGTTCATGGAAGGAAACACTGAAATTTTAGCGTTTCGCAAAATAAGGTATCCCAAAGCTGTAATGTCTGGCAGTCATACTCCTTAAAAGAAGGTAAAGAGTCTTCGAAAAGGCTTAGCCAAAAATCAGTATTCAATCACAGCTCACGAATGAGTTTGAAACGAGACATATCTCTTGACCTCACCATATCAATAAGTCCCTAGGTATGGAGCAAAAGTGTTCATCCTTTGGATTTTTCTCTGGAAATCTAAATTTTAGTACTGAAAAAGTCAACTTAAAGGTGGCAACACCTGATATTTAATTGCACTATGTAAATAACTCAAATTACGAAAGCATAGACGCCATGGCCTGTTACACAAACCTACAAGTATTTGCGATACAATTGAATAACGACAAGTGCCCTTTAAATGGCTTTTAACTTGTAGACTTGAAGCTTTGTGCTTTAGACCCCAGGACACGTAAGTAAGTCTTTATACAGTAGCTTCAGTACTTTACTGCAACTGGGGTCTGTAACACAGAGCCACAAGTCTACAAGTCAAGAGCCACTTGTAGGATAACGTTCATTACCCTTGTAGAAGGTCAAGGAAACTTGAAGCTTTTTGTTACAAAATTTTCTGACATAATTACAGAGCTTTTTTCCCATACCTCTGTGAAAACGGAGGTATAACATTTCTTTCGTCTTGTTCTGGTCATAATTCACATTTTGTTATAAGTACTTATAATTTAATGTTACAGGCACCTGATCGTTTCGAGATTCTATTCCTGCGGATCACAGATGTGACACAGAAAAGTTAACAACTTGTGAATCCTATCGCCGAAAGCAAAAATGAAGCTACGGATCACTGTCGCCAAACATATTTGCCTTAAGTACGCTGCCAGTCAAGCGACCCCTCGTGGTCCTACAATTTATTGATTTTTCATGACGTAAGTTGTTATTGCTATTGTCTGTTATTAAGTACCGTTATTTGAATAGCAATTGCAAATGAAGACTGGAGGAACCAATTTCAATTATCGTTTAATATCATATCATAAAACCTCCCCCCACCTGTGGTAAGGTAGTTAAAACACCTAATAACCTGCATCGTTGTCATTCCTTGAAGAGTTGAAAACAAAAACAAAAATACAAGAGGAACATGTCAGATGACGTCAAGATGTCACCATTTTTATTTTTGTTTTTTTTTTGTGAGTTGAGCTACTTTAAGCGGGTATTTCCATTTTTTGTAAATATCGTCCTTTGTATTGAAATAACTAAAAATGGTCGAATAAACCAGTTTTCATTAACATGTTATTTCTTTTCATCTGGCCTCCCCCCACCTGCGGTAGGGAGCTCTTTTTTTGCTAAAACGCTTAATAACTTGAGAATTCTAAAGGTCATTGGTTTTTTCAAAACCGCAGGAACTTTGAAAATGATTTTAGTAACTGATGGTTACTTCTCTTAACCAATCTTCAGGAAATTTCGTTACTTCCTTCAGTAAGAACATACAATTCTCTGCTGATTCGGAATTAATTTGATGCGAAACCGTTTTTCATGGTTATATTCCTGCTGCAAGATTTTCCAATTTCTCACGAAAGGCCATCTTTTTAATTCTCATCGAGATTTGAGCCCTGGCCTGCTAAAGTGCTACCCTACAACAATTTCTTCACTGATAGTACTAAGTAACTTAAGTTATTAAGAAATTAATGTTACTAGCTACAACTTATTTCGAATACAACAAATTTTGAACCGAAAGACCTTCTGGCATAGATACATTTCAATTTACATAACACGCGGAAGTAGAGAATGGACTCTTATTAAAAAAAAAAAGAATACAAAACAAACAAGCAAATGGTTTCCCTCTCTGTATATCTTGCTCTTATAGTTTGTGTCTCTATAATTTCCTTCGTCTAACACGTGCAAGTCCTTGTCGTGGAGCTCTAGTGTTACATTTCTGATGTTTTTTTGTTATGATTTCCTTCAGTAACAGCAGCGTCCATTCACTCTGAGGACCTGTGAGGGTCCTTCATTAAAAATGTTGATGTTAGTGGGTTGGGTAGCATGGGAATGCGTTGTATTCAACCTTTTCTCGTGTTTGCTGTGTGTCTTCCTTATTTATTATTATTATTCTTCTTTTCTTTCTTTCTTTATTACACTCTCACGAATAGTTTTCGTTGCAGGTTTCTTGTTTTGTTTTGTTTATTTTGTAAAATGTACCTGCGAAATTTGAGCGATTCGTATGAAATCACGTGTCTGCCTTCATGGTGCAAAATTACAACCATAATGATGTTACTGCCAACTGTCTGCAAGGAAGTAGTCAACGGTGCTTGGCTCGAGGACAAAATTATGTTTTTTTGTTTGTATTTATACAAAACCCACATAAATGTGCCATCCCTCGAGGATGCTGAAATTAACATGAATACTTTTGGTTAGTTAAATGAACTTTAAGCATAAGGTAGTAAAGTTAAAAATAGATATATTAATTAGTACAGAAAAGGATCTGATTTTTTAAAGTGGATATTTAAACACATCCTGGTTTTATATTTTTTCTATCAATCCTCTTTGAAAAAAAGTATATGTTTTTTTGTTTATTTGTCCCATGAAATGTTCCTGACTTCACATGCATTAGTGTACATGTGTTCGTACATTCGTACGTTTGAATTTTCCTACGATTGTACGCCTCAACGTCGTCGTCTGTAAGTTAATACGTTTAAACGTTCATGCGTTTGTACTTTTTTAAGTTCGTACGTTTTGTACATTCCCATGTAGGAGCGTTTGTACGTTCATACGTTTGTGCCTTCGTACATTCGTACGTTCTAATACTTTCAATTTCATTTGTTTGTGATTTCGTACACTTGTGCTTTAGTACTTTTGTGTCTTCATAAGTCTTAACGTTCGTACGTTTGTAAAGTCATTCTTTTATATGTTCTATTATTGTATCCGCGTTCGCATTTTGTACTTTGGTACGTTCGTACATTTGAACATTCGTACGTTTATACTTCGTACGTTTGTACGTTTGTAAATTCATTCGTTTATATGTTCTACAATTATTGTACGTTCTACGTTTTTTTTTCTCCAAGGTGTACTATACTTTTCATACCGACTGAAACTACAAAAGTTTCCCGCTGCTCTCCCCATTGGGACCACTTGCTCATTTCTTCGGGGGGAATCCGTGTCTAGGTGGTGGGTTCTAGTTACTCAACTTCCTCTTATTGTTTCTTTGTCTTCAGAATCTGCGTCAGATGCATGCTAATGCGCCTCAAACTTTCCTCGTCTCTCAGCATCTCTTAGATGATATTATTTGGGTTGAGTTCTCGTGCGTCGTCTGTCAGCGAATCTCCGTATTGGCACGATGAGCTTCTTCTTTTCCCAATCTTGTGCAGGAAAGCGTTGAAATACTTGTGTCCGCTGAGGAAATGTTTATCGCTTGTAACTTCTTTCGTTTGCAATTTCGTACGTTTTTGCTTTAGTACGTTTGTGTCTTCGTACGTTTGAAAAATCGATCGTCTATACTTTTGTACATTTGTTGATTCAGTCGTTTATTGTACGTTCTACGACTGCCTGCTCTGCATCTGCATTTTTTTTTACAATCGTACGTTCGTACATTCGTACGTTTTTACGTTTGTACCTGTGTTCGTTCGAAAGTTTGAAGGTTCACACCAGTATCTACATATCGATATCAAAGTATTCAACCAGGTAACGAGCGATCCATTCAACCACGTAAACAGCGATCCCATACCACCCAAACTGGTACGCCACCATGAATGACTACGTCATTGTCACATCGTATTTCCCTGATTTATGCACCTTCATAAAAGAGGCTTTTTTTGTGAATGACAAATGTGTACGGGTTAATTAATTGCATTTCTTATTTTAGCCTGCGCTTTAGGCGACTGCAATAAAATTTACCAATTGGATTTTTCACTGCGCCAAAAAAAAAGCCAACAACCCTTATAAACTTTAGGAAACTAAAAATTTCCAACTCTATATTTGTTCAACGATTAGGTCAAAGAATTGTCCAACTTTCGATTATCGAATCATCGGCAAGGACCTAGTTTTCATTGTGTTTTTATTTCCATCTTAAAACCAAAATAATTTCCCTCACATTCTGGCACAAAGAAAGAAAACCTGCCCACAGAGAATAACCACGAGGAACGAAGAACCAAAAATAAAAAAACATTTTTAAATGAAAGCACAACTTCTGGAAACAATTTCGGGGGGGAAAAGTCTACGAACGATGCGATGTACAAAAGGAATATATTTTCTTTTTCGAACCACGGTCAGGAGCAGAACACGGAGCAGGATAACTTTTCCAATGTGCATTGTACATTGTACAATGCTGGATGTAGACTCTTATCTTTTTATTTTAATTTATTTGGTTTTTTTTCTATTGTTCTCTCAATGTTTTCTTGTTCGTTTTGGGGTTAAACCTTTTATTATGTTTTGTTTTTTTTTTTTTTTTTGTTATTATTGGGTTAAAGAATTAGGCCACTAGTCAAAGGAAACACTTTCTCCGAACAAACTATTCTGGTGGTGATCTGTAGAAATAGCGGGGTTCTTTTATTTCATAAGTTTTGTGTCTGCTCTAGCATAAGAGTCAATGCTATGCAGCTTTGCAGGACTATCTATAGTTCCTTTAAATTTAGTGCAGAATCTTTTTTTTAAAGAAATAAGTAGTCATCCATCCTGCTGTGTATCACGTGAAAGAATTTGAAGGAAACGTGAAACGACTTCCATTACTCATAGATACACTCTTTACCTGAAACTCACTCATTTATAGATTCTTGATTAAGTTATAAACAAGTAGATAGTCAACGGGGTGTTGTGTAAGGTGCGAGGCAAAAGTTTAAATTAAAAACAATTTTCATTTTCTCTCACGATACGCGTGGGATTTTTTGCGATTCATCTTTTCAATCTGCTGTAAAGAGATAAGGCAAATCTTCAGTAAAAGAATGCGCAGGCGGTAGTTTTATCCTCGGAAATTAGAATCCCATGGTATAAAGATTTGCATTTAAAAACAAAAAAAAAAATTGAATAAAACTGCACTTCGTTCAAGAAATGCGACTTAAAGTTTTGAATAGGAAGTATTTGCTGATTTCCGTGTGCCGTAGAAGAAGTGGATTGAGTACTTAGTTTTTAATGAAGGGATTCTACGTTTGAGTGCTCAAAGTAGAGAAAAGTTTTGTAGAAAGTGTTTATTGGATTGAGTTGGACCTTAGCATGTTTTGTTCTTATATTAAAGACAAAGTAACTTTTGAATAATAAGATGAAAATGAAATGGGAAAGTAAACCAATTATTAATTTTAAACAATAACAGAAGGGTACGCATCTAACTGATGAGCCCATTGCCGTATCTGGGCGAAATGCAAATAGGAGTTGAAGTTGATCTACACGATCTTTCAACATTTCTATAAGAAATTTCTTTCTTTTTAGAATCCATATTTTTAAGTAAACCAAATTGTTATGGTTGCAGGATGACTTCAATAATTAAAATTAATATGTACCTTCAGGTTCAAACTGGTTCGAGGCTTCAAAACCTTGCAAAGTATTTTGGTCTATTTTACAAAAAAAAACTTGATTCACCTGCTCTATAACCACGAACTTTTCATTAGAACCTAAAAACTGAGGAAGTGGCTTCTATGGAAGCTAGAAAAACATACGAATGGAGCCACTTTTCATTCAATGGCTTAGTGGCTTAATGGCGTATGTGGTATCCGTGGCTCGATGGTTAGCATGCTTGCCGGTTACGCGAGAGGCTCGTGGTTCGAATCTCCACAAAAGCCGAAAATGTTTTCCAGGTGTATCGCCTTTCGTGAGTAATTGGCAAGTCCTCCGATGGTAAATTTACTGTCATGAAAAGCGCTTTTTCGATTAGCCATTCGGAATCGGCAGAAAATTGTTAGGCCCCCTTGATTTGTTTACAAGGCATGGTTGCGAGAATTGAGCTAGGCCTCAGGGCACCCCGTTCTGTTGCACCACTCTATTTATTTTTAGTTACACCATAAGTTGGATTTGTACAAAATTGAGGAGTAGGTATACTTTAAAAACAGAATAGAGACCAAGACATGTCCTGCCACTGGCTTGTCCCGCTAGAAAATCATAAAACAGCTCTAGAAACGCAAAACTACACTAACGGTAGGGATAGCGACGAACACAAAAAGATGAGAGAAATACGGAGAGTGCCTTTCATTGGATTATTGTAACATTTTCAACACACAGTGAGATCCTAGCCTCATTGTTCAAAACCTTTAAAGGATCAAATCAATTCGACTGGAAAAACTTGTAGCTTAAAGTTTTCCTCACTGTGGATATTGATACTGATTCTTCTTCTTCTTCCTTTTCCGACGTTAAGAGCATCATGATATCGAAAAGAGATCAAAACTCTCACACTCAACTTCACACTAGTGATCCGCTCTTGGGGTACCCGGTGTTGATCACAGAATTCGTGAGTGTTTTGGTCTGCCTTTGTTTTTCTTCCTTCGCGATCGTTCAAGATAGGATTCAGTTGTTGCTTTTTGATGGATCCTCTACCCTCAATGCTCTCCGACACGATGATCCCAAGGCTCAAAAATGCGTCAAAAATACACAGTCAACTTCCCTTCGGTTCAGGACTGGTCCGCTCTAGAATCTGCGCCAGGAAAGGATTGTTATAAAATATTCACATATGGTTCCAGAACCAATTATGGATCTGGCGCTGGTGCCTTTGTGGAGAACGACGACATACGACTGCACGCCACTTTGGGCTCATACGCATCTGTCTTTCAAGCGGAGGCGTATATGCTATTGAAATGGCTTTAAGCCGCGTTACGAACAATGGCTGCTATGTCTGCCAGGTTGCTCGTTAAGGGCTTCAATCAACGATTGGATCTGTCAAGAGCACAACCGTAGATAGAATGCCTCCATTGGGTGCAGACAGACAACGTTGGTAAGAAGACTGCAACATTTTTGCTATCCCGTAGCAGAAAAGAATGTTGAAAGCTTATTGGCGTTGTCAGCGGGCACTTTTCTCTTACCAATCATTTAAACGTGATGCCACGCTCTGTGAATCTTGTGGAGAAAATGAGGGAACGTCCTCTGTGAATGTCCTGCTTTTTCTCGCGCGAGGTTACAGATACTCGGCGCAGACATGGTGAGAGCTGGTAACCTAGACTCCTTATCATGGCATCGTCTTTTGGCTAATCTACGATCATCTGGAAAGCTATAACAAAAAGAAGGTCTGAGTGTTGGTATTTTAAAAACTAACAGGAAAAAAACCCTCACCATTGACTCCGTTTTCAGTCTTGCACTTCAAAAATAGTCTTTTCCTTCAAAGTAACCATAAATCATCCCTACAAACCCATAATTGGTTCCTTAAGAATTTCCGTCGTTTTAGAGAACATGGGCATGTCGCATTTTCTTCGCATCACTCATTGTTGTCTGAATAAAAAGGTTGACCTCTCTTTAGTTCCATTTATTTCTAGATTTGTACACTTCAACTGAAATTTTCTCAATAGCAAAATACAACACCGGAAATTTTCACGAAAACACTTTTCAACAAAAACGCCTTGAGAGTCCTCGAATCCTTTTTCGTTACTTCAACAGTAGTGAAATAAAATTAAAGAAAAAAAAAAAAGCTTAAATTGATATTCCAAGCGGAAAACATTTTAAGGAATATAAAATATAGCATACCCAAAATTCTTGCCTCTATTTTTCCACCAAAAAAGAGTAAAAAAAAAACTCGTATAGACGTCGTCGTTGTCGTCGTTGGCCCGAGAAAATAAATGTTCAGCCACAAAATCTATTCAAGTGCCAAATGACAACGCAAACAATAAAAAATTATTGTGCAAATAGCAAATAGAATGAGTGAATGAACAAAAAAGAGCACACACACTTAAAAGAGAAAAGGAAAAGAAGAAGAAAATATTCATAGAATGGCTTCCGCCACTTTGAATTTATTATAATATTCTTACGCCATCGCATCGGTCTCTGACGTGAATGTTTGTGTGTGTGTTTGACTGTTTGAACCTAGAAGTTTCACATATTTCATGCGGGCAACAGGAACATAACTCTTACATCCTATCCCACCCACCGAACGGCCGCCTCCGCTGGTAGTCCTAAAAACAATCAAAAAAATAACAAGACAGTGCGCAGGTGACTCCCTTCAGGACCAAGACAATATCCATCTCCGAATCAGCATTAAGTAGTAGAGCAGTGCTTACAGTTGAGGGTGATGGACCAGATAATTATACCGACCGGACGGCCGGCATCGGCATCACTTCGTTGCATAAATTCAACGTCTTAGGCGATATAAATTTATAATTCCCTTCGTTGAACAATGTTTGCACCTTTTCCCAGAAGCCGAAGCTTCTAGTTAATCTAGTGAAAGCAACCCACGCAGAAACAACGCGATCCATCGAGGAGTTCTCCTGAGGGAATAAATTCACTCAATGGAATTGCTCGAGAGGAAACTGCATATTTTAGCGTCAAGTTTTACTGAAGGAAAGTGTTTGTTTGAAGGAGTTTTCTGGTTCATTTTTTTCTTTCAAGCTGCAGTTTTTTTTAGCGGTAAGAAGTAGGCAGCCTCCGTTGTCAATTTCAGTCGCACTAACGGTAGGGCTCTATATCCTGCTGTGCGACTTATGTCCCCAGAGTGAATAAGGATTTTTCTTTAGTTTTTACTTTCTGTTTTCCTCCAACGACATTACACAGACGGAAGTTTCTTAGCGGCGAAGGCAATCATCAACAGTAATTTTTAGAAGTAAAACTCTTACTTCAACGTTTACTGAACAGAGAAATTTTATTGACTAAGAAGTGTTACAGACATCGTATCATAGAAACACAGAAAATGAAGGTACTTTGATTTGATCAAAATAAAATAATTTACAGCAAGTGTTTTTTTTGTCTACGTAAGAATTATTTTATCTAACAGTGCTCAGTAGCCTCTGTGAAGATGTTTGAAGACGCCAGGATCAGTAGCAATGAAGCAATTAACATACAGTGAGTATAAAATGCAGGGAAATGGACTACAGCATGCAGTGTACCCACCTCCAATAAACAGTTAAAAATTATAGACTTTCAATGTTCTGATTGATTGTTTTCAGTATACATTTCATGACGATGATGAGACGGTGACGTTCCGTTTGGAACAAACACGGATATATACAAATATTTGCGGGAAATTTTGGTTGGGTTTTCTATTGAAACCATTGCTATGCCTGGGCTACGAATATTGATTGCTTGAAATTGTTTGCCACGTCAGTTCTGGCCCTAAGGATATCCATTGTCCTTCCCAACGGTCGGTCGGATGGTAGCAGTTGTGGAAGGAATGAAAACAAATCGAATACCCACCTCAATCTGACACCCGGCAATTTTCTCAATTTTCTTCAAGAATCCCTTTTTTCCTGAATAACTCTGCCTTTACACCGCACCTTAGCACCTTTTCAAAGAGTAAAGCTCTCTCTTACTCTGTTTTTCTCCCTCTCTCTCTGAAGACTCCAAAAAAGGGACCCACTTATTGATCCAGGATTACGAGTTATATTTTCACGAAATATTCCACATCGGAGTATTCTTGAGGCAATTAATTTAAATGCGGCTCTGCCTGGCTAATTTTGTTGAATAAAGGTTGAATTATACTAAGGAATGGATATGGAGGAGCGTATCCTTTTTCCTCATTTTTCGTTGTCGTACGATACACGTGTTTTGGGAGAAAATATAGTTATACACCAACGCCGCCGCCGACGTCGATGCCAATACCAACACCATCACCCAAACTGGACACTTCGTTCTAAATGAATTTTGTTTGTAAGGTCGCTGCGTTGTTAATGTGTAATGTGGTCGATTTGACAATGTCGGAAGTAAATTGCTTGATTTTGGTTTTGTGCTCGCGAATTGGCCACGTTCGGTTCGGTATTTTAGGGGCTTGCGACTTAATAGAGTCATTTGTTTGCATTTTATTGGTAATTTATTTGGTCACCTTGGAATAGCTTTATGAGAAAATCATTTAGAAGGGTGGCAAACTTTGTTTTTTCTTCTTCCTCCTTTTTTTGTTTTGTTTTGACAACGAGGAAGTAAAATATGGTGTCTGTACTGAAGGTGATCCCTTGAGCTTTGGCAAATGTCAAAAGTCTAATGTGAGAACGTTTTTTTTTTTGTTAATTTGTAGAGTGAGTGGGTTTGTCGTTGGTCGGTGTGGCATGTTTGTCATAGACACTTTTGAATTATGTTATTTTGTTTTGTCGATTATGGACTAATTGGCTGTTGTTGTAACATTTTGTGATTGCGTTAATTTGGATAGTGACAAGCTAAGTAGAATGGCTTATACAGTATACAAATAGTGCTTTAGAGATGCGAGGATAATCGGAGCTGAGTGCTCTGTAGACTGTAGCGCATTGAGAAAATGATTCTAATAGGAAATAGAATACCTTGAGTTATCAGATCTATTAAAATAATGTCGACCTTTGACAAAATACCAACATGACATGAGTGTTATCATTACTGACATTACAGGAAAAGTAATGGGTTCGTGTCGAAAAAGACATCGATGTTTGAATCAAAACTAAAGTTGCGTGGTGGAGTAGAGTCCCGAAAAAGTTATTTGCAGTCCATCGCGTCCGTCGGTCTGCGTTCATGTTCCCATAGTGCAGTCCCAATTGACTGACGTAATCCCTTCCAAAATTGTTCATACCACTTTTTTATTCCCTTGAGTAGGAGACTGCTGAAGTTCGACTAATCGATTGATAAAAATAATATCTATTCAAAGAACACAAAAAAAAAAACCACAAAAAGTGTTGTAAGTAGACCAAGAATTTATGTGATGCCGTCGTATATGTTTTATGAATATGTGTTGAGGAGAAAAAAATTGTGGGATAAGGCCTTACAGTTAAACAGTTACAAAAAAGCATAAGGCCACAAAACATTAATTTTTTTGCTAAACCACGGTTCAGATCTAGCTGCTCCACAAGCTGTAGTTTCCACAATAGTTTCGGCTCCATTTTTTTTTTCAATCAATAGTTGAATTTATTTTTTCACTAAAAACTTCTTCATTAGTTTATAAAAATCCTTGCATACATTTCAGCAGAAATGGGTGAAGTCTGTCACTGCAGGTCCTTTACTCATTTTAATTTATTGGCAGTAATTTAACGAAAAACGATTTATCGTCGGGTTTTGGTACACAAATGGTCTTTCAAGCCTTCTTCTATTTGCTCCCTTTTTTTGACGTTTCGATCATTGCGATCTCGAAGGAATCACAACTGTGCCACAAGTGATCGTCCCATGAGACTTTACACGCTGGGACTGTACAGACAGAACCTCCTACAAAATTATCTTGGTAGCTTCGGACGAATATTGCAGAAATCATGATTCATCAGCGATGGAAGAAGTCAAATGTGGACCGACCACAATTTGGTTCTTTCAGTCTCGATCCTCGATACGCACTACAATGTCAGGATAAAACAGGGAGTACGAAAACCAATGTTCTAAATTACCTCAATTCTTTGATGCCCCAGATCACGAAGGACAAAATGGAGTTTAGCAAAATATATTTAAGATGCTAATATATGTAGCTGATGTAGCGAATATTGCAGAACCCTTATGAAGGTCTATCGCTATGAGAAAGTGAGAAGGGGGCGATGATTGATGATATCGCAGAATCGCGGTAAACGTTACAATTCTGTTGGAATCCCAGAAACAAAAAATAGTTTTTCCTCGTCAAACAAGCAAGTCTTCCGAGAGTATTTACTCTGCTGTGAAAAGCCCTTTCTATCTTAGTCCTTTGGAATTGGCATGAAATTGTTGGTCTTTGAAATGCGTCAGGCAGCTTTGTTGTTTTATTTATTTTCGTTGCAAGTAGATGTGTTATCAGGAAACTGTATCCAAATATCGAGGAAATTTTGTAACGAAGCGATCATCGTTCATGCTACCTGTTACTTATGGTTCCTTTTTGCTACCTAATACTTCATACCACAATGCACATCCGGAGTCGACAGTGCTGAATCACTAATGTACAATGTCCAATGTCTCATCGCCATACCACCCACACAACAGCAATAAGAATGCATGGATCACTAAAGTGTTTACCCACCGAGTATAACTCACAACCTAAATTTCATGGAAAAATCATATTCCTGCCGCCTACGATTAAAAGAAGCACTTCCTGAATACTGAACCTTTACTATCCTATTTCCATTTCCATTACATAAAAAACTACTACCAAAATTAATCGGAGGATTCATTGTAAAGGTGCCAAAGAAAGATGACCTCGTGAATTGTTGTGATGGGCGGACCTACGTTGATTTTGAATGAAACACAAAATAAATGAACAGGAATGCTTTTGCTCGACATAGAGAAAGCATTTGATTCAGTTTGGCATGAAGGTCTAGTTTACAAATTAATCAAATTTAAATTTCCAAATTTTTTGTGTAAGATTGTCCAAAGCTTTTTGTTAAATAGATGTTTCCAAGTTCATGTAAATTCTGGTGTTTCGAAAGTTAATTTTTTCAATTTTGGTGTTCCCCAAGGATCAGTCCTTGCGCCATCATTGTACAACATTTACACGTCTGATTTTCCTACACTACCTAACTGTGAATCAGCAATTTTTGCTGATGACACAGCAATTTATTCATCACATTCGTTTGCTCTCGATATCGAGAGGAATCTGAAAAATGCGATGGAGATCTTACAGAGGTACTACAATAAATGGAAAATAAAAGTCAATGAGGATAAACTGCAAGCCATCTTTTTCTCTCGAAAAAGAAAGCATTGCTATCTTCCAAGCGACTCTATTAATATAAGTGGAACTATTATACCATGGAAAGAATCCGTTAAATATCTTGGTGTTCATCTAGACTCTAAGCTTACTTTCAATCACCACGTAAAAAATGTTTTGCATAAAATAAGTCTATCCATTAAAATGCTCTACCCTTTTATAAATAGAAAATCACTACTCTCAACTGAAAACAAGATTGTTATATTCAAAGTTATTTTCCAATCTATATTATTGTATGGCTGCCCGGTTTGGGGCCAAGCTGCGAAATGTCACATAAAAAAACTGCAAATTTCACAGAACAAAGTTTTAAAAATGATGCTTGATTTGCCATGGCATTACTCTACCCAAGATTTGCACACAGTAACGAATGTTGAATTGATTTCTGATAGAATTAGTAAGCTTACAAATAATTTCAAAAATACCTGCGAGGTTTCAGAGAATCCGCTGGTTTCTGAATTATATCTGTGATACTTTAAGCAATGTTTCGTTTGCTTTATTACTGTTTATTAATGTTCTCTGTTTGTATAATTGTCGTTTACTTCATTATTAATTTATTTATTTATTTATTTATTTATTTATTTATTTATTGATTGATTTATTTATTTATTTATTTATTTATTTATTAATATATTTGTTTATTAATCTATTTATTTATATATTTATTTATTTATTTATTTATTTATTTATTTATTTATTTATTTATTTATTTATTTATTTATTTATTTATTTATTTATTTATTTATTTATTTATTTATATATTTAGATTTAATTATATTTCGATGTGTTCATTTATAAGTTTTTATTATTTATTTATTAATTTATTATTTTGCATGCACTTACCTATTTATTTTGTTGTTGTTACTCCTGTTATTTATTCAATTATCTATTTATAAAAAAAGATTGGAAATGTTTCCTATTGAATTGTTTATTTACTTAATTATCTATTTTGATATCCAAGTTCACCTAATACATTTAAACATTTACACATATTTACATTTATATGTACATATATGCGTATACAACACATGTTATGCATGCATGTATACGCATATATACTTTTTTTTTTTTTTTTTTGTGTTCTAATGAAGGTTTTAATCGTATTTTTCCTTCAATCAGCAATGTTATACTTCATTTAATTAATTTACCTTTCTAAAATAATGTCATAGTAGAAAGATATTGACTATCGAATCTCTATATGTAAAACGTGCGGTCACATCCTTTGTATAAAATTTATGGCGAAATAAAAGATTGAATTGAATTGAAACAAATTATTTAGAAAACTATTGTCATTACTTTTTATTGTGATAATACTGCTTTCGAGGATGCTGAGGCATAATTGTGGTTCTGTGACATTAATGTGTCGAATTATCTCATCCTTTAGCTCTTGAATTGTTGCTGGCTTATCGACGTACACCTTTTTTTTCAAATAAAATCAAAGCAAGAAGTCCAACGGTGTCAAATCACATGATCTTGGCGGCCAATTGACATTGACACCACGTGAGATAACACGGCCATTGAATTTGTTGCGCAAAAGAGCCATTGCTTCGTTAGCTGTGTGGCAAGTGGTTGAAACTACATATCTTTCACATCCATATATCTTCCAATTAGGGCCATAAAAGTTCGTTATAATCTCACAATAGCAGCACTCATTTTGGAAAAAATACTGTCTGATGATGCCGCCAGCCCATAAACTACACCAAACAGTGATTCTTTGTTTGTGCATTGGTTTTTCTACAATCACTCTTGGATTATCATCCGCCAAAATGTAGCAATTCTGCTTATCCACTGAGATGAAAATGTGCCTCATCACAGCAGATGATTTTCTTCGAAAATTGATCTTCCACTGTTGCCTTTTCTTGATACCTTCCTAATCATTGACAACGCTTGAAATGGTCAAGAGGCTTTAGTTCTTGAGTTGATTGCACCTTGTAAGCGTGTAAATGCAAATCTTTATGCATAATGTTCATCAACGACGAGCGTTAGAGGTGCAACTGTTGGGCACTACGACGAGATGAGGTAAACGGCTCTTCAGCCACACTATCGCCAACAGCAGCAATGTTTTCTGCAGTATGAGTTGTACAAGCATTTACTGGGGTTTTCACATCTACAGACCCGGTTTGCTAAAATTTTTGCATGATTTTTGCGATTGTACGCACATTTGGACGATTAAATTAAATCACGAATGCGCACGATAAGCACTTTGATTTCAACACCCATTTTCAATAAAAGCCTGAAAAACTTTAACGCGTTGCTCGATTGTGTATCTTTCAATGGTTCAAATTGGATTAGTCTGAAGTTGAGAAATGTCAAATGAAATGCATATTCAACATCGGCCCTTACAACCAGCCAGTTTTTCCAAAGCCATCATTTTTGGGCAGATTGTGGTTAAAAGCGCGAGGTTAGAATCAAGCGAGTCATCAAACTGACTTCCGCAGAGATCGATCTTGTGTTGATTATATCAGAGGCCTTGCATGTTGTTCTCCAGCAGCCTGCGAAATTTCAGTCATCTTTTTTTGAATTTTTAAATTCAGAATGCATTTGGAAATCAATTAACAATTTTTGGAAGTAAACCTCTATCAATTGGAAGACTACTGATTTATTACTTTTTGAAAATTGTTGCCATTATAAAAAAGTTTTGCATTCTGCAGCAACGCAAGCCGTTTTGTTTTGCAAATTGGGCAGCTTTTCAACTATTTTTTGAAATGCGACAGGCTAAGAGAGTTCTTTTCTTCAGCACAGTCTTTTTTCTGGTTGCGATAGAGGATTTATTGACGGCCATATTTGATACAGAGTAGAGACAGACGGCGTTTAACGAAAACCGCTCTGGTTCAAATGTTGAATCTAATGGACATCGACGAAATAATTCAATCACTGCCAACGAAAGTTGAGTCGAGCGGACGGAAGAAGTGCCCATTGGCTGGTCCACACATTAATATTCTGCGTATTATTCTGCAAGAGGTGCCAATCAAAGAAGTCGAAAACTTCAATTGTATTCATGTGTGGTAATGCGGATGAGAAAAAATAATGTTCGGAGCAGTTTAATACTCTGTTTTCAATTTTGAAACCAATCAACTTACGCACCAATTAAGATTTTTTGAATATGCTTGCGCAACTTAAAAGGTTTCTAGATTACCATCACTAGGAATCGATGCCTACGTCACATTCTTTAGTTTGCTAATTATTTCTTAGAAGGAATTATGGAGCAGGACACGTCAACAACGGTTGGTCGTCGATTTAAAAAAGTCTAAGTGGCTATGGAATTGTACCACACTGCGAAAAAAAACAACGATATTACGAAGCAGTCCTCATGGTGCAGGGACTGTTGGAAAAATCAAAAAACAAGGTGGAAAACGAATGTTTTAAGCACCATCAGAATAAACGCAGCTTCAGTAAAAATGCCTTGCTGAACGCCATGAAGGAAGTAGACAAGTTGCTGATGTGATACACCCCGATCGAGAATACAGGATGTTATTATAATGTCGGTTTTTGGCAAAACTTAACCCAATTTTTGACATACATCTTTAAAAAAAAAATTGGATTATGAAAGTCTGTTATTCATAAAGATGTGCACCTAATCCTCATGAACTCCCAAATAGTAATTTAATAAAACTAAGCTATTTTTTCAGTAAAGCAGTACTTGGCAATGAAACCTAATCATTTTCGGCATTCACAAAGGATGAAAAAACAAACTTTTAATTTTAATACCAAACAAAAATTCAAAGAGCTTCTTCAAACAGCCTCTGCATGCATCATTAGCAAATCTCTCTATTCTTTATTTAGCTTTGATTAAAGTGCAGTTTTCTTAAGATGGAGGAAGCCTGATTGGTTTCTTTCCGTTTACTTTCCCTTGTACAATACTTACTTCGACTGTGATTTTATATCACTCACGGCAAAGTAAAATCCACTCACAATTTCCTTTGACTTCAGTCCCATTGTGCACTGCACATAGCATTTAAGGCTTTCATCTCCCTTTTGACGAAAGAAACAGGTTAACATAAAAACAAAAGAAAAAAAAGGAAATGTCGGAAACCTTAAACCAGCCAAAAAATGAAAAAGCACAGAGGAACAATTTCACGCAGTAGGCATCAGTCATCAGAGAGCACGAACCAAAGGCAACCAAAGTAAAGGCTTTAGCCAGCTCCTTCTCCATCTCTGGCTTCATCCTTATTCTGCATTCAACGTCAACAATTTGCATGAGGAATTCGAAATGAAGGACTCCCTGAAAATGTAGAACGAAGAAACGAACACCTCTGACCCTTTGCCTAACCTCAATCCTCAGTCAGAGAACTTGTCCATCTGGGCTGATGCACCAACTGAATGTGCTCCGCTGCGAGCATGAAATGATGATGAAGATGATGAGCCAATTTTGGCTCTTAACCCTGCCATCCGAGTTGGCAGAGGGTTGAGTTCACTCTTTTCTGGTTTTGAATCTACTGTATACGAATACGGGCCAGCAACAACATAAAAAAAGATAAAACCCAAAGTAAAGGATAAAAGGAAAATGGAAGGTTTTGTACTGCGTCACGTTCATGGAAATGAAATGTCAATCCTGTTACTACCTTGTCGTGATTGTGGTTGCCTTTTTCCTCCGCAGAGCCTACACATTGACACTACACAGGTCGCTTTTGTTGATTGTCTGGGGCATGTGCAAATTTGGTGAAGTTGACATACGCGCTGTGTCAACCCCTTATACCAAACGAGAACCTGACAGACCTGTTAACACTGTTGTTCGTTCTTTAGGACCTCTTTTGGGCTGAAAAAAAGCTGTTTTGGTATTGCGAGTGATTGTTGCACGTGACTAGGAAAAGTTGTAAAAAAGGCCACTGCCTTAAGAAAATTCCTTCTTTTTATGTGTCCTCTTAAACATGACAATTAAAGAAAATGACACAATAACCTGTTTCTTTTATTGCAAGAAAAAAGAAACTCTTTCTTGAGTTCGAAAACAATATTAACTAACCCGTCTTGTTGTAGAGCTCTCATAATAATTAATTAGCATGACAATCTGTATACGCGAATGTTCTGTTTGTGTCACTTTGGTCAAAGAAAAGAACAACAGAGTTGTCACTTCCTTCCAAGTTCGTAACAACCAGTCACTCTGTCTAAAATCTTGTTTTTATGTTCTCTTTTTTTTCTATGCAAAACTTTTCAAAATCATGAGCACTTCACCATCTAACCCTTGCCTTGTCATTGTTCTGACGAATTTTTCTTCTTTTTTTTATTTTTGTTTTCTCTCTGCGACCGAAATCTAATTGCCCCCGTTTATGGAAAAAAGAGTGACAAACGCAGCAACAGGAAAATAAGCACACAAATGGTATTCATGTTCTCCTCTCGTATAGCCTTTTTCCGTATCAAAGGAGGATGTCTGTTTATACTCCAACGTCATACCCCAGGCTATACGTGAAGTGCAAAAAGAGCCACCAAAAAAAGGAAGAACGTATACCCTCTGGTCATTTCCAGAGCATGACAGCAACAGCAACAGCACTGACCTATTCTCTATTTCAGTTTAATTAATTTATCCATGAGCTACGCATCTTGCTTGAGGGTGAATTCATTAGAACATGAGTGGATTTATGTATTTCTAAGAGCCTAAGGGAATGCTTACGTTGGAGGCTATGGTCTGGTGATTATATGGATCGAAAACAAATTGTGTGTTTTGAAAGCTTGAAAAATTTTGTTTCTACTTTGTATTTTAACGGCTTAAAGCACATCTGTTGTAGTTTTAAGTGAGTATTTGTAAAATAAATATGCTGCGAACGAAAGAACCCCATCGCTGGATTATCCCTGTCGTTATGAGCTTCAGTCGAAGTCGCATATAAAATACAACCCTCTTGTTTGTAAAATTTCCCCACCAGCGGTAAGGTTTTTAGAGACTATTATTGATTCTAAAAGCGAAGCGCAACAGACAAAATCAAACATATTTCCGCTTAGAATTGGCCTTGCCATGACAGGAATGAGACTCGGATGTTTTGCCAAAAGGTAAAAGGATCCTGCCAGGCAAGACCCAAACTCAAGCCTGTAAAGACCAGCAGGAAAACATAGTAGTAGAGTCACAGTCGCTACTGAGGATCTGGACAGATCACTTCTGCAGACTGCTCAACAGCGATGAAGACACAAATTCCGAAGTTGGGCATTGCCCCATTCAGCTTGGACGATGATCGAGAACGCCGCCGCCGTCCTCCCGGCCTAGAAGAAGTTAAGTTTGCCATATGCAAGCTTAAATCAAATAAGACTCCAGATGCCTTGATGCCGAACTTTTCAAGGCAGCTGAAGATCGGTTGGGAAGGAGCATGCACCAGCTGATCTGAATGATATGGTCGGAAGAAAGAATTCCCGATGAATGGAACCTCAGTATCGTATGCCCAATCCTAAAGAAGGGAAACCCCCACAATTGCGCCAACTATAGATCTATATCTGCTGTAATATGTGAACGTCTGAGACCCCACGTCAACAACTTAATAAGTCCTTATCAATCTTGGAAAAAACCCGAGAATATAATATCGATATACACCATCCTTTTTTTAAATTTCAAGGCCGCTTACGACAGTATTTATAGAGACGAGCTGTACAGAGCCATATGTCTAGTTTTGGCATTCCTGCAAAGCTCGTATGACTATGCAGGACGACTTTGGAGATTTCACGCTACTCCGTCAAGGTTGGTATAGAACTCACCGAGACCTTTGATGTCGAAAAATGCTTTAGGTAAGGCGACAAACTGTCATGCGATTTCTTCAACATCATACTTGAAAATATTGTACAAAACTCAATCGTCAACACATCAGAGGAACAATCTTTCAAAAACCTGTACAATTACTTGCCTTATGAGGGCAAAACGAAGCTTATGTTGTCATCAAACAAGGACACAGAACATCGACGAATTGGACAAAATGTTACAATAGACAGACATAACTTCGAGGTAGTACAGGACTTCGTCTACCTAGGATCCGCTATAGACACGGAAAACAATATCAGTGCGGAGATAAAACGGAGAATAACTCTTGCCAACCGTTCCTTCTTTGGGCAATTGAGAAACAAAACCCTCTCCAGAAAAACCAAGGTAACCCTGTATAAGACCTTGATCATCGCAGTCCTGCTTAACGGCGCTGAAGCATGGACCTTATCGAAAGCGGACGAAGAAAACCTTGGTAGTTTCGAAAGAAAAATGCCCTATGACATGGGCATTTGGGCATAGCCAGAATAGTATACGCATCGCGAGGCTATGATGCGATGGTTGGGCCATGTAGAGCGGATGGAGCCAAACGCTCCGGCTCGACGGGTTTTCGAAAGCAAATTACAGGGAAATCGTGGAAGGGAAGACCTCGTCAAGTGGAAGAAGACCTCAACCGACTTAGAGTGCAAAACTGGAGAGAGCTCGCCCAAAATCGAAGTCGTTATAGAAGGATGTTGGTTGAGGCCCAGGTTCACCCCGAACTGTAATGCCCACCTAAGTAAGTACTAAGCACTGGCCTTGCACATTCCAAAACGAAAAATTGATCAAAATTTATCAATTTCTCTAAATAGTGCAGTGGTAGTAGGCTTTAAATTAATAAACTCAACCTGTATTCAAGGTGCTTCCGACGGAAATTTCTTTTAAAAGCATCACTTTTAATCATCTCGAAACAAAACAATGAATTTGTAAAGCAGGCCAATTTTTTTTTGATTTCCCTCTCCATTGGTAAGGGATTTTGGAATAGTAAATTACCTAATATAAGTAACGTAGCAGAAAAGTACACTAAGAAGTTGTTTAAGTATTCTAAATTGAAAGAATCTTCTGGGCGTAGTAAAACGGTTTGACTCCCACATCTCACTTCAATTCAGTCAGCCACTTTAATCTGAAGGTTTTTTTTTTTGCCATTCAACATGCTTTTATTTTATTTTATGTTTTCAATCTAAACCGCTTTCTTTCATGCTTTCATGTGGGCCTTACAATACATAAATGCGACCCTTCCTCGTAATAGGAGCATCGTAGTCTCAAAAAGATCACATCCTTCCCCCTTCTCTGTTTCACTAATACTACGCCCTTGCGAAACTCCCCAGATAAATGCGGCCCTGTTCTATGATAAATACCCTAACCAACTGACCGTCTTTCAGTTTCAAATAAATTAGGTAATCATTTGTATCGTTCCCATTTTGTTTCTATTTTTGTGCGCTCCCCTTATCCTTTTTAATACTGTCACTCTAGATCTAGATCCATCTTTATTTTATTTCCAGTTGTTTTCCACCAATTTACCCATTTTACGTTTGTCATTCTACTAAAATTATATACTCTCCTCCAATTCATCCACTCTGAGGTCTAAACAACCAAGACAAAGAAGAAGGAGAATCTCTTAAGAAAATGCAGGGGGTCGGGTGGTCGAGCGACCGTCGATGGTCGAGTAAGAGCTTTTGTTGTTCTTATTCCTAACTGCTGAGTTTTATATATATTTTGAATGAACTGGGCGCACGCGGTTGGAAAGGTAATAAATTTTTCAACTTAACAGAAGTAAATGGAAAAGAGTAATGAATCACTTACCTTTGGCAACATGGACCAAAAGGGAATGTATTTCTATGGATTCATTGAAGATGTTTACTTTTAATTTTAAATGATAAGACCAAATGGAGGTGCTCTAGTTATGGTCGCTATACTACACTTTGTTTTTTTGTGAATAAGAAAATCAGATTACCCACTTAGTTGTTGAGAAGAAAAGAGCACAGCAGAGAGTGGGGGAGCTTAGTGAAGGGGCACATACGAAATGGACAATGTGCCATGGTGAATAAGAAAAGTGTGCCAAAAGAAAGTTCCCAGCTTAGATAATAATCATCATCGTTTTGTGCTAGGGAAAAGTTGTATCTTAATATGAAAGCATTAGGGCAGCTGGATATCCATATACCTCCTACTACACCGTTATATGGAAGAAACCTTCATTTGGATTTGTTTGGATTTTAAATGGAGATGTAATTTAAGTGACATAATGGGACTGTTTTATGGGTTCTTTAACTGGGGAAGGTCATGTGACGGCGGGCGGTGGCGTCGTCTTAAGGTTTAATTTATTCACCGGTGATAACAGATATTCTTTGAATCATTCTTTTACTTTGAGCCAGAAGAGCAAATGTGGCCCTAAGGACTGCAAATAGGTAAGGTATACACTAAACAGTACCTTACCCTACATTCTTTATGTTTAAAATAAATTTTAATGCACAGTCGTTCGTTCTTTTTTTCCACTTTTTTCTTTTATAAAAGGTGAGGAGTTCTTCTCTGATGCTTGCTCGACTTGGTAAAAGAAAATTAAAATCAATTATTTACGTAGAATGGGTATTTTTTATGGGCGGTCTGTTAATTTGAATGTTCATTTGTGGTCGCAACTATATACGACGAGGAGTATAAATTGAGTTCATTAACGCTTTTTACGGCATAAATCTATTAACAGAACAGTTTATGGCTATCAAATGAGGTTTAATTGAGTTTTTCTTTCGATAAATCTAAAAAGCAATAAATTGTGTGATTTTATGGTCAATAATGTAAATATCCTCAAGAGTCTTGAATCGGAAAAGAGAGATTTATTTTGGATGAGGAACGATATGATGTCGTTGTGAATATAATCAATTCTCGCTAAGTAATAAAATATGAACCTTTGATGCTGATTAATTGTCACATCGGACAAAGTTTTTATTTGGCAATTTGTTCCCAAATGGCAATCCATCTGAGATTGTAGTCATTTCCTAAATTAACCGAGTTTCATCTAATTTTCTTTTTCACTTAAAATTGAAAAGTTAACTCTATTTTGATTTTGATGTGCACATGTAAAATTTCGTGGCTTCAGGGTTTGATGAAAGCCTTTATTTGAGATATGGAGAGGCAAATTGACATTACAACTCCAAGCAACTGATTAGTAGCTATACCTACTTCCAACTTCAAGAACCTTTTCACGACTATGAGTTAACTTTATCTGAATTTTTGAATACCCTGTCAGGATTTATGAGTACCTACCTTACAACGACCTCAAATCACTTAATTCAAAGCAACAACCTGTACTATCAATTGCTTCATAGTATTTCAATGTAATTATCTTGAACTTGCGAGTAATTTAACATGCTGAATTTATAGGTACCATTACTTCCAATTACTAACTTTATACAAGCCTTTGAGTATTCGATGAGCACTTCCAAACACGGTCAAGTACTCGGTTTTTCCCTCCTTCATTGCTTTATAGCATTATTTTAATTTCGAGGTGCTTGATAAAAACTTCCAAGTTCTTCAACACGACTTTCAAATAAATTTTAAGTACTTTGAATTGCCTTACCAAGACTTTAAATAACTTGACAAGTATTTTAAGATTCTTTACCATGGCCTCAAAGTACTTTAGGGAAATCTTTAGTACTATCAAGAACTTAGCTCTTTCAAGTTCTTGTAGGGATTTTTTAGTACTTTAGCAGATCATTTAAGCTCTAGACTAGTTTTTCTGACTACCTAAACAGCCAGTAATTCTAAGACTTTTACATGACTTGGTTTTTAGTAATTTAGCAGGTTATTCAAGCTTTCAACCAGTTTTCGGAAAACCTGAACAACTTCGACGAGCAATTGAATAGAATTCATTGCTAACTTATTCCTGTTCACTACTTCCAATCACTTGAAAGAACTTCCAAGTACTCGGCCAGTAATTCTTAGTTTTTTTATATGACTCTATTTTCAGTAATTTAGCATATCATTCTAGTTCTAAACCAGTTCTTCGGAGTACCTAAACAACTTTGACGAGCACTTGAGTTGAACTCATATAACTACCTAATTGATGTTCAATAGTTCCAATTCCTTGAAGGAACATCAAAGTACTTTGTGCTTTTCCATGACTCTTTTTTTAGTACTTAAGCTGATCATTCAAGTCCTAGACCAGTTGTTTTGAGTACCTAAACAGCTTTGACGAGGCCTTAATCAGTTGTTTTAACTACTTATTCCTGTTCACTACTTCCAATCACTTGAAAGAAATTCCAAGTACTCCGTCAATACTTTTAAGCACTTTTACATGACATTAAAGCACTTAACCAGGACCTCATACTACTGTACTTGGATGTACCTGTACTTGGCCAGCGCTTCTGACCCCACTAATTTGACTAGCTTCACTTAGCAGCTTTTGAGGTTGTAAAAGAATGTAATCTTATTGAAGTTTTTTAAAATCGTAAAGCGGATTGGATTAAAAATTCTGTACAGTGATTTCACTTTCAGAATTCCGCTTAAGGTTATGCAATTACCATCCGTAGCAACATTAAATGCATTCTTTGTATTGTTTTGTGTTCTTGGCATAGTTTTGCATTCCTTGCATAGTTTTGAATTCCCTCGATAGTTTTGTATTCCTTACATAGTTTTGCATAGTTTCGCATTTTTTGCAATGTTTTGCATTCCTTGCATAGTTTTGCATAATTTTGCATTCTTTGCATTGCCTTGCATTTCTTGCATAGTTTTGCATTCTTTGGATATTTTTTTATTCTTTGCAGGGCTTTTGCATTCCTTGCATAGTTTTGCATAATTTTGCATTCTTTGCATTGCCTTGCATTTCTTGCATAGTTTTGCATTCTTTGGATATTTTTTTATTCTTTGCAGGGCTTTTGCATTCCTTGCATAGTTTTGCATTCCTTGCATAGTGTTGCATTTTTTACATAGTTTTGGTGTTCGTTGCATTTTTTGTCACTCTTTGCATTCGTTGAAATTCTTTGCATTTTGTTGCACCCCTTAAATTTTTTTTGCTGGACCGGACATGATCCGGTCCTTAAATTGTATCGTTGCCATTTCAATGCTTCGTTTTCCTTCGCTTTAAACAATAATTTAATTTCTTTGCCACAATCGAATTTGAAATTTGCAAAAATTACAAAGAAAAGCAAAGATAGCTTGAATTTTAATGTTCAAACCCTGGTAATTGGCCGTCACTTTCAATTATTTGATCAGGACTTCCAAGAACAAGACCCTATAGATTAAATGTTAATAAATAGAAAGCACTCCTCCTTTCCTATTTGTAGATATGCAAAAACATAAATTTAATATCTTTAACAGATAGCTAAACCACATTCTCTCATCAACTGGTAGAGATGATCATGCTGAGGTTTTCCTCGATAAGCCCCATGAATGTAAATTAGAAAGAAGTTTATCTTTACAACCTACCATCTAAAAGCAATCCAGCGTCGTTAATTTTTATTTTATAATTTATAAAACGGAAAATCGACTTTTGAATACATTAACAGTACCTAAAAGCACTTAATTTTTTTTTTTTATGAAACGCACCTACCGTGTTTATCGAAGACTCTTAGGTTTCCCCTCATTTGATTCTGAGTGTATAGCCCAAGGCCGCTGCTATAAAATTATGTGAATCTCAGCAACTCCTACATTAATCATTATTTGCCAACACTTCACCTTGTAACACACTGTCCATAAAGCCATTCTCTCAGGATAAATACACAAACACAAATACAACAGCAAAAGAACCGGAAGCAAGGCAAGATTGAGCCAAAATGGATGAGGGTGGATGAAAAACGTAGAAGAAAGTAACTAGCTATGTATCTAATAGAATCTCAGATTTATTCAACAAATAAAACGCATCAAGTCAATTAAGCATTTTTACGAAGAGATAAATGAGGTGCCCTTCATACTCCTCAACAACACCAAGAAGCCCCCGCATACCCATACCCCATATTTCCGAAAGCCTAGAGGGCTAGATGTGAGCAAATAAACGAAAGCAAGCCACTTGTAAATTCTCTTGCTTTCGCATCGCACGAAATCTCATCCTCAGTTAGCACAGCTGCATGAGATTTTTGATTTTTAGATGGAATTGTGGCTTGCCTTCGAATTGATTTCAATTGAAATCAAATGATAGAAACAGAAGTATAGTAGTCGAAGAAGAAACATCTCTCTGGCAGCGATATTAGATAACGAGAAGGAAGAAAGGAAGCTGCTTCAACGCTTGGGGTTGGTGTTATGTTTATTGAAGGGGAAAAACCCATCAGAGAAGAGCAATCAATTCTATTTGCACAGAAATCTGTGCAATGATGAAGAAAAGTAAAATATATATGTATAAATGCCTACGTACCTATACCTCGCATCACAGTCCTCGTTCTCGTAGGTCCTCAATGAATCTTCAGTTTCACTTCTGCTTGTGCTATAGCTTTCAACACTATCTTGGGCCCACAGCTTCCACTTCCAGTATCAGTTCTGAGAGGCGATGACTTATCTACACACATATATACACACACACAAACACACATACAAACTATACCGACTCAGGGAGTGCTAATGAAGTTTATATTTGCAAAATCGAGTCAATAACAATTTGAAGATATAGAAAATACTAGTGTAGTTGGAATACAGTTAACTCTGATTTTATCGATTCCTTGTGTACCAACCAACCTACCCTTCGGGTGATTTTTAAGTAAATCGTTTTTTCCATTTCCCAAGTAAATAACAGAAATAACAACTATGGGGTTTTTGTTTGATTAAAATGAAGCATTTTATGTTTGTCGACGATTTTGTAATGAACGGTGGTTTGTATAGGCTATGGAAATTGTATTTTATGTTTTAATAATCATGTGCAGTGATTTTAAAACAATTTTTTTTTATGAATGGATTTCGCTGATAAAAAATGTAATTGAAATATTATTTCAACAGGAACAAAAATAATAATTTATGGATAAACACGATTAAATTTAAGACTGGTTTAGATCAAAGCAAATCAATTTCGAGCAGGAGTTTTTTTTTACTGAACTTATTTACTCATGCACGTGAAATTAATTTTGAAACTCTCATTTCTAAAGGGATTCCATTTAAGTCGGTGTGGTACTCTAATAGAATTTTGTTTTTTAGTGTTTTTGGTTATTTATTAATTTAACAGATGAGAATATTAAATAATTCGAATTTATCGAAAATGGGATTTGTTTCGTGGAAACAAACTGAAAAGCTATGAGAGGTCAGTTGCCTCCTTGCGAGTAATTGGAAGTTCACTGCCATAATAAGCGCTTCCTCGATGAGCCGTTCGGAATCGGCAGAAAGTTGTCTGTGAGAAATGCGATAGGCCTACCTATTTTTTTTAATTTTTAGTTTAAAATTAAGAAAGTTGTTTGAATTCTCTTCGGTCATTATTTGTTATTGTTAAAATTCTTAAGCGCTAATCTTTTATTCTTCTTCTTCTTTTCTTTTTTTTGACATTACGTGCATTAAGATCAATTAAAGGGATCAGACTCTTCGACTGACTCACAGTAGTGATGTCTATCACAGAAGATGACAGAATTTTCCAGTTACTTCATCGTTCATCCTTCATAGACTTACTCTGTGATTGATGTCGCCATTACAAGTTGCTTCACTGTTGATCTCTTATCCCAGATACTTTAACTTTTCAGTCTTGGGCAGCACATTTTATGAAAAATAGACATGTCTTGATCAGAAGATGTGCAACACAAGTACTTAGAGCCTTTTTTGAACTATTACGGTACCCACTACCTTCAAAAGGTTTTATCAAACCGGTTCTACATATCATAAACCAAGTTTTTGCGTGACTGAAAAGCAGGGCCGAAATTACTATCGTATCCAAAAGGAGCAAACATTTTTGGTCCTTTTATAAGAAAATTAAGAACTGCACCAATTCATCACTCCCAATGCTCGTCTTCGATGACCCTCTGTATTCCATTTGAAATGATCGAGCCAACTTTCCAAGAGCGCAGTTTGCCGCTAACTCAACCATTCCAAGAAACGTCTTTGGTATTTCTCGGCTAAAGAGCGTTGATTAGTTTATGAAGATATGCTACTTTTTCGTACTCGCTTGATTGCCACAGTTGATAAAATCTTGGTATAGAAAAATTCAATGAGTCCGGATGGTATCTGTATTCCCTCACAAAGCTTGGTTGTGAGGAATGCGCTTGTCCTTGGAGCTCACCGCTCTGTGGCGCCATTTTATTTATTTATTTTATTCTGATTGTATTGGCGTTGTTCTGAAGAGGTGTTTTTCTACGCTAACAAAATCAATTAGCAGCTGATGAAGTAGGGAGTCTCTAAAAAAAGAGATTATTAGTCTAGAATAATGTAGCTATGGTCGGAACTAAAGAAAGGTTAAAGAAAAATTTTTGTTTTATATTTTAGAAGTCCAAGATTTTTAACGACAGAATGGGAATCAACTATTTGTTTTTTTTTTTTTCAATATTTTCAAAACCATAATTTTTTCTAATGTTTTATCAAATCAGATACTTGCAAGATCTTAATACTTACAGACTTCCTTTTTTTTAAAAAAAAAACTTGGGGTCGAATCTTTGCTAAAATTTTAAGAGTTTATAGAAATAACTAGATGTTCTTCTCATTGAAAATAAAGGTTTAATTGATCTGAAGTATCTAAGAATGTAGTCTGATATTAATTAGTTTAAAAAAGTTTGACAGATGAGACGAGGAGTTCGGAATGCAGAATCAAAATGTGCTATTGGTGGTGGTACTATCGGCGACGCTGGTTCCGGGTAATTGCTATCCCGCTCTCCACTTATTGCTTACGAGTACGAGTACACTTAAAAAATTTGACGTAAGCTCGAATCAATAAGCTCAGCTCTAATGTGTCTTGTCGTCTCACTCAACTTCTTGTGCCATAGTCATTTCCATTTGTGGAGAAGAGACATCACATTGAATAGAGAACGAAGCACACAACCAGTTTGCCGAAATTTTCTCTTTTCTTTGTCTTGATCAGTTCTGATCTTTGCTTTCTCATGGATTGGTTGGTTAAAGTTTTCTGGTGTGATCTTTTGCAAAGTTTAAAAAATAAGTAGATTTCAATTGTTTTAAGAAAATTGAAGTGTTAATCAAAAATAAAATTGTCAATTACCAGTTAAAGTAAATAAGAACACACAAATATCTTTTTAATTAGTGAAGTGTTATGTTTATGGTTCATTTGAAGTCCTGGTGTTTTAAAATACTTTTAGTTTTTTTTTTTTAATTTTTTTTGTTGTGTTCTTAAAAGTTTAGGTATAATTGTGAAACAATATTTGCAGTAATTTCGCTTCTAACTCTCTTCTCGCCACGTTTCCTATTCATTTCCGCTTCGCAGATTATGTCGAATTATGTCCGTAGATCAAAGGATTTAAGTCCTAATGAATGCTCTACATCAAATAATGACTGGGTGAGTGAAGTCCTGATTTTCTAACTTGGTTTGTTTTATTTATTTATTTATTGTAAGTGTTTCTATGCATTTCCTTTGATATTCTGTCAGTTTGTCTATTTTTTTATGCTTGGTTACAATTCGAAACATTTTAAACTTAGTTACAAATTGAATTCGTTGTAAAATGTCTAGGCGCCTATTCGTAAAAACAAAACGCAGGAACACTGTTTGCTTTCTGTTCAAACACACTACTAATTGTCAAGAACACCCATTGGGCTAAGCTTGATATTTCCTGAAAGGTTTTAGCTATCGTATGTTGGGAATGTTAAGATGAAGTTTATAAACTGCGTTACTGAGAGATAATGTTGCTTCGTAGTGTTGAAAGACTTTTTGAAATCGGTCCACTAGTTATGGAGATTCACTTTTTTTTTTACAGAAACCATCCCTGGACGAAACTATATTTATGCTTTATATTTTATAAAAGTTCGCACATACGGCTGATATGACGCTCATATTTTAAACCCTAAACAAATCAAAGTTATGGATCCTTAAGCCACCTTGAGGCACTAATGAACGTTCGAAACTTTCGAAAAAGCTTTTGTAAATCCTTAAAAAATTGTCCTACTAAAGTGGTTTAATTACTTAACTATGTAGACGAGTGTATTTGCAATCGATATGAGTGCAGGCAAGCATTGAAGTGCCAACAGACCACCCAAAATTTTGTATAGAAGCTCACCGCTTGGCTTAGCTCGGGACCTAAGATGGTCGAATTGAGCAAATTCAGGAAAGTGATTTGTAAGTTTCTTGAAATATAGTCTATGTTACTCAGGGGCAATAAAGCACTCTAACGTGGAAGAGTTTTTGGAATCATTCTGTTCCCTAGGGAATTTGTAAAGGAACTATCGCCTCTGTCATTTTTTAGGTTCTAGACCAAATGTCATTCAAATCGGCTTAGCATTTTTGGAGACATTTCAATACAAACACGTAGCTCTCGTTTTCGTTTCCGTTCCCGTTCCCGTGAGAGTGGTGGTGAGTGCTGAGTGGTTTTTAAGTTCCCGTGTATGTTCTCGTTCCCGTGAGAATATTGGGATGAAATATACATAAAAACATTTCCCTTTGATCACTCTTCTTACTAAATAAAACAACTGCATCCAAATCCATTGCGTTGTTTTAAAGATCTAAGCATATAGACAGACAGCGGAAAGCGACATTTTTTATGTTACCTATGTAAGGATAAAGATAAGAAATAGAAGCAAATTCCTTAAAGTTGGAATCTTGCAATCTCGATTTTAAACCTAAAGCTAGTGCTCTAGCCCAAGATATTCATTGCTTTTTCCCGATAATAACCACCACTTTTTAAAGTTCCGAAGCTAGTTTTGAATCCCAAAACAAATACATAAAAACTCGATGTCGAACAAAGAATAAAAAATAGTAATTACCCATAAAACTAAACCCCACCAGCAACATTTTTCCTTCGTGATAATTAGTGTGGCACTTGAGACAACCTATTTTTTCTGTCTATACATCAACTATCAAGTCGTCGTCGTCGTCGCCGTGCTATTTTCTGCATCGGACGTCAAATAGGCGCTTTAGCTTGTTTGAAAGCTGCAATGTATACCAGGTTTTCCAAATCCTTGGTCCCCATTGGCATTCCTCTGTGAAACAAATAAAAAAAAAACTTAAAAATGAAGAAGTGCAAGGAGAATTATATTTCAACGTGCTCACCAGCCATCATACTATTTATACCACCAGCCCGCAACGGACCCAAAAGATGTTTCACTTTTTGAATACAAAATTTTATATGAGGAAAAGAAAAACGTTATAATCCTTGGCGAATACAAAACATAAGAATAAAAAAAAAAAAAATTCCCATGAATGTCCTGACGGGCCAGGCAGAAATCCACCAAGGTAAGTGACAGAGAACGCCGTGATCCGAACAGAGGCAAGGGTTAAATTGGATGTAGAAATCCTTTAATCTAGTTTTGCATTTGAAAAGTTCATGGACATGCTTGAGCGTTCACCCGTAGATGTATCTAGGCATAGAAATTAGCAGAGGAGGATGACATTCATAGTCTTATTCGGCTTTGGCTTTGAAAGCGTTCTAATAGAATGCCCTTAATTATATTTTGAACCTCTCACTCTCTTTCAACTCTTTCAACTATGCAAGCTTTTGCATGAAAGAAGTGTGAACAAAGGTGGTGATGAGTGGATGTATACAGTGTACCCGACTACAACTGTAGATATGGAGACATTGTTCATGTTCCGTGTTTTCAGTGTTAGCTAAGTAAGAGGTTTCTTTTGACTTAGTAAGGAGCATAATGAAGCTTTTGAATCAAGCGGCACTTTTTTTTACCTTGTTGCAGAGACCTCTAGAACTGTGAAATAGTTTTTGATTTGTTTCTTTTTTTTCTGTGTTTCCGTATCCTTTTTTAAACAGTGGATGTTGTATGTTTTGTAGAGAAGTCCTTGTTGTTAAAGAAGTAAGGTCGTGTGAAGAGATTAGCTTTATGAAGTATTGGTGAATGTTAGATTCTTATTCCATTGTTCTTAACAAGTTAGAATCAATTCATATCTCGTTAGATCGATTGGGTTAGGTTAGAGGAAGAAGCCTTTAGGTTTTTTTCAGTTAAAATCTGTTGCCATTTTAACCTAAAGCTAGTGCTCTAGCCCAAGATATTCATTGCTTTTTCCCGATAATAACCACCACTTTTTAAAGTTCCGAAGCTAGTTTTGAATCCCAAAACAAATACATGTCTATACATCAACTATCAAGTCGTCGTCGTCGTCGCCGTGCTATTTTCTGCATCGGACGTCAAATAGGCGCTTTAGCTTGTTTGAAAGCTGCAATGTATACCAGGTTTTCCAAATCCTTGGTCCCCATTGGCATTCCTCTGTGAAACAAATAAAAAAAAAACTTAAAAATGAAGAAGTGCAAGGAGAATTATATTTCAACGTGCTCACCAGCCATCATACTATTTATACCACCAGCCCGCAACGGACCCAAAAGATGTTTCACTTTTTGAATACAAAATTTTATATGAGGAAAAGAAAAACGTTATAATCCTTGGCGAATACAAAACATAAGAATAAAAAAAAAAAAAATTCCCATGAATGTCCTGACGGGCCAGGCAGAAATCCACCAAGGTAAGTGACAGAGAACGCCGTGATCCGAACAGAGGCAAGGGTTAAATTGGATGTAGAAATCCTTTAATCTAGTTTTGCATTTGAAAAGTTCATGGACATGCTTGAGCGTTCACCCGTAGATGTATCTAGGCATAGAAATTAGCAGAGGAGGATGACATTCATAGTCTTATTCGGCTTTGGCTTTGAAAGCGTTCTAATAGAATGCCCTTAATTATATTTTGAACCTCTCACTCTCTTTCAACTCTTTCAACTATGCAAGCTTTTGCATGAAAGAAGTGTGAACAAAGGTGGTGATGAGTGGATGTATACAGTGTACCCGACTACAACTGTAGATATGGAGACATTGTTCATGTTCCGTGTTTTCAGTGTTAGCTAAGTAAGAGGTTTCTTTTGACTTAGTAAGGAGCATAATGAAGCTTTTGAATCAAGCGGCACTTTTTTTTACCTTGTTGCAGAGACCTCTAGAACTGTGAAATAGTTTTTGATTTGTTTCTTTTTTTTCTGTGTTTCCGTATCCTTTTTTAAACAGTGGATGTTGTATGTTTTGTAGAGAAGTCCTTGTTGTTAAAGAAGTAAGGTCGTGTGAAGAGATTAGCTTTATGAAGTATTGGTGAATGTTAGATTCTTATTCCATTGTTCTTAACAAGTTAGAATCAATTCATATCTCGTTAGATCGATTGGGTTAGGTTAGAGGAAGAAGCCTTTAGGTTTTTTTCAGTTAAAATCTGTTGCCATTTTAAGTTTCGCTCAATGTTTTTGATTAATTTTGATATTCTGCCGATGGAAACTTAAACCAACCGCTTTTCATTAAAATTGAACTCATGATTTACTTTTCCATTTAAAATTTTTCAAAAGTTTCAGTTTTTATTTAAATAAAAAAGTGCTCTTAGTTTTGAACTCACAGCACAGTTCGAAAAAAACTTCCCTCACTACAAAATTATTTAAACTTTGTGCAGTGCATCTTGCTTTACAAAGGCTTTCTATTATTAATTGGCTTTTCTCTATTTTTTGTTCAGCTTTTTCTTACCTGAACAATTAAAAAAAAAAGTCTTGAAAAGGAACTGTTGCTGTTCGGAAAATATAAAAAGGAGAGAATAACTTTATTATTTGTTATTTTTCAACTCTGCAGAAGGCCATACTGTTATCCTGTGGTACTCCTTTCTGACTTATTTTTCAAAGTGTTGCTGGAAGCATTACGATAATGAAAACAAGAGAAAAAAATAATTTTCTATTTTTTGCTTGTTTTTTTTTTTTTTTGAAACTTTTGTATTTTATTATTTGGTTTTCTTTTTATTTTTTAAGTCAATCTTTCCCGCGGGGAATACTCGCCTAAGAGAGTTGGTTGCTACATGGCGATGGTCTTAATTTTAATACCGAAAATATGCGTTGAAGTAAGGAGTTGTGCTTTGGAAGAAGGAAAAAATCAGGCAAGATGCGGAAAGTATTCTAAGAGTTTTCTTTGTTTCGTATTTCGGAGGAGGAAAGTTTTTAATCTGTTATTGTCCTAGAGTGGCCATTTAATGGTCTAATTTTCTATTCTCTGAGCACTTTTTTTTTATTTGCTTTCTTGGTTGCTGGTGTTGTTGTCCAATACTTTGGTGTCTTGAGTTTTTAATTACGATTTTTTGCTGTTTGTCTTGGCGCTTGGTTTCGTGAGAAAATTGTGTTATTCAGGATGGGAATTATGTTTTTATAATTATGGGAAATTGTATTTTAGTTTCTAGTGCTTTTCTTTTTTTTTTTATGAAGAAAACGGGAGATAATAGTAAAGCAAAAGTTTAAATTACTTCAGTGATTAAAGAGAAACACTTTTCGAAGTTTGAAAAGGACTCCAAGGGCGCAAAGATGATAAGTGTGATTGGAATGCTTTGATTCAGTGGCAATGCTTTTGAAAAAATTGTAGGTTTTAAGACAATTTATTTTGAAAAGCTTGAAAATTTGAGCAAAATTACGTTGATTTGGACTTGGAAAGGCAGTGCGTGCGTCATGTTGCTATCCGTAGGAAAATGGTGTTAAATGCTTCTTGTTGGCTTGTATTTGTTCCTTAATCTGACTTTGCAAGTATACCTGTGTCATTTCATTCGGTAACGTCACCATCGTAGAACCATCTTTTTGAGATATTTTGACTAAAAAAAACGAATAGGACTGGCCCTAATGCAATTCCTTGCGGAACACCACTGCTTTTCAATTCAAATTCAGAATATTGTGATACTTTTCTACCTCTGAGTTATTTACTATCAAGGTGTGATTGAAGATTTTTTGCAAACTATATGAGAGAACACCCTGTGGTATCCTTTGGCCGTTGTGACAGGCATAATTGAATGCACGAGGAAAGCGTTTGCGCATATCTTGTAGAACTTCATTGAATTCAGGTTTGGAAAAACTGATGAAAAATCTATCTCGAAATAGTGAACAATTTCGAAATTGGATTTTTATTGCTTCACTATATCGAGCGTCTGCTTCAATTGGAAAAAAGGTATACTTTGATTCTAGAAAGAAAATAAGGACATGCATTCTTTGAATGAAATCGCAACCAACAGTGTCGTTGTGGGTGTGTGTAAAGCTTGTTGTTACCATCAATTAGGTTTACTCCTCGCTCCACCGATGCAGTTAATCATTCTTATGCTGTTTTTCATATACATATGTTTAATTCTTCTTCTTGGGCTTTGTTCTCATGCAATTCATCTGCATCCTTAATCAGGGACTTCAGTACAGCGAAAATCCTGTGATCTTGAAAAATCAGTGACTATTCGAGACAACAAAGTCCACTTACTTCTCTAACTGGGTATGAATAATGTCGACAGCTATTCGCTCAAAAGAATTCTCTACTCCCTCACTTACTTGGGCGCAATGGGAATCCTTTCTTTTGTTTCAGTGGAGACCCCATCATCAAAAAATCTAAACGACAATTGTTTTTTCTGGTGACAAGTAATGAACTTGTTGGTGTATTTTATTTACGAAATTCTGTTGTGGGTTGTATGTTAAGTCTTTAACTATGTGTGGTGTGTATGTATGCAGAATATTTGTGGGTTTGGACTTTACCTATTGTTTGCGAATCCCTCGATACCATTCTGGCTTGAAGCACTTGTGACGTTGTCGGTTCAGCGCTCCTGCTAATTTCGAAGGGTACTTTCTTTTGTTATTTGCTCAAAGCCTCGTAACCTTTGCATTGTTAGGAATAAAGAAAAAGAGCATTGGTGAGGACAGGAGAGTTAAACTAAACAAGAATGATAAACAAAATGAAAGCAAATCAACGTTAGTAATTGTTTTTTTTTTTCGATTTTAGAGATTTTAAATAATATATTTCGAGTTCTTCTCGCTCTTTTATTGGTGACATTACTGTCGCAGCTCAGCAGTTTTATAATCAGGTCAGTATAATGCACTTCGGAATTAAACACAAGAACAAACCAATATTGAGCACATTAAGTACTTATTTGTTTTCGTTTTCGGTGGTAAAGTGCACTGCAGAGCTTACTAAAGGACCTATTGTTTGAAATGACTCCTGAACATCAATATTTTATGTATTAAGCTTTTGTGTAGTCCATCTATTAACCTAAAGTCCGGAGTGTGTTCTTAGGAAGTTTCTAGGTCCTATGGGCTGTGTAACACGACTGTAATCGAGTCATTTGAGAGGGAGTAAGACATCGTGTAACACGTGTTGGTTCGTTTGAAACGAAATAACTCAAAGGTTTTCAACTCAAACGAATGCAGAATAAGCAATAGGAATCGCAATCACCTTTCCCATCAGAAGTAACTGAAAGTTTTCGTTTTAAACGAACCAACACGAGTCAGACGATTTGTTGTTAACCTCAAATTACACCAAAGAACAGAACTGCACGACCGTTTTTCGCCCCTCAAGTGATTTATGTTCGTGTTTCTAATGATATCCCATTCTGACGACTTTTTCCTAAGAACATGATCGTCAGTAATTGAAATCTCCTTGTCATATCGAATTTGGCAGTTCTGAGTTAGAAATTTGGAAAAGATAATTATTCTGTCCAAGTGTTGTTGCAACTTCATTCGTGCCCGTGGCGTGATGGTTAGCATGTCTGTCTGTTAACCCAGAGGTTTGTGGTTCGAATCCCAACAGAGGTAACAATTTTTTTCCACGGATATCGCCGTTCGCGAAGAATTGAAAAATTCGGAATCGGCAGAAAATTGTAGGTCCCCTCCATTCCCTGATAAAGCATGGTTGTGAGAAATGCGCTAGGCCCTGTGGCTCCTCGATCTGTTGCGCGTTTGTTTTACAACTTCATTGGAAATCTCGTTTGATAGTTTCTTTCTATTGCAAATCCTGATTTTGAAGTAGAATATCCTGACAAACCGACAGGACCAGTTATTTCTTTGAAACTTCTTCCAACAACTTCTTAATATGGTTGCTCTCTGCTTAAAACATCTTTTCCTGATCTACCTATTGACCTAGAAGAATGGATGGGCAGTAGACAGTGCTTCATTTCTTCTATCAGTATTGATTGATGGCGTTTGATTTCTTGAAATGTGAAAATCTTTTCATTCTCGTGAACAGAAACAAAGTTCAGTACTTATTCCTTTTTGTATTTATCCAGCTAACAGATGATCATGATTGTTTGACATGATTTTGTAGAAGTACAACTTTTTGGGACTTATAACATTTAAAATAAGTATTTGAATGACTTGGAAGATTATTCAACTAACCCATCAAATATTCTCCCGTAAAATAAAAATGAAACCTTCCATTTCCATAGCAACACTTACTTCTAGTAAACCCTTGTTAGACACAAGAGTTTATTTTCGAAACACCTGGCGTAAGCTATCTAAATTCACTTCGTACAAACACACACGTTTTGCTAGAGGATATATTTTCACTTAATTCTTTACTTCAAAACCCACTCAATCACTCACAGTGTATTAGAAAAGATACTCTTCAGGTTATTTTTGCATATTGCTAATACGTACTCCTTCAGGAATATCCAAATGGTATAGTTCATCCTTTCAATGACACAAAACTAAGCGTTTGTATTTTATTTTTGTTTCCTAATGACTCTAACTACATGGGGTCACGTTTTATTGTATACCTTCCATGGATGATAGATGCTCTTATCGTCAGAACGAACACCTCTTCCCATACTCAACTATACATTCAACAACAACTTTCCTATCAATTTGATGTGCAGAATGCAGAAGTCCTTTCTGTTATTGCGAATGAATGATGCTTCCCAGAAAAGACCACAACGATGATGGCTAAACAACTTTGAAAAATGCCTGCAAAATGTAGGTTAGGCAAATAACAAGGATTTACATGGATAGATACGATGGTACAGAACAATATTCTATAGAGAGAGAGAGAGAGAGAGAGTAGAGACTAACATAGAAAGAATGAAAAATGATGGGATGTCCTTAGCATTGTACGAGCTCTTGTCATTTATTGGATGTGTGATATACTCGTACACACGTTATAAGGCTCGATGTTATGGGCTTACTGATATTCTCATTATGCTTTAAGCAAGAATATACAAACCGAAACGACGAAAATACTGATCAGAATCAGAAATACTGTTTACAGTGCAAAACAGTATTTCTGATTTTTGAACAAAGAACTAGTTGAGGACGCAAAATTGTTGCTCTAGTCTAGTGCTTTGTTCTTCATGTCATAGACTTTAAGTAGTTCATTTTGATGAGACTATCTGAGACTTTCTGAGAAAAAATTAGAAATTCCCCATAGAAGAAGCAACTGAATCAAGTGGCATTTAAAAAAGAACAGTGCTGATTAGCAAATGGGGTCTTTGATTTTAAGTTAAACCAATCACTTCAATCTAGACGCAGTTTTTACTTCCGTCCTTTTACTTCACTTTCAGTGACTTAAAGGAGAGCAGAATGATCGTCAGACCTTTCCGTAGATGGAATCAATAATACTAGAAACTTTCGGCATTGCGCTTAATTGATATCTGTCAAGGGGCTTACACATCTGGTTATATTTTACCGACGTCAAAGGAAAGAAGTCGCTCTGTGGATTCTAGGTACCAAAACTGTTTCCGATTATTTACCACAATCGTCAGGAGAATATTTAAATATTTTATGCATTAGTTTTTGTTCTGTAACAAGCTGACATGTTTAGAGCTTCGGACCAAGAAACAACTAAACACGATAGCGCATTGTGCTTGTTGGTTTAGTAGTTGTCAACAAATATGGGCCTAGATGACGTGATGCACAGAGCCCAAAAAAACCAAAAACGCAGCGGTGCCATGTCATTTTTTTGCATCATGGCTGTTGCATGGGAGGTCGTGGTTCAATCCCCAATAAAAGTCCAATGGTTTTTTGGCGGCATCACCTGTAGGTATATGTGGCTAGCATGTCTGCCTGTTAAGCGAGAGGTTCGTGGTTCGAATCCCAACATAAAAGAATAAAAAAATTTAATAAGGTATCGCCTCTTGCCAAAAATTGGCAATTTCTCACGTAATAAAAAGCCATGAAAAGCGCTTTTTTGATTGACCGTTCGGAATCGGCAAAAAATCGAAGGTCCCCTTAATTACCTTAGAAGCTATGGTTATGAGAAATGCGACAAGCCACTGGGCTCCCCGCTCTGTTACTGCACCCTATGTATGTCTGTATCTAACGTCTGTTTTGGGAATTTGGGAGGTCCTTCGATGTAAATACTGTCACAAGGAATGCCTTCGCGCCCCACCGTTCGTGACCCGAAAAAAAATTGTAGATCCATTTAAATCCTATTGCAATAATTATTGAGAAATTCACTGCGCCCTGATGCATCCCGAACCAAGTTTTTATTCTTTCTTATATTTTCTTAACAAGTTTTTTCAATAATTGTTTTTTAAGCGACCACTTTTGCATTTGTGAGTGCGTTCCGTAGATGCGCCACGAAAACTTATGCGAAATGTAGTTTTTCATTTTCAGTCATTAACCTCAGTAGAAAATCTTTTTTTCGAAGAAATCCCATTTGTCATTAAGGGAAAACAAACCCATCCACCGGAAAGTTGAAGGAATGCATTTCAATGCCACCCTTATCGTTCCATCAAACTGTCTTGAATGGAAACGTGGTACGTGGACAAAGCACTCTATACCCAAACCAACAAGAAAGCAAGGACTTTAGAGTTTACCTTCTTTGTGCATTTGATATGTATACAAAATACAACATTCCTTCCCTTTGGCTCTCTCCAACATGTTCTCTGAAGAAGGAGAACTGTACTCCCAAACAGGGACCTTAACTTTTCGTTGAACTATATATTATTTTTGTTCGAAAGTGCCCTTTGGCACAAACGAAAAGGAATGAAAAACTTTCCCATACATATCCAAATACAAATCCTTCAAATCGACTTCTCTGGGCTCGCACACCTATACACATACGAATCATTTACCAATTTGAATTTACATTCGAGTTGAAATCCTTTGCGCCCTGTCACGCATAGGCTCCCGATTTGTTCGCATATTTATGTCCTTTTTACACCTATGCATATACATACAACATACATTGGTATACTAACGTACATCCATTACACTTCTCTCTATTTGTTTCTAGTCATCGAACCAAAGAGCTTAAAAATGTTTACTTCGGCTTCTTGTTTTTCTTTTCTCTTTTTTTTTTTTTTGAAAGCCATTTGCTGTGCAAATTGTAAAGAAAGAAACGTTACATTGAAATTTCACCCATTCATAAGGATTAAATAGTCAACGGGTTGGTTATACGGTTATTTGGAAAATGGGGGATGACGACTAAGGTGTTTCGTTTTTCGACGTTGCTTTTTATGACAGCTCACAAATTCCTTCCGAGAAGCCATACTTTGTGGCCTATTCTGTTGGTGGAAAAGTTAAAAAAAAAAAAAATCCATTCCTTTGTGTATACTGCACGATCCCGATTATAGGTCATAAGGTTAAAGGTGAGTGGTTGTATCCTTTTGCCAGTTGTTTGGCTGTTTTACTATTGAAAATATTAAATCCGAAAAATTTGAAACGTTTTAGATCCCAACAAAAGCTTAGCCATTCAATGGGTGTCTTTTTTTTTATTTACTCTAAGTCCTGGCTTGGCCGTTTAGAAAGGTGTCCTGTTTCGTATTAAGGGAGTTTCTAGTTACAGGAAAATGTCTCAAGCTAAACAGGGTTTAACTGAAGTGTGTGACGGAAAGAGTCATTAACATAAAAGGTAGATAAATGGCAGCTGTACCTGTGTAGTGAATAAACTTTGTGCGGACTTTGTTAGTAAATACGAGTATATTGTTTTTTTTGGACTTGCCTTTAACTTTACAAAAGGAAAGATTATCAACAAAATGGAGTAATATTAACAATGTGTAAAGAAAATATTTAAAAGCTCTGAGAAAGCATAGCTATAAAGTTAAAAAAGGCATTGAATGTTATGAGAAGACGAAAAGGAAACATCCTAAAAATTAGGAGTACCTATTCATGGTCAGTAAAACTGAAGAATAAGTATTATTGTATTATTAAATCGGAATGAGCGCTGTTAGTTACAAGATGGGGGACCGTCCGTAACTACTGCGTGCTGTTGTCATGTGTTATTTGTTCTTTAAAGTATTTGTGTAGTTAGTCTTGTGGTGTTATCAGCCAAATGGTCTTTGTCGCCCGGCTGCAACCCCCCCTACTCCGCAGATTTATGTGTGGAGTAGGTTTCATGTAAATGTAAATGTAATGTATTATTGTTAGAAATAAATCAAATCGAAATATATAGACTATAAAAAAATAAATGAGGTGGCGCAACAGAGCGAGGAGCCCCAGGGCCCACCGTATTTCTCACAACCATCCCTTTGTGAGGGATTGGAGGGGACCTACAATTTTCTGCCGGATCCGAACGGCTAATCGAGAAAACGCTTTTCATATCAATGTTTACTAGCGGAGGACTTGCCAGTTCCTCGCGAAAGGCGATACCCGTGGAAAAACATTTCTGCCTCTATTGCGATTTGAACCTCAAATCTCTGGGTTAACAGCAGACATGCTTACCATCACGCCACGGATACCACGAAATTTATTAACGCATTTAAACAGAATCTTCTATTTTTGAAACAAAATGCTCTAAGCAAAGTGATCTTTCTAAAACTTCCATTAAAAATTTTGGGTCACTTGTCAATTTTGACAAGCCTGTGCTGCACAACTTTGCATGAATTAGCGTATGTAAGATGCCTACGGTTTTTACCGACTCCGAGCCGCTGATTGAAGAAGCGCTTTTCATGGGATGAAATTACTATCAGAGAAATTGCTTATTCCCCTCAATTTTTTTTCTTGATGTTCCTGCTATTCGAGTTCCGAACTCCAGCCAGACACGCAACTATTATGCCACGGGCGCCTGCAGAAAACTGTCGGTAGTCACCTATTTTTCTATTTCTAACTGCTGCTGCATCAAAACTCGCAAACATCAATTAAAGCTCCCAAAAAAGAAGTTTCTTTCTTCATATTTTTTCAAAAAGTACCCCAATCAGCAGAGGATATAACAAATTGTATTATAGGTGGCTATTAAAAGTCTAAACTGAATTCTGAAATAAATATCGTTGAAAAAGTGCGAAAAGTGTGAAGGAAAAAATGTTCAGCTTTTCAGGACTAAGATAAAAAATTTGTTCAGATGAAAAGTTAATGTATTTTGAATTGAAAAGCTTTTTAGTAAATTCCTCACAGGATTGCCCATTCTTGATAAATTGACCAAAAACTTGTTTTTCAAAATAGCTGCTTTAGCACACCCAGCATCATGTTTGATGTTTCAATTGCCGATGACATTCAATTGCATTGCAGTGAAATATTTGCTGTGAACAAAGCATTTATTCGCTTTCCAGAAACTGCACACTGCAGTACAAAAAGTAGAAATAATTTTATTTTGTATAAATTGATTCAAACCACAAAAAAGGGGCTCGGAATCCTCGCAACGAAATTTTATTTTTTTAATTTATCGAAAATAAAGTAAAGTAACAGAGACATGAAATAATGATTAGGAGTTTCGAGCTTCAATAAACCGACATTAATCGTAAACTTTTTCGTATAGGTTTTTGAGGGATTTAAGGTAGGAGGAAGTAAAGCCATTTATTGAGATGTGCTTTGCCAATATAATCATAAAATTGCTGGACTCTTTATACTGTGGCTCTTTATCATGAAAGGCTCAATGATTGAAAAATTGTCATTTTGTGGTTTAATATTTACATAAACTGTTTTTTGTTGAATCTTGGGTTGTTCAATTCTGGTTGTTTTTTGCTTTGTAGCACTTATAGCCAATTTGTAGAGAGTGGACTGAAAGTATTCCTTAGTTCAGTAAATGAGTTTTCTCTCCAGCTGGTATTTTTAAAGCCTACAACAGAAAAAAAAATGAGGTTTCTCTTTAATAGTTTAAGATGGCTAAGGACATGCCAAAGTAATTAAAATCTGTTGCTTTACCGAGATTTTGGTTGCTGATGCACTTCTGTTGTTGATGTTCAAAATGAAGCTCCGTACAGTGTTGCTCACTCGAGAAGTTCAAGCTTTTACTAGCTTCTCTTCAGTAACAATTAAAAAACCAATGGAAATTGTTCACCCAGATGAGAGGATTTGGCTACAATTTATAAGGCCTACATACAATCCAAACCAGAGAACAATTCCCATGTTTGGACAGGTGTCTTAAATACCATTGCACCTACTTGATAGGGTTCTACATAGAGCCGTTCTAATCAGATAGGCGACTCAACAGAGGTAAAAATGTATTTTGGATATCGCTTTTCACAAGGAGTTGGAGATTCTTACGATAGTGAATTCAATATCATGAAAAGTGCTTTCTTGAATATCCGTTCGGAACCGGTAGAAAATGGTTGGTCCCCTCCATTCCCTCTGAAGGCATAGTTGTGAGAAATTCGCTAGGCCCAGGGGCTCCTCGCTCTGTTGCGCCATCCTATTTATTTTGGGATAAATTGATTCTCTGGAAAACCGTCGTAAGGCCTCATTTTTCTCTCTTTTATCGTTATTTTTACAAGCAGTGGTCTAGTGAATCAGCCAGTTGCATTCCTCCCCGCAAGCAATTTAACCGCTGCTTCCTCCTCGCAAAGAATACGCATAAGATATTCCTTCAACCCTATTTCGGTCGTACAGTTTAGCAGAAAAATTCATATCTTAGCCGCTCGACCCGAATGTAGAATGCTTTTCCTAACTTAATTTTCCTCAAGAATTGGAATGCACAGAATCTTAAAAATTATATGCATCGGCATCTCCTTTCTAATATTTTCCTTCTTTCCTTACACACGCACTGTATAATCCAATATTATTAGAATAGTCACAACCCCTTGAAGTGTGCGTGAATTAGTAAAATATGTGATAGCCGGACAGAAATACTGCTTATGGAAAATCAACTGTGTTTTCTGGCTCACCAATTTCCTTCATCCAGTTGGCGTCTTTTATGCACAACAGTGTATTGAAGGTTGAACTGAGTATTCAAGGATTCAACAGGTAGGTTAATCATCTTTTCTTATTTTTCAGATCTCGCTCTTCAAAGTCTTTCGACTATTGGCTATCAGTTTTCTTAAATAAACTATTTTGGATCTTGCAAGTAAGAGTAATACTTTTCTGATTATATTGATAACAGGGATGCAAAAAACATCGGCCTTAGAATCCTTAGGGACTTAGGGTCCCTGTGATAGGATAAAACAAGAGTTAACTCTGAATAAACTCACCAAATTCCTTGACTTTTCTAATCTCTAACCTGATTCTAATAAATAGAACGGACCTTCAATAAAAAACATGCCTTTTAGTTTCTATTGACCACAGCAATCGCCTAAACTTGTGTTATGCTACAATCAAACCAAAAAGTGTGTGAGTCCTTTGATTATTTTTTTTTCTGCTTGGATATGAATTCATTTCTCTGAGTTATGTTCATTAACTTCCTGGCAATAAACGCTAGACATTAAAAGATTTCCAAGTTTTTAAGTAAATATTTCAAAGTTTTTCTTTAATTGTTTTACTCCTGAATTTGTCACAATATTTCTTCGAATTCAGTCTTCTATATTTGATGTTGTAACCATGCTTTTATTTGGACAATCAATAAAAACTTACAAGAATTTGAACTCTATAGAGCCTTCTATAGGCAAATTTCAACAAAAAATTTCAAATCATTCTGGCCTGGTTTTGCATATCCACTAAAGTGATGTAATTTCTTTACAAATATTCTCTACCAAGAGTTGACACGTATAGTCCCGAAATAGATATTCGGTATGATGTTGGTTGCATCCCACCTACCTTGCACTGTTCAGATATGATGGCGAAAAACAAAGGACAAGGCAGACTCAAACGCTCTTGGCATAGACAAAGACAACGACATCTGCATCTGTAATCTCAGGGGCTTACCCCTCGAGCGGATCACTAATGTGAAGCAGATAAGTTGGGGAGCTGTGATCTCTCGAGATCTTTAAGTTCGCAATGGCGGAAAACGGAAGAAGGTGGATTGGTGCTTCCAGGATTATTTGGGGTGGATCAGAGGAGAAGAGATTATTGTTATGCTCCCACCTGGGTCTTAAACTTGTTCAACTCAAAACTATCCCAAACCTACATGATAACCAAGTGGTTTGCAATACAAAGTGAAATCTTTTTAGTTACTGGATCTCATTTCAACCTATTTGAACCCAACTGCAGTGAACACAATATTACCAATATTCCACTGAATTTGAAGTTTAAGAGAGGGAAGTGAGCGGACACAGAATGGAATCTCTCATACGTCGGTGACATTCTGCTCACACTTTATGCCTGTCTTTTTTCAAACTTATGTCAAAAACATCAACTCAAAACTTTTTTTTCATGTGGGAACACAACTTACTTGATTAGCTCAAACCATCTTGGAATGAAACCTAGTTTAACTTCAAGTGCGGGGACGTAGAATAAGCTTCTGTAACCATTTGTGGGTAACAGTTCGGTTTTCACTGTTTTATAGTTCAACCATTTCAGGATCGCTGGCAGAGATGTAAACTCAAAAGGAAGATTATTATGTTGTCAGTGGCAGTGCACCTTCACATTTTTCATTTATACAGAATCGAGAGGTGCACATTGCTAAAAAAGTAGAGCAAACGCCTCCACTTTGTCCTTCTATTTCTTCTTTCGACTACCAGTTATCCTGTCTGAATTTTTTAATAATTTCTCGAGAATGTGTTGATTCACTCATCAAAATTTGGTTCGCCTCAGATGGATACTTAGGTCAAGGCGGTGTATTCCACGAGGGGATGATCAATTGTATGAAGCAGTAAAGTGAGAGAGCTTGTGATCCCTTCATGATCACTATGCTTATTGCTTTGGAAAGGTAGAAGAGGCTTCGAACCCATCGTGTTAAAAATGGATGTTCTTTAATGAAACTGGTTGTTGTAAAAGCCTAGAAGGATCGATTTTCAGCATCATAGTGTGAGAGCATTTAGGTTCGCTCACCATTTGTTAGCTTTTGTTCGCCGCATTCAAGTTCGTGTTTTTCAGCAACTTCTACATATTATCGCACAGTCGTACGTCGTACCATACTTCTTTTCTGAAAAATGCTTGTATCTGCCCGTTCCTTTGATTGGTCTTGTCCTGGTTCTCCGTTTTTACCAGGCTTTTGTTGTGATATATAGTGAGGAATAACTGAAAAGCTTATTTTCGGGTGACCTTTAACTTATAGTTTCTCAAAACAAATAGTGAGATTGTGGTACTAGTCCAGCATATGGTGCCAACTCACAACGACTTACTGTCTTCAATTCTACGACAATTCCAAATTTGTATTAACAGTAATTTTGCCTTGAATGACTAAGAGAATTCCTTTTCCTCGCCTCACGAGCAAATTGACTTTGTAAAGCTTTTTTCAAAGTCAAGGACTATGCAAGGAAGTCTAGTCGTTATTTTAATATTTTTCTCTCAAAGTAGCACAAAACAAACTTCAAAAGATTTCTTTGGTGTCGTAACCAATGTCACTATCACCATTACCCACCATCACCGCATCGGCATCAACATCGCGTGCCGTCATCATCATCATCGTGCATTTGGTAGACGTTTAATTGAGCACATCCATTAATGTGTCAAACACCCACACCCATTTTTTTAAAAAAAAAAAAGCTCTGTTGTAACACTGAAAAGATTTGGCACTAATCCGTTCCGTTTCAACTAAGGGAATGTGGCAAAATGGGATTTACGAAAACAGAATTCATGACAAGGAACAAATCTAAGGTGTTCCGCTCTGTTGCTTAAAATTACTCATGCAACGTAAATGAAAAATGAAAATAAAAGCAAAAATGTGTCTAAGTAGCTATTCCAAAAAGGGTTTCAAAATTTAATTGTATTTTCTAAAGACGAGCTGGGAGAGTCATTAAGGGTTTTTTATTTTGTGGCCTGAGCAAGTCGTTCAGAAAAGTTGGTGTTGGACCGCAGTCTTATCCAAAATGTGATGCAATGAATGCCAAAATGTAAAAAGAAGTATTTGAAAGAACTTTGCTCTACTGTGAGGTCGAACGAAAAATTTAAAATTGCTCTGGCAACATTTTAAGGAATTCCACACTACCTTCATGTGACCCCTAAGAAAATTACATTGGAAGAAAAAAGAAGAAAGGAAACCAGTTTCGATGGAAATCCTTTTTGTCTTTAGCATTTCGAGAGATTGATTTAACTTATTTCTTTAGTCGTGGCTCGCTTTGACAATGGCGGCAGAGACACGCGGTTGCGAAGGCGGCGTTAATGTGAAGGCGCGTATTAAAATAATTTCATCACTGTCGTATCCTTGCGCCACTTAAGGCATAATTGAGAGTAAGTGAATTGCTGAAAAGTTGAAAGGCATCAGAAACAGCTCTTATGATGGTAATGAAATTTGCCTGATTTCAATGAGCGTAACTTTAAATTTTCATTCTTCATTTAATTATTTATATAATTACAAATAAGAAGAGGACGAGAGAGAGAGTGAAAGTCCTTCACTTAAATGAAGGAAGTGTATGCGTTATGTGCGTGGGACTAGGTATAGATTATAAATACAAATCGTGTGTTCTTCAGATGTGTAGGGCTTACAAGTTGTTTTCACAATTAAATTCACTCCTCTGAAAAAAACACCAAGAATCCAACATTAGGAATATTAAAGCTACTCCAGCACCCACCTACATTCGATTCGAAGGCTAAGAAATTATCCTTAGTTGTAGACAGATGGGTAATGTAAAATTTATGAAACTGACTGAAGGTATGTTCCGAGAACGAGAAGGCCTTTTATGGAGCTTAGGTTGGCATTTGTCTTATCAGTGGTCTCGCATCCAAAAAAGATTTTTATACCTAAGGTAAATCTGTCCCGATTAATTGTAAGTCGCACACGTACCAAAGATAAGCCATAAGACCCAGCAAATCATTTCTCTCACCACTCAATGGCAGCAGGCTATCATAATACACACTTTCAAAAAAAGTAGACCAACCACATATAAACCGTTGTTGGCAGACCAGTTAACAAAAAAAAAATCAGAAAAAAAGGACAAAAAACTAAAGAAGAATGATGCCAGATGAACACACATAATGTAAAATTGTATTTTCCAACTGACACAAAACAATCAAGGACGTGAGAAAGTTCAGCTCGAGAAGATGATGGGGTTGCACGAAAGAAGGACGGGTGAGTTGGCTGGTGTGGCAACTGGCAATTACCCCAGATCTCGAGCCAGATGGCAAAACTTTATTCCATATTTCCAAAGTGTGCTCCCCATACAGCATTCGCACCATTGAATCGTCATGACAAGCAAGTGGTTTGCGCCTATAGACGTACTAATAGCACCCTATACCCGCTTTTGGAAAAGGCTTTTCTTAATGTGTGCTCTGAATACTTGGTGGTAATGGAGCATATTAGTTGAATCGTTCCACATCCATTTTTTCATGCTGATTCATGATAATGTGAACAATTTTGCAGGCAGGACTTTTCGTTTACTTTTTCCAACTATAGTTTCACTCATGGCATGGCATGACTACTATACGTAGGTACACTAGCAAACTCAAACTCTTTGTCACGAGCCTCATAAATACCATTTATGCTGGACTGAATATAAGCCTACGAAACGAGTATATATACAACACGAGTATATATAGCCTTTAGATGACCTTAAAGTTCAAACAAAATGTTTTCTTTTTCATTGCTTGCTCTGCACTATCTACGAGTATAGACACATCCATGCAAGGTCCTTTGGCCGGATGTTGATTTTGTTGTTAGCTCAGAAATGACAATAGCAACTCTCTATGCGGGTAACAATGTGGGATGATCACTTAGGAGGAATTGGTTGAGAATGGCAGAAGGGGAAACAGTGCATAAGGATTAAAGTAAACTACTTCGGGCGGTAAAGTAGTTCGCCATTGTTGTTGTATTCAGCGACCGTAGTTTTTTTTTTAATTTTTTTTAGCTTTTTTGTTGTGTACATAATGAGTTATGGTTGAACATTCGCTGTCATTAAGGTGGAATTTCTAGTTGAGTGGCTAAACAAATACCTACTAAGAATGACCTCAGGGACATTGATGTTTGCATGGGTGGTTTTTATTAAGCATGTTCTGAGATTAATTTTCAATGTTAATAATAACGCACCTTATTTCCTAGTTAAAGGAGTCCTTGACCATTTCTCTTTTTCAATTGAATAACTTTTACCACAAAAAGGGTTTCCAAGAATCTATGAATGTAGTTGTTTCTTTTTTTAAGCAAGATGTATTTGAGGTGGTTCTGGTAGTCCTTATAGGTGCTCCTTTCTATGATTTCCAAATAAAAGTCGTTGTAAATGGCAGTATGCTGATGTTGCTCATGCAACTTTCAACTGGAAGAGCCTTTGTGCAGCATGTTTCATGTATTTAGGAAGTTTGAGATGAATTTCCCAGTCAAGAAGTCTGCATATCAACCGGGAACGTGTAGGTATGTGGTTTCATGTTTTGAGTTAGGAGCAGAATTGAACTTTCAGCAGAAGGAACCTTTATGCACTTAGGGTGATACTGAGACTAATATGCTGAGACTGATATTGATACTTATAATGAGACTGAGACTGAGACTGAGACTGAGACTGAGACTAAAACTGACACTGACACTGACACTGACACTTACACTGACACTGACACTGACACTGACACTGACACTGACATTGACACTGACACTGACACTGACACTGACACTGACACTGACACTGACACTGACACTGACACTGACACTGACACTGACACTGACACTGACACTGACACTGACACTGACACTGACACTGACACTGACACTGACACTGACACTGACACTGACACTGACACTGACACTGACACTGACACTGACACTGACACTGACACTGACACTGACACTGACACTGACACTGACACTGACACTGACACTGACACTGACACTGACACTGACACTGACACTGACACTGACACTGACACTGACACTGACACTAACACTGAGACTGAGACTGAGACTGAGACTGAGACTGAGACTGAGACTGAGATTGAGACTGAGACTGATATTGATACTGAGACTGATACTGACACTGATATTGTTGCTGATACTGGTACTGACTCTGTTAGGTTAGGTAAGGTTGGATGGGGAGTGAAGCCGCAAGCGACAGCACCTCACTCGGATCTCCAGAATTCATTGTGCTTCCCGGATAACAGAAGATGAGGAGGTAGAGGAAGAGTGATGTCAAAGGATTGGGTTTGTGACTGGGTTATTTAGGTTGGGAGCGAACACTGAACCATTTGGAGCTCTGTATAAATTTAAGGATGCTGTTTAGTGGGAGGTAAAAGATGTCAGGTTGTCGAAGAAGTATTCTTCCTTGTATGAGCCAATTCAGAACACTCACAAACAAAGTCGAATAAAATCTATCCTCTGGCTCTTCGTCTTGGCATCCCCTACTTAAGTCGGATGCGCTAATGCCCATTCGCATCATGTGGGTGGGTACCCAATGAGTTGTGACCCGTCAGAATGCCAATCAACAGAGAGAGTCGATCCCTGCTGAGCTGGAGCAAAAATTTCGTTTTTTGTTGGACATATCTGGCCATAGGTTTCTGTAAACCCGGCATGTTTCTAAAGATGACCACCTGTCATTGGTTTCAGACGATTTTGTTGGATTCTGTTTTTTTCTTGTTCAAGTGGCTTGAGAACTGTGGCGTTCGTTTCACGGGTCTCGAGTGCTGTCCCGATTTTAGCCAGTTTGTCCGCCATTTTGTTTGCTGTTATGTCACGATGTCCTGGAACCCAAATGAAATTTTTGATGTTCTTTGAGGTGAGCAGTCGCAGATTGCTGCGACAGCTTTCTACTTATTTGGATTTTGTGACAATAGATGAGATAGCTTTAATGGCAAATGGTCTTAGTCTCATCAAGTCTTATGTGTTTTGCGGTTTCACAGATTGCAAGTACTTCTGCTTGGAGGACATTGCAAGTCGGGGAGTTTATTGATCTGTTCACTGATACTGTTACTGTTAATGACACTCACAATGATACTTTAAATCGCACTGATACAGATACACGACAGTATTATTTATACTTCTTGTTTGGATTCTTGGAAGTCCAGTGATTGACTCTCATGTCTTGCCTTATATCTGAACGCTGTTGAATTCCTAAGCTCATCTTCTAAATGGAATACCTTTTAATTATCTCAGAATAATTCATCTGCTTCCCATTTGGAAAACTTTTGAAAGCCCACGTGTCTCGTCGCAAATGTTTGACGTTGCTTACTCGCAATTTCCATTCCAATTTCCTACAAATTTCACTTGAACCTCTTTTCAAAAAGAAGCTCATTTGAATCAATTTCGGAAATAAATCCCAATTATCTGTTAATCACATGTTGAGTCTTAATTAAGGAGAAATAATTTCGTCGTAAAGTAGAGTTCACTCCTCTCAATTCCTCCCCCAAATACAATAGCAGAGCACACACTTGTGTGTTATCTCTCGGATTGCGAACGCAAGCCAACCCAATTTTCCTCCCACAGCAATTAGGCAGGAAACCTGCATGCGTTAGCAACAGAAATTAATTTTAAAATGAAATTCAGCGAAAATAACGTAAATTGTTAATGTACCTATAAGTAGTGAGTGCGACAACAGATCCATTCCCCTTACGACCGACGAAGCGTCGCGACGCAACTCTGCAAGCGAATCGAATATGTGACTTCCTACTTAAGGATTTCCGTGAAATGAAATTCAAGATTTATTCATTACCTTTTTGTAGGTAAAGCCACTGGCAACGACAGCGGCATAGCGTACCTCTTTAGACAGCATCGTCCTTCTGGTAGGTATAAGAGGAGGTGTAGATAGGGGAACATACCAACCAATAGTTCCTGTGTAACCAACGCTTTCTCTTAGCTAGGAGATGTGATTTTTAAACAAAAAACACCCAATAACTGGAATAGATAAGGTGTAAGGGGATGTTGTTGACGTTGTTGCTATTCCACAACCATCCGCCTGTACACTATTGTCAGATCACTTAAGCCAAATCGCTTGCCGTTATGTCTCCCAATCATAGTGGATTCCAATAGAATTTGTTTCCTTAGAAAATTTTATGTTATATCCTGTTTTTTTTTCCTTTTTGCCGTTCGTTTTTGCTTATTATTGCATTTTCTTTTGGCGCGATGAGAATATCCTTGAATAAATTCAGAAGAACATGAATTTGAAATTTTCCCATCTGCAAGGATGCTGTGCCTTCCTTACCAACAATGTCATTGTGACTTTGGTAGAAGGAAATTCTGTGGAAGAAACACGTTTGGTTATCTAAGCGTGTATTGATTTGATTTTTATTGTCCTTGCCACATGCCGCATGTACAAAGATTTAAGTTAAGACACTCTCCTTGTTTATGCAGGAATTGTGCCACAACATTGTTAATTTTATTATCCTTTTTCTAAAGCCTTCCTTGGATGTGTTTTGTTCTGCTGCAGCAGCCAATATTTCACGTGCAATCGATTGGAGATTTTTTTGTTTTGGTTTCCTCTGCGTTGGTTTTGTTGAGAATCTCTGAAAGCCACAACCAGGTGGGTAAAAGAAATTATAAGACAAAACAAGGATACCTACAGAGGATTTGAACTTTAAAAGGAAATACAAAAGAATAAAAAAAAGGAACTTATGGCTTTCGGGTGCGGAAAGGTGTTCGAATCTAGTGAATCAAATGATTTTCTTGCTACTCCTGGCGTCCAATGCTGATGGTTCTGGTTGCTTCTAGAGAGAACAGAGTGGAGGGTAAAGAACGATGTTATGTCATTGGTATAATGGTGGCAACCCAAAACGAAGAGGCAAAGTGAAGAAGAAGGAAAATGCGACATTGATTTAGTGGATGGTTTCGTTGACAAATCGAGTGTTAGTTATGTGAAATGAAAACGGGATGGAAATGGATGGATGATCGGATGAATGGGTTTCCTTCTTTCTTAGGCATTGGTTTTGGCTGTGGCAATCCTTAGTTAGTTCTAAGTATAATCACAAAAATTTAAAATCCCTCCCTCTTCATTCAGGGAAAGCACTTTAAATCCACCAAAACGGTTGGATACTCGTATACCCAAGCAAAATCACTCCCTCTTCTGAGAATGCCAGTCAAGATGAACGGTGCGGAAACTTTCTTCCCGACGAACGACGAAGGATGCTTTTGGTCCTTAAGTAGACTATTTATATGATAATAAAAGTCTTGTGTATTGAGCATTGAGAAAGAACGCAAAAGGAATGGGAAGAGCGGCGCAGCGCTTTGAGGATTATCTGTTATTTCCTTCATCCGTCCAGGTTTTTTTTTTTCTCTTCTTTCCTTATGATCCTCTATGATGGCAGCGGAATACTAGGTGTTTGCTTTTTTGTTGTTTCTTTCGTTTCCATTAGGCTGTTGGACGAGTGACAGAAGAATAGCGCAACACAGATACACGATGTTGTTTCGATTCGTAATTGGTTTTTAGTGAAGTCGTTTCAATTCGTAGTTATTGTCGTTGTCGTTTGTGTTGTCAATGGCTTTCTCCTTCTGTTGGAGAGCAAATGATATTGAAATTTGTTTGAATTGATACTCGTTTTTGCATTCTTATCCATGAGTTTATCTTTCCTTTGTAAGAATTCCCAGGAAGTTTTGTCGTCTCTGACAATTGTGAAGAGGACTTAGTGAAAGAGTGGAAGTCACTTTCAAAATGGTCTCACTCAGAATAGGCGAATTTACATGACGAGCTGTTTGACATGCCTTCACGTTTCTTTCTTTGTTATTCTAATGAAGGAAACAGTAACAATTAGTCCGTTGATGATTGAATCTAATTTTTATTACTCTTCGAGAGTACGCTTGCAAGGGTATAACGGGTTGGGTTACATTGTACATACAAATGGATATCAATTTGGAATTGAGTTTGTCAGGTTAAGAGCGTGGGAATGTCAGAAGTTGTTTGTGTGACATTTTAGTAGGTTGACAGCAGGTTTATGTTCTTAAAAGAATTAGTTGATATTTAGACGAGTGGGGTGTAGTTTTACACAATCAAGAGCGTGCAAAATGAAGACCGGAAAAAAGAGGGAGAGAGAAAGTGAAAGAGAAAGAAATAAAGAAAGAGAAAGAGGAGAAAGAGATTCAGAGATAGAGACAGGGACAGAGACAGAGAAAGAGACAGAGACAGAGACAGAGACAGAGATAAAGGCAGGGACAGAAACTGAGGCAGGGACGGAGACAGACAGAGACAATGGCAGAGAGAGGTAGAGATAGAGAGAGTCAAATTTAGAGTGGTAGAGAGGGTGATAGAGGAGGGAGAGGGAAAGAGTTTGAGAAAGAGGTAGGGGCTAGGGGGTAGGGAGATAGAGACAGAGAAAGAGGGAGAGGGAGAGACAATTATAACCTGTGTAGAATGAAGGGTACCTGAAGTTTTTTCGAAAGTTTAAGTGGAATAGTGCTTTTTACAACAACCTAATCTCTCTCGGAGCACATAGCAGCTCGTCCCAAAAGGCACTACAGGTAAAAATACATTTTCATATTTTTAAAATTCGAATTTGGAACTCCCAGGAAGACTCCCAAAATACAAGCTTGCTAACCAATTCACTGAATGCATTCGAATGATGACCAGGAGCCGAACCAGCGCCCACGTGATCGTGTAATACTTAACTGAATTATGTGTTTTTGGCATTACTTCTCGCGTTATCGAGCACTTTAGTATCACAATTTTGACATATAAATGATAAATGAACAGCAGACTAAGATGTAGTGTAATAAAGAGTAAGTTTTGAACGAAAATAGTACTCACTCACTCGATCACTGACGCCGCCGTAATCCTACCCCTGATTTTGTTCACTTTAACCGTCTCCAGCTCATATGTAACCCATCAAAAGGTTACGGTTTTTGATGCGAAGTTTGTGACGTTGAATATCTGCTTCAATTTAAAAGCCGTCTGGGCTTCCATGAAGTTGTAAATATTCTTGTTGAATAGTTAACATATGCCTTTTTTTACTACCTTGTACTTTGCTTTGTAAGAAACTGGAAATATCTCAAAATTTCAATGATATTTTCATATCCCTGGACATTTTTTTGCTTTGTTTTCCATTACTTATTTTTCCTCTCAGCCTTACCGTGATGTTTCTGGGGGTCGAACCTCGAACTTCCCACGTAACAGGGAGAAAAGCTAACACAAGTCTCCGTATCTCTATCGAAAAATTGTTTAAACTAATCAAGAATTTCGCTCTTCGCCTGATACTCTTCGTTTCCTAATTATGATCAAGTGACATGCTAAGCTTTTTTTTTCATATTAGATGGGTGAAAAGTTATACCGATATTAAAAAGATCGCCTGAAGGCTTTCCCGTAAACAACACTATTTGTTTTAATTTTAAGGCCGTAGCTTAAGTCCTCAGATTCCTAAATCCTGTTTCTAAAAGGTCGCTGAGTGTAGGACTGAATCACCCTGAAACCATCAATACAATTTTATCTGCATAATTTTACTACAATCTTGACACCACCAAGGATTAAATCAACCGACCAGTATCCAAAGCAGTGGACGGAACTGTTTTCGCTACGGAATGTCCCTTCAAATCTTTGCTTTTACTTTTTGGAGACGGTCTAATTTGGCGACATTAGATTAATCTTTATGCAATCCAGTGGTTGGCTTTTTTGAACATTTTCAGTAAATCTATTCTAACTGCTAAACTTTTGCTTTTGGATTGAATATTGAATTGTGCCGATCAGTTCCTGGTGTGCCGTCTCAATTGAACTACATTCCATGCCTTGTTTTCGATTTTAATTCTTTTCATTTAAAAACTTATAAAAAAAATCATCTTATCACCTTCAGTGATGAGAATTCACTGTGCAAAATGTTTGCTTGCAAGTGCTGAAAGTTTTCTGACTTCCTAAATTGAAGCTCCAAAGATAGGTTCTTTTGTCCGTTTCAATTACACTGGATGTATTATGTCAGCAAATATTGTGATCAAAATACAAACTATCACTTCACTCACGTCAGCCTATGTAAATCAGTTTCATTTTTACCACAGTTCGTGCCTGAAGCATAAATCACAGCGTGTTAATTAATTTTTTCTCTAGTTTGCCAAAACTCAATTTAATTTTCGCATTTCATTCAGTAGAACTCAATATACATATTTCAGTCCCGGCCTATTCTGACAAAAATCAATCAAATTCTATTTTTCCCAATTCCCAATGTTTCCATTTCAGACCCACGCATAACCTTTTTTGCCTCTCATCAATACAAGTTGCTTTTACTTCATAAAAAAAAGAGAACCGTTTGCCATAAATATTGAAATATCCAATTTTTGAAATTAAATTCTATCACCAAGAAGTGAAGAAAAAATCTTTCCTTCCCATCATCCGCACGGTTTCCCAGAGTACAACACTTCCTTATAATATTGGGTCAGGGAGTCCTTTTCGTAGAAAAAAAAAAGAAAACTTTATTACAATACGCAGAGAAAAAAAAATGAAACGGCCTTCGTCATTTGCCAAATTAAATTCATTGCTCTAACCGGAGAGTTCTTTTTTTCTCTTTTTTCTTTCCAATAGAGCTCTTTTCTATGGAAGAAGGGAAAAAAATAACGAAAAGTCGTTAGCCCAGAAAGAAGAAAATGTTCATTTTGAAATAATTAATCAAAACAACATTGAATTGTTGGGTCATCGCCTCGAGCTAGCCTAGCAACAAATAACCTAAGAAAATAAGGGAAAAAATTACCCCCTCCTTCAACTCACACTATTCTACGAGTGGTGTATACTACGACGACAGCGGCATGGACTGGAAAACACCGTTTGTTTTTTGTAGTGCCTTCTAGGAGGAAGACGGCGAGGGTTTTTCTGAATTGTTACGTATACGCCACCCTATCACCGGTTTCGTGTGTGTGATGGAAGGAGCACTTTCTCAAACACAGAGGAGCCCTACACTAGCAAACTCCATTTGCGCTGACATCAATTAATGACGGAAAGCTTTTAATGAGAACACATGTTTCATGCTTGTTCGTAGTGCACACCAGAGTATGGAAAGACTGCCTCGTGAATTCCTGTATGGTAGCAAGAAAATCACAACTTTCAATTATCTGCCATTAAAATGTTCCTCGTAGAACAGAACGTACATACGTGTGATCACACACGAGCTAACTGCAAAGATATGTGTGTTCTTGATGTAATCTAGTTCTAAAGAGGTTAGGAACAGTTGCCGCCCAACAGGTATTCCACTTCTACTTCTACTTTACCCGTACAAGGCAACGTTTGTTGAAGAAATGCAACCTTCTACACACAAATTACATTTGATATTCCACAGTAAACGAAACTTGAATGAGTGAAATATTATTTGTTTCTGTATTTTTAAGGTCAAAGTGCTTTTGGCTCAAAACTATAAGAATGCGTCAATCGAATTGCCGAGAAGTAGAAGCAGCTTGAAGAGGAGCAGAGTCTGGTGAAAGTATGTTTCACGAGAAGATTTCTACGAAATTGGTGCACTTAGGAGTCTAGTGCTGACAATCTGTCTCTTTGACTAATAGAGCTCACGAATACAACCTGAGGGTGGTAATTGAATCATGTTGGCAACACAAATTTCATCGTGCACATTGTTTTTCCAATGCACTTACTCTCATTTTTGTGGATCTTTTGTTTTGTTTTAATTAAACTGAAATATTGTGCCAGCACTGATTGAGTTGCAAAAGCATTGCGAACACATAATTTGCGAGGAACAATGAATATTAATCCATTTAGATGCACTAACACACGTTGGAATAATGCATAAGCATCCATTGTAGCGAATTTGGAGTTTCCAGAGTACGTACTTTAATGCACTTGTGAGGAAAAGGAAAATAATTACAAATGACAGAAGAAGGGGGGTTTGGTGTGTTGGAGTGATTTTGATTTTAATTTGGTTCAAACTGAGGAGGAATTCAATGACGAGGAAAGCTTTGCTTGGATAAGTCGCAAGGGATCTCAGTAAGCTTATTTGCACCTATTTCTTGAACTGGAAATAGCAGCTGTTCATGCCAATCTGATGAGGGAATGGAAGGAACCTAAATTTTTTACCGATTCCGAGCAAGCAAAGTATTTTATGTCAAGCTCGGAAGAACTGAGAGATTCAGCTATTATAAGTGTTTAAAAGGTTAAAAAATTTGTGGATTGATCCAATAGGTAAAGACACAATTATCCGTACAGAATTTGTTCTTAACCTCAAATTCTACTTCGAAGCTGAAGAATTATGAAAAGAAGAGAGAGAGAGAGAGAGAGAAAGAGAGTGAAAGAGAGAGAGAGAAAGAGGGGAGGGGAAGTGAGATTGTAACCATAACCATTGAATGAAAATTGGTCTGTTTGACAGGCAATTGATTTAATTATAGCCAAGTAGAGAAAAGAATCTAAAGAGAGTAAGAAATGGCAAGGAAAAGAGAAAAGTAGAAATAGAGATAAAGGCAAAAGCGGAAAGAGAAAGAGAAAGAGAGAGATAAAAACGAAGAGAAAAAGAGAGATATATTTATGTATAAAATCAATGAGAAATGAATTATATAAAGAGAAAAAATGGAGAAAGAGAGGTAGAGGAGGTAGAGGGAGAGAGAGACAGGCAGGATGGAAAAGTGGAAAACCTCGAAAAAAGGAAGGGAAAGGAGGAAGAGAGAGTATAGAGGGAGAGAGAGATAGTGAGAGACAGAAAGAGATAGAGACAGAAGGAGAGAGAAAGTGAGATCAGAAAAAGAGAGGAAGGAGCAAGGCAGAGAGGGAGAGGACAGAGAGGAAAGAGAGAGAGAGAGAGAGAAAGAGGGAAAGGGATAGGGAGGCAAGGAGAAAGGAAAAAAGTGAGAAAAAAAGGAAGAGTAGGAAAGAGAGATAGAATAGGAAAGAAGAGAAACAAGGAAAAGAGAGAGAGAGATACAGAAAGAGAATGATAGAAACAAAAAGAGTGAAATAGAAAACTTTGAAATATTTGGCTTGCTGATCTTGGTAAACTTGATCTATTTTCAGTAAATTGGAATACAGTAGACTCGCGGTAACAAAAAAATCGCCTTACGTGAACACCGGCTAACGTGAACAAAACTTTCTGATATTTTATTGTAGTGTGGTAGTCAGTTTTGTGCGCCGTATTGAGTTTTCATTGATAATAAATTAAATCTAAAGTACTTAAACGTCTTCGCGAAAAGGACATATTCAATAACCTGCAAAAAAAGAAAATTAAAAAAAAAAATAACACGTTTTTTCATTAATTTTAACGGATTCTCATTCCTTTCGTAACAAAAAAAATTACTTTTTACTTGTGTAATTTATATAATTAATTAATTAATTAATTATAATTAATTAATTAATTATAATTAATTAATTAATTATTTTAACATACAAAAAAAAAAAAAATATTTGAATTTGAGTTTAAACATTTGTAAAATTTATTTTTAAAATTCAAAGAGATACACCTTCGTAAACGTGAACAACCCGTTAACATGAACACGCTCGGTTTTTAATAGTTCACGTTACCGCGAGTCTACTGTATGTAGTAGTATTGGTTAAAGAGATTCAATCATATGAATATATAAAGGCAATTGTAAGAATTACAAGAACCTATCAGCAATGAAATTAGACATGACAAATCGATACAGGATTGTTTTCCTGACGAGTGTTATAGCGACCAATTCTAAGGTCGGAATCACACTGCGATCTCCCAATCAGTAGCATTAAACGCGAACTGGTTGCTTGGGAACGGCAGAACATGATCTACACCTTGAACAACTCTATCGACCTAATGGCCACCAGTCAAAACTATTCATCGACTTGTCGTATGAAAGAAATTCTTTACATGATCAAATGTGACGCAAAATTATTTACAGAATTTTTCACTGCACACTGCTCTCTCAGATATCATCTTCAAAACATGGGCATTCTCGAAGACACAGAAACACCTGAACACATTTTATGTGAACGCCCTGCTATAGCCAGTTCCAGGGTAAAAATGTGCAGATTTACTAGTTCCCTTGATATTAGAAACACCCTTTCTTCGAAAATTTTTAAGTTCTTACATGAAAAACTTTACACTTAACGTTGTTAAACTTATGGGAATAGCAAAAAAGATCTTTCTGGTCGACGTGCTAGTAAATGTATTTTTACCTTCACCTTATCCAATTAAAAAAAAAACGCTCTAGTCTATCCTTGCAACCACAGTCTTTCACCACTAAGAATCAAATACATACTTAATTAAACCAGCAACGCTCATTTTCATCATAATATGTCGGCTTTCTTTGAATTCATCAATGGTTTTTGGTAAAATGTGCTGAATTTCATAGTGCGATAAAAATTGAGTCCTATTGGTCGTCGGTATTCTTATAGTGGAATTTAGATCTAATATGTTCTACAAGGTTCCGAATCACAAACTTTTCAGGCTCTTTCCTGTTATAAAACTTTAAATTTTTAAAATTCATATTATCATATTCGGAAAGAGAATTTCATTTTTAATTTTAAAATCTACGCTTGATTGTTACGTTGTTGTGTAGTACTACAAACCGAGCCACTAACAGTCATTTGAACAGCGATTGTCAAGCAACACAACACAATGCGGCTGATTGACCATAAGAAGTAACCCAGTTGTTATTTCAACAGTTTTTTGCCCATGGTGTAATGGAGGTTTAAAATCCACATCTTAGTCATGAAACTGTGTTTCCACGGGTATTGTTTTTCGCTAGGAATTTGCTATTCCTTTGTTGGTCTTTGTTTTGTCTGGAAACCCGCTTTCTTACAAACTCTTTGGAATCGGTTAAATTTTGTTGTTCTCCTCGATTCCTCACCATGGCCTGGTTGAGAGAAATGCAATAAAGCCTGGGGCGTCTCTAGCTCAGTTGTGCCTTTCGATTTATTCAAAGGCATCAAACTTATGGATGAGACCAAAAACTTACCTGAGTCAAGACAATTGTTTTGTTACTTTTTCGCTCCTAATTTCTTTATCTAATGCATCTTTATTGAATTTCTCCTCCCAACAAATAAGTTTGAAAATGAAAACTTTTCTTGTTTTTTCGACATTGTTGGTTGCTGAAATTTGTTCCTATTTTCTACCAACTATACAAAAAACAAGTTAAAAACTAAATAAGAGTCACCCAATCTTTTGCATGGCTTGAATTTTTTGGTTTTTGGACTCATCATTTGCATTTTCTTAAAGTATTAACTGAGTACACTATAAAATCAGTGTCACTTGCTTGTGATTTTTCGAAGAAGCTACAGCTCATTCATTTGATTTCTCTTTCGATTTAAAGCCTTCCAACGAATTCAAAGAAAAGTTCCCTAAAAAATGGCATCCAAAGCGACGCTTTTTTAAGAGAATTGAATTTGCTTTCTTTATATTCAGGTTCATACATCTTATTCCCGTAAACACCATTCATATTTGACTTAATACTTCCTGGAATCGCTACATGTTCCCGACAATAAACACGCTTTACCATAAAACCATTTCCACGATTAGTTTACTGGCTGCTTATACGTCATAAAAACGCTACAAGAATACAAAATTAGCTCCTTACTTCCGCATTCTTTTTTCGACTTTTTGGTTATATTCAACTTTTCGTTTTCATCCCCTCCTGGCTCTGCTACACAATCCGGTAAAGTCTTCATAATCAATTGCTCAATAAAACGATGAGCTTCGTAGCACTTACGATACTCTGTGTACTGTGTATAGTATACCTTTACCATCGTCGTCATTCGGATATCCTACGCTGACTTCCCTCGAATGCTGCACGAGAGAAAGCCGCCTCCGACACATCTGCTGCAAAATGGGTAATTTTACAGCCCCATTTCCTTCTGGTAAATCAAATTTTCTAGGCAATTTTCTCCTTTTTAACGGACCTAACAGTCGTTCGATGTTGAAAATCAATTTTACCTTAGCGATTTATGTTTTCTTCGCGCATATTTTGCTTCGTGCTTTGTGGAACATGAAAATGACTGTCATGAATTTTTCAAGGATCACAAACTGGGTAGTATCAGTTGTGTCAGTGTCTATGTAATGATGGCGGCAATGGCTCTCATTTAGAATACTTTTTGAGGTGATGATCAACAGGCGAGAAGCCTTCGATCACTTTCATCCATCCAGGTTCCTACTTAAATTTAACATTTTTATCCACAACCTTGACGTCCTTAATAGCCTTAGTACGGTGCCGCTCACGGCTGAAGTATGATTCTGGAAACATCACCCTTAGCGAATATGTGATTTTTCATAATGTACAGCTCTGCCTTCATAAGTTAAGCGTCGAAGAAGTTATTAACGTGTTACTCTTTCTCTGTGTGATTAATGAACTGAAATATCTCTCATCCTTGCTTCTTTAAGTTAGTCGTCGTCTTCTAGAGAACGAAAACGCTTGAAGAGACATCGCAAAAGAAGAAAAAAAAACCATGAAGACATAAAAATTTCCTGCAATCTTCTTTACTTAAACTCAATCTTTTAGCAATCTTCTTCAATGCTATAAGTATGTGCCGCGAAATGCCATGGGGTGTCATGCTGATGGTTTATACAGCGCGCGAGTCAAAACCATCGTTTCTGCTCAAAAGTCCTGTATATGTAAACATTTGCAAATCCGCTCCCATTTCCGTTGATCTAATTTACGCGCTCCGTCATCCGTCATCTGTGTAAAAGTTGATTAAAACTCCTTTTCTCGTTGGTATATGATGAGCTCTGCAAGACGATAAGAGAAGGACGAACGAAAGGAATGCTATGCGCGTTAAAACTGCGTTGATGAAGTGGATAAAGTTTCCATCTAACTGTCATTGTCGCTGTGTGATAACCTTAGAAAGCGAAAAGGGTCCGCGCAACCAACGACAGCGTAAATTTTCTTTCAAGAAAAACACACATTAATTTGCTTTAGCGAAAGTTTAAAGCCTGGCAGAGTGTGGGTTTTGATGGAGCGAATACAATTTACGCATCGTTCTGTCATTAGCAACTTGAATGTCACAGTAATAGTTGGGTGTAATTATAATTCTCGTAGAGTGACAAGGATATAGCTACCAGGAAATAAATAAGAAAAATCTTAAGCCAAACAAACAGAAAACAAAAAGTTAACTTGTTCTTCTTGTGCGTCTTCTTATTAAAATGTCCTCAAGGATAACTGAATACTTTGGAGACCATCATGGTGATGCAGTCTTTGGGCGCTTTAAACAAAAGTTTTTATTTGTATTTGTTGAAAATAAACATCCTTGGGACTTGTGGAAACATTATAAATACTCATTATGTTTTAACTAGCTTTTTGGGGGTAGGACGCATAAAATGTATATAAAAGTTGTTTTAGTTTGAAGCTTTGGCAGATAATTAAATAAATGGATGGAGCTTAACTCAGACAAAAGGATTCAAAGTGTGTGCAGTCAATTTTGGGACCACAAAAATTCAGATTACAACTTACTAGCTAGGCTAGTAATTTTGTTTAGCTCGGTAACATGTCCTTGCCCATCAGGACATCTTAAGAAAGAAAAACAGTTCTCCATTCGCGAATTATTATATCAAACCCAAGACTTGATTCAATAAACAGCGGTCGTCAAATAAAATCAAGACTTCCATCAACGTTTTAAGCACACAACTTTTTGTTTCAAGTCCCCTTTACTCTTGAACATCAACTGAGTAAAGTCGCCTAAGTTAGTTTAATGCATAAACTGGTTTTTATATGAGAAGGGCCATCAAGACAATTTTATGGTATTGTCAAAATCAGAAAGTTTTCCACTTCACTCTTTACAATCGTTGCACGGAAATAAGAAAATGAAAAAAGAGTTCCTTCTTTCTCTTCTTAACCGTCCGTCGTCATCAGTCCAAAACTTTCATTCAAGTCATACCAACGACGACATCAGGAGCAGGCAACTACACTAACAACAACAGCAACAACAGCGATTTGAAAACAAATTGCAGTTGGCAAAGAAGTTTTCATTTATTTTTAAATGTTTTCTCTTACTTTGAAAATCCTCTCACAAATGCAACGAAAATTACCCCCAAAAGTTGTTGGTGGTAATTAAAAAAGAAAAAAAAAAGAAAAGTTTTAAGAAGCGGCAAAGAAGCCTGAAAAGGACGAATGAATAGAGAAGCGACTCTGACGGGAGGAATCGTTTCATGCTGATGGAAAATTGCTTTCTCCGAAAAACAATGGAAAACGAAACAGGAGGCAGCCCAAATGATCACTCTCCATCCCTACCCTTGTTCCTTGCGTCAAAACCAGCACCAGGTCCTCTTTGGTTAGAGAGTTCAGAGTAAACTACACTATACACACCCATGGGATAATAATTACCCTGATTATAATTATGAGAAAATAATAATGCAACTTTTTAATTGCTTTGGTTGATTTTGCTTCACTGCCAATGATGTTGGTTTCTGGCACTCTCAGAGATGCTCCTATACGAAACAATTTGCATTCAGGGTACGCGGCGGCTATGACTTGGTTCTTTTCATGCAGCAGTAGTGTAAGCGGACCCTTGGATTGTAAATGGTTTTTCTTGTACCTATTGCATCTAGCAGGTCACCCTCTTAATTTGGGAAAAGTTTTTCTTTGATAAGCAAAGGATATGGTTGTTTTGTGTAAAAGGAGAGCATCTCCTTGGGGAGTGTATTTTGGTGCACTTTGCGCAACATTTACTATGGTGAACCTTCTTCTTCTACAAAGTTGCTAAAAACTTTTGTTGACTTTGGTTAAAGTTTTTTGACATGCACATTGCACACACTTACACACAGTTTTGCGGTTAGTTTGTTAAAGGCTCTGCACAAATTTGTACTAAATACAAAGTCCTAATGACTACTTCATGAATAAAATCTGAAACCGAAACGATGTACGCTTTTATATAGCAAGGTAAGCATTGGAGTGAAGTACATTCGATGGACATCAAAAGAAAGTCAAGGCATAGCAGCGATGACAGAGATGATGAAGAGGAAAAGTATGACTCATGTGTGAAGAGTCATGGCCGAATTCTAAATGTTGACTTACATCAGCAATACGTACCACTGGAAAATAAGCAAAAAAAAATATGGTGAAACCGACAAAATTGAATTACTACTACTCCGCACATAAATCTACGGAATAGAGGGGTTTGCAGCCGGGCAACAAAGACCATTTGGCTGATACACCACAAGACTAACTACACAAATACTACATAGACCAAATAACACATGACAACAGCACGCAGTAGTACAATACAAAATTGAATGGGCGAACAGAATTGGAAATATCTTTTTACTTATTTTTTTTTTCAAAACTATGTACTCTTTCAAGAGACTTTGAATGTGAAGTGCGAATTTTCCTGAGCTGGCATTTGGCACTGTCAAAGAAAATATATCCGTTGATCTCGATTGTGTCATCAAAGGGTGCATTTTCTCTCAAATCCTTAATAACGAATACAGATTTTCCTACGGTTGTTAATTTTTCACAGTCATTTTATATGTTAGTTTATATGCAGAGCTTAGGATACTTCTATCCCTTACCAATGGTAGGGAGATGGCGGAAATAAATTTTTTTCAACAGAGTGTATATAAAAAGCAGAACAGTTGCTTAACTTTACCAAAGGAGTGTTCCTTTAAAAAGTTGACGTTAAGAATCAGTTTTAATGCATTCAATTCTAATTTTTCGCCGTGAAACGTTTTTTTCTTGTCCACATCTAAGAACGTATTAATAGCCATAGTCAAGGTTTCCGGAGTTTTCGTGTGTTTTAAAATAAAAAAATTTAGTAGACTTTTTCCCCAGACCCCGTTCTTTCAACAACATTTGCTCTCAAAAATTTAAATTCAGTAATAAATTGGTTGGTTATATTTGCTTTGAGCAACAAAAGCCCATGTTAAAATTAAAAAATAATGTAAATACTTTGCCCAAACGTCAAATGTCTTCATTTTTAATCGTTTCGTTTTGTGTGCTGCAAGAGTCCATCCACAGACCATTTTTCTTTTTCAAGTGGGCTTATGAGTACATAATTTCCGACGGCTTATAAAAGGCGTTCGAATATCGAGTGTTTTTTCAGAGGTTGGTTTTTCGAATAGGAATAAAACTGACATCTTGTGGTCGAAATCAGCCAACTCTTATGTCATTCATGTTCAGTTTAGTTTACCATTTTATTACAAACAGGTTGACAAAAGAACAACGTTTGCAAATCCTGCAAATTTATTTCGAAAATGATGGTCCAGTTCGCGAAGCTTACCGCAAGCTCCGTCCATTTTATGGTCGACATAATCGTCCATCAGAGCAATTAATTCGGTTAACCATAAATCGTTTTCGCACGTTTACTTTATGTGTTTTTACGCATCCGCAGAGACGTCGAATAGTGCGCACCGAAGAAACAATTGCCGCTATAGAACAAAGTGTTTAAGAGGACCCGAATGAATCGATTCGCAACCGTGCACAACAATTGGAGCTTTGTCTATCAACTTTATGAAAGATTTTGCGCAAAGATCTTGGCTTACGACCTTACAAGATCCAGCTTGTGCAAGAATTAAAGCCGCAAAACCATGCAATGCGTCGTGATTTTGGTGTATGGGCCGAAAATGAGATTGATCTCGATGCTGATTTTCATCGCAAAATTTTGTTCAGTCTTGAAGCTCATTTTTGGTTGAATGGTTACGTCAACAAGCAAATTTACCGCATTTGGAGTGAAGAGAATCCATATGAGTACCATGAGACGCCATTACATCCATTTGGTGTGCTCTATATGGGCTGGTGGAGTTATGGGGCCATACTTCTTCCGAAATGATGCTGGCGAGCCAGTTACCATTAATGGAGCCTGGTTTAGAGCCATGATAACCGACTTTTTTACTCCCGAATAGGATGGCATGAATGTGGATGAGATGTGGTTCCAAAAAGACGGCGCAGCGCTACATGCCACAAAGCGCACGTCACAATCGATTTATTGAAGGAAACATTCGATGAGTGCATAATTTCGCTGAATGGACCTGTCAATTGGCCACCAAGAGATCTCGTGATTTGACACCATTGGTTTATTTTCTTTGGGGATATGTGAAGTCGCTCGTCAACGTCAGCAAACCAGAAACGTTATGGGGCTTGGAAGCCAACATTCGTGGTGTTATTGCCGACATACGGCCTCAAATGCTCAAAAATGTGGTTGAAAATTTAACCTCTAGACTTGGCTTGGCTTTATTCGAGCCAGCCGTAGCGGCCACATGCCCGAAAACATATTTGAACACAAATGGTATACAATCATCCTTCTAAATTGATGGACATTAAAACGATTTTCTTATTTCAATTCGAAGTTCCTCACCTTTAAAACAACACCCTTTACATCCAAGCAAAGGAGACGCGTTTGTACTTTTCTTAAGCAAACCGTTAGAAGTCAAATGGAATCAAATGAAGAAACAGCAGTTTTGCGTTCTATGCCGGTTGAGGTCTCCTTCCACTTAACGGGGTCCTCCAGTTCCTTGATTTCCCTGCAATATGGTCTCGAAAACTCATGGAGCCGGAGCATTGATCCATCCGCTTTACATGCCCCAGCAATCGTAGCTTCGCGATACGTGCTCTTCTAACTGTGCCCATTTTGCGATGCAATTCGTGTTCAGTTAAATTTGCTTCCATGATTTGGTGATAGCAAAATATGTAAAGTACTCTTTTTGATTCTAGAAACTCCCAAGGTAGACTTTCTCAGAAACATTCTCAAGAGATTGAGTGATGTAAGCCTACTGCTTGCTCGAAAAACACTGTTTTTTTTGTGCGATGCCCAGAATTTGTCTTAGCTGATTCTTATATTCGCTTGAAGCAACAAAAAGCTCATGTTAAAACTACGCTCAAGACAAAAAAAGTGCTCTCAGTCAAACGCTAAATGTCTTCATTTTCAATGGTTTCATTTAGTGTGCCACAGGGGTCCATACATGGGCCACATTTGCTAGTTGAGTAATCACATGAGTTCATTATTTGCCACTGATAGTAAAAGACTTACTCATATATGTATTCAAATGGCGTAAGACTCCATCCCAACTGTCCGAAATCTTAAACGTAAGTGCTGTCCGTGGACCCATGATCTTTCACCAAAATTTAAATTTCCATTCAACTTTATGCCTAACTTTTCTTTTTAAAGTGAAAATACATTTTTACGTAAGTAAATTTAGAATCTACATATCTATCTATTTCGTGCACCGAAAAATATTTTGTGAACGGAAAACAGAAAGTCAATCAATAAAAAAAATTGTCTACACACGCCAAAAAAAGACAAGCCACCTACATGTCAGAAAGCACAGTTTATGAAACACTTAAGTGTCAATCTGCCTACATCCTCAGAAAATAAGACGCGAAATGTAGGTTAATCTACCCAGATCTTCAAATCTTAATCCACTTTATCTGGAATATATTTTCGTCCTACCATTTTTGCCAAGGAATTTTCTAAGACAAATGACTTCCGCCAAATTAAATACAGATCCCATTTTATTCGACTGATGAAAAACAAAGCAAAAAGGAACGGAGAGAAAAAAGCTAACGTACAGCATATACTCGTATATTTATTCATGTGTTGCTATAGAGAACAGAGTTTTCCATTTATTTTCCGCCCAGGAGAAAAAAACAATGAAAATTGCCAAAGTAACTCTTTTGAGTGCGTGTATGTGTTCTCTGTGTATTTTGTTAAGTGCACGCCATAATCTTTCCAGGGAACGACAAAATAACAAAAAACAGAGGAGAGAAGAAATTTCTTGAGCTTGAAACTTAGAAAAAAAGGAAATAATAATAATAAAAAAAAAATGAAAATACAAATAAACAGAAAGAAAAGAAAATATAAGGAAAAGAGCGCAAAGGATACTGAAAATCTCCTTCAGCACAACTTTAATTATCAAACTTTCTTTCACAATCCTGAAAAATTCTCCACATGTCACATTTTGGTTCCATGCTTCAAGGCAACATCATCCAATTCGCCTCTCATATCCTTAGCGGGTGGCAAGATTATTTTATAACAAAGGATTTTCATTAAAAGTGGAACGAATAGGGCATGTGTATACGTGTCGTTGTTTGACTGTGTGAATTTAAAAAAAGTACTGCCAAAACCTTCCATTCCGAGACTCTCGCAGTTGGATAAACTTTAACCTCCATTTTAATCTACCATTTGTTTGTTCAGGAAACATATGACATTGACATAACCGCATCAGATTCTTCTGGTGCTAAAGTATTGTTGTATTTCCGGATAGGTGAGTTTTGGGTGTGGGTGGCAGAGTGCAGGGCAGCATTTATAACCAACAAAACAGATACATCCACGAAAGTGGCTTTCTATGAAAAGTTGTTCCTTCACTGAGCGAGCGTGCTACACCAGCACGCTAGGCGTCAATCCGAAACAAAATGACTTTTGGCAGCAAACTAAGAATTTAAGTCCTCAGGACAAATTTTGCATCCACTTTTTCCTTGTTCGTTTCACTTATTTTTTGTTCTTTTTTTTTGTGCTTGCTTTTTTCTTGTTTGGCACTTGCCGAAGATCCGGATCAGACTTCAGAAATAAAAGAACAACCCACAAAAACCAAACAGAAAACAAAAAAACTGGGGGAAAAAGTTACTGGAATTCTTATGTAACGTTGTGGCCCTGTCACTTGCATTCCTTGTAACAGGCGACACTAAAGTGAATGCGGTGTCATGCAAAACACTACTCTGTACGTGTAGCTTCAGACCACCTGACAAGTGAGGTTCAAGACTTTTCTGAAAAATTAACTTCCTTTAAGCTAGTAACCAGATACCAGAAGAAATGTGGTATTGATCCTTGAACTCTAATTCAGGCCAAGAGTAATGTGGATAAATGGATGGGGATTTCACTGATGAATTTTGCTTGTAAGTATGTTTGTACTGTGGTGGATTGTTATTTGAAATGATGGAATCTTTGGTGAAACTACCGCCAGAAAGAACAAACTGTATGCGATGTTGTGATATATTAAATTTTTTTGTTTAACTGTGAAAATCGTAGAACTAAATAAAAACTTTTTCTCTTAACGAAAATGTACGTTTTCCTCAAGCGATGGAGAGCGTAGCTTAAGTGAAAAGTTTCATTTGTATTCATTAACATACTAATGAAGCTGAAAAAATGGTAATCCTTTTTTTACAGGATATTATAGCTCTGCAACGAAACTGGTATTTCTGTCAGCGCCGTACAGGGGAGACTTGACGTTTATGGTGTCACAAATGACAATATCCTCAAGAGAAGCTTGGGAAAATGGAACTCTGGAAAATGAATCAATACACTTCTACAACGATGGTTCAAAAACCAGCGAAGGAGTAGGAAAAGAAAAACTGAATCTCAGTTTTTTCTTCCGCTTACCCGATCATTGTAGTGTGTTCCAAGCGGAAACTCTGGCGATTAAGGAAGTGCTGTCCTGGCTCAAAGAAAGCGTCATATCCTCCACTGATATTCGAATCTTCTCGAACAGCTAAGCTGCTTTTAAATCTCTTGCCTCTGTCTGTACAAAATCTATCACGGTCCAAAACTGTCAAATGTCTCTGACTGAGATGTCAAATCAGTTCAACATTCACCTTTTATATGTGCCGGAACACAGGGACATACCAAGCAACTGTATGGCAGACGAACTAGCCAATAAGGGCGCGATCACTTCTCTACGCTCAGAATGGAACAAAATAGGTATACCTATCGCTACATGTAAACTCCTACTTAGACAAGACGCTTTAAGGATAATAAACTCTAGATGGACTGAGAGTAATAACTGCCTTGCAACCAAAAAAGTTTGGCCTTGTGTAGACTCAAAACGCTCGAAGAGTTTGTTAGCCTCAAACCGCCTGTATCTAGGTATTACCATAGGTGTTCTCACGGGACACTGTCTAATAGGAAGACCCGCCAAAGGACTTGGTGTGTATGTGTATTCCAATGATTTCTGCAGAAGCTTCATGGGTGTGGAAGAGGAATAAACCGTTCAACGCCTTCTTTGCTCATGCCCTGCAGTACTACATAATAGGAAAACTCATATCAGTGAATTCTTCTTCGACGATACTAGCGACTTAGGCGTGGTTTGACTAGCAGGTGATTAACCGGCTAGTCCCGAAATGACAGATTAATTGGTGATCAACTCGTTAATCTCACATCGGGTTTTTTGACATTAGTACACCGAAAGAAAAACCTTGGTAAAATCAAACATGAAGCTTGTTTGTTTTTGCGTCAAGCACGAACATACTTAAATTGAACAAGCTGGCATTTTCATTTTATTTATTTAAATGCTACAATTTTCATTGCTCAAATCAACAACGTCATTTTCAATTTCATTGTTAACCAGCAACGGTTGTGATACTAGAAACATACATGTCAATGATACTTTAACAACGTTTGTGTTTCGTCAACAATTCTGAATTGTTGGTAAAATATGAACATTGTTGATCAAGTATGTTCGTGAGAATTCAGCCACGGTTTTATTTGCTCAACAGTTTTAATGTAAAATTTCTATGATAAATGCCTGAATTGAAGTTTGGCCTATACATTTGATAGGTCAAACTTCAATTCAAGCATTTATCATAGAAATTTTACATTAAAACTGTTGAGCAAATAAAACCGTGGCTGAATTCTCACGAACATACGAACATACTTGATTACCAGTTTAGACGCGGCATGTATGGTATCATGGCCCGCCTTAAAACCGAACTAATTTTCTGGAATAATATTTTTGTCCTCAGCCCATGTGGACAGTGCTCTATTGAGAACTTTCTCGAATACCTTACTGATACTCGGAAGAAGACTAATTGACCATAATGAATTGAAGTTCCGTTATGCGACTTCACGTTTTCTGTGGGATTAAGTATGAAAAATATTGGAATTCAAAATGTTACTGATACTTTAACTATTCTTTATTGATTAAAGAAGTATAAACATTGTTGATCAAACATATTGGTGATAGTTCAACAGTGTATTTGGTACTTCAATCACAAACGTGATTGTTTTTGTAATTTCAGCCTTAATTGTTAGTTAAATATGTTTGTTGTTGATTAAGTATGAAATCAACAATCACGTTGTTGGTTAAAAATTAGAAAATATTCAAATCAACTACGAACATACTTAATTTAAACATTTTTATGATACTTACCTGAAAAAAAAATTGATCACGGCAGCATACTTGATTTGAAAATGCGTTCTTATTTGTATTCATCAAGAAACTTGGTTAATTTCACAACTTTTGATGAATTGTTGATTAACACTGAAACATGTTTGAATCAACCAAGGTTTTTTCTTTCGGTGTATGTGATTAACTTGCTGATCTCTGTGGTATCACAATAGACTCTGTGGTCTAAGTGTGTCAGTCAATGCACGTACGCACATACTCATTAACTGACAGCCAATTCCGCCTAACCTAACGCGTGCTGAGTCTTGTGATCTCAAGAGGTTCACCGCTTGTCAACTTGTCTGCTCCACAATAGTGATCAGCATGGGTAAAACATCAAGTAGGCCTCAACAAGCGCTGACTGTCTTACTGTTCTCATATTATTCTCTGTCTGATGCCAGGTTGTGGTTGTATATACGAAAAACCCAGCATTGGTTTTTGATGCAGCCGCAGACGGCTACCCAATACTTGTTCAATTATCTTCAAAATAAGGGACGTCAGTTTGATGGATTGAAAAATGACTTCTTCGTCATTTTGTACATTGGAAGAAATTAGCTTTCTCTACATTGCCTAACTAGAATACCATCTCAACAAGATTAACCCAACATCTCCTATTTATAGTCATAGCACATAAATACTTCATTTTTGTCTAATCGACATGAATATTTTAAAATTGTCCACCACTTCACAAACTTTTTCGACAAACTTTAGCTCGACTTCTCAGCTTTTGGAAAGAGCGTTTGAGGAAACTGTTTGTTGCAGAGCCATCACAATACTGTCGCTCCATTTGCAATATTTTGTCGTCATATACTAGAAGCTGTCTTTCACTATCAATAACTTTGGCGAACGATGTCCTCAGCGTTTCTACTTCTTTGAGTGGCTATTTTGAATTTGTTTGTCATACATATATCTTGAGTAACTTGCTTTGCATTGGCAGCTTATCCATATCATGTCCATATCCATATCCATGTCCATGCCCATGTCCATGTCCATATCGATATCCATATACATGTCCAAGTCCATGTCCATGTCCATGTCCATGTTCATGTCCATGTCCATGTCCATGTCCATATCCATGTCCGTATCCGCATCCATTTTCTTATCCATGTCTATATCCATATCCATATCCATATCCATATCCAAATCCGTGTCCGTATCCGTACCCATTTCCATTTCTATATAAGAATCCACATCCATGTCCATGTCCATATCCATATCCATATCCATATCCATACCCATATCCATATCCATATCCGTATCCAGATCCACATCCATTTCCAAATCCATGTCCATGTCTAAACCCGCATTTAAGTCCACATTCTACTCTATATCCACATCCATAGTTGTTCATAGTGTTCGTAGAACTTCTTACTTATTTTTTGATATTTTCACATTTCTGGTAAAATATCTTCTTCTTTGAACCAAATACATTTCCTTGTATGGTTAAACGACTTGGTATGGTAAACTCATTGTATTTTGACTTTACTTCATTGCTTACCACTCTTTACCTCTCAAACAATGAAGACAAATGGATACATTTGTTGTATTATCCAGGAACACTGTTAATTCGTCCTTTATTGCAACTATGTATAGTCCTTTTGTAAACAAAAATCTAACAAATCTCTGCAAAATCCAACAATCCTGTCTTTTGTTGTCAGACAAATATTATTTTCTATTACAAGTTCTTTCATTGAAGTAAAATAATATCAATCCTATAAAAGTAAAATAGTCGCAGTAAATGGCATCTCCTGTTGCTTGGGGATTGTTTATAGAGAATCCCATTGTTAGGGCCATACCACATGTCACATTTTGGATATATTTTATAGCCAACAGCCTTTGTGCCTCGGAGATTTCAATAAACTCACGGGAAAACATTATGTTCCTTCCTCATCAAGATGCCGTTTATGAAAACATTATAGGTCGTAAAATTTTAGCACGAGTGACAAAACAGTTGCTGGTGATGTTTATAGGAGGCTTCTGACTTCGCTCGCTTTTGTAGCTCAACATAATAAGCGCGTTTTGGTTAAAAATATGATTTTATATAAGTATGTTGGTGGTGTGTTATAGTTTCAGTGTATTGAAGTAGAATCAAGACATTTAAGGGCCATTAAGTGGTTGTGTTTATAATTACTTAATTTTAGTAACGCACTTGGTAAGGTTTTTTTTACTTTGTGATCAAAGCACGCTTTTGAAGCCCTTAAGAGAAGTGCTGTTGGTTTTAAGAGACACTCGTATATACCTACCTAAATACCTTCTTCTTGTTTCTACACTCGACCACCTCCATAGCTAAGCTGTACAAAAAAGGTTTAACGGTATATTAATTGTCAATTGAATAACTTCATTTTATGGACAAGGACATAAGTTTAATTACATAACTCTAGCGCGCCCACAAATTGCTGCCTTGTATGCCACAGGGTCAACACTAATTGATATGAAGTCCGCAACAACGTAATGCTGTAAGTGTCTCTTTGGGGGTTGAACATCGGAAAGTTGTTAATAGCGAAAGCGTTTTGCTATGTATTCACCGGGGCGGGGGTCGGGGGACGAGTGAAATGGCTGTGATAATTTATGAAGTAATTAAGGATTAATTTAAGGTAATACAGGGGCTAATTTTCACCTTCGTTCGGTGGTAGAGGTGAACTATTTTGTGTTTGGTGCACTTGACACAAAATGCAACTCGAGTGTATTTAATTTAACTAAATGAGGGATTATCAATATTAACTTTCTGTTGGCTTCGAACACAACGCCCTTAGGTTTATGATTTGTCAATTGAATGTCCTTAATGAAGTTTTTTGTTTGTTTTTCGAAAGATAATGAGTTGGAAAAGAGTAAAGCCTTGGTATTTGCTGGCTGTTGGCGTCACAATTGAGTCACGAGACAGGACTGTTGTTAGCAAACAGTAATTAAAATGTTTTATGTTTGTGTATTTGCTTTAAACACGAAAAAATACATTAAGTAAAATAAATAAATAAATAAACTTTACAAAAAACATGACAGCCACTTGTTGCAACGTCTGTTGGTTTTGGCAACAATGCAACTGCTAACTTCAATAAAAAAATGAATAATTTAAAATCGAGGCGCACTGCAGAATGGGAATATCTGGGCCTAGCACATTTCTCTCAACCACACCATGTAAGGAATGGAGGGGACCTATAATTTTTTGCCAACTACATACATCCTTACATTGAATGGCACGCCAGAGTGGTGAGCGATGGCGCCTAGCGCATATTTCTCAGCTAAACCTTGTGAAGAATGGAGGGGACTTACAATTTTTTGCCGATCCCTGACGGCTAAGTACAGAGAATACAATTTTCATGGCATGAAATTACTATCGGAGGAATTCACCGATTCCTCGTGAAAGGCAATGCCTGTGGAGAAACATGTTTCTGCATTTCGAACCTCGAACTCCTACGCAACAGGCAGACCACCACTTTGAGCTGTTTTCAGTGACCCGGGCTCAATTCTTGGAACTGACTTTTTGGCAAATGGTTTAATTGAACCCATCTTTTTTGCCTCTCAATATCGTTATGTAAAATACCCACTTTTAACCAGAGCTAAAGCTGGTATTAAAACGTGCAACTGAATTACAATCATGTAAATGCATCACAAAAGCTCTCGCTTTGTTACAATTTAAACAAAAATTCAATTAAATGAAAGCAAACTATTGACATCATTTAACACAACATTGTACCAATTTGTCTTACAGATTAATGCAATTTTAATTCATCGACAGTTCAATTCACCGAGTACGAGCAGTTGTCATTCCGCCCTTATAGCTTAATCGTGTAACTACATATACTTTGCTACCCCACAAGATAAATAATAATTAAATAAATTGAATGCAATGAATTACTGTGGTGTATGTCTCAAACAGTACACTGACAAATTACTTTGTCGTGTGGATGTTGTGATTGCGAGTACAGCAACATGCCCTGTAAAAAAAGGATAATTTTTTAAAGTCGTATCTACTTTACTTTTACACAAATAAACAAACAACTTGCAACAAATCTCACAGCTGGTGGCTTGTTGTTGTTACCTAGTTTTAGCAAAGATAATCACATCCGATTTTTTTCTCTCCCTTTATATAGAAACAAACAAAGCAAAACATCATCTAACTCGCTCGGCGGCGGCCCACTTTCTAACAAAGGACTTGTTCCTGTCCAGGTGTTTTGATATGAAATTTTATAAGTTTATTTATGACTAGCGTTGCGTGTAAAGTGGATATTAGCGTGAGCTATAAGATTATAAGTATTCTTGCCAAGATCAGTCAAAACATATACTTACCTACCATTTTCCTTGTAAATAACAATAACAACACTACATTGCTTAGTTCTGTTGTTGTGTTTTTTCTTTTTTGTTAGTCGGAGGCATAACCTTCGCAAATCGATGAAGGACGCGGCTGTGCACATGAAACACGATTTTATTTGATAAAAAACAAACCATGCTATTGTGTTAGAGGTTGTAGATTGTAGAGCTTTTCATTACAAGCAACATTTTAGAGGGTGTTTTTTTGAACAAAGTGTTTCTCCACGGAATCATTTGTACAGATAAATTATTCATACTAATTTTACTTCCCGCATATTGTTATTAACATGGCCAACTCCTGTTGTGGCGGTTTTTTTTACGAACTGTTTTATGGCGACTCTTTAATATAAGTAGCACAGGAGTGTTCTTTTTTTGAAGAATAACTCTTTCTGAGCTCATAAAACTTGTGTGAGAAATGTTGTTTTCCACTTAAGATTTTATTTGTAAACTTAATTTATTTCGATGAGGTGGTAGTGTCATTTGTGATATTTGATTCATTCACTTCAAAGACTCATTTATGTCAAATTATAAGACAATCAGAAGCATTGCCACGTTGCTCTTTGGGGTTCTTGGAATTTTGTTTGTTGACCTTACTGCATTTTAATGAACTCTATTGTTGCACAATAATCTGAGAGGTTTACAATTAAATACGATTTACTAATTAATCCTTGACACATTTTTGTAATTTTTTTCAAAGTTCTTTGTATACAGCTGTTCTCTTTGTTAGTCTCTAATTATCAAAATCTTCTATAGCCGAAAAGCCGTCTGTGGTCAGGGCAGATATTGCATCTAGGATCTTATTTGAAAGAAATCCGGGCCTTTTAAATTTTCTTTTCCCGTCATTAGGCTGAAGTAAGCTCATCGAGCTCCAGCAACTCGAAGGAACAGCTCTCGTCGATCAGTTTAAGAATAAACGATTTCATTAACCTGAAAATAGCTTAATATTCAGGGTGTTAAGAACCTACATTGATGTTTTATAGCGTAAGGAGGTCCTCTTGACCACCAAATGAAAACGATATTAATACGCTGACTTGGCCTATTTTTAAAGAGGAAAATGAACCACAGCTACTTGTTTTTCCCTTTCCTGCCTAAAGCAAATGTGAGCTGTTAGTTGATGAGCGAAAAGTTGAGTCTGAACCCGTCACTGTTGTAGATGTAAGTGGAATGCCTGCATGGGTGAGTTTATGTTGGTGGGTTTAACTGGTGCAGTTGTTTGCTTCTTTGCTAAGTGGCTATTTAAATAAAATCAATTAAGTCGTCATGCTGAGCTGTTTAAAAAGTATCAATTGAGGTGGCTTCACAGTGCTCGGTGAGCACCGAGGCCTTACGGATTTCTCTTAACTTTACTTTGTGTGGAGTGAAGGAGACCTAAAAATGTTTGCCGATTGCGAACGATTTAGTGTGACTGAGCTTTCCTTGGCAGTGTTACAACTCTAGAAGTTCCTAATTCCTTGCCAAAGGCGATTCCAGTGGAAAACTAGGAGTTTGTTTTCTGGGTTTGAACCTTGAACTCGCACGGAACCCCTGCTACACGAGTTTTTTGTTTAAGTAAATAAATAAATAGGGTGGCGCCACAGAGCGAAAAGCCCCGAGGTCTAGCGCATTTCTCACAACCATTGCCTTGTGGGTTGGAATGGAGGGGACCTACAAATTCCTGCCGATTCCGAACGGCGAACTGAGAAAGCGCTTTTCATGGCAATGAATTTACTATCGGAGGACTTGCCAATTCCTTGCGAAAGGCGATACCGGTGGAAAAACATTTTTCTCTCTGTTGGGATTTGTTTGCTGGGTCTTAATTGTGTGAATTGGTTGCAAAATATCACAACGCAATTGATGACTGATGCTTATATTTAATTAATTCAGCTATCTTATGTGCTGATGGATTATGAGCTTCTTTTTTTCTTTTTCCAAAACGTCAGCCATTAGCAGATCACAACGAATGGTGATGGTTTTATTTTTGATACCTTTTTGGCCATGCTCATAAAGCTCCTTCATAACAGAACTGTCCTTGTCGAATTGTAGATTGTAGAAGTATAGAATGTTAAGTTAAGTACTTCACTGTCGGTAAATGGGACTTAAGAAGCAACGTCTGACGTAGCTCTTATGGGCGACATAATTTGAGAAGACTAGAGTAATAAATTATTCCAACAACGTAATTTCATGCTTTCCAGTATTTGTTCACTCATGCTACGGATGACTATATTAGTTTTATGTGTGAAAAGCGGAGTTCACACTGTACAATTAGTTGGGTAGACTTTGGCTTGAACGAACAATGTTTGACAGTGTGAACCCTTCAGACGACCGCTTCTCCAACTTGTTGGATGGTTTTAAATTGTTTTTGAAAACTTTGAAGTTGGACGGGGCGGAGGAACATGTGACATGATGTTTTATGACAAATCTGATCAGTCTGAACGCAAACTACATCCGACCATCCAACATCCATCAAACGAAGTCTGTCCAACTAATTGTACAGTGTGAATTCCGCTAAGGACTTGTTGGATCAAAGCTAGATCAATTAAAGGGAATGGTTGTGTTTAAGGGCCCTTCGTTCATGATTTCAATGCCATTTTCTATCTAATAAAACAGTCAGGAAAGACCTTAGTGGCTCTAATATAGGCCCTAGAGTACAACCCTGTGGGACTTTTGTTAGTGCTACCAGCAATGATTACTCTTGGATTCACTTAGTATTTTCTTCCTCCTCTTTGATGTTCTTTGAACATGACAATACCAACTGAGCCGGTGGTGCTCTATTTTCTTCTTTTTTATGTGGCTCCCGACGACGCTACACCGAGTCCTTGCTGGTGACCTTGTAATTCAGTCATTTGTATCTACACATTAAGCATTCTGCAAAGAATCCTCAATTTATTTTTCTTTTCTGTATAAACAAATTTGTGGGCTAAACATTTTGAAATAAACAATTTGTAAGATCTCGTATCTACTCTGGACAAAATCATGTATCGTATGCCCACTTTCACTTATACAATAGAGCTAAACTTCCTTGCGTTTTGCCCAAGTCTCATGAAACACTATTACCATTGTTTTTGCTTTATATTCAAGTCATTAAATCATCAAATGCAGTTGCATTAAATTAGAACCAACCAACCGAAGCTATTTACATCCCATTACTGCTGCATATATCTTCCATGTACATAATTTCTCATACTTACTCTTGGAACTCTTGCCTTGCGTCGTTCGTCGTCATGTCGTTAGCCAATGCTTTGTATACCTACTTCGACGACATGGCATAAACAGGAAGTGCACCAAAAAAAAGTTTCACAAAAAAGTCACGGCATTAATAGAGTCGCCCTGATTAATGATTGCTCTTGTCCATTTGTAGAGAACCAACCTCAAAGACATTCTCTGTTGTGTAACTTCACAAAGGACCACGCGCTGAGTAAGAACATTTTTCCATAATGCTTTTCCATTTGCACTTCCAAAGCATAACCATATCTAATAATCTACGGCAGGAAAAAAAAAACGAGAAAAGCAAAAAAGGAGGAAGCAGGCATACGATTAACAACCATCCGCAGTCAATAAAGATTTTCCTAGACAGGGGACACATATTCCTACTCTCTGTGCACAAGAACATTGAGCCCGCATTTACTCAAAGGATATAAATATTATTTGCTTGTAATTTCCCTGTGAGTGTAGTTTTGCAGCTCAACCGCAACTCAAAAAGGATAATTCACTCACATCGACCCCGGACTCATAAACTAGTATTATGGTTATGTGAATTTGCCTTCTCCTGACATAAGTACAAGAACTAGTTGATGGTATAGGTATTAGGGACGACAAGAAATAGTCGTCATACAGAGGACACATTGAAAACAGGAAAGGGATAACGATGGCGGCTGCATTGAGTAAAGAGAACATTCAAACGAAAAACACGCTGCTATGAAATAAAAAATTATGAGCTTTGGATATTTGAACGCGGCAGATATTTTTTGAGTCAAAGGATTTTTTTTTTTACTGTGGAGGCTATATAAAGACAAACAGAGAAGCTAATGAATAAGGACACCGAGAAATGCTAGTTAACTTGCCCTCCAATAAAAATAGTTTTGGTTTGTTGAACGATTTTTAAATGGTCAGTTAGCTGGTGGCGGCATGTAGACTTTTCCACACAGTGAGGTTTTCAATACCTTATACCAATACGTGATTCAAGTTTTAGAAAACAGACAAAAGTCGGACCCGGTTTTCCATTCCTTTATGCGCTCACATGGCAAGGTTGTGAGAAACGAACTAGGCCCTGGGGCTCATACCAATTTGTGTTGATACCATCCTATTCAACTTTTGACCCATTGTTAAAGCTTCACGCAGATCCAACCCTGGCTCTTAAAAAAAAGGTAACAGAGTAGCCAGTCTGCTTGATGTTCAAAAACCGTCTGAAACCGTTTGGATAAATGGTCTGGTTTTCAAGTTGAAATCACTCCACTTTCAGTTTCTTGGCCGTAAGTCCGCCATGCGAGTAGGAAATACCGAGTTCATATTAAAAAACAACTCCGCAGTTGTCGCCCAAGGCTCACGTAAGGCAACACATCCTTAGACTCTGAGAGTACTACCTATAATGGCTAATTAAAATTAATCCCACTAAAACAGAGTTGCTCTGCCTTAATAATCCCACGCATTATGGCATAACCAGAAGATTCAAACTCCTGACACTGATTCTCCCCGAAAACACAATTATCACTTCTAAGCAAGGCTTTAAATACCATGAAATTCATGCTAAGCAGACTTTCTGCAAGGCTCTCCTTTATCCTCTTCTGAAATTAAGAAGTGGTCTCCAAATACGAACGAAACTTCTGCATTACAAGCAACTAATTCGTCACATACTAACTTATTACTTCCCTATACAGTACGCAATAAGACCTCCATACATGAAAAAATGCAAGTATTCGATCGTAAGGTTCTTCGCTATGGTTTGTCTTTGAATAGAAAACCAAATTCAGTCCTCTGTTACAGCAATGAATAGCTCTACGATTATACCCAACGAACGTAGACGTCGCCGTCGTGTAAGTCTAAGAATTTACAATTTTATATATTATACGTTGCAAAACCATAAAAACTAGATTATAAAAAAAATTAAGAGCTTAGGAGTCAGATGCTGAAAGGGTACCTATTTAGCTTACAGGATTCTCCCACCAAGAAAAACGTATAGTGTTTAATCTTGTACTAATACCACCTTACCACTGGTGGGGGGATATTAATAGCACAAAATATAACCAAAAATAAAAGATCAGTGTTTACTGGTGTTCAGTCTTTGTCGAACTCAAAAGACCATTTATTTTACTTGAATCTATAAACAAAATTGTTTTATGACTCGCGTCTGGTAATTTAGTAAGCTGTAGTAATTGGAAGCATCTCTTGTTTCCAACATCATGGGACTGGGAACAAAGTGAGTTGTATTTTTGCAACTTTGCATAAAAAATCGTGAGAACAGAATTGGTTGCATTTTTTACAACTATGTGCACAGTTGTACACGTACTGTGTCCAGAGATTCCCATTTTGAACCAAGTCTCCTTGGAGTATGAGACTTAAATCTTCCCACTAACCTTTAACTATTTTCCGGTTTTCTTTTGCCAGTCGGTATTCGACTCTTGATTTGCCAGCGATTTAACTGTCATCTGTCAGTCCCAGTTTTCGGCTGTGACTTTGGCAATGTTGGACCTGCCGCAAGGCTAGGAGTCATCTCAAACGATTTCTGCAGAAGCTGTGCGGATGAGGAAGAGGAGGAGACTATTCCTCACCTTCTCTATCCATGCCTGGCTTTAGCTCACAAACATAGGATACAACTAGGATCGTGTTTCTTAAATGACCCTAGTGATCTTACTCAAATCGACGCCCTGCTTTTCTCCTCCTTCATTGTAAGCTCAAAATGGTTCCATTTGGATGAGGATACATTAGATCCATTTTGGTACCACAACGGGCCCAACGGACCTAAGTGTGTTAGCCGAGCTGACAGCCACTTTAACCTGGACCTGCCGACCGCTACCATTGGAGTCGTTGGTATAAATGAATTGAACTTTCACAAATGAGGTCTTAGGTGTTACTTGTTTTCTTTGGACGACCCTTAAAAAAAGCTATTCAAACCACATCTTCAGCACCCTATTGAAGAGCTATGGTAAAAATATCCTGGCTTAGTTAGCAACTACCCGAAAAACTTTTTCCAGCGAAAGCTTTTTCATTTAAATCTTTGGAGTATTTCGGCTTCTCTCTCTCTCTCTCTCTCGTGGTAAGTCAAATATCAGTCTTAAGTATTTCAGATTTATTAAATTCCCCATTTAATGAGAGTCTTACATAATAGGGTTTGTTTTTTATTTAAATTTAAATTTAAATTTTAACTTTATATCTTGTAAAATTATCTAGTTTTGTATTTATCTAATTTCATAAAGCTTTTTAGGTTTAGGTTAAACGTAATACCCAGTCGTTATTGGATTTTAAACCAAAACGAAAAGTACAGCGATGAGATATCGGAAATAGGGATAGTCTTCAAGTTGCTATTGTCTGGAAACTCACATTAGTATCGGCAGACACTAAAATACGTACTTATATTTGCTAGAACATTGAAACCACCACTCGCTTTTAGCTATCCTAATTTAAAATAATTAACCTTATGCTTCGATTATTCTAAGAAAATTCCACTCTTCCCTTTCACTAAGTGAGAAGGATCTACCTGTCCAATAAAATTTGCCTCTGGATTGAAATATTCAGTAAATGCTTTTCAAATTGTGTCTCCCGCCAACACACAACGCGTTAAGTTCGTTGAGACACATAAACTTCCCTAATGCTACACCTTCATTTTAGCTGGAATTCTACTCAAATTAGTTTACGTGTAGTTTTGAAAGACCAAAGAATTGAATTATCGTTATCTAAGGCTGATATATAGTAACAAGTTTAAACCCTTTGAAATAGGAACTGTTAAGACTCAATTGATTGCCAATTCTAAAATAGTTTACTCCATATCCTCGTAATCCCTTCATTGAATCGAACCCATCTCAATTCTACCCACATTCAAGGTAATCCTATTAAATATTAATACCTTCGATATCCTAGACCGCAACTATTATCTCGTTATATGTTGTGCCTCCCACGTTGACGTAACCCAAAAAATTGAATACATCCACAGTGTATTGTTGTCTTTTTAACAGAACGGGCAGTATATAACTGATTTAATTTCTCATTATTAAACGATCATCTATAACAATCTACCAACGCAGAGCTTCCATTTCATCATAAGAATTTCTTGTGGGGAAAAACAAGAAAATACCGTTTTGTTAACAATATTTTATCCCACGCATCCCTATATGTTGTAGGAGAAACCATAAAGCCAAATCTTTGTCAGGAAATTAAGTTTATGGATTTTGGTGAAGAAAAAGTGTCACTAATACATACACACACACCTAACCCAAAAAGCAAGCAGAACATTTGAGCAATTTTGACATCCAAGTAAATTTCACTTGCCCACACCTTGAGACATCTTGGAATATGAACATAGCACCTGAGGTTAAGGTTGTGTTCTTTACTTTGTTGTCCTTCTGGGAAAACTTGTAAGTGTCACAATATCCAGGTGATGAACTACAATCATAATGCAATTTCAGATGTCATAAACTTCTGCCTAGGCATCCCGGGTTGATCAGTGCCGTAGGTGCTAATAAATCTATTTTTAGGCTACCACCTCATTTAAACGTTTGTTTTTTTTCTGTGCTTTGTTTTATAAAACGGTGGATGAATTCGGGGAATTGTTTGACTTCTGACTGAGCTAAAGAAGGTCTTATGCAAAAAATGATTTCATTCTCAGAGTACAGTTTACTAGGCACAAGCAAAAATCGTCCAAGTTCTCAAATATCATCTTAGTTCTGCTGTTTTTAGCGAGAAAAATGATGAAATTTATCAAAACCAGGCGAGGGTTCTCTGAAACATACTTCGAGGGATCCTTTGTCCTGCTCGTGGGCAGAATGTAGGAGGACGAAGACTAATCGACGAACTGAGCGTTTTCTTGAGTTTCTTGTCGCTGGTCAACCAAGAATCTGGCAAATCAAGCACAGTCTCTTTACTTAAAGACCTTCGCGCGACCATTCATACGGTTAACCAATCCAATTTTCTTATTTTCTCACGCGGTGCTCTTGTACTTGCAGTCTTATGATGAACATGTACTAACGCTGTTGAATACTTTAGCGAACGATATCAATATTGTACTGAAGAATGAGTTAAGAGCTTACTAAGAGGCGATGTACTTCTGTTAAGAGCTTACTAAAATTCGATGTACTTTTGTTAAGAGCTTTCCTTTTCCTTTTTTCAATCTTTGGGTGAATAGGTTTTGCCTGGGTTTAGCCAAGCCTTTTACACAAAATAGAAGGAACAATACTGTGAGTAGAACAGGCAAATATCAAGCCAAATTAAGCCTACCACAGTTTTTGCTTACCTAATGGCTTTGTTAATCATTTCCTTTTCTGCCTTTAACACTCAGAAAAAACTGCAAAATTCTGCTCCATCAAACCACGTCAACTCTTTGTGCTGAGGGATAATACTTTCCATACATAACGAGCATTAGCATCTCATGACTAAAAGCACGCACGACCAAAAGATTGAGAGAGGGAGGTGTAAACTGCGATAATCCATGGATCATGCCCGGATTTTCACCCTCCAGGAGACATTAACAATGTATTTGGACAAAAAAAAAAATCACAATGCGTCCCTATACGCATACAAACGATACGACTACACATACCATCTGACTTGGTCATGATGGGATGGTCACTTTTTCTCTTATTAGCTCCATGCACATGATGCGAATGAAAGTAATCCCAGCTAATCTTTTGTAATTATCTGAAAAATGGTCATTAGAAGATAAGTTCTTGCTTGTAATTGGATTTCGTATAGCTCACCAATATCTCTCTGGACACGTAGATTGGACAGCAGCAATAGTAATGCCAAGCCAGAGTCCTTGTGCCAGTCAAGTATCCGAGCTTTGTTGTGTCGTCCACAAGCGTTTTACTTTAGTTTCTTGTTTTTTTTTTCTTTTTTTTTAGCAGATGATTCTTTTCGTGCCTTGTTACTTGGACATCCCCAATTGTTAAGATGAAGCTTCATTTTCAATACATTGCGAAAATTCGGAAAGAAGCGAAGATCCTATGATTAAATCTTTTATCTCCACCCCACCTCCCCACCCACTACATTGTCACTTAAGGAAGCTAGAGAAACAAAGAGAGAGGAAGTAGAGAGAGAGAGGGAACGAACGAGACAGAGTCGTAGTGGAGGTCTTTATAGAACGCCAGCTTTAACAAAACCAAGGATAAGTTGAGCGCTAATTAAATGATTCAGTGATTTTCTTTTCTGTGAATCAAGACGATGAGAATAACATTGTCTTTATTTGATTATTTCTACTTTTGGTTTCCTTTTGAGTGCACTTTGTTGAAAATGTATAAAAGCATCCTTCGATGCCATTGAAAGGACCAGGACATGAATTATCCCAACTCTGATCAGTGAATTTAGAAACAAATAATTTAAAAAGGGCTGTTTACTTGATGTTAACAAATTGAACAGAAAATTATTAAATTAAAATTAGGACAGACAGACGACTAATAAATCTCACATTTTAATGCAAAAGGAGGCACGTTTAAGTAAAGGTGTGATGTGGTTTGGAGGCAAAGGGAGATGTTGTGCTCAGCTGTAAGACTTTGACTTTTGATGAACAACTAACTGTTGAAGTATTCTGTTATTAGACAATGGGAAACTCAAACTGCATTTTGACAAAATAATCCTTCTCTCCAAAAGAACCAATTAAATGTGAATGGTTGTCGTGTTTGCAGTTGTCACAGCTGTGTGTAATTCTGACAACTCTTTAGGTTTTCTTAAAATAGAATTTATTTGATTATAAGGCTTTCAAAGCTTATGAAAACCTATACGTCAATCAAATACACACAAAACTTTATGTAAGGAAAACAATTCTTTAAATACACCACCTCCTTTCATCTCGTCAGTTGCGGTATTTGAATCACTTTGGGTAGTTAACCACAGATTTTGGCTATGATTCGATGGTGGTTAATTCTTCTAGATCCCCACATCAGAGCGCACTCAACTAAGGTTGTTACTGAAAAATGTCATGACGACCTCAAAGTGCAGTATGTACTTGAATCTTTTGAAGTGATTTTTGAACCCGCTTTGTCTTTGTAGTAATTGCGCCGCATGACGTGAGGCAGTCAATTTAAGAGCTGGTTAGTTTTAGTGGAGTGGTGGTCGTGGCATAATTGTGGGCTGCTGCGTGAGAGTTCGGGGTTCGAGTCACAGAAATATTAATTTTTTTTTGCATCAGTACCGCTTGAAATTGTAATGGTTGGGTTCGAAATCCCAGTTCTTAAATTCCCGCTTATAAAAATCCCGATTTCGAAATCCCGCTTTCTAGAATAGCGTTTTTAAAAATCCCGCTTTTTTAAAATACCGCCTCTAATAATGCGGTTTTTTGAAATCCCGTTTGTTAAAATCCCGCTTTTGCAATCAAAGCTAGTTGTTTTATTTAAAAAAAAATCAATCATTAAGGAATTGCTCTATTTGGATTAAGTTTTTCAGTAAAATTTTACAACGACGTGTGCCTCATTTTCTTCTTTAAGACTTAAAATTATGGCCTACTTTTTGTGGAGTCAATCGAAAGTCCTCACGGCTTCCGGACAACAACTGAAAACGAATTCAAGATTCTTAAAAACACCCTGTAAATATCTTTGAATACTCTAATCACTATTAGATTAAATATTAACCCAGCTCCCTAAGTTCCATTAAAACGGTGTGTCGAATACCTTTGACAAAATGATGACACGAGAATTTACATAAATTGCAATTAAATACAATTTGATTAAAATTTCAAATCCCAATAATAACTGAAGAATGGACTGACTAGAGCGATTAAAGCAATTTAAACTACACCCTACAGCAAATGAGTTGTCCAAGTGACACTTGTGTCTTATCAGACATGCAAAACGTAGCAATTCCAATTGAGGAAAGGGCAAATACATAAGGAGAAGTGTCTTTCTCTTCGAAAATTATAGCACTTTCTATCAAAATTCAATTTATTGATACCAAACATTAACAGAGTCTTTGTATGATCAAGTCTTGTGTTCTATTGCCGTAAGGGTTGAAACCGATAGTAGTTTAGTCCTTCCTTTATATCCAATGAATTCCCATCACACCCAGCGTGCAGCGATGGAAAATCACTCAGAGAGTAGATTGACAACTGGGAAACTTTAAGTATTTAGAAGCTCTGAGAAGACTTTGCTGTTAGCAATATAAAGAAAAATTTGTATGTGCTTGGTTTGACTTTGTCCAAACGTATGCGCAGTGTTTGTGTGAAGAGCCAGTGCGATTGGCCACTATTTTTTCCTTCTTTTTTTTCAAAACAAGTCTTGTAGGTCTATAATGTAGCCTTCTGTTTGATTAATTCTTGTTTTTTGCTTTAAAGATATTCTTAAGACTGAAAGGGATCTGTTGATAAAGCGAATTCAGAGCTTATCGATTTCTGCCGCTCATACAAGTTCTAAATCTAAGATGGCCGCCTCTACAAAATGGTGGACTAAATATGTTTTTCCTCAAAACGAGTATCTAATAAGACAGATTACCAAAATAGAATTCTCTATGAAAACAAAATGGCCGCCAGTAAGGTAATGGGTTCATTTTTCTATCCACAACCCCTTCTCAAATAGAAGGTCGTGACTAGTAAAACAGGTTGCACTTGTTTTTATATATAATTGACGCTCACATTAAGGGGTCATGACTACCCTTATAATGTGAAAGAACTATACTATACAAGGTAAAACTGATGAGCATTCCTAGCGAGGCGGTTTTTGCGGCTAAATTAAGGGGAAGAATGGAACTGGCTTTTTCACTAGAGCACTGTTTGTAGAAAAGGCAACAAAAAGAGCGTGAGACATGTAACGTTTGGACGATGTTCAAAAGCATCAAGATTGGTTACGTTTTTGGTGAGATATGCCTTCAAATCACCAGTGGACCTTTTGCAAGGGGAGCTGTACTGCCGGTGATTAAGAAGCTTTCGTTCTTCAAAATATTTCATTAGTTGACAGTGTATCAACGTATCCATAACCCTGGAAAGAAGGGACCTTAGTGCAATTGAACGATAAATGGAAGGGGTCGAAGATTTACCTATTTAAGTGACCGGCTGGACATATGCAGTTTTCTATCTGCTCGGTAAGAGGATAGATAGAAAAGCTTATGCAGTCTCAAACTCAGGCGGAGCAAATTGGCTTTGTAGATGGAGTTGACATTGAAAACGATCGTTAGGATGACGTGGGAGGAAAAGAATAATGGCATTAAATGAATTGAAATGTGTGGCAGTGGGAAACCAAATGTCATTTCTTCTGGAAGTACCATCAGGTGTTCCGCAGGGCTCCATTTTCGGGCCTGTATTATTTTCACTTTATCTAAACGAGCTCCCACAATTAGTAAGTCAGTGTTCTGTCCACATGACTATAGCACTATCGAACTAGTTTACCAAGACCTTGAAGTCATTCAACAATGGCCTCTGAAACACAATCTTTCACTTAACCCAGCGAAGTCTAAGACACTATTGGTTTATAAGCTTTCTCTGGACATATCAACATACGCATATACATATCCCTTGATAAAACAAGGAAAGTCATCCCAAGAATACGTGACCAAAGCACGCAACTTAAGAAACATCTTCAATTATTCCCTAGCTTCGACAGATCATGTTGTAACTGCATTTGGAAATGTTTACAACGGCTGCCTTAAACTATTCTTTGATATTATCATAAATTCTATACTTTTTGGACTTATAATTGTATTTTAATCAAGAACAGTTCCGTCCTTACAGAACGGTAGCAAAGCATTCCTATCAATTAGTTTTAAGTGACATAAGTATATGGAAATTCCAAAATATATATCTCCAGATGAAGTCCTCAGAAGTTCAAGGGCACTCCACAGAAGATCAGCATTTGAAGTATTTAATACACATAAAACCAAATTTATGACGTGTTGTATTTACTATTGATGAAAGAAAATCCAATGGCAGATAGATACTCAAACTTCTTCAGGGTATTAGTAACCAATTTGTGAAGCAAACCAATTCAATTCAAAGCTCAAAAGATAATTGGAGGATGTATAGTTCATAAAAATTTTGCCTACAAAGCAGCATACCAAAAACTTTGTCCATATTTCCATTCATCTCCATTGCATCTCTTTTTCTACAATTAACTACAATCTTTCATGCTCCAGCACCAGACAGAAGCATACCAATTCAACTGCATGTCGTCAACTTTAGCTCTTATTGAACTATTTTTCTTCTTATACTCGAAGTATACCCAAAAGCATAGTTTTCGGAATGCATCTCCACTCCATTTCTCTTTTGGTATTTAAATATCGAACATGGTCTTATTAAATTTTATTTGTATGTACTTTCATCCTTTCCGGCATCGTACACAGACTGACTGCATCCGTACGCTTTAATCAAATTGCAATTGCCTTTGGCAGATGGATGATTTATAAGAAAATCGACAAGACAACATAAGGAAAAAATGTTTTTTTTTTTAATAAGAAACAAAAAAAAAACAGACACACACAAAATCCATCCGAAGAGGAGCATCAGCAGCAGCATCAGCGCATAAAAAAGAGGAAACAAAATCTCTGCAAATCCCTTTTGGTATTTACTTGAAATAAGTGCATTCACTACTAGAGTTCACCCCCTTGCCCTGCGCCACCTAGCACGTCACTGTGTTCTAGTGAAGTGAACCAATTTAAATTGCAATCGATTTCATCTCTCAATATCATCTTTCGGAATCAACGTCCCCATATTGCTCTTTTTGGTGCAAATCTTTGAGTTTGGCTTGATAAAAAAAAGAAGACAAGAACAAGGACGAAATAAGAAGAAAAAGAAAAATCTCGACATCATGGCCATGTGTAGTGCCAAAATTGGGTGCATATTGATCTTCTGCTGCCAAGTCTACCAAATTTTTACCTAACATGTGTGTGTACACGCTTTCAGATTAGTCAGTCAGAGAGAATTTCGTGTTTAGCTTCAAATCACTGTTCCATCGGGTTACATGTTTTTTGTTATTTTTTTTTTTTTGTTATTGTAGTTGGAGAGCTATCATTTTTCAGCTCTTTGTCGCTTTGAACTTTGAGAAGAATGTCTCTTTCTCTTTGAACAGCTGCTGCATCGATTGGAATCTCTCCTAACATTTGAAAAAAAAAACAAGGAATGTGTTGGATCAATTACGGTTCGCTTGATGTAATTGCAATCGATGGCTTTTTGAAGTGTTCCTGTCTGAGTGTTTATCTCTTTATTTTGAAACATATTAGAAGTGCCTTTTTGGTAAACTTTTTGGGTTACGGAAAAAGTTTTTAATTCAAGGAAAAGGAAAATTGTTGATACATTCTAGGGCTTTAAAAAATCAATCATTGTGTAGACTTCTAGCTATGAAGTCCAGGAAAAACCTGTCATAACTTTTTTTGTGCTCGTTGGGTGTACAATTGTGTACATAATTGCAAAAATGCAACTATTCTGTCGATTTTTTATGCAAAGCTGGAAATATACATCTCACTTAATTCCCAATCCCACGATGTTGGAAACAAGAGATGCTTCCAATTACTAAAGCTGACCAAATTACCAGACGCAGAGAGTCATTAAAAATTTTTGCATATAAATCCAAGTAAAATGAATGTTCTTTTGAGCTCGACAACGACTGAACACCAACAAACACTGATCTTTTATTTTTGGTTTTATTTTGCGCTATTGCTTTCCCCCCACCAGTGATAAGGTGGTATTAGCACAATCTTAAACAAACATAGGGCTTAGTTCAAAAATGTAAGAATGCGAATAGGGTAAACATGGGTGAATATAAGCATATATATGTAAGTGCTTTTAAAGGAGTCAAAAGGCTTAAAGTTTGGCCTTTGGGTTGCTATTTTGGTTTTGATACAGTCCATTATACGAAAAGTATTTCACTGCTGTCAAACTCAGCTAGGGGAAAGCTAAGAAGGTGGTATATTGGCTGTAAAGTTTAAGGAATGGAAAGGAACAATAATTTTTCCACTGCTCTCTGGTGTCTGATAAAAAGGTCCTGACCAGAGGCAATAGACTTGATTTGGATTAAACTTCAAACTCCGAAGTAATAGTCCGACACTTTTGCTATAACTTCATGGTCTCCTTTTTTTTAAAATGTGAATGTTCCTAAAGAAGATGTCCATATACGAGTCTGTAGGTATTCTCAACTCACAATTGTTAATTTTTGTTCTCACTTAAAGGTGGTACCACAATAATGACTAAAGAAGCAAACCTACTTTATAAATTAGCCAAGTTATTATACTCTTAACTCTCAAACGATAATGATCAAAACAGGAAGACGAAAATGACTTGAATTAGATCAGTTCACTTCTGTTCAAAGAAGGTTTCGTCAATAGCAGCCTAGGCAGTTTTCCATAAAGAGCTACTTAAGAAAGGTTTGAGCTTTGTGAGAAATCCTTTGAGTCCGATATCCAGTATAGCTGTGTGGCTGCTCAGTTTTTATGGTTGTATTTTATGATTAGGTTTCAGCAACTACTCTACTCTTAAGTGGTAGAGTGCTATGATTCCATTCAATTAGCTGAAAGATCTGTAAATCTTCGCTGCTACTGTTTTTCTGAAGTATTTCCTTGAATAAATAAAAATCAATATTTAAATCTGTTTCAGTTACTCGTTCGAGAAACATTTTAAATACAGAAAGTCAGCAAAAACTGCGGTGTTGCTCTTTTTTGTAGTCCTATTCAAGTGCTGAATTTGGACTTTTTTCTTTTCTCCCACCAGTGGTAGGGTGCTAAGTGTTCATATTTAATTCAATAAATTTCTTGCTAAGCACCTGCTCCCTTTCAGATATTATCTATTCAAAAGCTTTTCGAAAATAAATCAAAAGAATTAGCATTTGAATCTGTTGCACTTTCTCTTCTGAGTAAAATCAGACAAAAAATATAGTTTTTCATTTCATGTCACGCCTTAAAAAATGTTTTCAAATATCTGAATTTATTCACTATCTCTATGATTTCAATTCAATTGGGGAATACCCACTGCCAAAGCTTCAGTGTTAAAAAAAAAAAAACATTGAAATAAAGTTAGTTTTACACACTAGCCCAGCGTAAGCTGTATTTGATAACTTGTTTTTATTTTATGAAACCCAAGTGACTACAGAGATAACATAAACTCTCTGGCATTGAGCAGTCGTTGAATTAAACCCCACTTCCATTGATCACATGCAAATAAATCGCAATGCAAATTGGCACTGGGGCATAGTATATGCAAATGCCAGGGCCTTAAAGTTAATTGCCAAAATTTTCCAGCCCAGCACAGCATAACATATATCCATAAAATCCTAGTCTAAGCCTCTAACGAATATACACGCTGCTGGAAGCATAAATATCCCAATTATTTGAAATTAATTTCATCGCTTACAATATTGCAAGAGAGTTGCAGCTTTTGCCCTCGAATTTATTTTTGTCCTCTCTCAAATTACAACTTTTACTAATTTATATACACACACACACTCACACATATCCTTACAAAACAAGTCGGGTAATAAATCAATTGGGGAGTGGCGAAAATCAAATTATGAGGACCAATTTCATCAAAACAAAATTACTGGTATATAAATTTGAATTTAGGAACCTAAAATTAGCGGTGCGTGTATATTTGTCGGACGAATATGTGTGAAGCCAAATTTGGGTCGGCCAATAGACAAGCTAAAAATTGTGTCACGAGACACACACGCATTACTCGAATCGGGACAATTTGCAACTGTGAAGGCTTAAAACGAAAAGAGTTTGGTGGACTCTCCTCTAATACTGCGCTGCTACTACTACATCTACTGTATAGTTCAGATGCTGCTGGATCAATGAATAAAGCAGAGGTGCATTATATGGGATTTTGATGTGAATTACGTTCTCTGTCCGATAGATTTATGCACCATGAATAGTGCATGTGCATGCCAAAAAGCCGCGGGGTCATTACCGTGCACAATGCGATTCTAATCATGGTTGAGCAAATTAGATTTATCACATTTTGCTGACGCAATTGTCCTGAAGTTGATTGAATTAAAGTGGTGGGGCGGGTATTCCAAAAACTAATAACAGTCCAAGCAATTTAATTAAACTGTGAGAATTATTAATTGATGTTGATTTAATTTTGAGGGAATGCGCCCGCTGGCGGTGTATAGTGGTGGTTGAGCCAGCGGTTGCGATTTATAATACTTTGATTAAAAAATAAGCATCCGCTGACAGGGGCATATACAAATACACATAAGTGCAATTTGCTGTTTGTGTAATTATCTAAATATTTTTAAATGAGAAACATGTGAACTCACATGCATCACACCGTTGTCAAATCCTCAATACTGTGAAAATGAAAATGTTTGCAGAACAACCGAAATCAAGTACATACTCGTAAGTCCTGTGGTTATCCTAGAAAAACAAAAAATAGTTATCAACAGACACAGGGACTGTAGGGCTTCAAGTTGAGGTATATCGAAAGTTTTGAAAACATTGGACTTACTTTCCTCAAGACTTTCAAAACTTAGATTTTTGAGCGTGGTAATGTTGAAAAAGTTTTTATTTAATTAAATTGTAGTTAAAAAACTACAGATCACAAGTTTGATCAGTGCCTAACTTAGTTGAAGAAGAACACTTACCGCGGATTGGGGGAGATACGGTCGAATAATTTAATTTATAATGCAATGAATAGATGTTACACATTTAGAAACTGCTTACAATGCAACACATATTTCTACTAACGAAAGAGATCCTCACCGTGGGAGGGGGAGCATAGTAAAATAAATCCATTAGTCTGAATTGTTATTGAGAAGTTATCAGTTTTTTTAACTAGAAATACTTTTATAAGCAATATAGTTGCAACAGAGCGAAAAGCACCAGGGCCTAGCGTATTTCTCTAAACCTTGCCTTTTGAGGGAATGGAGGGGACTTTCAATTTTCTGTCGGTTCCGAACGTCTTATGGGGAAAGCGCTTTTTATGGCAATGAATTTATCAACGTAGGACTTTTTTTCTCGTGGAAAAAACATTTTTGCCTCTTTTGGGATTCGAACTTGAACCTCTGGATTAACAGGCGGACATGTTATCCATCACACCACGGGTACAACGAAATATAATATTTTTGTCTCTGTGGGGAACCACGAATCTCTGGATTAACATGTAGACATGCTTACCATCACGTGAAGGGTATCTTACTCACTTAGGTAGGCATCACAGTTTGAGGTGAACCTGAGCCTCAACCAACATCTTACGCCAACAATTGTAATTTCGGGCGAGCTCTCTCCAATTTTGCGCTCTAAGTTGGTTAAGCACCAAAAACGACGCAGAACCCCCAACCTGAAGGGCCCGGTCCTTTTGGTATTCCCTTGGACATATAGGACCAGGTTTATCTGGAAGCAGTACACTGCTGCAGGGGTATATGAGAGCTGTAGTTGTCTCGCCAGGAGGTCATCCGCCCCCTTCTCTACTTCAATACTCTGTCCTAGTATCAAAAGACTATGAAAGACCTTTCAACCAAATATTTGGCAGAAGCTTATTCAGGGAACTCTTTTTTTTAACTGCTTAAGTTGTGCACCGTTGATTCTGTAAGTTGAATTAATCCGCTTAGACATCCGAATAGGTCTGATAGACCACTGAGGTTCGGGCAGCCAGTCATTACTCGCAGAGCATTATAGTGTTGATCTATTTCTTCTTCGGGCCTTTGTCAGTACTCGTACTTACTAGTTTAGCAGGTCAGCTCCGGGTGGATCAACCCAGTTTCCCTTGGTTACCGCGTGTACGCAAAATAAGCACAATTATTTTGAACTATGAGTTGCAATATCTGGGCGTCCGTTGCCAAGTTTATGATAATCAGAGCCTTCCCGAATAGAACACGTCCAACCACCAGGGGTATCATATTTTTACAAAATGTGTTTGATACATAAACGTGTTTTTATACTCTCAATTTGATTTGAAAAACAAACAATCTACTAACTATAAGAGTAAACAATTTATTTTAAGCCAAAATACCCCTTACCGTGGGTGGGGGAGCTTTAGTGATATGACATTTTACTTCTGCCCTGTTCATTCTCAATTTGAAAAGTAAAAAAGCTGACGAAGTAAAAGGAATCAATATTTTTAATTAAAAGGACACATGAAAAACGTACCTATATTTAAAATAAGATCATGAAATCAATCGGGATACCTCTCTTGAAAGGAGCACCCTACAACATTATACTCTTTAAATAAAATACTCACTTATTTACAATCAATTAGACCTTTTAACTGATTCAAGGACTCTTAACAGCGAAAAACAAATTAATTATATGCTGTTGCTTTGGGAAGACATTTATGCTCGTACAACCCCAAAGACTCATAACACCATAAAAACTCAACCAATCATTCAAACCTTCTTCACCCACTGCGCGATCAATTCCAATGAATAAAGGATAATAAATGACAAAACCAAAATACAAGTACAAACTCCATATATCTACAAAATAGTCACAAAAGCCTACTCAATTAGCGTCTATCTAAATCTTGATTTCAAATGAAAGTATGTTAATGTAGCTATGCCAACTTCCTTGGGAGTTTACCATTAACAACATGTGTGTGATGAATACACGACAATATATACTGTTTGTGTAGTGAACAGCGAATGTTTATTGTAGCTCTGTGCTATTCGGTGGGGTTGGTATATATTGACAAATCTCTGTTATATTTGTTTAGCGACGACATTTTGTGAACATAACACTTTAACATTTAAGCCAACTACTACTAGTAATCATCATCTTTGCGGTAAACAGGGTAAACAGGGTTGAAGAGTTGGGGTGATTAATTACTTTCAAACAGAAATAGGAAAGTGTAAATCCATGTCCTTCCTAAAGTTGAAGTATCATATTTCACTTTGTTTTTTCTTTTTTTGACTGTTTAAGTGTAGATGTTGTTAATAATCAATAGAACGCGCAATTAGGTACGTGCTTGACAACTAAATACTTAAAAACAATCCATTAATTGGTTGCTTTTGGAAGTGTAGCGATTACTTACACACAGGAGTAAGACTGATGATCGATACCAACACAATTTGAATTAATAAATTGTTCGAAGATGAAAAACATTACTTAATTGGACTTTGAGCTTAGGAATAAATGACAAAAATCTACCCAATACTTCCCTCTAACCCGTTATGTCTTTGTGGGACTGTAGATATGGACTGGTACCACTTTGATTGAAGATGGAAGCTCTGAAAATTTTTCACCGGAAGTAGTAATTGAATCAACTAACTTTCTTGTCAGTTAATTAAGCTTTGAAAACAACAATGGAGCCAATACCTAGCCAGTGACACTGGATATTGTAGGTGCTTTTCCTAGCTTCAAAGTCTTAGACCGGAGCGGTGGTCCATTCGAACGGTCGCAATCCGAAAAAAAAGTCCTTACTTTTATTACAAGGACTCATTTGAAATGGAATATTCAATGAGAATCATCCCTGGCTGTTGATCCTTGAAGTAATATGAACTAACACCAGGTGGTAACCTGACCTAAGCCTTTTTTAAGTCTTAAATCATAACCATAACAGTCAGCGCACGTGTCAAGACATTAAGTATTCCAGCTGTTGCCGGTTCGTCTTTACTTTCTCTCTGCACTAATGTTCCTTGTTGAGTATAGTTAAGGAAAGCAGGTGGAAAGGCAATTAAAATTCACCGTAACAAGAAACAACGAGGTTGCTATCTTTTCTTACAACAATAACAAAACGCTGGAAAAACTCTCGAACCCAAAAGAGCAGTTTCATTCATTCGATGCTTGAATTATTTATGAAACGATGTGGTGTGGTATCAATTTCGGCCGTTTCGTTCCATGCCATGACCTCAAATTATATTGACCGAGCATTTCGCTGTAACTTCGTTGCTATATCAAATGCGTGCTAAGAGTATAGAAAAGTACAAGTACCGACAACACGTATATGTAATCTAGAGCCGGCACTGAAGGTCAACAATTTGTGGGATTCCTTACGAGAACTTAAGGAACGTGCGAGCTTCACGCAACACACTTAACAGAATAACAAGGCCTTTTATGTTCACATTCGTATCGATTGTGTTTGCCTTCGTATATATCGTAGCCTATGCGTCCTTGAAGAAAGGAAACAAAAAAAAAAAAACAAAAAAAAACTCCCTTTTAAAGAGCGTACGGGTATAGAACAGTTATTGTACCTGTGGGGTGGTAGGGCAGGTGTCTGCTTACCTGCAACAATGTACACAACACTCTGTTGAGTTAAAGTCGTCGAATTTTACTCCGCTTAAGAGGGTGAATAATTCCGCAGTTTTCGTACCAATAATGCAATAAGGAACTGTAAGCAGACATTAACGCCATTTCCAGTTGGATTGTGCAAGCTGACTGTGTGGTACAACAAGAAACAGGGCATAACAACTTTAAATAAACCAAAAATCATTCCAGAGATGGCTTCGCGTCGCGTAGGTCGGTCGTTGGAGCATAAAATGAGAATTACGTTGAGTTTGTGTCTCGGTCTTTGGTCTGATCTGATGATGTGAAATTGCAGTACTTTGTGGGGCAGCTATATAATAAAACGTTAAAGGGTGATATCCTTAGCTTAATGTGGTTGTAAAAGTGAATAATGATGAGGATATGAGTTTGTTTTTTTTCTTTTTCATTCATTCACATCAATGGTGTGTGTGTCGAAAGGTCTCGGTTTTAGTTGTTTTTCAGTCAGTAATGGGAACAATTTGAGTCCTTTTAGTGAGTTTGACTCTTCTTATTTTAGTCTGACACTGGCTACGTGGTTGTAATATCAAAATGCATCGTATTTCACTAAGCCTTTTAAAGTTTAAACCGATTAATTATTAATTTTTGGGATAATCGTCTTCTCTTACAGTAGATCAACTATGAAGCCAAAGGTACTCCGAATTCAACGATATTAAAATCAAGGCTCATAATTCGATTGCTTGTTTGAATTTAATGATAGTCTTTGAAGGCGATAGTGTTGTGCTTAATTATCATACATGATTGAGCCTTATTAACCATAGTTGTATAGAGACAGAGAGTCTGGTCAAGTAGGTGTGAGTCAATAAATAACTTATTATTTTAGGGTTGCAGCTAATAAGTTATGAATTAGGTGGCTGCACACTTAACCCAGTAATCAGCAAAAGCCACAATGTTAACGCCTCTCATATAAAATTAAGAGGAAGAGCTGAGTAAAGCTCGAGTTATTAATTAGATTCAATAGTATTTATAAAATAATTAGAGGTTAGGACAAAAATTGTAGTAATTTCAATGTTAGTGTTGTGAGCCAAAGTCACACATGAAATAATTTCAAATCCAAAGTAACTATTATAACGAGAACTAAACATAAGAAATGTTTTATGTGTGTGGAGGTTGCCAGCGTCGTCTTTTTGTTTCTCCTCTTAAGAGTCGTGTTGAAGATGGTGATCGATTTAAAAAAAAAAGTTGATTTTGACTTAGTTCATAGGTGTTGGCTCGCACTTGTCTTCAGAGGTTAATCAAGGGGTAATCACACCCTGACATTGGCATCAAAGTGAGTTCAACGACACTTGTGAAGAATTCAAACTTCCCCAACTGTGCATCCAGATTTTAGGGGTTGCACGCCGTGATTTCACTGCGCTGTAGTAGAGGAGATATGAAACTCCGCTTAGTTTTGAAAAATTTCGACCATGCAGATAATATTGGCACTACCACCGCTGTGAATGATATTGATCTTTGACCGATCAGAAACCTTTTGTTAGAGCAACAAGAATTCCAAGAGCTAGCGAAGTATATTGAACGAGGCCTAGGAATCGCGAGATAGAACTTTGGAAGTTTGAGAGGTTGGAGTTACGAACTGGAAGAGATGATGATGAGACGAATGAACATAAGACATGTGCCCAAGAAACGAAATGGCGGATTACAGTAAAAAAAAGGTTCGCTTTTCAGATATAAAGACAATAGTCTCGACTAGATGTCGGATTAGGGATATAGCAAAATAGGTATCATCATTGCCGAAGAGATACTTAGCAACAAATAAAGGTTAAGAATATTGTCAGTTCATATGCTTCCCAAATTGGAACAAGTGGGAAAAGTGGGTTGACTTTCAGTGTACTTTTGAATACACCGGAATAAGTTGAAAGCGCCAGACGATGGAACTTGATTCCGAAACGCGTCGCATCCTTAAAAACACATAAGTTGCCAACGCTAAACTAAAAAATTTTGTTATTTATTTATTTAAATAAAGATTTACAAATAAAAAAACTATTTATTTTAAATAATGGTTTTTGTTTGTTGGTGGAAATTTGAACGGCATGTTCTGAAGACAAACGAAGATTATGAAGACCGCCACGAAGGTATGGGAAATGGTTCCTGGAACCTTCCTGGTGAAGATGTCCTAAGTATGTGCTAGTCTCTAGTCTAATGAACATTCCGTCCGACACGATGATCCGAAGGCTTAAACTGTGTCAAAAATACCAGACACCACCGGCGAACTTGCTAATCAAGGGTCTCATCACACAGCTTTTTCAGAACCTGATCCACAACTTGATCTCCCGGGGTCCTCAGTGAAGGCTTCAACCAACGGTTGGATTTGTCAATAGTACAACCATAGATGGCATGCCTCTGTTGGATATAAACAAACCTAACATATGATCCCCAACGTCATTTAGAAAACAGCAAAATGTTTGTATCTCGTAGCTAAAATGACTGTAGAAAGTACTTTTTCTGTGAATGTCCTTAATTTTTTCGAAAACGCTACACATATTCGGTGCAGGCATGGTGAGAGCTGGTAACCTAAAAGAAGGTTGCTATCAGGTAGTGGACTGGTGTTTAGGTTTAAGTACACCTGCTAGAATTTTGAAAATATCCCACAGGAAATAAAATAAACCGCCAAACCTGCTATGGGAGTTTCGAAGGGACACTTAAAACAAACCAAAGAAGCATGGATAAGCAGTGATAAATAAGAAAAAGGTGGCTTTCAAAGCGTAGTCAAAGTGACCTTCAAATGATAGAGATGAAAAGGCTTGCTCGCAGTTGAATACAGAAGCTGTAAAAATAACCAAGAGAAACTGTGCCCAACTCTAAGCAAAGAGCACGGAGGGCATTTATCGGGAGCTGCTAAAAAAACAAAACGAAAGACAGACCAAGACAATCGCAGTACAAGCAAATGCAACGACATCTGCATTTGGTTGAACTCAGACTTGAAGCAATCCGGAACCGAGAGGTTTGTCGATTTTTTCAAGGCGTTCAACGCGGCGTGCCCTTTTAATGGATCATTTGTGTAAGGCAGAGAAATGTATGAGCTGTGATGCTCTTGAGGCCATGATCCACGTCGAAGAAGAAAGAAGAAGAAGAATTTATTGGCTTATGTCAAATACACAATCGTGTAAATTTTTTCAACGTGCTGAATTTCTTCCCGTTCACTTACACCTTGGGTAGATACTTAGGTGTTCTCGACGTCCTTCTACAGTTTTACTTTATGAGTGAATACTTAGACAACAAAAGTTTATTTAAATTGGTTGAATATTGAAATTCTGAAACATTTTCTCCTGTCTGCCTCATTCGACTTCGATAAGACAGCTCTAGAGCTTAATATTTTCCCAAAAACATATTGCCCACTCGGTGTAGTTCGGGTCCTATTGTAATCTTGTGTATAGCATCGACACACGGTGCCATTATTACAGACAGGCATTGTTCTTTCATAAATAAATAAATAAATTTTAAAATTCTAAGTGATTTGTGTATTTTTTTTAAACAACTTAACGTTTTTTAATGAGAAAATTTATTTTTTTTCCTAAACGTATGTAAGCGAATATTGCAGCGAAAAAAGTTATTCTATTTACAATTAGTTACTTGTTTACAATATTAAATCAATCCCAGGATTAGTTCTTTTACCGCGATTGATTCAGCTGACTTAGAAATGCCCAATGCAAGCAGGAGCTGTAGTATCCATATATTTGAGCTTTGAGTGTTTCTGGTTATTGCTCTCCCGATTTTAACACAAAACAAATTTAACGTAAGCTCGATTCATTAAGCTTAGCTCTAATGTGTGTTGTTGTCTCACTCATCTTCCTGTGCCATAGCCATTTCCATTTGTGGAGAAAAGAGCAGCACTCACATTGAATACTGAACGAAGCACAAAACCTGTTTGCCGAAATTTTCTCGTTGCTTTGTCTCAATCAGTTTCGATCTTTGCTTTCTCGTGGACGGGTCGGTCAAAGTATACTGGTGTGTTAAATTTTTGCAGAAAGATAAAAAAAAAATTAGTGCAGATTTTAATTGTTTTATGAAAGTTGAAGTGTCATCAAAAATAAAGTTGTCAATTATCTGTTAGTAAATAAGTACACATATATTTTTTTTATAAGTGAAGTGTTATGTTTATGTTTCATTTGAAAAAAGTCCTGGTGTTTTAAAATTCTTTAATTTTTTTGTTTTTACTAAAAGTGTGTTGCTTACAGTTTAGGTTTTATGTAAAACGTAAAAAATATTTGCAGTAGTTTTACTTCTTACCACGTTTCCTCGTCATCTCCTCGTCGCTAACTTGTCGGTCCATGTCGAATCTTGTCGAATCAGGTTGGAACATGTCGGAAGATCGAGGGATTTCAGTCCTACTGAATACTCCACATCAAATAATGACAGGGTGAGTGTGGAAATAATTATTTGGCTTGATTTGTTTCGTTCGTTTATTTGCTGTGTGTGTTTCAATTAAATTATTTTAACGATACAAGTCGTCATTGTTACAAAACGCTTATGTGCAGTAATGTTGAAAGATATTTTGAAATCAGTCCAATAGCTTCTAAGTTCCCGTAAGAATATGGAGATCAAACTTTAACATGAACCATCCCTGGACTTATTGTATATTTATGCTTTAAATTTCATAAAAATCCGTTCGGTAGCTTAGGAGTCTAAGGCACGGGTCACACCTGGCTGCTTGACAGCCACTTCTTACCAGCGCAGCGGCTGGCAGTAGCAGAAGCAGGCAGCGGCTGTTAGCCCGGTCACACTATCGGCTGCTACTCGCCGGCTTCTCTAAGCAAACAGCTGCAGAAAACCATTCAAAAATTAGCTTTTGAATTTTATTTCTAATTTTTAAATCTATTTATGATATTTGACACAAATTTCGAATGAATAATTTACCAAACAGAATGTGTATCAGTATTTTTTTTATTTTCCCAGCCGCTGCTAATTACTCGCCGGCTGCGGCTGCCAGCGAGTGTGGTGATTTTCTTGGTCACACAAAGCTGATCAGCGGCTGGCAGTAGCGGCTACTCGACTCACCGCTGGCAACCAGCAGTGTGTGACCCGTGCTTAAAGCGGGCTTGAATTTTCATAACAGGTGCTTTTTTCGCAATTTTGTTTTGCATCATCGGTTTTGAGAGCTTACAAACGTTTCGTGTTTTACGTCACTGTCAAATATCTTCAGTTGGGTTTGTAATTTAAGAAAGTCCATCAGAGCGTGGTTCTTTCAATTCATGGTCAGTTTAATCGACCAACTGAGGCGTCTTTTCGGGCTATTCTGGCTAAATTTCGCATCAAAATTACATTTCTTTGACATTTAACCCCAATACGCTTACGTCGAGTGCATACTGAGGAGTTTCAGTCAGTGTTAGTGATGAGCGTGAATGATCGATTCGTCTCGGTTTTTGGGAATGATGAGCGCTACTTTTAGTTGACAACAAACTTTTTTTGTTTAAATTTAAAGAATTTGTGTTGGATGACATGTCTTTTCAACATATTGCCAAATTTCCACCCTTAATAATGAGTCAATTGAGATGCGAGTTTGGTGAACAGTTTATTTCACGTTTGGGGTCGTCTAATTGGCCACCTAGACTGTGTGATTGAACACCTCAAGAGTCATTTTAGGGTTGCTATATGTTAAAGCGCTTGAATATAGCGGCAAGCAAACATCGAATGACGTACTGAAAGCCAGCAATGAAGTATTTATTCGTGAGCTACTGACCGAAACCTTAGACAAACTACGACAAAAGCGGATATACCATATGAGGACATTCTTTCGGGCTTAAAAAGCACTTTTCCAAAGAACCAACGGACTGCACTATCATAGTTGATGAGATCATGAAAATTTAAGACCTGCCTCTGTATGTTCACTGGACCAAGACCTAGGTCCTGGACTGTTCGAAAGAAAATGTGGCAAAGGTGTCTCTCAGGAGTCCATTCTGTCTTTAATATGAGAGTCACATGTATTGTTTTGCTCTTTTATATGTGCCCCCCTGTTTTATTTCTAGATTATCTGCTGGCTCAAGAAGTCATATGATTAGTCCTTACGGCCGAGGATTTTTTCACGGCTTCTGTAAGCCGGGAACGCATTGAAAAATATGGGTTTTTTGTTATGAAAAGTCGACTTTTAAAACCTTGAACTTTGAACTTAATGTGGCAGCCGTATTGGCGACGTGACGCCACAATTCGAAGGTATATAAATGTCGCAAAAAAAAACACAGCCCAAGTTCGTTGCTTCGCTGAAAAGCAGATAATGTTTGATTGTTTGATTTGGTTTTTCAACCTGTTGCCTTTTTGTTTGATGTTTTTCTTATTGTCATCCTGCGACAAAAGGTCCAGTCCAGGGCAAAGTCTCCTAAAAACATAAATTGAAAGACAAACTGCAGTTCTAACGAAACCTAGAAGAAGTGGTTTATGTTCTTGTGCTGAGAGCACAGCAAGCAAGCAAACTACAAATAAATGTCATTGCTTATCTATTCACAATTGAAACGTGTTTCCATTTAAATGGATTCTATCGTTTTACCATTTATTTTCCAAATTTAACTTCAAAAACAAGAGTACAGTACAACATCATAGGAAAACTAATTCAACATGCCCATTACACGAAGATTACACTCTCAAATCGTATAAACAACAGTTGTTGTTGTTCTTCCAATATAGAGCTATAGAATTCAATTCAACACTGGCATTTATTTAACAAGCAATAGCACACTGACATTATTTATTCCCAACTGCAATTCGAAAACATTTAACCCTAGACACTCCAGAGTCACAATCCATAACATTCAATTCCCTTGTAAGTGTCCTTGGTATATAATATGTTGTATAAATTTTGTGAACACAGTCCATATTGAGACACCAAAACTATAAGTACACAGCATCTTATGGCCTATGGAGGAGTAGGTTCTGGTGGTACTTGCCTTGGTATCCGTACTTCACCCGAAATTATTTATCCTTTGCCTCTGTTTTAGAATCTTCTTCAAATGTAGGTACATATTATATAGAATGCGATACGTCAAAAGATGTAGGAATATAAATTTAACAAGGACATTTAAGGACGACGAAATTTGTTTGGTATTTTTAAGCTGCACGTGGCCTATCATTTTTCCTTTTTTCAAAACTCCTTTTTTTGTTGTAGTGTACGTATCACATTAATGTCTTGTTGAGTCGACGGGCGTAATTGGCTCTTCTCTTGAAGCCTTTTTCTTTCCTTTTTATCCTGAAAATGGCCAGATTAAGGTCTTCGACAATTCATTCAAATTTGTATGTGGTATTTTTACTTTGTTTTTGTGTTAAACACAAGACACAACATACTAAGGACCCGTTTGTAATATTCAGCGTTGCCATGAGAATCTTCTTTGGTTTTGTCGAAATTTTAATTGAACATTTCTAGTTGCTAGGTTAGTTCGTCTGTAGACTGTGTTTGAAGAATGTTTTTGTTTTTTGAAATTGTCCAGTAAGGATAGTGGCTCCCCAAACCAAGCCGCACACTGGCCAAGGCCATATCGAGTTTAAGAGATGAAAAACATATTTCTACCCTTTTCATTATTGAGTAGGTAGGTAGGTAGCTACTCGTACCTACTCTTGTGTTGAGAAAGTATACGCACTAGATTTTGGGTTTAATACGAACGAAGCTGAACTTCAACTAAGAAGAAAAAATATCTTTTAATAAGGACAAGGAGGAAAATAAGAATAAGCTTAATAGTAGTTAAGGGAATAACCCTGTGGGAATGACAATGGACACGAAGCAGCAGTAACGTTATGAAGATGTTTCAATTATTTGGAACGATTTTTCTTAAATATCTCATTTGGGGCTTTCAAGATGAGCGAAAGCGATGAAAAGCTACAATGATTTCGTTGTCGCTTTAAATAACACAACCAGCCATTATCTCGTCTGGGTGTTGAGGTTTTTAGTGGATGTGGATTTTTGGGTGGTTCTTTGTCGTGCCCTTGTATTTTGAAGGACGACGGACGACGCCGACGGTAGATTGTCCTTTCTGTTCTTTTGTTTCATAAAATTTATTATGATGAGACGAGGTGAGATGAACAAGTACAAATTTAAACAAACATCGATCTTTGAATGCTCTTTGCTTAAATGGAAAAGCATGGAATTTGTTCGTTTTCAGGACAAATTTTACATTACACTTACAATGGAAAAAGTGTTTGTAAAGAAATTGAAAAACATTTATTAAAAAAATAATTTAGACAACAGACTTGTTTACTTAGGAGGGCATTACAGTTTGGGGTGATCCTAGGCCTCTACCAACATCCTCGAAAGATGGCGACCTGGGTTCGAATTACAGCTCACGTTATCGAGTAATACGTGACGGAATCAGGGGATTTTGGCATTACAATTCATCTTGTAGAGTAATCTAATTCCATAGCCTAATATTCTTCCATCATTCACTGAGCGGAATTTCATAAGACAGATGGGTAGCCGGCCGATATTGTGTAGTTAAGTACAATTTTTAACAGAACAAAGTCACTCACTCACTCGATCACTGATGCCGTGATTTGGGCCCTGATTTCAGCTGAGTGATTTCAGTATTTGGCTCTTAGTCGCTTAAGGTCTTCTTCTTTCACATGATTGCGCCACCTAAGACGAGGTCTCCCTATTCCGCGATTTCCCTCCAAAGTTCTTTAGAAAACCCGTCAAGCCGGATCGTTGATATCCATTCGTTCTGCCTGTTCTAGCTATGCCCATTTAGCGCTACAGCTCATAAGGCTCGTTGCTGTATCTTCTTTTCCACACAGTGTCTTTGCATACGGGACCGAAGATTGTTCGGAGTATTTCTCTTTGGAAGCGGCCAAGGGTCGCTATCCGCTTTCGATAAAGTCCATTATCCCGCGCCGCAACGCAGAACTGATGGGATGATCAAGCTACTTACGTTTTTCTATAGCGAGTTTTGCTTCTCAATTGGCTTCTTAACCTGAAAAAGCAGCGGTTGGACAACATTTTTGTTCGAAAAAGATGTAAACTCAACAAAATTAAAATAAAAAAGCTTGTGAGATAATCGCAAAGCATTCAAAAAGGCAATCGCGATGAAGCAAAAAGAAGGGCAAACCAAAAGACTCCTTTTGCTGACAGATGCAATGACATCTCCATTTGGTTGGCCTCAGACTTGGAGGAATCCGAAACCGGGAAATTTTCCATAGCATTTTAAGGTCATGGCGATGTACCTCACTAGCGGATCACTAATGTGAAGCAGTGCAGAGCTGTGATCGCTTCAAGATCACTATGCTCGTAACTACGAAGAGGAAGTAGAAGAAGGTGTGTGCTGGCAAAACAAAAAATTTATTCAATCACAACATCTTTCGTTGCTATCTGTTCATGAAGTAATAAAAGAAAGAAAACAGTAATCAAATTCGTTGATTTTCGTCGGCTTAAGTTTCGATTCTGTTACTTTTGTGTTCTTTACAGGGGTTGTGTTCTTTCTGTTGTTCTTATGCATGCGAGATCAAATGTTGAAAAAACAACGAAGTTAGGAAACGTCTGTGTTTAATAAGTTGAAGCGAAAAGAAACTCGATGAAACGAAAATGCGTCACGATAAAAAACACACACCTAAATGTATGGAATCAAGCCGGCGGCGGCGACAGAATGAGATAGAATACATTCCACGTACTCATTATTCTATATTCTCGGAATCCTCTTTGTTCAATGCTTCGTAGCGTTTCCACTAATGTCGAAAAGGAAGAGGGAGAAGATCAAATGCCTGCGTTTAAGACATGTGTTTTTCCTTCGTATAAAGCAAGTGTGTTGTATTATTGAAGTGAAATCTTTTTAGCAACGTTTGATTTCAAAATTCGATGAAACGGAAAAGCGACACAAGAAACTTCTATTCACATTCGTTAATAGAATTCAGTCCGCAAGAGAAAAAGGTAGAGCACAAGTATTTCGTTTAATCTTCGTCTCCTCTCCTTGTTCGGGCTTCCGCCTTGTCCAAAGTTTCACTTCTGCCGTGTTTCAATGTCAAACACAAACTGTTTTCTTTTGTTTCGATCACGATTCGTTCCATGCTCATTGAGGGTATTTTTTGTTTTCTACTTTTTGTTTGTTTTTCTCGATTTCTTTGTTTTTTGTTTATTGTCATACAACCTTGTTATAAGATGTAAAAGCGAGGAAAGACTCAGCCTGTCTCAATTTCTGCGTTGGCTCTTACTGTCGCAGCGCGCTTATAACTCGCAAAACGTGAGCAAAACTTCATTTCGATAGAATTCTCTGACCTATGACTGAACTTATAAAAGAAACAAAACCAAAGCCAATATTTTATTATGTTTTATGGGCTTTTGATATGTCTGCTTGCTGAGATCAAATTATTGCAAACGCATATAGGCTTCTTTAGTGTAACTGTATATCTATTAGAGTTATTCTATTGCCTTTCCCCATCTGTCGCCAAATTAGAATTTGAATCATTATTAAATCTAATGCATTTGCCATCAAAGAGCCAGCCTTTCAGAGCATTGCTTAAAAGACTCGCCTTTGAATATGTTTTATCCTCTTCAAGTATTTAAGACCAACCCAGAGATATGTAAAGTTCTTCTTTAATGAAGTGATAATCACAGAATGATTCAATGAATAGGAAGTAAAACAGAAAATAAAAGAAAAAATCTCATCGATAATAACTCGGTTTCTACGTCCCAGGAAGAACGACAAAGAAGAATTCTAGGAGATTCCATTGACTCGGGCGGTTCTTTTGTGTGTTCCTTGAATAAATCCTTCGTAAGTCCTGGAATGCATAAAAGCCATTAAGACGAATTAATTCCATTAAAATCATCAGAAAAGCATCAATACCGGTCGGAAGGCGAGGAGAAAGAGATTGGGTGTATAATGCTTGCCCATCATCAATCTATTCATTGCTGCTTTCCTATATTATGGATTGCAAGACTTGCTTCCCTTCATAACATCGTCCTAAATAGAAGAATACGAGCAAAAAAAAAAAACATATATAAATAAAGAGTCTTCTCCGTAATGGAGAAAACGCCCATGGCATCAAAAGCATTCATCCAGTCCATTTTGTCCACCCTTCAAAAAAAGAAAAGACAAAAAAGAAATTGAACTTCAACCATAAGCCATCGTTCAAAATCCTCCAAGGACAATGTAATTAATCAAATCATCTTTAGAAAGTAGTGATTTTTCACATTTCTTTCTGCAAAGACCGTCCGCGTCCGGATCCGATTCCGCCGCCGGCCGCCGCCAGTCAAATCCAAATCGGGTCTATCCGCTAGTAGAAGCTTAAGAGGGAAATGACATCTCGTCGTCTAGTCCTTTTCAATTCAACCAGTAGAAAGCGCGTCGTATCAAATTAATGAGATGAAGTCCTTGCGGCGAGCCAAGCGAAACGGGACGATGATACTGGACGGTATCATTCATTAATGCGTGTCCCCCCCACTAGGGTATGGGGATAATGCAAAGGAAAATATTAATGGCACTTTGTCTTCTGATGGTGTTCTCTTCACTAAAGGACTGAGTTAAGGATAACGCTGTTAAAGGAAAAAAAAAAAGGGAAAAATATAATTTCTTTTTTATGTTCAATAAATTAAAAAGAATCTGCACGAAAGGACTTAAAATAGCGCAAATTAATGAGGGCGGGGTAAAAGAGTTCACGCTAATGGCTAAATGGCCTTTTTTTTATTTTTGATTCGGAACTGTTTTATTCTTTTTTTCTTTTCAAGATGAGGAGAGGGAAGTATAACATTTTATTTTTATTGGTTTTGATAACATCAGGTAACGGTTGGTATCGTTTAAGAATCCACTTCTAGCCCTGAAAGGCGTTCATTTTCTTCAATTGCTTAGAGACCATCAGAGAAGCAAATGGAAAAGGATACCGGAACGTTATCACTTCACTACTTTATATAATAGGTAGAGACTCAGATACTCACATAGGACAAAAGCGGAAATTTATTCAAAACGAAGAGTGGACTTCTGAAGGATTTCTACTACTTGAAGATTCTGCAACCAATTTTGCGTTCAACTACCTTCTTCTTCATCTACCAACAATTCGAAAGGTTGCTTTATATCAAACGGTTGCGGCTGTTTGAAAATTGTGGGGAGACGCTTTGAAGAAGTGTTATTATCTTGGCTCCTTGATTCTAAATGACTCCCAAAATAGGAAGCACTAGAATATCTTTGTTCTCGAATTTTAAAAGCAGTGAAGTGAGTTTGAGGACAGGAAAATTGTAAATTTCTTTATTGTTGTAGGTCTGGTTGATATGGCATGGGTGTGGTGGTATTCAACTGAAGAGAGTTTCTTTTGAAGAAAAATTTCTACTTTTAGTATAATCAGTCTAATTATGATAAATAATACTCAAAATGAAATTTAATTTAATAATTTTTAGTTGTCAATGATGGACGAGGAAGCATAAGTTTGTTGTTGCTCTGAGTGGGTGTTCATAAGTTTTTAGTGTGTAATGAGATCGAGTGCTTTTGATTTAAATATCCTTTAAGGGACGTCTTCTATGAATTTATTTCGATTTCCTACGGTTTCTTATTTAGGTTTCTTTTTTTTACTTTATTTTTTATGTAACACAACGAAAACTACTTTGCCGATAACAAACACTTCGGGTTCCCCAACCCTAGGTAGGGAGTAACTGAATTCAATCAAGCGGTTTAAAAACAAACACAAGGTAGATAATTTAATTTTCAACGAATTTTCTTAAGCTGGACTTAATTGTGCCTAAGAAACTTGTATCTGAGTTTTTGATTAATTTCAAACAAAAAATATTTACTGATTAAGTAGCTGACTATGCGACAAATCGGATTTTCTTGGAAACATTCCAGGTTTGAAGTTGAACTACTCCCTGTGCTGTGTTGAGTTATTTCAGTAGACAAAGTTCGACAAAGTTCGACAAAGTACGCCTTCCCCTACCATTGGTAAGGAGTATCGGAATTCCAAACAAGAAGTTTCAATGCAAACATAAGCTGGTAAATTCATTTTCAAAGAACTTCTTTTGGCTAGGCTTTTGTAGACTCTGTGTCTACAAGGCTTACATCTGAATACTCTATGTGAACCTGCCATGAAAGTAATCCATTTTAGTAGATAGTGCACGACATGAATCATGCAATGGTGTTGGCTAAAAGGTTTTCAATAAGTTGCCTCTCTTATAAATTTTTATATTTTTTTTGTCCTCTTGGCACAAATTTAGTGAGAAAAAACTCAAGGTTTCGTCAAATCCTTTTTTTTTTAATAAGCCCAGGACTCATATACCAGCTCATTGATGTTTACCAAAAGGTCGGATGTAAATGAGCAGCGTTCCCCATAGCCGACTTTGTACAATACAAACAATTATAGGGTATTTCCTCAAGGTAACACAACTCGTAGAGCCGTTTGAACAACTTTTTTTTTTTGTTTAATAGTTTTCTTAAGTAGTATGACTTTCCCTTAGGCGTTCGGTGGAAACTTTATTGGTGCCTCGATCAACTTCATTCCCCCTACCAAAATTGATATAAATCACTTGTAAACAATGGATCTGGCTAAACTCTCATTAGCTCTCTTATTTACATTCGCCAAATCCTTTTAAGGATACAATCTCAAACAGCCATTCTTGAGAAGATGTCTCAAGCAATTGTCATCATCATTCAGCTCCTAAGGCACTTTGGATAGAGAAACACAAAACCTGTAGACACTCTCAAATATTTGCATTCAAAATAATAGTTAAGTCCCCACTACTAACACCATCACTTGACGCCGCACATCCCCGCCAAAGCCGTCTCATCGAACAGACGTTTCAGAAACGGGAACATTTTGGAATGGCAACTTATACGTATATCTATAAGCTGCCACAAGGGTGGAACAGAGGAAACACAAAAACACGACTATATAGGTATACATTATACATACAAATTTGGTTCTTTATGAATCAGGTTTTGAGTTTTCTACGAACAATTATCTACAAATTGTCAAACGATGATTAAGTTCACAAAGACAATAGAAAGCTTTGCCTTTGTGCCGAGTGAACGAAGGCGGACACATTTCGTATAGGTAAACGTACATACAAATGCTATATCAGTACCGATTGTCAACTCAACTGCTGAAGACACAAAGTGTTCTCAAAAACAAAACAAAGAAACCTGAGAAATCTTCTTAATGCCACACCATTGTTGGCATAAGGACAATGGCCGACTTATGATTTTGTGTACGAGAAGAATGAAACATTAAAAACTTGTCCGTGGATGTGAATCTTTAATGTTATGTCCTTGTTTTATTGGGGAGGGAATTTATCATTCTGTTTGGTATGCATTGTGCGGTATTCACATAACAATAACTTGTGTCGTATTCCAGTTGATTTTCTTTGGAAGGAAAAGAAAACAGGAAACATTGAAACAAATATTACTTGGCGGATTATTTAGTGGAAGGGCTTACACATTGCTTCGACATATTCAGGTGAAAGTGAAGACAAGATTTTTAAACTTGCACTTTACCCAAGGCTGACCTAGGTTTTCTTGATAACCCTATGAGTTGTCAAAAAACCTGTGTTTTCCAGTCCTCAAAAAACGGTAATCCACAAAGTTACCACACATTCCTGTCATTTGAATAAAAATACACGCCATTTGACAGCCCTCAACTCGCCCCAGCAAAAACCTAAGGCGAGTTGAGGGCAAACCCAGGTTAGCCCCAGGGCTCAAAAGTTCTCAGTTCGACTTTCAGGGCGAGTTAAGGTTTCTCAAAAAACGCTTTGTGACGACCCCGGGGTGACTTCACGGCTCCAAGGAAAAAACTAATGAGAAGCCGCCCTGGACTCTCTTGCTAATTGGCACCCATCTTAGCAGGCTGCTTATTGTGCAGTTACATCTCTCTTTCTCTTTTTGATGGCAATCAAAAGCCTTAATATTGTCATCATAAGCTCAAACGTTGGCATTTTGACATTTTAAATGCTGCCACCAGCAGCTTAAACTCTAACTCAGCTATAGATTCGAGATGCTCAGCAGTTAAAACAATGGACGCTATCTCCAAATCACTGTCAATTAACGACGTGGCGTGGCTGTTGACATCAAATTAACAAATGGTCACAATCAAACGCCCAAAGGTGTCATATAAAGTTTAACAGAGCTAAAACGCTTGTTCCGGGTTAGTGGTGTTTATGGGCTGATTAGTGCAAAAGATGACGTCAGTCTGTGCCATTCAGTGTATACTTTGTGTAACTTGTGTCGTTTTTGTGCAGTTGTTTTGTGGTTTGGGGGTGTAGAATATTTTATTTAGATTCGGTATATTAGAACGCACGGAAATTGGATACTTCTAGCAATTAGTAGGCAGCAGGTGTATCACCATTTCTGCATTCAGTGGAGTGACTCAGGGGTCTATTTTTGGACAACAGCTTTTTCTCTTCAAGAAAAATATTTAAATACAGGCTACCTCATTTTCTCTTAATGCGGAATAGGGAAATTTAATTGAATTCAACACAATAGCCGCATTCAACAATACTTTGACTGAGCTCTTGGCCCATGTTAACATAATTGAAGCAGGGAATGAGATATCTCAACCTTGAAAGCACTGCTTACAATCGTTGTTTTTGCAAGCAATTTAAAAATACAAAAGAAATGGTTTAGACTCCTTTGAATGTGTTTCATAAGCTCGTATAGTTAAATGCTTTTGATGATTTGATGAGAGACAGAGCTTAAAGGCTGTATCACCCTTAAGTCTTCCTCTTCTGTAGCGTTCTTCCCACATTCTTTCATTTTCTGCATCAGCAAAATGTAAAAGCTAACACAATTTCAAAACCGTATACAACGACAAGCCAACGAACCAAGTAACCCAGCCACCCAACCAACCAACACCCCAAAACTCAATTCAATTTCAGCCTACAAAACAACGAATTAAAGGTTTGAAATTTAAATGTAAAATACACATATCCCTTTTAAATGTCCCCATTTCTATGCAAACACAAAACAACAGCAACAACAACAACAGTTAGCTGCTCACCTTACCTTGAAATTACCTTTTTCGGCCGACAGGATGGCACTCCGGGTGTGATGAAGAACAGTTTTTAAAGGGTTTTACGTTCCAGCAACTTACTAGAAGAAGAAAAAGAAGAAGAAAAAGCCAAACAAGCTTTATTCACGAATTCTATCAATTTGGTATTCAATTCAGGTACCTATGTATACATATACAAGGATTGTTTGAAGAATTCTGTGAACTTTTATCCAAGCGACCTTCCTCAAAGCTGAGAAAACTTAAGGATATCATCTCTTCTATCGAATGGTGAGTGCGTGTGTATTCCATTTCGATTATTTTCTGTGGATAGGGAATTTTTTTTTTTGTTGGTTTGTTGTGTAGTTTATTTAAACCGATTGTTTGATGCTCACACAAACTTACAAAGAAGGACGTTACCCCTGTGACCTGACTAACTTTAGTTGGTTGTGATGCTTTGAAATCCCATGAGAGAAAGCGTTTCAATGGTCATCAGCTCCTGCTGTGTTTCTTTACGCCAATGACTACTACCATGAGTTGGGCAATGATGTGGCAATACATATGTTACATAGTAAAATACAAACCGTTAAATTTTATAAGATTCTTTTATTTTCAACCAACACGCTCGCATTTCCCGTCATCGACTTAAATTTCGATTATGGTACTCCTGGGAATTCCGTGATCTGACTTCCACCATTGACCAACTTCTATAATGAGCTCCTTTACTTTACTACTCTCCCTCTTTAACATTCATGGATCGCTTAGGTTTATTTTGAAACGAGAAACAATTTTGATCCTTTTTTAGTTGCTTATGGGATCCAGTTATTTTTTCACAGCCATCTTTGTGGCGAACCTTACATCGGAACATCCTGTAGAATTACGTTCAAATCACCTTAATCCACTAAAACAAAAAACAGCAACAGTTTGTCAGTTTCTCTCTAGGATACTATCTCAACCTTAGCAGATGACGAATGACTGTGCAAATAAAAGCACACAAGAAAGAACCGAAAAGCATAAATAAATAAATAAAATTGTATAGGACCAGGACTTGCTCTCTCTCGTTCTCTTTGTAAAAATATGACAAATATGACACTTGTTTCAATGCTTGTTTTACAAAAAGCTGTGTGTGTAAAGGAAATATTTCTTGAAAGCCATGGCAAGCACTAGAAGAGTGGAAAAAGAAATCATGAAGATAAAATAATATTCCATGAAACACTGGCAATACGGCTGGCGTTATTGTAGTGAACTTTTATAACATGGTCCGCTGGAGATGGATGGGTATAGCCTTGAAGATATAGATGTGGGAAGTGGAGATACGGAACGACAATGCCAGGCAACGCTGAAAAGCTAAAGTTTCCGCGAGCATTCACACGCTCACACAAACACGAATATGATGTGTCTCGAGGATGAAAATATAATAAAAGGCGGACATATTTCTTTGGACAGCGGAACATTAATTTAGTTTCTTTTTTTTCTGTATTATTGCAGCTGAGGACACATGTGTATGAATATGTGTTTTGAAGCAGGTTGCTAACTATTTTGCTAATGATAAGTTGAAGGGTATTTTGAAAGGATGATGAAATGGAGTTTCAGGAATCGTGTAGAGCGAACACTTTGTGATTGTGTGGGTTATTTTCTAAAAACTAGTTTAATTAATTAAGTCCTTAAAAGACTTTTTGAGCATGTGGTTTAGTGTCAAGTCTGGTTGTTTGGATGGTACCTACTTAAAATTATTTTTACACAAATTTTATGTTCTTAAACTTGAATCTTGTCTTTTAAAATATATTTGAATAAAATTCTGAAAAAGTAAGTCTTAAAAACAGGAAGTCGTTGGAGAAGAAGGTTATGGTCAGTTCAGGGTTTAAATATCACTTTTCGCACACTGAGGACAAATACGATAAGGAACGGCTACCTACGTACGGTTAAGGACGTTGAAGTGAGATTACAAACGGAGGTTCTGATTAGCCGTTGAATAAAGGGAAACAAATTGATTTGGGATCGAGTAATTACAACTTTGAAGGATTTTAGCATTAAGTTCCGAGTTTGGAATGAGAGTGAAGCATGATTTCTTCAACACAATATTTTAATATTGCATCAGAACTGATGCTTTGACTAAATAATTTCATGGATTGCTCGTAGATAGAGGGGAATGATAGTTTTTACCATGTGTTGTGAAATGAATGAAGAACGGTTTCGACAGTAATGAGAGTTATTATCATTTTGAGGAAAATCTTTGGATGAAAACAAACCAATTTTTTGGGAGTTAATGTTCCTAAACAGAGAAGGATATTGGAATATTTAATAAGTTCCATGATAATGGAGAATGTTCTGTGTTTTGGTTCGAATCTATGGTAAGGAAATTCCACGATGGCGGCGGAGTACTCCCACTTAATAGTTACTCGAGATGAAAGCCACCGCCTTTTTGAGCACGACAACGGTTATCACCGTCTGAAATTGCAAGAAGCAGACACCTAATAAGAGGCAGATACTTCCTTTGTCTGCATATGATTTGTGTTTTCAGAGGAAAATGAGAAAAAAGCGGAGTAGAAGTACCGATTTGCTGAAGAAGTGCCCTTACGTCACAAAGGACATTGGCATACAATAAAAATGTAGTACCCTTTGCTATCTATGATTAGTAACCTTTTACAAACATCATCGTCATACTAAATATGCGTTTGAGGCTATTCAACTGCTTCAATAAAAAAAGGTTGACATTTGAGTGCTTACTGCCTTATTGAAGACATTGTCTCTGGAGAACAACCTGCCTCATCTGAAGACGTATGCCACCACCTTTAGTTAAAAATTTATCTCTGGTCTATAATTTGTCTCAAAATGTGGTCGCTGTTAAAGAGGTTGTCTTTAAAAAAGGGTTATTTTTTTTATAGTTTTGGCCTTATTTCAGAGGTCGCCTTGTTAAAGTGGTTGTCTTGTTGAAGAGGTTTACTTGTTAATGAGGTTGTTTTGTTAAAGTTGTGGTCTTATTCTAGAGAGGTTGTCTTGTTAAAGAGGTTGTCTTGTTGAAGAGGTTGACCTGTTAAGCAGATTGTCCTTGTAAAGAAAAGCAGAAGAAAATTGAGATTCGACTGCATCCTGTCTCGTTCGACTAGGTTGTTCTTGAAAGTAACTTAATTTGTCATATAAATCTACTCAACTTACTTAAAATTACTCACAACGACGCCCTACGTCTCTCCCGCTTCATTGTAAGCTCGAAATGGTTCCATTAGGATAAGAATACATTAGATCCACTGTGGTATCACGCGCTTAAGTGTGTTAGCCGAGCTAACAACCTCTTTAACTTACTTAACCTAGCCTACTTAAAATTGATATTTTATGACTATAATCTTTTGAGAAAAAGAAGTTGCATATGAAAAAACATTTATATCGGAACTACGGAACTCGTTTGCAGAAGTTTAAATCTAATGCATATCGCCTCTCGTGAGGAATTCATCAGTCCATGTAAAGCAATGCTGTAGTGAAATGTGCTTTCTCACCAAAACTTTCGGGATAGGCAAAAATATATAGGTCCCCTCCATTCGTACCTAGTAAGTTATTGTTGACAGGAATGCTTCCGTTGGGCTCCGACTATACCGATCTTGTTTTGCCCTCTCATTTACTTGTTTATTTTTCCATTTGCAGGGAGTGAACTTCATCATTAGTTTTTTTTCTGTTGGAGGTTTTTTAAATACCAGCTGGAGCACTCAGACCTAAATACCGGTCTATTGTACTACTAGATAGCAACCTTCTATATGTTATAGCTTTCCAGATGTTCAGAGAAAGGCCAAAAGTGGAGAATAAACTAAACTTGGCGCCCAATACAAAATGAAGGAATTCGTTGATAGAGTGTTAAGTAAATTAAAAAGTATATTCATACTTCTTAAGCCCGTCAGGAAGTTTGAATGTTGTGATATATTTTGGGATTCGAACCCCAGAATCATTCAATTGTTTCTTCACAGGTATGACCTTTCATGTGGAACTTTCTAGCCCTCTTATAGTTTTCATGAAATCCACTTTCTAACTTTGCCGTTCGAAATATGCGAAAAATTCTAAATCCCTTCAATGCCTTACAAGATACCGTCGAGAAAAAGCTCTAGGCCTTACCTTTCGTCAAACTAGTGGTTAAGAGATATGCTCTTGGCCCTTGCCGGACTTGTGGTATTTATTAATTTTTTATTGTGAAACTGAAATGTTTTTGCAATCATCTATTTCATTCAGCCAAAAAAAAAAATATCAACTCTCTATGCACTCTTTCCATTACATTCATCGACAGTTGGTAGGTAGGTAAGTTTGGGAAAAATGTTCAAGCGAATGCATTGTGATGTTAAATTAAGTTTTAATAGTTCTTTCTGCTTTATCCTTGTTGCTGCTCTTTAACCTCTATTTTGGTTGATACAAATGTGTTCAAGTGTAGGTACTTTTCTGGCCATAAAATTCTCCAGCATTTTCGGGCCAATTTCAGTTAAATATTCCAAGACCAGACGTAGTGGTTAACTTCTGTTTTGCAATCATGCTGCTTCTATTGCATGAATTTTGGCAAGCTCGATGTAGCTGTTGCGGTTGAGAGCAAATTTAATTTGCTACCCTTGTGTCCATGACCCCGTATCTGTGGCATATCACAGACACACGCACAGAAACACTAACACAAATACAAACACACTCAAAACTAATTACACAAGTCAGAAATACATTCGCAATAATTTTGAATTGAAGTTACCAATTGCTGAATAAATGTGCCCAGCGATACTAGGTAATGGAACCATAATGTAACCACCACATCTCGACAATTATATCAGGTTCGTTATTAGCCTAGGCTAACAAGGAGGCTTTGTTGCTGCAGCACACACAAAATACACTCAAAAAGTACGAGAGAACACATCCTTTTGTCAGCTTTTAGTTAGGGTAAAAGGTTTCGTAGTGTGAGGTTGAAAACATTTTCCAATTTCTTCGTCACCGCAAAATGCCGTTCAAACACATTGCAGAGAGAACAGAAATTCATTTCCAAATGAGATTAGTGGTTCAAACATTTTTTTTTTGTAAATCAAAATTGGCAAACAGGCCCACAGGGCTGCTGAAAAGAAAACACGTCTTTGAAGGGGGGTTGTTGTGTTCTTTAAGCTAAGGAGCAGGGTTAAAACAATGTGGTTGAGCAATTTATTTGAAGGACTCTGCTTTTACCAGGATTGCCAGGTAGGTAACATGAGCTCATGAGTTGGAAATCTGAAAGGAATTTTTGAAGTCGGCGTCTGCCAATCGCAAGCGATTACCTCAACAGCTATGACAGAAATTATGATTATGTGAAAGATGGCAACCATGTGCCTTTTATTTCCTAAATTCCATGTTAAGTTGTTGGACTAACACAATTGGAACTGCGGTTTCTTATGGGAATTGTAATGTTAAAGTTGCGTTTATGGTCGTCCTAGAGGACAGGCCATCCGCACTAGCAATGGGTGAATATGTTTGTCTGTTATACACAGCCCAGAATGATGACATTCCAGTGTGCTTACGAAATTAGATTTGATTTGTCCGCATGGAATGAACATTTCTCTGTCCCAAAGCTCTCTGTGGCTCTCAAATTTCAATCCCTACACGTCTGTTGAGCAAATGAGCAATTTTCAAGGGGTTAGTGGGAGGAGGTATGAATGTGAATGTTTGTGTGTGTATACACATTCATTATACATATACATAATTGGTGCAAGTGGACTCAATAGAATATTTGAAGGAACCTAGATTTGTGTGCGATGACCACAATTATATTTCGGAAGTAACCATAATTGGTTCTGTAATTTTGAATTTTAATGTCATAGCATTCCATTGACCAAGGTTGATCCTGAAATTTCAAGGATCTGCACCGATGGTATTTATACTAACAAAAAGTTTCATTTTGATTTTCTTGTAAGAAATGAAAACTGAGGTTTCAAAAATCGCCAAAAGGAAAATAAAATTAAATATCTCAGCCTTGGGTTCTACTCAACATCCTGTCGTAATTTTCAACTTTTATTATCCTGCCTCTATTAAGAGTTTTGATTGCGTAAGTGTTTGACCAGATTTATTAGAAAGAAGTTTTATAAATTCCGGAAGAACTGGTTTTTCGGTAATAAAATTTTAGAACGTTTCAAAAAGGTACTGAAATCTGAGGGTCTTTTGGAGAACTCGAATGAGAAAAGACTGGCTGTGTAAAACACATTGGGCACCAATAGATTGAGATTAGTAAACATTTACGATATTTCTAGATTTTTGTGGTATTAGAGGAGAGAACACAGATGAGAAGGTAGTAAGTTAAAAGAAAAATATTTTCATAACCAACGATTTTCTGCGAACGAGCTAAGAATTGTGTGTTCATTGTCAGAAAGATTGCTCTCTACCAGCGGTAGAGAGCTTATGAATGCTGAATTTTTTTTTGTTATTGTTGCATAATGGCCTACAATGTGTTACATAATATAGTTGCTCGTAATATAAAAAAATCACATTTACTTACTTACTTAGTTGGGCATTACAGTTCAGAGTGAACCTGAGCTTCAACCAATATCTTGCCCCAGCAAACGTTTTGTTCCTCAATTGCATTCTTAACACAATGAAGCAACGGTTGGTAGGTGTTATTCTCCGTTTGATCTCTGCACTGATGTTGTTTTCCTTGTCTATAGCTTTGAAAGTGAATTCACCTTCTAACTTATCAGTTCGGAGTTTACAAAGTATGATTTGTCATGTTTTAGAAGGTAAGGCGTAGGATTGAGTGAATATTAAGGCAAAAATGCAGATTTATTTTTCTCCAGTCATTTCAAAATGAACAACTCTGTTTTCAGCAAACTCGAAGCTTTGAAATTCCCCCACCAGGCGTAGGGAGTTAAAAAATACCGGCTGTCGTTTTCATTCCCAGGTCTCTAAAAATGTTAGGGATCTGATTCAGAAGCAATTACTTCCAATGATTTCACATAGCCATAAAAAGTTTTGACTAGGTGCTTAAAAAGCCAAAACCCTGAAAGTTTTTGAAATAGGCACAGTTATTCAGCCTGTGTGTGAACTGTCTTCACCTTATAGAAGAAACGGATGCTTGGTTATTGAGAAAATGATCGATGTTTTCCATTTTCGTTTTCCAAATTCGTTTATATTTACTTATTTAATTTGAAAATCCTCCCCACCAATGGTAGGGGGCTTAGAAACACTGACTACTGTCTCGTCTACATTATTTGGTAAAGTGTCTCTTATGAGGTAGCTGAAGATACTATTGACACTTCATTTCATTTCATTTCATTTCATTTCATTTTTATTCATTCCAACTTAAAGTTAAAGCTTAACAATTTAAATATTAGTAATAAATAATTAAGTACATCAAGTGGAAGAAATAATCATTCAGTAACTATTTAAAGTTAGTGTTGAATGATTCATAAAAATTAAAATTTTAAGAATTCACGGGACTGTAGTGGGGTAGAAAAATATATAAGAAAAGAAATAAGAGAGAAAAGCAATTAGAAAAGGATTACATCATTTAGAATAAGAATGCAAAATTAAGCTACTCGAGAAAATATTTTTAAGACACACATCGAAAAATTGATTCAATACTTATATAGTCGATATTAAATAACCATTGTTTGACCTTATTGAGAAATGAATGGAAATTGGAAGTTTGTCTTACAGCAATCGGTAGTTTATTAAAACATTTAGGACCAGTAATGGTAAAAAAACGACAAAATTTGGTTTTATGAGCAACTGGGACAGTAACTAACGCTTGATTGTTTACACGTAAGTTATAACAAACGGAGTTCCTATTTATAGTGTTTCCACTTTGTTTGAAGAATTCTCTAAGAACTTTAAAAATATAGAGATGCCTTAATGGAAGAATTCTCAATTCTCTAAAAAGCGGCCAACAGTGTGCAAAGCGATTTCTACCACAAATGATTCTTATTAAAAATTTTTGAGCTTTGAATAAGGAATCAAAAGTATTCTCATAAGAACCTCCCCAAGCAGTTATACCATACTGCAGTTTGGAGTTAGCAAGCGCGTAGTAAAACATAGATAGTACCTTACGAGAACAATACGGTCTGAGAAGGAACATTTTTCTTGCGACCAGTAACAAACCAGATTTAATTGTTTGTACATGCGAGATCCAATTCAAATTAAAGTCAATTTTTACCCCCAAATATTTAAATTCCCTTACTGAATCTATATTAAAACATTTATTCGAGCATCGATAATTATCATCAAAGTTTTTGATACCACAGGTATGCACAGGTAAACAAAATCTATCACAGTCGTGAGAATGAAAAATTATGTTAAAATCAATTAGATCACTTCCTTTCATTTTGAAAGCCATTAATTTAGTTTTCTCACTAACAATCAGCATGTGAAAAGCAAACCATTGCCTTAGTTTCTGCAGATCTTCCTCGATTTTAACTATGCAGTCTACCAAAGTGTTTTCATTATATGCAAAAGCTATATCATCCGCAAATGCTGTGGGTAGTCCATTGAAGGTTTGATCGAAAAGTGAATTAATATAAATTAAAAACAAAAGTGGACCAAGGACAGAACCTTGTGGAACACCATTCAATATTGTCAGTGAACTGCTAAAATTTTCGTTGATCTTAACAATTTGCTTTCTACCTTTGAGATAAGAGCAGAACCATTTATAAACATCACCTCTGAAGCCAGAGTTATACAGTTTATCTAGAAGCAAATTGTGATCTACTAAATCAAAAGCTTTTGACATATCTATGAAAAGCGCCATGGTAGATTTTGAGTTATTAAACCCTTCATATAATGTGGTACATAATTTAAGTATAGCATCTTCTGTAGACTTACCAGATCGAAAGCCAAACTGATTGTTGGAGAAAAAATTCTGACCATCCAAAAAAGAAATCATTCGACATTTCACAAGTTTTTCAAATAGTTTTGAAAAAGTCGGAAGTAGAGAAATAGGAAGTAGAAAATCAGAACATTTAACCTTTGTCTCCGATCTCTCTACTTTCTTTTTGCAAATTTTACACGACATTATAAAGTTAACGAAGTTTAAGCTCCCGATGTTTGTGTACCCCACAACAGGCAATAGCCTAATTTTAATAGGTGAATGGGTCCTGGGGATCTGTACAACATCTTCTGTAAAGAATGACAAACCAAAAAAATGATGTAAAGTAATTTAAACACTTAGTGTATATCCTTAAGAAGATTAAGAAACCAAACTAAAATTCTTTTCGTCCGGACTTGCCGATTAGCAAAAGATTCTTATGGGATTGAAAAAGATTATGATGTTCTCAAGGTTTTCAGTGACTTTTTCAACCCTTATTCTAAGTTTTTCTTAGAAAATTATGTCCACAGATGTAGACATATATCTGACCTACCTACACTTGTTCATCAGCAACTACACATCACCGTGACGCTAAGACACTGGTTCTGCACTTCACTTTCTTGAAAGCATCCTGCAAGTCATGAATCATGTACTCACTACAGCTGGTGCAAGTGTCAACAGTTTAAGTTTTTTCAAAGTAGTCATGTGCAATATCCACCTTTTGTGATGTGGATGTCCAACTCCCTCTTTTCAGAAGCTCATGAGGAATAATACAGTTTTCCAGCTCTACGAACATAATTTATGTACACCAATGCAATAAGCACGTCTGCGTCTGGCAGTGGTCAGTTGAGTGGAAAATGAAATTTAATAATTTTGCTTGGTTTGCATGCTAAAAACGGTTTCATATTATTATTTAATTCTTAGTTTTATTCCTCTTCTTTAGTTAAAACTTCCAACTTCATTCTACACTCCTAGCTGGCGTGTGGTAATCATATTTACAGTAACAAGGAAAAACATGTGTCCTCCCAGTTTTCTTTTTTCTTTTTTTTTTATTTATATTATTTTCACTTGTGTGGTGTTGTTGGGGCGACAAAACTTTTAGTCAGAAACTTTGTTGAGAGAGAGAGTCGTTTCGTATTTCGAATTTTTTGCTTTTATTTTTTTCTACCACTTTTTGTTCGCCAATTCTCTGCTTTTTAGCCATTTGACCAGAAAAGGTTTGCAAATATGGTGGCGAAAGGAAAAGTTATTTATGAGTTTTTAATAAGGACACTAGAAATTTTGTAACACCACAACATAGCCATGGTATCAGCAGGAGGAGAAAACAGTAGGTACACGGATGATTGGTGAGTACGATGACTAGAACTCTAAAGCTAGGTGGTTTTGTGGTTAGCAACTCTGACATGCAAATTTAATTTACAGTTTTCTAGTTCCACAAATGTTCACATACTTTTGAGTGTAAATACTTATACACGAAGTATTTGAACAAATGCAAACGCAAATACTTTTGCTTGTCTCTCAAATGTCATGTATTTTGTATGATAAGCTGGTTGTTGTATCTTTATTGTTCCCGAAAGTGGGGTTAGTCGTCAAAATTGTAACAGAATTTAACCCATTGAATTTTTGTACCACTCATTTGGTTGGTTTGCGATATCCATTCTTAGGAGAGCTAATGGATCGTACTAAGTTGAAAACTTTGTTGATATTTGTTGAATTCTTTTACTGAAGAAGAAGTTCAACTTCAATGCCACACTGTATATAAATTGGATATATGTTATAAGTCAAACAACACGAATGTGGAATACCTTACCAAAGTCAGTTGATCCACGGATTAAGATATTCTGGCATTCAAAACCAATGCGCTCGGCATCTCTTTTCATTTCCTAACCTTTATATAAAGAGTGAAAGATATTTAAACTTTATTGCTGGCTTTAATCAGGTGGATGAAAAGCAATTTTCACATCAGCGCTATTTTAAGAGGACTCGAGAGCTCTTTGAGAGCATTTTAAGTTGGGCTGTGCTCAGGGACCAAGCGCCACTAGAGTAAAAAAATCGAATGCATTTATTCACAAAAGAACTTCACACTTTTCATTGCTACACACTCGGATGTGAATATTGACGACCTCGTAAGTAAATACTTAAAATTCACCTTGACAACGCTATTGATTGGTATGCTCCATCTCCATCATCCAGTTTCAAAACAAAATGAAAACGTAAGTTGATCCGAAACTTACTTTATAGTTGCCTTGAAAACCTCTCTCATGGGATTTCCATAATGAACCACTTAACTTTGCAGGGCAGGTGAACTGACTATTCACAGCACAAAAGAGACACAGAGGCTATGTGCCACGCGAAGAAGCTAACAAAATTAGTACGCTCAATAGAATTCTCAAACGTAATCTGCCGTGCAGTGCTTCTTGTCACGTATAGTTAAAAGTTTCTCTCCAGAAACAAGAACCTAATCTAGGTTTGTGTTCACCTTATCAAAAGACACACACTTATGTACCTTCAACAGTGCTCTTCAATTTGTTAGGACAGCAATATCGTTGCAGTGCATATGCGGAAGTTAGCAAAACTTAAGCAATTGAGGACAGGACTTGTCCTGTAGTCTTAGTAAGAGATAAGCCCAAAGTCTTTTATAATTAACAAGAGAGATAGAAGAAACTATAGTATTTTGGTGGTATCAACATCGTGAGGCAAGTTAACAAGGTGCGCGGTATGCGAAAATTTGTTGGGAATGCGGAAATTATATTGGCTAAGTAGAGAAGAAACAGAAACTCTTTATATCCAAACTTTACCCTTACTTCTTCGGAAGAAAGTGCATGCGCCTGAATGCAAATTAGTTCTTTAAGGATCTCATACATGACACAAGGTCCTTGTCTCTTCTTAAAATCAATGTTTCATGAACTTTCGGTGGTAAGTGGCTTTGGAAATAGTAATGTCACTTGAATTTAATCCTGTTTCTGAAGGACCTAATGTCCTTTTTTTCATTTGTAACCTTTAAAGATGCACATCACATTAAAGTTTTTTTTATAGGTTCATTATTGTCTTGTGTGTATCTCCATGATAACAAATGACAGACAAGAGACAACGAGTCACGTTCACATTTCACCTACCCTCGTATTGATGATAAATACACAAGATGATTATGGGTTTGCAGGTGGTAAAAGAAGATCTTTCTAGTTTTTAAACAGTCAGCACACCTATACACCAAAAGGAAGCAACCCGCAATGGCTGACGGTTCCATGAAAAGATAAAATTTATGTGCGCTTCTTAAATTTAACAAGTGCACGATTGTGTATGCGTATTCACAAATGGAATTACTCATGACTTATGGTTTTGAGCTTTCTACATTTGGATACGATTTGGTGCTGTAAAATGTTTAATGTTGGCACATCTTTCGTTTGAGTTTATTGCTCGGTAGAATTATCATAAATTATTGTGCTGGTTAAAATTCATATAAACGTGGAATGGGGGTTTTATTTTAAGTGGGTATTTAGCAGGAAAGGCATAAGAAATCCTAGATGAGACTAAGAGAGTTGACTTTTTATGACTTTTTGAATGTAAAATCTTTATGTACGGACGTAGCCAGCAAAAACAAATTATGTGACCAGCCATGGACAGTTTTTCAAGAGAAATTCCTTGCTAAAGGAAGTCAAGCAACCTTTTCCTTATCCACAATTAACGTAAATTGGATATTTTTGATTGACATTTTTAATTTTTAGCAATCAAATCTTGATTATTGCTTCTGCTTGACGTAAAATGATTATCAAAGACGCTTTCGCATTTTTGAATTGATATCAAGTGACCTAGTTGAAAATTAATTCATGTCTACCTATAGAAGTGAAAATATGGTTTCCTCTTTTGAGAGAGGAAGAACGTGGAGTGGCAAATCGAAATATAATCGAAAACGACAGTCGAAATTGCAGTCTTGACATGATTCCATCCCAGGTCAGACTTTTTCGACGAATCGCTTTCCATCAAGTCAAATCAACGTCTTTATTATACTTCACTACTGCAAAGCAAATCATTGCCCTGATTTGAAATGCGCTTCTAAAACTCCATAAACTATCTATCGGTCCATAAACCAATTATCGTTTTCATTGAAATCACCTTCTACAGTTTGATTGTGGTCCAATTGACTTTGGCATTCCCTGCAAATTCGCTCTTACTTGTTGTATCCCTCGGAAAACATTGTATAGAGACAATTTAATTAATTGCATCGATCCCAGTCCGGTTCTTACACTTTACCGAGTCTTTGATGGACTTTTTTGCATGTGGTTTTGTAGTAAAGTTGATGATTATTCCTCAAGAAGTGGTTGGAGTTGTAAACTATAAACAAATGAACAGGGTGGAACAATAGATCTCGGTCAGCTCTGTAGCCTAGCTTTTTTTCTCAACCATACCTTGGTCAAAAATGGATTAGGACCTCAAAGCTGTTGCCGATACTAAATGGCTATGCAAGAAGGCGCTTTTCATAGCAGTGAAGCAACTCTCGAATGACGAGACAATTGTATGTTTCAGGGTATGGTGTGTCTTGCACACCTGGGTTGGTATTCGCGAAAGTTTCTGAAAGTATTCTTGTGTGTTAATGACCTGGTCCCAAAACTAATCACTTTATGTAGATATACATCCATAAGAAGACCAATCCTCACATATGCCTGTCTGGTCTGGTGGCCATCATTAGAGAAGGCGTCAAACCTGAAGACCATGACCAAAATCCAAGGGCTTGCATGCATTGGCTCAGCCAGTGCCATGAGAACGACACCAACGGCAGCTCTGGAAACTTTCCTTTCGCTATCCCCCTAGACCTTTTTACAAAAGAGATGGCGGTCGAAACCGCACTGCGACTCAAACAATGCAATAAATTGGAAAATAGACATATCAGGCCAAAGAACCATACAGATATATCCATTCAAAGAGACTACACCCCCGCATATTGATCTCTTTCCAGTGGCCCAATCAGTCTTTCCGACAAGAGAAAGCTGGGAGGAAAACATGGTTATTAAAGAAAATCGCATTTCCGTCTTCACAGATGGTTCCAAAACGGACGAAGGGGTAGGGTCAGGTATCTTCTCAGACTACCCTCCTATGAACAGATAAATAAAGCTCGCCGACTTTTGCAGTGTCTTCCAAGCAAAAGTACTTGCAGTGTGTGAAGCCGCAAAACACCTAGCTACGCAAAACTTGATCAACAAAAATATTGACTTCTTTATAGACAGTCAGGTGGTCATTAAAGCTATCTCATCCATTATCACAAAATCCAAATTGATAGAAAGCTGTCGCAGTAATCTTAGACTGCTCAGCTCAAAGAACACCGTAACTTTAATTTGGGTTCCACGAAATCGTGTCATAATCGGTAATGAAGTGGTGAATAAACTGGCCAAACTCGGGCCAGCAATCGAATCCAACGAAACTAACACCTCAGTTCTAAAGCCACCTGAACAAGAAGAAACAGAATCAATTACAATTTTCTAAACATTGCCAATGACAGGTGGTCATCTTTAGAAACATGCCGAGTTTCCAGAAACTTTTGGCCATCCAAGATAAAAGCAAAATTTCTACTCCAGCTTAGGTACCTCAGTTCTTTCTGTTGATTGACATTCTTACGGAGGATGCCAAGACGAAGAAGCAGAGGAAGGATCATTCCACTTCCTCTGTGAGTGTCCTAGCTTGACCCACACTAGGAAGAAAACTCTCGGAGAATACTTCTTCGACGAGCTGGGCGACATCTCTAACCTCTAATTGAACAACGTCCTGAAATTTACTCAGGGCTCCAAATGGTTCAGTAGGGTCTCCCTACCCCAATAACATAGTCACCAGCCCAATCCTCTACCTCTCCAATCCTCCCACTTCCTCATCCTCTGTTTTCCTGGGGAGCACAATGGATCCTTGAGATCCGAGTGAGGTGCTGGCACTTGTGGCTGCACCCCCCATCCAACCTATACCTAATCTAGTGTTTGATAGCGTTCACACAGGAACCAATCTTGTGATGTTGGTGGTCAAAGGTTCGATCTTAACTCATCGATCTTTAAAGTTATTCGAATAAAAGTGTTACTTGTGGAGGTCTATACTGCTCGAAGGTATTCACGGCATCTAACATTTAACATTTAATCCTACGTAGGATTTTTCTCGACATCAAATTTAAATCTGCTCAAAAACAACAAGCAATGAAAATAACCACAGCTGAAATTCAGAAAGGTACAAGAACTCTTTTACGAGTATGGTCCTTAACGACCTATGTCCTTCAGGATGACTTACACACAATGAAAATAACTTTCTATCTAAGTCATTCGGAGTCGGCATAAAATAGTAGGCCTTTGAAGTTGGTTATGCCCAGAGATTTCCAAAATTTTGTGACAACATCCTACTCATTTAAAGAGAAGCCAAAGTTTTCCATGTTCTGACGCAGCCAAAAAATATTTACGTCAGCTGACGTATATTGTGACGAGCTTTGTATCCTGTCACAATAGGTTATTCAACTATACCCCGCAGTCCACAGAGCTGCACATGCTCAACCCACCATATAATCGATTCGCTCAGTAGAGCATACATTTCAGAGAACTATTATTTTTACGTCTTGCAATGAAACATGAAAATCATTTACATAATTTCAAATCATAATTAAAATCAAATCCAGAGAAAAATTTCTACGGAAAAAATCAGTTTTAATCCTACGAAATCCTTAAATAAATTAAACTTTCATCATATGCCTTTAGGGCAGAAATTTCTAAGAATTTGCCTTTCTCTTCCCACAGCCAAAAGAACCCAACACAAACAAACAAGTCCCAAAACCAAACAAAACTTCCATGCGATTAAATTCTCAAAATAATTTAAATTTATTCATTGCGCCATTTGAAAGTTCTGTGGAAAGACACATGGAGTTCTCGCGTGCAATCGACAAAAACAAAACACCAACATCAACCCCACCTACACATACTACCACCCAGGCGCTAACTAATCACCTCTCAAACTGAATAAAAACAGAGCACCCTTAAGGACACACCCACACTCGCCCATATATAGCTGAGCTAGAGCAACCACAAATAAATCACATAAATTTAATTTTGCAGACTTTTAGTCCTTTTTTTGTTTTTATTTGTTAAACTTCTCGTCCTTTGCTCCTTTAAAGTCGTTCACGCGATTCAATTTGCTTCGTTAAATTTTAATAATAATTCGCCTTCGCCTTTCTCATACCTATCGTACCGCACACAATCCAACAGCTAAAGCCGCCGCGTCGTTTTTTTTTTCTTCTTTTGCAAAAAAAAAAACAGCAACAAAAATGAGGAAGTAAGCCCTCCTCATACCCCCGTGTCATGTACCCCAACCACACCCCTTAGCCCCTACCAGAACACAAAATCTGTAGAGAAACTTTTCCATTTTTGGGAGGCGAGCGACTCCTGTTCGATTTGTTCCGCATTTGAAGCGAAACCCTGTTGGATGTCAAGTGGGAGAGTGGGGCTGGCTGGCAAACTCATTCATTCGCATTGGTGATGAAAACTCATTCAGCTGTGAAGTTTTTTTTTTTCTTTTTTTTTTCATTTTCATTTTCTGCGGCCTCGGTGAAAAACAACGAATTCGATGACGAAGAAATTACTTTTTTGTTTTTCATTTCATTACTTCAGAAAGTCTTAAGTACGGGAAGCCACGCACAAATATAACTTTTCCGTCAGAGGTTGAGGGTGGCTGGCTGGCAGGCTGGCAGGCTCTAAAGCAAATAGGTTTTCTGTATGAGCTGCTCTCTGGAAATTAATTCCTTTATGACCCGTGAATAATTGTCAACAATGCTGCTAGAGAAAAGAAAAGCTAAAAGCAAAAAAAAAAAAACACACGACAAGGTTACACCGAGGTCAAAAGACAACTGAATATAGCCACAGGCATTGAGTTGGTTTACAAAAATATAAAAGTTAGGAAGACTATTTTTAGAAATCTCAATGAAAAGGGCCTATTTTCATATTCAATTGGTTTTGCATACCTATATTTTTGCGCCACAGAAAGGCCAGCCCCTGAGCATCGCACTTTATAATTAAAATCGGATTATGGTAAATTTTGACTCATTTGGCCACACGAAAGTCTAGCTGTAGTGCTGTTTTGCAAACATAGACTCAATATAAACACTAAATTGGAAGTATAATTATTGAAAACAAACACTGCCCATCAGTGGAACCTAACTCCGATTTTTTATCCAACCTAATGACTGAGTTATGTAAAAATTCTGTTTTTATCTCCGGTTTCTGATCATGTTTTTTATGAGTGTGCCTTAAATTTTATATCGGCGAAAACTTGCTATGCCAAATTGAATTGAAAAAGTGAAAAACGAATGAAAGCACCTCCAAAACTTAACGCAACAAAAGTCGACAGCAGGCTTTTACATCTTAACGTTATCAGCGGAACTACAAAAGACCAAAAAGGTGGAGCGTTTCACATTACCACAAGTGGTAAAAGAGCTTATGTGCTAGTAATTGTCTACATGAAGTCCTTTATTCCTTTCTTCCTCTTCCATGTTACAATCTTCCAAGGTCGCCACATTTTTGTCGTTCTCGTGACAGTTTTGCCCTCATCTCTATATTTCTGCCGTCAATCGTGACGATTTCGTCTTCATTATCGTGAAAGCAGTGTTACAACTTCAATTGTTTTCCCAATGGCGGTGCTACAACCATCCATTCTCGAAATATTGAAATCTCTTCCGCAATCGCGACTAATTAACGCTTTTTTGAAAAATTTTGGTCGTAATCACGACAGTTGCAATCACGAAATTTTCGTCGTAGCTGCAAAAATTTTGTAGCAATCGAAAGTATCGTAAAAATCAAGACATCCTTTCGAAATCGCAAGTATTCCGTCGTGGTCGCAACAGCTTTGTAATATTTGCTACTATTCTGTCGTAGTCGCAGCCGTTCTGCGACGCTTTTGTCTTACTCACGACGGACTTGTCGGTGGCGGTATCGTAATCGTGCGAATTTTTTCGCTATCGAGACAAGCTTGTGGTAATCTCGACCACTCTGTAGTAATCACGACGATTTTAAAGTAAAAGTGACTACTGTTGTAGTGACAATTGGCAACTCTTTCGCAATAGCGAATATTTTGTGTAAATCACGAGAGTTTGACTGCAGTCGTTGCGATTGTCGTGGCAGTAGCGGTTTGTCATAGCAGTAGCGGTATCGCAGTTGTGAACATTTTTTCGCTGTCGAGACAATATTATCACGCGAGACAATATTATATTAATCGCGACAAACTTATCGCAGTCGCTACAATTTTCTAGTAATGGCGACGGCTTTATATTAATCGCAGCGTTTTTGTAGTAATCGCGGCAATTTTGTTGTAATGGTGACCAATCTGTTCAAATAGTTGCAAATCTTTCGCAAACGAAACATTTTTTAATATTTGTTTCAATTCTGTCATAGTCACTGCTGTTCTGTCGTTTTCACAACGGCGCACAGTGGGGCCAACTATATGGCAAGCTCGGAATTAATTCAAAAAATGAAACAAAAGTTATGAGTTTCTTTTTTTGCTATTCCGTTATAAAATATTCCAATGCATCTAAAACGCGCTCACTTTGTGCTGTTACATGATTTCCCACTCCAACGCGTGCACTTGAAGTAACCATTTTAGTTTTTTTATAATTGCGAACTGATAAAAAGTTTTTACCTTCGAATAGCTGTAACTTTAATAAAAACAAAGGCAAAATTGAGTTTGAACATGGAATCGACAGCGTCACGTATGTTATTTAATATTTTAAAAAGTATTCAAGAATCTGTGGAAAGATGTTGTTCAATTTTGCATCAGAAGTCAAGTGTATACAGGAGTTTCTTAAAAGCTTAAGCTTAAAGTAGAATTCCACACTCTTCCACACGCAGATCTAAAAAGATCCAAAAAGAACGGGTCTTCTTTTCGTCGTCCTTTTTTTTTAAACAATTTTTTTAGTTTTTCAACTATTATTTTAAGAGGCCAAGCTAACGAGACATTAATACAATATTATTAGAGCCAAGGACACTGAACGGTTTCCTTCCAACAAAGTAGTTCAAAATGCGAAAGAAATGTGCTATCCGAAAAATGACGAGATGCATGTGACGAATAATTCAGCTGAGGTTAAAGTGCAGTCTTTAATGGATCATAGTGTAGATTGCAGAATCCGAGATCTTCATCAACCAAATACTGCCGCCCACTTAAGTTCGAATACAAGAAGGAATTTGCACAAGTTTTGGAAGCTGAGAAGCATCGAGTCGATGCTCAAATTCAGTTTTTATGCCATTCATAAGTTTCGCATAAAGTTGTTTTTTACGTTAGTTGAACTTAAAGCTTAGAGGAATAAAAAACAAGAAGGAAAACCATTACTTCTCTTGCCCCGCAACTTCCATTTGTTTAGATTGTTGCTTCTGTAACACGAGATCTATCTGTGATTCACGTTTTCAGCTGAATATAAAGTTGTGTCAGTGAAATTACTAACACCACTTTATTTTCGGATTTCAAACTGATTTTGAAATCTGAAAATAAAGTTATGTTTGGAAAATCAGTTTGAGGACAGATGCCGTTATCAAGGGGCTATACCAGTATGAAACTTTCAAAATTTTTTGGTTTCGATACTTTATACCTTCAAAAAAACTCTATGCCGCGGTAGTTTCAACTTTCGTTTTTCTCGAAACGACAATTTTCAAAATTTCTTTCATCATTACTCCATGAAAAATTGGTCGATCGACTTAAAATTCAATCTTAGTATTTTTTATACATTTAGTATGCAATGCCTTACAATCATTTTGATTAGCTCAAAATTAAAAAAACATTTTCCATATAAATAGACTTTTTTTAAAAACTACGCCATTTTGTTAATTTTTGATATTTTTCAAAAATCGTAGGTCATTGTATAGGAAATACCTTCAACTTTAATACGCTTTTTAAATTTTTTAGTTTTAGCTACTCGTTTGGAAGGAATCACGTCAGCACTTGAGGTACTTTTAATTTGGCATCTTCGAAAACAGCAGATTACTCCGTAACTTTTCAATATTCTCATAAGAAAAAAATCATAAAATATAGTTAAAAATATACCTCATTATTTCCAAAAAATTTCAAAACATTCTATCCAGCACTTTCCTTTGATAAAATTCGCCAAAATCGCCTAGTTTTTCATGGGTTATACTGGTATAGCCCCTTAAAGAAGCATTAAAACGTGTTTGAAGAGCACAACTATGGTTTTCCTATTCACGTTTATGGTACTTCTACTTAAAAAAACTGACATCAATTAAGTAGGTGCATCCCCCGAATTGATTCCGATTATTGGGGTATCTTGCCCCACTGCACTGTGCGGCGGGCGTACTGGTTGTCGCAAATAGTTCTATCGTAATCTTTAAGGCATCTTATCGCGATTTTGACAATTTGGTCTTAGCTGTGACGGTCTTTTAATAATCGCGACTTCGGTATCGTAATTGTGACAATATTTCGCTCCCGAGATGAGATTGTCGTTATCGAGACTATTTTGTAGTAATCGCGGTGATTTCGTTGTAATCGTGACCAATCTCTTGTAATAGTTACAAATTTCTTGCAAACGAAATATTTCTTTCGTGTTTGCTCCAAATTTTGTCGCAATCAATAAGCATGCCGGGAGCAAGCATGCACACTATGCGTTGAAATTATTTGTAGCTATGTACATATAATTACTTGATTTTGATTAAGAAACTTTAATTCTTTATGCAAAAATTTTTTTTCTAGCCAGGCATATCTTGAAGCCGGCTATAAGTTATATTAAGATACAATGTATATATGCTGTTTTTAAGTCTGAATAAAGAAAATTGTAATTTGTCGCAATCACTGCTGCTCTGTCGTTATCACAATAGCGGATTGTTTGTCGCGACTAGTCGCCAATGTTTTCGCTGTCAAGATAAGCTTGTCGTTATCGTGACAATTTTGTAGTAATTGTCGCAATTCGTTAGTAATCGTGGCAAATTTGTAGCCGTGACAATTCAATAGTGAAAATTTGTTGCAATAAGGACAATTCTGTCACAATAGCCACAGTTTTACCGTAAACGCGAAGATTCTGCCGTAACTAATCGCGAGTCTAAGGCTTTCACATCAAAAACGTAAGAGGGAACAGTTGCTTGACTCAGAATTCCAGTTCGTTGAAAGCTACTTTGCAAAAGTACCGAGTAAGATACATAAGCACCTCGCCTGTCGCCTCGCCTTGCAGGTCCTGCTCAGGAATAAACATGAAGCCTTGGACCGAAGTAGGAGCTTTCACTTTTTAACTTGATTTGAGTTACTGGAGCTAAATATTTGTACTCATACTCAATTCGAAGGACAGTCGCAGCCAATTCTTACTGAGTGCCAATATTTTTATCTTAAACCATTCCTAAAAAAATTTATCATTTAATCCACCTGTGGCCTTACATAAAAAAACGTTCAAAAATGTCTACAAGGACTTTCGGGAACCGATAATACTTTCATTATCAAGGTAAAAAATGAAACTACAAGTAGCATTTTTTTCTCGAAAATTTATTATTTTACGTACAGTTGTATAGTTTGCTACACTTCACCCAAAAAAAAAATTCCAGCTTATTTATTGTCTTGAACCAAGGACCTAGCTACACAAACTGCACAACGTTCCACATCTTGTGCTCTCACGTCCATTGTTGTACTAAAACAAGCTAGAAAATTGCATCAATTTGTTGGCCACATTTTCAATGCACAAACCGCAGCAATATCATAGAATCTTATATGACGTGAAAGGAAAAAATGATTTGTGGATAGGTCTTGGGTTTGGCAGGCGTTCGCTCGCTGAAGTATCAGTACACTGAACTTGCAGATACCATCACCTGACTTGGTTATGCACTGGCCAAAAGCAATTGTAAGCATACACATCCATATGGCTATGTATATAATGTTCACACATCCAATTCATCAAAGGACTGGCAATGTTGAATCAAATCACCTCAACTTTCCTCACATACCTACATAGTGGGCATAACCTCATATACCTTCTTCTATTTTCTTGGGAATCACTGAACGAGCAAAATAGCTATTCGTGTAAGCAGAGCTACTCAGGTAGCTAGGAAAAGGAATATGAAGAAGAAGCAAACGAACAGCAAATACCCGCTCACAGATTTCACTCACGTACCACTGTTATACTGACCCATGATTTATGATCGCACAACTCATAAAGGATTACACTTTTACCATTCTCCTCTTCGCCTTGATGGTGGAAATTGTGTGTCGGCTCCCAAACAGGTTTGCCAACAAAAAAACAAAAAATTCATGTTCCTTTAAAGTATATGGCAGCTTTTCCTTAGCCCCGAATGGGGTTGCCTGACCTCGACGTGATATAGGTCATATGGACAATTTGTGATATCGAAACTAACCCTCGCAACCAAAAAAAAAAAAAAACAACAAATAACCAAAAAAAAAGGACGGCCGGCAAGTTGTTTCGGTAGGTAGCTCAGGTAAGTGCTGAATGGTGAGCCATTTTTTTTGTTTCTTTAACTTAAAAGAACATAGAAATAAATTCATGCAAAGGGAGGGCTGAAAGCTGAGTCGTAACTTTTTTGAACCCTTTTTGCGTGATTCACATAAAAAGGATGTTCTTTTATTTTCCTTATTTTACCTTCTTTACGTAGTACCTCACCTTTATGGTTTGTCATTAGTCTTTGGTTATGCTTGGCGCTTTAGCAAAGCTAAAGGTTATTTCGTTAGAAGGCCATTTTAGTCGGAAGATGATAATGATTTTTAATGGAATGTATTTTGTTGCGTTTTAAAGTGTCCCAAATGGCTTCATTAACCTCTCGGTTGGTTGTGTAGAGCTATGCCATTGTTTTCACGAAAGCGTTTACATAAAATGTAGACACTTGAGGGGTTGATTCATTGACGCAGTTATACAAAATAGATTTAGATGATTACTTGCGTCTATCACTTTTCCCTTCTTGAATCCTTCGAAAATCAATATTTGTAGGCTTTTTCTGGAACTGACGCAGTCAATATCTTTGAAAATTCAATTTATACTTTGGGCTTCTGACTTATGTATATTAAGACATGGCAGTTGAGTTTCGAGTATCATAGTGCTGGCTGATGTATTATTTCTATTTCCATAAACCGAATATGGGCTCCCCATAATAAACAGACTGATGGGTTATGGAGGGGAAAGGGGGGGTGGGTATTGGGTAAAGTCATCAATCATCTTGTTGAAAGACAGTTTTGCTACACAGAAATTCAATTGAGTTTTGATTTTGAATGGGAAAAAAGGCAGATGGAATATTGGAACCCATAAGCCCGTGACAGATGTTACACATATATGCATGCAAGGCCAGGGACACACATCTCAGGCACGTGTATGTATGTACGTGTTGATTCGATACAAAGGCATCATCGCATTCATCTACGCAAATCCTCTAGAAATACTAAGTTGTGTGCTTGATTAAGCGAAGCAGCTTCTGCTCCATTTGCTTTTCTGGATATATTTGAATACACTTATTAATATAATGGTTGGGAATCCTCACTGAAGATGGATCCTACTGTGCGCTTATGTGGTTCTCTTTTCCGTTTGGTTGATTTATTTTAGCACTGGAAAATCGATAGTGTAAGAATGAATAGTGAATGACAACAGCGACAGTGACAACGACGATGATAAGGACAATGATAACAACAACGACAATGATAACTACAACGATAACGATACCGACAGTGAAAACAACAACGGCAATGAAAACAACGACGGTAATGAAAAGAACAACGGCAATGAAAACGACAACGACAGTGAAAGCGATAGCAACAGCTAAAACAGCAACGACAATGAAAACGACAACGACAACGACAACGACAACGACAACGACAACGACAACGACAACGACAACGACAACGACAACGACAACGACAACGACAACGACAACGACAACGACAACGACAACGACAACGACAACGACAACGACAACGACAACGACAACGACAACGACAACGACAACGACAACGACAACGACAACGACAACGACAACGACAACGACAACGACAACGACAACGACAACGACAACGACAACGACAACGACAACGACAACGACAACGACAACGACAACGACAACGACAACGACAACGACAACGACAACGACAACGACAACGACAACGACAACGACAACGACAACGACAACGACAACGACAACGACAACGACGACGACAACGACAACGACAATGACAATGACAATGACAATGACAATGACAACGACAAAGACAACCACAACGATAACTACCACGACAACGATGACTACAACAACAGCGACAACTACAACGATAACGACATTGGCAACTAAAACGACATTGACGCCTAAAACGACAACGACAACAACAACTAAAGCGACTGTAAAAATGATAACGACAACGAAAACAGCAATGGCGACGATATCTGCTAAACTTACTTTGCAGTTCAGTATGAATAACAGATACTATATGTTGTCATTGAAGAAACTGTATATAAAATTCAAAATCATGCTCTCACTTAAAGACCTGTTATATAGAGACCATCATTCAAAATTAATTTCTATTTGAACTAATTTCACGAACATTTCTAACTCTGCAATTAGTCTTCCTTTCAGTGCCGAATGCGAGAAATGATTCGCAATTGCTAAACCAAAAGAATTAGATCCAAAAATAGATTGCAACCTCTGCATATTTACTAAGCACTCAACTGAGCTAATGCAATTGATGTCAATTCGTGAAGTCTAGTGATTGCTTATGACATCTGCTGAATGAGTTGTACAAAGTGCATTTTGAAATTTTACCAAAAATTTCCAAACTGATGATTTCCGGCTCAAAAAGTCCCCGTAAGCCAACAACGTGCGGCTCAGATATTGCTTTGTATCTCCCGCATTACAGATGGATGGTATCTGGTGTTCCCTGATGGCGCCTCATTAACAGGATATGCATCACTTTGAGTGTGTACTTGTGTGTGTGTGTGCGTTTATGATAAGTATACGCGTCGGTCGTCCATTGCACACACATCTCCCAGTTGAATTAAAAACAAAGTGCAACATTTTCCATTCATACAGACAAGCAGAGCGAAAGGGACGATTGAATTACAGCATCAGCTACTTATGGTAATGAATTCGCACCACTCAACGCAGGAGCCTAATTGTGCTGCGTGTCCTAGCATGCTATACGTATACGATATTTGGCCTGCAGCAGTGTGTGGATGATGATGCCTATTTGTTTATTTGCATTAACTAACCATCAGCACTTTGGACGCCCACAATCGACACTATATTGGACGGCAGGGCACGTAGATGGCAGCTATTGCGTTTGTCATCTCAGGTCTCTATAGCGTTGGCTTAAGAAGAATAACACGCATTATTGAATGGTGCTTCCACTTTTTCGCTATGAAATATGTTGTTTGACGTATATTAACTAAACACACTTGGAATCAGTTGGGTGATCATACATTAGGGCATCATTCTAAAAAATCATACGACTGACAGATAAATGGAGAACCTACTCGTAAGTGTTTGTCTGAAATTTCATTAGTTGGAACTTATTTAAATTTAGGTTTGTAAATTTGTCCTAAAGTGGGAACTCTTTTGCATATGCAGAAAGATGGAAGTCCTGTTCGCTTTATAGCCTTCGGAGAGTGGCTACTATGCACATAGAGGACATTACTCGCATATTAATGTAATAGGTACATTCCAAAGGACGCTTGCATTTTCATCTAACCCGACGATAATTGGATATTTGCACAAACATACAATCAAGCTGACAAGAGCACCATATACACCTTCCCTGCACCATAACATAAAACGTGGGAATAAGAGACATTTGTGTGCCTGGAGACTAAGAATTGCATCATACGAGTATCATACGAGAATAATGATGGCTACGATGATGACGACGATGGCTAATAGAGGTCTTGGGTTACAATATTGGTCACTTGTGTTTTTGTATGTTTGTTTGCATTTCGGGGATCATAACGTTGCAGGGCAATCGACCGACATTGCAATAGTTACACTACCTTCCGTATCAAATTGCTTTGAAATTGATTGACAAGATGGTAGAATTATTTGCCAGAATAGTGTTACAACAAATGTTACGTAAAGGCAATTGAACTCGACCTCATTGTGCTACAAGGAGCTGTTTTGGTACTTTGTTATCGAAAGTTCCATTGAGCTAAAGTGATGAAAATTTGATATCCTACATAAACTGTGCTTTGACAAATACAAAGTTGATGGTCCTAATTCTCACATTGCACATTAAAATTGGCATCTAAATAAGACAACATGCTGCATTTGTGCAGACAGAATTGCTTTTGATGGCATTGGTATAATTTTTTTAATTTGGGATTGTATTGGATTCAAATTAGACTTTTACTCTGAGTTTAACTTTAACTTTAACTTTAATTTTGATTTTAACTTTAACTTTAACCTTAAATTTAACTTTATCTTTAATTTTAACCTTCTCCTAGTACTCCTCGGATAAAAAGTCCTTCCAATGGCCCTTATGGCAACTTCATACGTTCCCATACCTTAAATCCAGCCTCACAGCCCCGCAACATACCTCAAACAGTCCCAAAAACTCAAATCCCCCTATTTTAGACCCAATGTATCCACCCATCGTCAAGATAACCTCCAAATTTGTCGATTCAAAGTCAGCAACAGTTGATGGCGGTCGGTACTTGACGGCAAGGCTACGTGGCAATAAACTGTCGCACCACCCGAATGTGGAATGCTTTACCAGGCTCTGTATTTCCCCTGCATTACGATTCACAAAGGTTCAAAAGCAATGTGCATCGGTGTCTCCTATTAAATCCTCTCCTATTTTCCTAAATGCTCGCACTGTGTTCTATATAACATTATAAGGGTATTCATAACCCCTTGATGTGCGCGCAAATTATAAAAAAAAAAAAAAACCGTACGTTCTTCGTACACTGACTGTCTGTTCTTCATGATAAACCCGATTCTGTTTGTATAAACCTTAAGACCAAAACCGATTTTAAAAGAAAGTCTCCCAACCGATCCATTAAGCCTAAAAGATATTTTTGTCAGGTTTCATGAAGGCTTCAGCATAACAGCTTCTGCAGTCTTAAACGATCTTGCAACGTTTTCTTCACACGTAGCCTCGAATCGTTCCATCCACTCCAATTTTTCCAAAAAAAAACCACACTAATACTTTGTATTGTATTACTGTATCTAACGAAGTATTAGCACCTTATCTCTGTTCAATCATAACCTTAGAGGGCTCCGCACAAAAACATCCTCAGTTTGCCCTAATTCCCAAAAACTTCCTTTTGATATCTTTGTCCTTACTGAAGCTAACCTTGATTCCGGTTTCCTTGAGAATGAATTATTCATTTCCGATTTCGTTTTTCTTTTCGGGTAGATGGGCAAATTAATGGAAATGGGCGATCTGGGCGAGGTGTTCTTTTAGCCGTACACAACCGATTCAGTGCAACTCTATAGTTAATGTCTCTAAATCACCTTTCACTGAACTAGTATGCGTAAAAAATCTGTTTCAACATCACATAAAATGTTTTTCCAACACTGTCTTTTATTTTCCCTATTCAAAAAGGTTGCAAAAATGAAATTTCAAACTACCGTCACATGGCTAAACTCTACGCAACTCCCAAACTCTTTGAAAGTGTTTTTTATGATATGCTTAATTTCCATTGCAAGTCAATTGTTTCCCCACTTCAGCATGGTTTCTTAAAGGCAGATCAACCACAATGAACTTAACACAATTCGTCTCTATGACGATCTGTGCTTTAGAAAAAGTCAACGAGGTTGATGTAGTTACTACTGACTTCTCTAAATAGTTTGATAAAATCTCTCACGGCATTATCTATCTTAAGTTAAGAGCTTTTGGTTTCTCACCACTATTCATCCAATGGGTCAAATACTATTTGGAGGACCGGTTTTACAGGGTAGTTTTCCGAGGTTCTATTTTGACACCCATTTCCGCCACATCTGGTTTTTCTCAGCGCAGCCATCTTGGCCCACTTTTATTTGTCCTTGCCATAAATGATGTGGACAAGATTATTTCCTACTCGAACCTTTTTATCTATGCAAATGACATAAAAATAACAAACTTCAACCTTCCTTGCTTCCTTGAACTTAATGTTAATGTTTACTCTAATTGATATTAAATAAATAAATAAATAAGTAAATGTTAGCAAGTGCCAATTCATGACTTTCTCACGGAAACGCCTACCACTCCTCCCTCGAACTTACGGCATTTTTGACGTAGCTGTTCCAGGAGTGTTCTATTCGCGATCTCGGTATCTATTGTGATAAAGAACTCAATTTCTGTTCCCACATTGACCAAATTATAGCAAGAGCGAACTTTTCCGTGGTCTAAAGAATTTTCTAACCCTTACGTCACAAAGTCACTCTACATAACCTTCGTTAGGCCTATCCTTGAGTATGCCTCTCAGGTGTGATCTCCTCTTATCAAACAATCCGCTCTGTTAGAATTGAAGCTGTACAGCGCAGATTTCTTCGATTCGCTTTACGCTATTTTTCTTGGTCAAATTCCCTTATCTTACCTCCCTATGAAGATAGATTACAATTAATTGACCTACACACCCTAGCTGGACGTCGCGATTTTGCTGACATACTCTTTGTGCACCAAATAATAACTGGTAACATCAACTCCCCCGCATTTCTTGAAAACCTGTTCCTCAATACCAATCCACGCAATCTAAGATCCATCTTTTTCTATAACCTTCCTACTCACCGCAGTAACTATGGACATTTCAACCCTATTACTCGTATGTTACGTTTAGCCAATAGTTCACATCACATCTTCGACTTCAACAAAGAAATTTGCACTCCAATCATCCATAATCCCTCAAACACATTTGGTATTTAAGATGGATTTAACCTATTATAGTATATTTAAGTATCATTACATGGCTTGAATTAAGCGAATAAATAAATAAATAAATAAATTAACTTTAACTTTAATTTGAATTTAAACTTTGACTTCCACTTTCGCTTTTACCTTCACTTTACTTAAATTTTAACTCAAACTTAAACTTACACTTAAACTTAAACTTAAACTTAAACTTAAACTTAAACTTAAACTTAAACTTAAACTTAAACTTAAACTTAAACTTAAACTTAAACTTAAACTTAAACTTAAACTTAAACTTAAACTTAAACTTAAACTTAAACTTAAACTTAAACTTAAACTTAAACTTAAACTTAAACTTAAACTTAAACTTAAACTTAAACTTAAACTTAAACTTAAACTTAAACTTAAACTTAAACTTAAACTTAAACTTAAACTTAAACTTAAACTTAAACTAAAACTCAAACTTAAACTTGAACTTGAACTTGAACTTGAACTTGAACTTGAACTTGAACTTGAACTTGATCTTGAACTTGAATTTGAACTTGAGCTTGAACTTAAACTTAAACTTAAACTTAAACTTGAGCTTAAACCTAGACTTAAATTCAAACTTAAACTGAAACTAATACTCAAACTTAATCTAAACCTTTAACTTCAACAACACCTTCACCTCCAATATCTACTTAAACTTTCACTCAAACTTGGGCTTAAACCTAAATTAAAGCTTAACATTGAATTTTTTTTTAAATAAGGGCAAGGATATGACATATTAAAAAAATCATCTTGAAGAGTAAGCATAATGAGTTTCTTCGTCACATTTCTAAGAATTATTAATCTCATAATCCTCTTCCACCGAAGCTTTAAAAAAAACATACTCATTTACACATAAATTTACACACACACGAAATTTTGAGTTGTTTAACTTACTCTAACAGGGAAGGATATTCATTTCAAAAACTAAAAGTTCCAACTCATCTTTAACATACCGCAGCGTTCTTCAGAACTCGCATCTGAAAATGATATTCCATAAATACAAAATGGTAACCAAGCCCTTTCTCGTTGTTTTCCATCGTTGAAGTGCACGTGCGAAATCTTTTACTAATTACTCATAATTATTTATATAGAATATTAAAGTCAGGGTATAACAATACAAGTAATGTGTGTCGGCAGCCGGAAGCAACTTACGATACAAAGGTTCGCTTGCGTTGTATTGCTCTTTTCTTTTTTCCAATTTTTTATTTAAATTCTTTTTACTATTCATTGCGTTTTGGTCTGCGGATTCACTTTGCGGGTCCTTTTCGGCAGTCCTATGGGTTTTTATCAGGAAGAATAAATTAAATTGAACTCTCTTTCGGTGCTACCCTTTTTTTTTGGTACTTTAAGTGAATTGCAAGAAATCTCTTTATATAAGTTAAAAGTGATAGGAGTAGGAGAGACGGAGCAGCGATAGTGCTTCTCCTTATCAAGTGTACCTACATATATAATATGTGAGAGAGAGTTTCACGGAAGCAAGAGTGAGTCATTTCCATTTTGTTGAAGATGGATTCGATGAAATTCAATTTGGATACATTTACTAGAGTTTTTTTCTTCTTCTTTTTTTCTGTAATTCTGTGGGAATCGTTTATTTTTATGAAATTGAATTGACGGTTGCTGACACGTGTACTCAAAGTGAATTCGTAATGCCACTCAGCAGGTGTAAGCGCTGTTGTAAAATATAATAATTTATTCGTAAGGAGTAGCTGGTGCCCCTTTTCGTAACTAGCAGCATTCAGGAGCTTATCGCTGTAACTTATTTAGTGCCAGTTGTAAAAGAGAAGGAATCCAAACAATGGAGGTATTGTTATTAGGATAAGGGTAAAAATTTCAGAACGATACTGCACTCTTTCTTGGTCTGGGTACGTTTTCTGAATTAAGTTTCTCAGTACAAATTCTCATTTCAAATGTTAGCTTTGGAATGAGTTTTGCTTTCGAAACGACTGTTAGCGTTGGGTCTTGAGATCTTTCGTAAAAAAGTCAATAAATTGTTGTTTGTATGCTTCTGTGCAGAACAAAGACTAACTATTCAATAACGTTTTCTGCGGGGTACAAGCAAATATGTAGAGGGATGATAGTTTTAGCATTGAAAGTCAAAAATTTTGTACTTGACTTTTGACTTTTCTTGGAGGTAAAGAATGAACTTTAAACAGTGAACAAATTACATCCTTTGTTCAGTCTCCATAATTTTTCTCCCAAATTTTGATTCTTAAATTTTAATTTCACGTTCTTCTTTCTTCCCCCCTTTCTTCATAACATTCTTGCATCTACATTCTTCATTCAACGTCATTCTCTGTTCTTCTTAATTCGTTTTTCATTTCTTATTCTTCATGCTTCGCTTTTCATTCCACATTCATTATTCTGCTGTCTTCTGTCTTCTTTCGTCATCTTCATTTAATTCTGCATTCAGCAATCCTCAATTTCATATTCAGTTTTTTGCTTTTCATTTTTTCTTGATTTTACATTTTTCATTCTTTCATTCTTTTTCTTTATTTTTCATAACTCCTACTTTATTTGTCATCGTTCATTCTTCATTGTTCATTGTTCATTAGTCATTGTTCATTGTTCATTGTTCATTGTTCATTGTTCATTGTTCATTCTTCATTCTTCATTCTTCATTCTTCATTCTTCATTCTTCATTCTTCATTCTTCATTCTTCAATCTTCATTCTTCATTCTTCATTCTTCATTCTTCATTCTTCATTCTTCATTCTTCATTCTTCATTCTTCATTCCCCGTTCTTCAATAAATTGAATTTCGATTCGCTTCGCCAGTCCTTTTCCTTCTTCGGACCCGATCTCGAAAATATTAAAACTAATTATCAAAAGCAACTGAAAATGGCAAATAGAATTCTTTCTTGTTTTGCCTCAAGCCTACGAATTTGACCAAACCCACAAACATTCAGCTCCCTTTCGAACCAACTTTTACTCGCGTTCTTTGCTTTAATTACACCATCACAACAGTCAGTGTTGTCCTACTTCTTGATAGAGAACTTGTTATTCACCTGATTCAAAAACAATAACATTTTCAAAGGAACTTCATTACAAAAATACCACCAAAATTATGATATCGATGGATCAATATTAGCCAGTGGCTTGAACAAAAGTTTCGTGTTTTAATTAAAAATTGATGGTATAGGTTAGAAGGTTCTGGTTTTGGCATTTAGCTGGCCTTAAGACCTTCTGGAGAACTAGTTTATTTAATTCAATGATAGGGTGGTTTAATTAACAAAAAAAAAAAGAAAGAAGAAAACAAAAATGAAAAGTGGATCTGTGAACTTATTAATATTGGAAAACACTTGCCCCCTTTGTCCTGAAAAGTATCGGTTTTTGGTTGATTTGAATACAGGGTGTTCCGTAATTCGTGTATTATACTTTGGGATGTGATTCTTGGTCATATTCTAAAAAAAAAATTGTTTTACTGTAAAGTCCGTTTCTCAACTTTGACATCACTTTTTGACAATTTAAGAAAAGGCTAACTTTGGTGTACCCTGAACTGTGTTAAATTAGATATCTCTGTCAATACTGATGATAGAGACCTAATCTTTGACTTAATTTTTTGTAGAAACAACAACCTTTGAGACTGTATTTAAGTTGAATTTTCATAGGTTTAGGGCTGCCAGATTTTAAATTGTGTTTAAATTTTCCTCCCGAAACAAAGTTTTGACTTCGAGGTCATTTTTTTGGAGAAAAGGCCTGATAAACATAGAGTTTCTTTATTTCTTACAGATGAACAAAACAATATTAAAAAAAACTCTTAAATAAGTGCACTCAAAAACCCATACATTTTATGATACTTGAAAAAATACAAAATGGGTTAAATTTAAATAAAAAAAAAAGATTTCTAGCTTTGAGGTTTGTTTGAATAAAACAATAATATCTGCACTTTTAGTATTTTTTTATGTATTTTATACAAATACAAGTACTCAAAGCGCCCTCCTTCGGTTTGAATGCATACCAGAGCCTGTTTTTGGATTTCACATTCACTTGCTTTTGTGGTTTGAATTTGACGAAGATTTTAGGCTTGAACTCCTCTGAATCTCAATACGGATAACTCAGCAATAAACTAACCTAAACTAAAAACACTGTTTACCCCCATCTTTTCACATTCGAGTCAATTGATCATCACTTTCACCTGAAGAGTGATTATCAAACATTTCATATGCCGTTAAACCTTACTTTTCCACACCAATAACCACCAATATTGGAAAAGAGGAGCCCCAAAATCTTCGCATCATTGCAAAATACCCAACATTTTGATTCACATGACTCAATGCATTTCAAAGACCTACAATTTTACCCGTTTTACCCGTTAAAAAACGATTTCACATGGGATTTCTGATGAGATTTGAAGCATTACGTCACGGCCATCACAACCTCAACTTCTTGGTTTGTTTCAATAAAACAAAATCAAAAACATAAAGCTTAGCAGGACTTAAGCATAAAATGAAAAATTAAAATGTAGCTATTCATGTGTGTGGCGAAACAGTAGTGGGAATATGAAAGAAAGGGGAAAAAATGGACTCATTGTCTAACTCTTAAGACGACGATTATCCCATCCACTTGGCTATCGTCGCCGTCGACTTTCTTCACATCGTTTTCAGTTTAAGTTCAGTTTACTTTTGGTTTCTAATTAGTTAGTTAGTTAGTTCAGTTTCTATTTTAATTACATTGTTATGAAGTAGGTATTGAAAGTCCTATTGGTGTGTCTTTTTGCAGTTTATCGTCGACAATATCGTTTCAAGATTGTTTCATGTTGTAATTTCACTACCAGTGATTGGGGAAAAGTTTGTTAACTGTTATCCCATGATGATTTTTTGGACTTTTTTTAAGTACCTAAAAAGGTGATATTTGTCCAAAAAGTTACACGATTCGGGTTCAGTACTATGGCAAGCGATAATGGATTGGAAAAACATCTGACCAATGAGAAGAGTAGTAGTGGAACGGTGAATGGATAAGTGGATGGTCTCTACCACTTTTAAGAGAATTTGAAAAATGCATACTTTTTTGTACTTTCTTCTTGAAGTCCACCAGTCTACCTACACAAAGGAAGTCACCTAGTCTCTCAAAAAAGATTTGTAGACCGATGTTTTGCCTCTTTCTATTCAAATGGGTGGAAAGATTGAATTAACATGTGAGCCATATTGTTTGTATTTTACTTTTGGTTTTCGGTTAACATTTTCCCCAGCTAATTGCGGTGCCAAAATATGTGCCTGGAGCAGAAGTCGCACAAGAGCCATAGGAATTTCGGAAACAATAAAAAAATTGTAAAAGGTGTTTTTGAAGACGTATGGTTTTCAAGAAGACGATAATCGCATATAATTCAACGTAATGACCAAAACTTAGCTTTATTTTAAATACAAGGATTTGATTTCGAGCAAGTGGCCATCGGTGCCAACAGCGATTTTATTTCGCTACAATTTACCGAACGTACGCAGTGCGAATTGGTCGTGCGGCTTCAATTCTTCCACGATATTATAGCAAAAGAAAAACACTCTGATTTCGCAGAGATGGAGAAAGAAATGCTGGAACTTTCCTGGCGTCATTACAACATTATCAATGTTTGAAGCTTTGTTGACGTCCTGTCAATCAATTGTTCTGTCCCGCAGATGTATTACAATTTTAAAGATACAAAGAGCCTGATCTTTCGTTCAACAATAAAATGATTCAATTGCATTGGCGAAATAGCTTGCATGTTTGATTTTTGCGTGGGTGTTCCAGGTTCGAATCCCAGAGACATTCACATTATTTCTACACTGGTACAACTCAACAGTTCACTAGAAGCTTATTAATCATCTGAAACATAAATACATTGCCATGAATGTGCTTTAGCTTAACCATTTGATTTGGAATCTGTAACAAAAGTTGTTGATCCCCTTCACTTCCTCTCAAATTATGGTTGAGAGAAATAAGCCTAGACAACAACCCTCAACGAGCTTTTTGTGCTTTTATTTATTTATTTATTTTAATTCCTGAAAATTAACTGTTGCGCTCAGAATCATATTAAGAAAAATTCAGACATGCGATGACGATTAATTTTCTTCAATTTAAACATAATTTTATCTGTCGAGCTCCTGCTGGGCACCGTGCACCACTCTGCTTGAAGTGTGTCAAAAATCATTCATTCTTTGAAGACTGTTGGAAAGCTCAAGCAAGTCAACTTAAAACTGAGAGTATGAAATTCTCCTAAAAACCTGAATTATTCTTAAAGCACCTGCTTTTCAAAAAATGCATTTTTATGCCAGCACTTTCAATATATAGTATTTGCCTTAGTAATCATGAGATGATTTCAGTGCGTTTCTTCTTTTTGTCCTTTCCTGTATATTAGCGAAACTCTTCGTACGATAAAAGAAAATGCTTGCGTTTCACTTTAAAAACTTTTCGTTTAAAAAAGTATTTCATTCTCACCTCATTTTCGGAGCAGAAATCACTTCAAACAGACATAACGCAAACATTTAAATAAATATAATTGGCAGGGAGTTAAAAAAGAGCCAACAATTTATAATTCCTTGACTTTCCTTGAGTTCAACGTTTCATTGAGTCCTATAAAACCTCCTGCATTTTGATTAATAAGCAAAAGTACTCACCGCTAACATAAAATTTGGCACTAAACTTTGTTATTGGCACAGCAGGATGCCCGGCATCTGCCTTCCAGCCTTCAATACCCAGGGAAGCAACATTGACCAGAAAACTGTTTCTCACATCACCGCCAAAGGCCACGACACAATCACGAGTACCTACCTATAGTAACCGACAGTATAACCAGCCAGCTAAATAAAGCTTCCCAGCTGAAGCGGCTCTTGAAAGCCGTTATTGAAGGCTGTTAAACCTTAACCTGCCGCAACAAATTCATCCCGCAGGAGAAACCAATTAATGGCGGCATAAAACGTAAACACCTTCGCTCCTGCTAGCTCTTTCGGTACTCATCCCTATCCAACACTGTTTTACACTATGTAGAATGGATGCTATTATTTTCGCGTTTGCTGATTTATACGTCCATTCCTTGACGGAAATCTATTACATGGATAAATGTACATATATACAGAGCAGTGAGCTGTGAGTAGTGATGCCCAGTGGCTTGTTTTATTATGGCCCGCCCACACTCTCGAGATCCATTAACTATTAATTTACACTTTACGAGATGGAATTCGTGTTCGTAATGGAGAGCTCGCGTAAAACCGCCACAACCGTATAAGGAGAAAGGGTCGGCAGTGATGGTGATAGGTACTGTGGTACACTAGGTAGGGTATAGGGTATCCCGTTATGAGCTCATTATTCTGGGGCAAAAGTGGGTGGAGATGAATGTGGAGTGTGAGCAAACCACAAAGCCGGGGTTTATGCATTTTTAATTATCAATTAATAAGCTAAGGCCTGATGAGAACCGGCTATAACACTGCCACGTAACAGTGTGTTGTATAAAGTGTGTGCTTCTATTATGAGAATGTCAACAGCACCGATTAATACACCACATATACACATTGGTAAAAGATTGATGTGATGCGGCATAAAGAGTAGCTATAGACGACAATGTAGACACTCCTCTTTGCAGAGTATGACGCTGAAAATGCGGTTGCTCTAGCTGTAGAGTGCTGGTTGTAGACTGTAGAGAGTGTAGAGCCTGCTACCTCCATTCTTGGTTTGAATTTGCTTCAAGAAAAGTAGGAGAATAGCACTCACACCCTACCACATCGATATGCAAACTTTACTAAGCGTTAATCTAAAACGTTTCTCAATAGGATGCTGGCAAACAGAAGGATGTTTATCCATGCCACTTGTGTGTTGTATGGTCGATTGTGATGATGATGGTGGTGCTACACGATTTGCGATTCTCCTTCTCCGTGGGCAAATTTTCGAGAATTTAGTCATGAGAGTTTTATAGTTCTTTTTTTTTCTTTGGTTTTGTTGCTTGCAAAGAGCAGGTAAGCGCATTGCAGGATGTCTGATGTTGTTGGTTGGTCTACACTCAGACAAGGTGTTTGCAGTAGCTCTCAAAGGTATGAAGTAGGTACACACCTTACGTTAAGGTGGTGCAGTGAGAATAAGAACCCATTGAGCACAAGATGAATATCTCACTTAAAGGTTTTTATGCCATTGTCTGGAAGTATCGAAAGCTTTGTGGAAATCGCGTTGGTTGGTAAATCTAACAGGCGTTGTCGTCACTGTTTTTTTTTTTTCTTTTTTTATTACAAATTCCGTGGCGGAAACAATGAAAGCAATTTTGCCGCACCATCTGTGAGTGATGCCACTTTGAAGGGAAGAATCTCGCAGAACGATCAAATGTTGAAAAGGACACCTTAACAATTTAATCCCTTTTCTGTCCTTTGGGTTTCTTTTCAATGCATGTTATGTGCAGGAGATCGTTGAGTTGCATAGGCTTGCTTCATTTGAAATTAATATCTTTCGTCCTACAGCTTCTTAGCGCTATATACCAGTGTCCAGTACAATGGGACTCAGGAAGTACTCGCACTTGCTCTTGAGTGAAACTTGCGTTTTGGTTTCTTCGTCGTTATTTTCTTAGTGTCACCGCTGCGTTGTACATGCGTCGGTTAATGGAACAACAAAACGCACCTGACAAATCTATCGATATTCAAATGGTCACCCAAAATGAGCACAAAAATAAACCCAGAAACAAGGTTGTGAGAAAGCCTGCCGCTTAAAAGGTTTTGTTACTCTTTAAATCGATTGACTTAACTATAATCTCAGGAAATTCTTTTAAGTTTGTTGTCAAGCATGATTGAGGCACATTTTCATTCAAAATGGGAGCCCTGGTGATGTCTTCATATATTCCCAAGTCTTCCTTGGCCCAACCATCGACTCCTCGAGATTGTTTTAGTTTTTTTGCTTCACATTGCTTCTCTGATTTTCTTTTCTTGTTTTTTCTTGGCTTGGTTTTCTTTCTTTCACATAATGGAATGAAATTTTCTCAGAACTTTCTCATTTTCTACCTCAAAGCCGGCAGCAGAATCAACATCACTAACAGCTCCACAAAGCCCAACCACTGTCGCGCCGCCACAGCCGCGCCCGCTGTCGAGTCGCAGCTCCGGCCTGGGCTAACCGCAGTGCCATCGCATCGTCATCGCTACTGTGATGTCTTTTGGGATGAGATATTATTTTCTTTCTGTACTTAACCAACAGCATTACCCATACACATACACATACAAAGTGTACACTTTGAACATAGTGTTTCTCTGAATCCTTTATGAATGTAGATGGCGAAAGAAATTTTGATGGTAAACAACGATTAAAGTTTTGATTACTTCTTAAATATTGAATGAGCCCGGGTGCTTCTTCTTTATTTTTTATGTATCTTTTTTTTTTATTTTTGCTTGTTCGGCCATTTTGTTGGTGGAAGTGTGAGACTGCCACTGCATCGGCGGGGTTTTATGAGTGAGATGCAAGCACCTATCTTTGAGACATTTATTGCCAATTTTTCACTCTAAAAGACGACCAAACATACACACCCATTGCATCATCAGTAGCAGAAGCAGCCGCAGCAGCAGCAGGCATCTCCCAAATACTGTTATCTGATGTGCCGCGCGCAATAGATGATGACGTTGGTCGTTGTTTGTGTACAACACCGTTGGCAGCAGCTCTCTGATGATGAGGCTGGTGGTGATGGTTTGATACGATGACGATGGTGCTGCTCCTTTTTGTGGTCTTCCAAAGAGGGAATAATTTAATATTGGTCCTGAGATAAGATCAGTGGTAAATATTTTGTCAGAAAATGCACTCAGAATGCTCCCTTGAGGGAGCTTTAAAAGGATGCATCCGGTCTTAGGGAGATTGACGGTGAATGAGCTCCAGATACCTTTGGTCAAATATTCAGAGATAAAAGGTTAATTTCATTGCACTTCGTTCACACGCAAAGAGATTCAATTTGATCTTATGGGGCTTACGTGGTGCTACATTGTCATAAAGAGAGCAATAATTGATTCAAGAAGGAAGCAAACTTGCACATATAGCAAAGGTACTCCACTTAGAAAATTTTCGTTCAGCAAGATGTTGACCCAAGTGCCGTATCTTAGATCTAACAAGCTAAAGCTATCATTTGATGCGTGATAAAATTAGATATTTAACTTTCAGTCGTATAGAACCACATTTAATTAGTTTACTCATTTTATTTCAATGGATTACGTGTGTGGAGACTTTTTGTGTGTACAGTTAACTTTTTATAAGGACACAGGGTCTTTGAAGTGCTTTGTTTCATTTAAATGATGGATCGAAGTATAAAATTTTATTCTGATAGTTATAAGACCTACTAAGTTTTTGAAGGAAACATTTGACATCAAAATATGACAAAATGTGCGGGCTTTTTGCTGTCCAGGAATCGAAATACGTTTTTCTAAATGGCAAGGTCCTGAGAGGAACAGAATAATCTGATAAAGGTAAAAGCGATTCAACGTATTGTTCGTTGATACAAATTCTCAAGCCATACAATTAGTGTTCATTTTGCTTAGTTTCCATTGAACTCGTGTAAGTCTTTATGATGTGATCTGTCTGGTCGGATTACTGCCTCTTTGCGTTGGCACGTTTTTGATTATTTCGTTAAGGAAATGGAAATCATCTTTTTTTTTAACTCATCCATGCCTTAAAAATATGTTTTTTTCTAATGTTTAATGGCAGCACTGCTTTTGTAACCCTACACCACTAGTTCTTGCTGAACAAAAATCACAGCGATTTAATGTACATAGTTCACCTTGATCAAAATAATCAAATCATACAATTGGTTTGCATTTTGCTTAGTTCTTATTGAACTCGTTTTAATCTTTGTGACGCAACGGGTCAGGTCGGGTTTCTTTCTTCGTTATGAAGCTGGAAAATGAGAAAAGAGATATCTTAGGCAGAAGCACATTGCTTTAGAGCAAGCTAAAGCCAGATGGCAGATGGCCGAAGGCAGATGACAGACGACAGATGACAAACAAAAAAACCATAGACGATAGACGATAGACGATAGACGATAGACGATAGACGATAGACGATAGACGATAGACGATAGACGATAGACGATAGACGATAGACGATAGACGATAGACGATAGACGATAGACGATAGACGATAGACGATAGACGATAGACGATAGACGATAGACGATAGACGATAGACGATAGACGATAGACGATAGACGATAGACGATAGACGATAGACGATAGACGATAGACGATAGACGATAGACGATAGACGATAGACGATAGACGATAGACGATAGACGATAGACGATGGACGATGGACGATAGACGATAGATGGTAGAGGAGGACGACACACGAAAAGGTCAGAGGGAAAACGACAGACGGAAGACGGCAGACGGAAGAATATATACGACAGATGATGATCGCAGAAGAAGATTGACTGCAGATACTGACTCAATTTTTGACTGTGATATTTCGAAATTGTCCATTGTGCGGGCTTTCACTTAAGGGAACTGAATCTGTTGCGCTTGACTGCTTGGAACTGGCTCCGACCTGTTTTTTTCCAGAGGATCTTTTGTCTGTTGATTTAAGTAAAATTAGGTGGTGTCCTATGACACTTCATGTCTTTTTTTTCTGCTCTAACTTTGTTCCTAATTGATCCAAAGATTTGAAATTTTGAGTTTATGTTTTTCTTGAGTGACTGATAATAATCTAGTGCCTAAACAACAACTTGTAGGTAGCTTTTTAACGTTTGTTAGATAAACTATGGCTGCCTCCCGGATATGGTTTCTAACTTAACGAAACAATTCTTTGTTCGGTTGCCGATGGTCTCAATTTCAGCAGCAATTAAGTTTAGAGTTTTGTGTCTTGTAAAATTTCTAATGATTTTTGTTTGACTTAATACCAGCCAAGTATTTTGATCTTTTCCTTATTTCACAAATAATAATAACCATCACTTAAAAATTTGAAAATGTTGATATTTGGGAGTAAAATATCTGAAATCAGTAGCCGAAAAAACTTTCTTCTCTTTAAAAATGTGTCCCAACACACACACAATCTTCTTCTTCTCATTTACTAATCGAAACATGAAACTGTTTTCAGTAAAAACTTTCGATGTAAAAAGTTTCAAGCAACAAAATATTATTTCTGCTTGCATAAAAAAAGTTTTCCAGTAAATTGAATGGACGATTTACAACATTTTAGTTTCTCAAACTTCTTATATTCGGAATATTGTTTAACTTGAATAAGTCCTTAGTTGTTGAAATATTGAAAGCAGAGAGCTCTTCTTTCCATTTGCAAATGACTTCGTCAGCATTTAGAATATGAGCATGTCTACTTCGACTACGTACTGAAGTGAATGTACCTACTCCAACAAAATATCCAGCTCTTTCCTTACAAATGATTACATAACACTTAATTTTCAACCACAAAAATTCAACAGAAAATGCTGCATAGCTGCACTCATTTCTTCATTCAGCCATATAAACTTCATCCTTGCACAGATTGTGTCAGGCAATAAAATTTTCAAACGCATATCAGAGCGTGTTACATCAGGTGAACCGAAAATCTGCACCCATTTTACCTCATTCACTCAACCTTGAATGAAGAGGGTGCGTTTTTCTTTTCGGAATCCATCACTTAAACCACCACAAGCTGCAACAGCACCAGCAACAGCACCACAGCCCTCTCATTCAGTGTAATTCTAAGTGAATAGGTATCTATGTGGGGTGCTCTTGGATCAACTTTCTTTGGTAGAAAAATATCCTTCAGGGATGCATTGCATTGGCATGAGAGAGAAAAGTGGGAGGGGCTGGAGGGGCAACAGTGGAAGCGGAAAATATTTTATTGCATTTCGGATACGTTCCACATGAATTATTTCTGATTTACCTGAAAAACGGAATAAGCAGAAGTTTGGATGAGTTCCTCGGGCTTTCTCTTGTCGTCGCACTCGTTGGTCCTATATCTCCAATTGCAAAGACTGCGTTGGTTTCTACAAGCACTAGGACAGCACAGAATGTGCTGCTTGCCATTAATACACACTGCTGCAGCCTGAATCTGCCTTTCTTGGTTTACATGTGTAGATGTCTGAATTTTTTTTTTATTATATACGACCCTAAGAGTTTTAAGATATCCCGGTACAATAAAATCGCCATGTTAGCAGAAGTTTTTCGACAGGTAAGCAAGGTATTCCTGTGAGATTTCCTTTTATCCTTTGTAAGGAAAGTTTTTTGTTTCTTTTTTACTTCTTGTTTTGGTATTATGTAGATATGCTTTTGCACATGGCAAATAACCTTATCCGGTTTCTTGGTGCATGCAGATAGTTTAAGAGAGCTGCTACATGTTTTTTTTTCTTTATCTCACAGTTGCAGTGGCTGGGGAAGTGTTTTACTTACACCGAATTCAATATCAGAAGATGCAGAAGAAAGAATGTTTTTGTTTTGCCTTTTGGAAGGGGGTAGGTAAACATTTTAGGGTAATAGCTAAGCACTACAGTTTGTTGAGAAGAAATGTAAGAATGTAAACCTGTGTGAACAAGCACAATAGAAAAGGATTCTGTGTGCCATTTTGTATCAGATGATTCTCGCAAACATCTGCTGGTGCTCCAAGAGAAGCATCTTAAGGCTGGTGTAGATGTCCAACCGTACTTCAGGACTGAAGAACACCAAAAGATTTGAGTAGCTGGAAACAATTATGAAAACTTCAAGCAGCTTTAAGCAATATTCAATCTTGAAGATCGTTGTTCAAATTGAATTTGCCTCATCTGTGCTCAATGGCTCAATCTATGCTTCTTTTGAAAGGTTCCATTTTCTTAAGTAGTAGCTTTTTAAGAATGTGAAAAGCCTTGACTACATGGAGCAGCCCTCAGGAGGATCACTGTAGTGTAAGGCAGAACGCTTTGATCCCTTCGAATGAAAGAATGAAGGCATGGCGAAAGGAAGAATATCAACTCCAACTTTGATCTCCAGCTAAGAGACTGAGCGATGTGGCTCCGTTCGATATGTCAAACCTAAAAAACACACTGTAAAACACTATCCTTCACTTCACTTCAAATGGAACGACGATTTGAGGACTTTACCACGGTTGTTATCTCTTAGTTTCAGATGTTAGAAAACTTAGCCTGTAACTGTAGGAAAATGTGTTGAAATTAGTTCAAATGACTTCAAAAAATGAAGTTTCTATTTAAAGAACTGCACAACACATAAGAATGAAATGAATTCTTTATTTTCTTTTTATCCTCATTGGGTTGTGAAGAAACCCTCCGTGTACAAGAAAATGAAAACTCTTCATTCAATCAAACTCCAAGGATACTTCTACTGTATTTTTGTTTAAAATTTGTTTTGCACCCTCAATTGGAAACTTTAACTTTAACAACAAACTTTTTTGCTCTATTGTCTTCGTTATCTTCATTGGACGTCAGAGCATTGCTGCATTTATCCTATCTATTATAATAACGTCCAACCCAGAGCAACAATCCATTCTAGTTAATCTTAACAATGCAATCCACTAATTATATGAATTTCAATTCAACTTGAGCCACCACCACCATCGTTTCGCCATCGCACCAACCCGCACTTGACTGTTGTTGTTGTTGTAGCGAAAATGCCCACACTCCTTTTGACAACATAAATGAAAACTACAGAAAAATGCAAATTATACCCTGGTTATCTTATTCTACTTCTCTCAGTGGAACATGCAACTAAAACGGTAAATTATTTAGTTCTCCACACTTAACCACACAATACCCCCAAGGACAGTTTCTAAAATAAACTTCGCTTCATTGCAAATGTAGATGTAGCTCTAGCTTTTGTCTAACTTTGGGAGAAAAGACCAGCCAAACAGCTCTAATGCCAGCTCAGCTCTGCATAGATTCTTTGGGTATATCACACTCTGGATTTGACTATTCTGCTAGGTACCTACTTCTCTCTCTTCTACTCACCCACACCAGATAGTACCACGAAATAAATTCCCTTGATTTACGACGCACACCAAACATCATTATTATGCATTCCTTGGTCTGAGCGTTGTTACTCCAAAGGCAAACGATAAAGCGTATAAACGAAGCTAAAGCTAACGATTCGAAGGCTGAAGTTTGCCGTTTGGCGGAGGTCATGACCATAGAATTAGGTACACACATTTGCAGACCAAAGATTTGCATATTTGCAAAGAGCAGCAGAAGCTTTAGCATCGAGTGAATGCTAACGAAATATAAGACGGTCGAGTGAATAATTTTTGGAAAATATTTTCTAAAGAATGGCGCCCAACGTCGAGCCGTTCTTCTCAATCTGTCCAGAACTCTGGTTTGTCCCGAAATGCTGCGTGACTGAGATTCAATGCGACTGATGAACGGAGGAATGGTTATTAAAATCTGTGTTTCTCTTTCATACATACATTTGGCATTTTTCGACTCGAATAAAGCAGTGGTATAGTTGCATAGAGTGGATCTAAAACTATCCTTAGAGAAGTGTCCTCTCTGTCCATGTGTTATAATGTTTGTGCAAAACACTATGTTGCTCTATGTGCAAAGTTGCTTCGTTTATGCAAATCGCTCTAAATTTAGATGACTATCCTGTGTGATACTGGCTTCCTATAGTCAGCATCAGCTACTACACATATTCATGTAGGTATGGGGTATGCGGGATTTGAAGGGAGGGGAATGAAATTCCGAAAGTTATCCTCTTCACATGCAGAAATGTTCTATAAAGTGGATTTTATTTTATATCTCTCGAATGGAGCTTGAAATTCGGTTTCGAGTATGAGTACCGTACAAGTATACGAAAGTAGTATGCATTCGAGTGGATTTCATTGAATAATGCTGCATTGTGGTGACATTATTTTGCAAGGCAATCTGTTTATGTATTGACAATAAATATGGAATAATAATGGAGCAAATGAGGGATTTATAACGAAACGATGTGTACATTAAGCCAGCTGCCTTGTTTTTAGAATACACCTATAATATGCTTACTTCGCAAACAATGGAATCTTATGGAAGAAAAATCATCTTTGGAAGAGTTAACAGGAGTAGTCCTGTCTTAAGATTTCAAAAAGAAACAGTTTTGGGATGTTATCTGGTTAAAATTAAATAAAACAGGAAAAGTAAGAAAGATCATAAATTGGTATTATGCTTTTCATTGAAGCTTTAGTTGGAAAGGGAGTCCTGAACTTGAAAGTAAATCAATTTGTTTTGGGAAGAACAGTTTCTGGTTAAAAGTGAGCTTGTGTGTAATATTATCTCTTCCATTGCCTTGATGGGGTTGTAAACACAGAGAAAAGATGAACACTTGCAAATATTCCCGGCATTTGCAGTTAAGTGTCGCTTCTAGTAATGACAATTCATTGGAAGTGACGGCTGACTAGAATTAGCAGTTGATTTGTTGTGAAAGTTGTTTGATGATCAAAGTTTTTTTTGAAATTGACAGTTGATTGGAAATAATCCTTGATTGGAAGTAACAGCTGGAAATGATTATACTGACAGGAATAGACATTTGGCTGGAAGTGTGCCGTGACATTTGTATGGAAGGGATATTTAGGTAGATTGGAATTGACATTTGACTGGAAGTGACAGTTGAGTGGAAGTGACAATTGACTGGAAGTGACAGCTGACTGGAAGTGAAAGTTGACTGAAAGTGACAGTTGACTGGAAGTGATAATTGCTTGAAAGTGGCAGTAACCTAAATGTAAATTATATCTGGTGTTGATAAATGACTAAAAGTGACAATTGACTAAATGACAGCTGACTTTAACAGTTGACTGGATGAAAGTGACAGTTGACAGTAAGTGGCAGTTGACTGGGAGCAAGTGGCAGTTGACTGGAAGTGACAATTGCATACAAGCAAGTGACAGTTGACTGGATGTAAATAAGAGTTGACTGTAAGTAAGTAACATTTGACTGGAAGTGACACTTAACTGGAAGTGACAGTTGACTGAGAGTCACAACTACTTAAAAGTGGCAGAAGTCTTTATGTAATAGATAACTGGTACCGATATTTGACTGAAAGTGACAATTGACTGAAATGACAGCTGACTGTAAATGGCAGTTAACTGGAAGCAAGTCACAATAGGCTTTAAGCAAGTGAGAGTTGTAGGGAAGTGACAGAAGCCTGTCACATTGACAGGTGAATGATAATGATAGTTGACTGCGAGTGAAAAAATGCTTAGAAGTGACAAATGATTACTGATACCTCTGCCTGGGAAGACACCTGAACGAGGTTACGTTTCAGTCAAAAATTTTATTTGACTGAAATGACAGTTGAAGGAATGACATAAACAAAAAAAAAGCAATGGAGAGTTAGCGATTAGTGCAGGTAAACAAAAGTGTATGAAGGTGACAGTTGAAAAGTCAAACCAAGTAGAGTATGGGTTGTTAAATCGTAACAGTATTACAAATTGGAAAAGAAGTTAGCTTCACCTAAGCTAGGTGAAAAAATTATTCACTTAAAAATACGAAAATTTAAGTTCTCGATAGACAGTAATTTCTGACTGCTTGAAGAGCAGTTTTTGAAAACTACATCCTAAAACGTTTGCCATACAACCCCTTTACAAAACACAAATGCTTGAATAACCGATATAAATAAAGAAAACATTAGACGCCCATCTAGTAGCCTTTGACCTTCATGGCACGAGAAAAGAAAAGTCCCACTCCCCAATCCCATATCCTCCCAGGAGCACTTATCCAAAGATGTCTTCGAGAGAACGTTCAACATTGAAAGTGTAATAATAATATTTCAAATACGAAGCAAGTGGCAGTTGAAGAAATCGACAAAGCGCTCCCAGTGAAAAAGGGACGACGACAACGGAGAGAGGGATGCTGCCCAAAGATTCCTTTCATGCACTTCTAGCATATTATTTGAACTTCTTCTTCTTCTTCTTTCTCTTCTTTTTTTGTTCATATTTCTCCGAACTTATTTCGCTTGTAACAACGTCCAACTAGCTATGCTCTGCCTGTCGTTGTCGTTAGAATGGAATGTATTATATTTAACGTTTATGTGTAGAGCCTGAAAAAGATTGGTCCAAATACCAGAAGAATAGAACTTAAGCGGTCTACTTTCACTGCTGTTCCACATGCAATCATTGTTCGATATAGGGTTTCAATGATTCATTGACCATGGTCATGGACGGTTCGAGTCCATTAGACTTTCCATATTTCTTCCTTTTCCACGAAATAGAACCAAAAATGGCAATTTATCTGGGCAAGGGGTAGAGAAATACAAGAAATACAAGAAAAAAAAAGAGAAACACGGGGGTAGATGGAAATTACAGATGGCTCTGTGTAACACATCGCTAGAATGTTATTTTTCCTTTCATTTTTTTTTTTTTTTTTCATTCTTTTCTGTTGTACGTTCAACCTCTTTTTGGATGAATTTTATATCCTGTCATTATATTCTAGTCCTCGGGTTGTGGAATGAAAGATGGATCATTAACTTCCCCCATTTCTGGGGTGATGTATGTTTTTGGTAAGCTTCATGTAAATATGAAAAGGCTGTTATATTGAGTGTGTATTAGTGAGCAGTTTGCAGAGTGAGTTCAGGGTAATTAGGCTTATGAGCAAAAGTACCTACGAATATTAAGCGGTTAAGGTTCGATGTTTTGAAGAGCGTTCGCTTATGAACAGACGTGCATACAGATGGTTCATTTATCGTTCGGTTAATGTGCCAAGATAATCACTTTTGATTGTTATTGGCATTTTATGATGTTGAACTGTTTAAATTAATAATGCCAGGCTGAAAGTTGGGTGCGCAGGGAAAGTTCTTTTCGTTCATTAACGAGTTATGGAGAACAAGACTAGAAATACTTTGTAAAATCGTAATCGAAACAAAAATGATGTGAGTCGCTGTTCACTTTCGGCTGTACGGAGAGTACAAATATTGAGTTTGCGTCAGAAATACCTTCTTACACTAGAAATAAACCCATTTTCCTTGGAGATCAATCCATTTGGGGAGTTTCTTGATGAATGAGGATCATTAGAACATGCGTACTGCCAAGGAAGGTTCAGTCAATGTCAAGACGAAGGCTTTGTCTTCAGACACAATACAGTGAAAGTGTGTGGTAGATTTTGAGCATGGCAATTAAACGGCAGAATTTCTTTATTGTTCTTGAATATAAAAAAGCTGGATTTATGAATCGGATCTGCTCTTCTCTAAGAACATGTGAGCTACTGGCTGAAGCCTGATTCACAGTGCAGCGTAAACGTGTGGAGCATCCGAAGCATGACAAATTAAGCTCCAAATCTGTTGAAGCTCTTTTCTGAATATAAGAAGCCGATATTTGAAACTGTTTCGTGAATCTACTCTTTTCTAGGAACATGCTACTGACGAAAGTCCTATTCACAATGTGGCGTTAGCGTGTTGTGCATCTTCAGCATTTTAGCAATGCTAAAGTTGCCTTTAGTTCTTTGAAGTTCTTAATTGCACGTTAATACAAAAAGCTGGTTTTAGAATCTTTGCTGTGAACCTATTCTTCTCTAGGGACATGAAAGTTACTGGTTGAAGCAGCGTAAGCGCGGTGTGCATTTTGAGGATGGCTGATTAATGAATGAATATAAAAAAATCTGGGTTAGAAAATGTTTCTTGAATATGCCTTTCTTTAGTACTGATTCACATTGCAGTTCAAGCACTGGGTGCGTCTTGAGCATGACTAATTAGGTTTCAGATCTCTTAAAGCATAAAAAAAACTTTTTATTTTAGCAAAGAAGAATCATTATTTGGTCTTATACATCCTGGAAGCCATCCGATTTGAAGACCACGTATTTAGAAAGGAAAAAGGAGTTATTTTGCTTCTTTTCCACTTTGACACAGGGCTAAAAGTCCTGTGCACAAAGCAATCAGTTAAAGTGAATATGATACATCAACTCAATTGCTTACGTCTCAAGTTAGCTTTACATTGCGAATATGGAAAAATTATCATGGCTCGTTGGCAACTCGTTGAGAAGCCAAAGTCGTTTACCTGGGAAGATATTTTTCTAAGTAAGCACTTACTTACCTTTATACCTGCGGTTGTGTGAGGTATTTCCGACAAACAACGTTGTTTGTTGGAAGTTTCCGGAAACACAAATTTTCCGTAGACTTCCAATTATTGCATAAACCGGCAAGAAACCATTAATGCTCTACAGTTCGACTTACTGACATCCAAAGATTAATTTTTATTTCTGAGAAATTGAAACCTAGTCTCTTCAATTTCCAGATCTGATTTTGCCCAAATCTCACGAAGTATACTTAAAAATGTTCCCCAAAATATTAAATAAAATGCAATCAATTCCAGTTACTACCGTTCAAAGGCCATTGTACACAATGAGAAGTGGTTGCTCGCTTCCTATAGGCAAGTATACAGCATGACTGTCGGCACATTTATCTGATTTTCTCATAATGTGTGTTTACTTTGCCTGAAAATAATTAAACAGTTGGTCGGCCGTTGATTGAGAATCTCAAGTCAAATGATATGCATTGCATATCGTATATGAATTTTCTGCCTGATTTGCCTTTGTTTGTGACCTACTTATCACTGAATGTGTTGCGCCAGTGTAGAACATTTAACTAATTTGCATCACCATAAATGCATACGCACATAATGTATATCCTTGGAGGGTTTATGCTTCCTGCCTATCGAGTTTGTGCTAAACGAATGATAGTATACTAAGATAACAGACACAATATATCAACTATACGCATTGGATGTGTGTTGTGTTGTATGTCTAGAAGTCATATATCATATGCCTTCTTGTGCACACACTCAGGCCAGTTGAAGTTTCGGTGGAGTAAATGATTGAAGGGGGCTTAGACAATTAGGCTTAGTTATCGTAATGATAAGGCAGAGTTTGAGGCAATAATGAATAAGTTTGTAGTTTGAAAGATATTTTTTTGAAACTGTTTAACTAGCGTATCCTAAATGAAGAGGTTTGGGGTTGGTCTATATTTAAGAATGTGTTGACTTTTGAGGTCTTTTTTTCTGTTGATGGAGTTCAGTCTTTTTCGGTAAGGTTCTTGGTTGTTTCAAGCCTCAAACCGCTGTCTTATAAAAGACGTCAGTTTTCAAAGTCAACTGCCGATGATATCCCAAAGAAAAGTAGGCTGGAGGCTGAATGACAAAACTTACCACGTAAAAGTAAAAGCGGTAGTGTTAATTATTCAAAAGGAATGTCTGAGTTATAAAAAGTCTTTATTCCAGCTTCATGTTTCAGAGCTAAAAGGCTTGCCTAGAAGAAGAATTGTTGAGAAAAATTAGTGTCGCCCCCACCACTGGTAAGGGGATAGTAATTGCTGAAGCTCAGTATTCAAGAACAAATGAAAACAAATAAGATCGGAGGTGTGTAGAGTCGAAATCTGGTGTTTAACTCACTTGTTTTTGAACTTACGGTAAGAACTTTTAAAAATCTGCTGGCTGTACGTCTGTCCTGTTTTTGATATCACAACCCAAAAATTCAGTGGTGTAACTGGAGTCTAATTCGTTTAAGCGTTGTAATTATCGACCTTTTATTGGAAAAAAAGTTCAGTTATTAAGTCCTCCCCATGTGGTAATATGGGAAGGGTAGTAGTTTTAAATAACTGGGCTGGAGCAACAGATCGAAAAGACTCTGGGCCTAGCGCATTTCACACCACCATGCCTTGTGAGGCAATGGAAGAGGCAGACAATTTTTTGCCAGTTCCGAACGGCTAATCGAGAAAGCGCTTTTCATGGTAATGAATTTATTAACGGAGGAGTCTCCAATTCCTTGCGAAAGGTGATACCGGTGGAAAAGCATTTTTGCCCCTGTTGGGATTCGAATCATGAACTTCTAGGTTAACAGACAAACGTGCTAACCATTACGGCTCGGGTATGATTACGGTGTTTTTCCATAGTGAAAACGCGATCTTGGGGCCATTTCCGATAACAATAAACATCGCTCGGGCATATTCTGTAATTCATTTATATTTATAGTGACATGATAAATGCTCAAACTGATGCTGAGAGTCTCGAGCTGACTAGAACATTGATGAAAATTTGGTCTCCCTTTCAAGCAAAACTAGTCTTAAAGTCGTAGTTGCTGGTGGCCCCCGATCGGTTGTCAATTTGTTCCAAATAAAACTCAATTTATAAAATACTTTCTATGCTCTTGAATCTTGACAACATTTAAGCACCTGAACAACTTAAGCAACATAATTTAAGTTGAATACAAAAAAGAGCACCTATACCACCAACAAAAGTAGCTGTAATTTTTAATGATTTTACTGCTGGAAAGTTATGTCAATCCATAAATAAACCGTTTAATCACAACAGATCATCAAGCATCTTGTGAATGTTTTTCTTCACCAAAACTCTTAAAGGCTGACTCCTCTACTCCAACGATGTTCTTCTTGAATTCCCTACAAACACTCATTAAGAGAAACCCCTACGAGATTCTTAGTTGAGCTTCTTGAATAAGAATATTTAAAAAAAAAAAATAGAAGAAAAAAAAAACATCTCCTAGGATTAACACTTAAGTCCTTGATTTATATTCACACTAATTCCTGCCGTACGAACTACCACACTAATCCGTGCCACATTGAAACGCGCCTCAGCTACGTTGTCTTAGTCGTCATCAAGACGGCGATGGTTAGCTAGAACAACACTCAAAATAAAAAACAAAAAACAAAATAGAAATATCCACCCGCCTGTTCAATTCCCTTTAGGAAGAACTTCCCCTCACTTTCACCAAAAAAAAAAAAAAGACATCTCACTAATTCTCCTGTACAGCGTGTACTTAGCGCAAAGAGTGATGAGATCCGTTCCTAAGTATTACAAATGTCTTCTCCTATATAGTCAATATACGAGTACTCCCACTTTTTCTATATTCGCACCTTAACATCTCGGCACCATCATACCATAGCCTATGTTGAGTCGTCGTCTACGAGCTACGACACACACAAAAAACCTCAACCTCATTAGGCTTCCAAATTAAAACAATTCCACGCAGAATAAAGAAGAAGAAGAATGCACACAGGACCGCACACAAGTTGTGGAGTGGGAGTTCAAAAGAAGCATCCTTTAAATATTATTCCTGCCTCAACGGGGATAAATTCGTTTAATGTGGGTCTGGGAGCCATTATTTGCACAACCAACATCCTCTAGTCGTCAACTTAAATTAAAGCAGGTAATTTAGACGCCACTTTAAAGGTTAGTACACATTAAGTGGGGTTGAGTAGGCGAATAGCGGGCGCGTATTATCCTCATTGAGAATTTTCTTATTTTTTTTTGTTTTTTTTTTTTTTTTGTTTCTCTCCCTCAGATTTCTTCATACTTTATACCAAAGCAAGAGAGAGCCTGTGTTAAAACTAGTACAAGATTGCCTTGGTTTCTGGTCCTTCATCTCAGGTTGGATTATGTTGTTCTCAGTTTCGGTTGTTATACTCGACTTAAATTGGTAGGCTTGTGCACGAATTTAGCCAAGTATTTATCATTAATTAGGGTTAAGTTCTGTGTAGAGAGGTTTCAAATTTGAGGGGTACCTTTTTCCATATATACAAAGAGAGCAGTGGATTTGTTAAGTCTTTCAGTTGTTGTAGTAAACAACGTGGTTTGTTTGACTTTTAGTATATTTTTCCTGTCGTGTTTTTATTTTCAACTTCAACTATCGTTGAAAATAACTCTGTTAAAATTGTTTCGCTTATTAAATGCATTCTATTATTTTTCGGCTGGCGATGGCGAGGCGATAGAGAGGAGCGAAATGCCACCGCAATCCCTCCACCTGGGTATGAAGGATTAAATGGTATTTGTGTGCTTGGCGATTATTTTTTGGGGGTAAATATAAATATTTATTCTGGGAACAAAATTTAATTTTGATTTCGGGTTCCATTCTATGGTGTACCTATAGCGTGTGGGACGTGTATTATGTGTGCGTAGAGAGTTGTTGTGGGTTTTTGGCAAAGTTGCAACTATTACTGTGTTAGAAGTTCAGTAGCGATGAGACGCAGAGCTTCAGTGGAATTATTATGTTACCAAATAGTGTAATCAGATTTAAATTGATCAAAAGCTTTTGAGCAAACGAATGGTTAATGAATTTAGGAATTTACATATTTCAAGTTAATTGAAACAATAGAGCCTGCCAATGGGCTACATGCGTGAATATCTTTCTGATTACCCGGTGTTTGTGTTCAGCTCTTAGGCTAAATTGTCAGTGCACAAAAATAGATGGATTATACTTAAAATACAACATCCTGAACAGAGGTTTTATATGTAATGTGTCAGATGAAGAGGACGTTTAGTCTGTTTCGATCTTTTTAAAGTAAAAATTTTGAAAATACAACTTTTCGATAAAAAATTTCTAACGCTGTAAAATCAAGCGGCTAAACATAAGTAATTTGTAGAAAAAAGGATCGCACAATAGAGCTCAAGGATCAAAGGAGAGATCCGCAGAACCCCGTCCAAAAGGCAATATCGTACAACGTTTCAACAAATTCGCGACGAAAAAGAAAAGGCAGGCCAAAACACTCCTGGTACAAGCAAATGCAAAAACAGCAGCATTTGGTTGGCCTCAGACATGGAACAATCCAAAACCGGGAGGCTTGCCGACGCTTTCTGAGGTCAACGCGGCGTACCCCACAGGCGGATCACTAGTGTGAAGCATAAAAGTGGGAGAGTTGTGATCGCTTCAAGATCACTACTCGTAACGCCGGAAATGAAAAGAAGAAACTCAATAGCGACGGACAATCAATGTTTCCACTCAAAAGATTTTGAACAAATACGATATCTGAGATCTCGCGTCTCCTTTGAAGAGACTGAAGATCAATAAGCTGCAGACGATCAGCATATGGAGGCAAGTGATATCTATCTTCCCAGGGAAGTTTGCGTAGAGCATAAAGGAGAAATCTACGATGGACAGCTTCGAGGCGTTTAGCTTGTGTTATTTGATAAGGTGACCACACTTGGGAGGCATATTCAAAGATTGGCCTAACGAAAGTAACGTACAGGGATTTGAGAATATACGTTTCGGAAAATTCTTTCGACCAACGTTTTATGTATCCGAGCATGCTGTTTGCTTTTTTTATAACATGTTCAATGTGGGAGTGAAAGTTGAGCTCTTTATCACACATGACACCTAAGTCCCGAGCAAAAGAGACAACGTGTATTGGTTCACCTTGTAGATAATAGCACCGAGGCGGTGGCGCGGGTAGACATTTGCGGGAAAAAGTTATAGCGTGGCATTTACTAACGTTGAGTTCTAAATTATTTTTGTGGCACTAAACTGAGAATATGTCTAGATTATCTTGTAAGCTACAATAATCAACGGGGGATAGAATGCTTCTAAATATTTTCATATCATCCGCGTATATCAAAACGTTACAATTAAGGGTTTTGACAACATCGTTAATCGCTAAAATAAGAAATAGTGGGCCAAGATGGCTGCCTTGAGGGACACCAGAAGGTGCTATGAAGAGCTCGGAGAGAGATGATGATTTGTGGCTATCCTCACAAAGTTACTATAATTGGTGTGAGTTATGAACCATCTGCTTCATTGGACTATGGTTTTTCGAAAGCGACATCGGTGAGGTGTTTACCATTTATGGCGAAGGCTACAAAACGATGATTAATAATATCTAATAACTTAAATCGAACTGTAGATGGACCATGACGACATCTGGCTCCAGCAGGACAGCGCTACGTGCCACACAAAGTGGACGCTTCAAGTAACTTAAAAGTGATTAATCCTTACAAGTTACTCCTAACAAATTACTAAATTCTATAAAGAAAGAAGAGGATAAAGCAGGGAATTACAACAAAAATATTTGATACAGTAATATTTCTATGCAACTACAGGGTGTTTTTTTTAGAGGTTTGGTTTTTAAAATGGCAGCGCTCGTACTTCGTACTCGCTCCGTAGCGAGAGTCACAAAAGATCTCAATAAACATTAATCCACTTCTCCAGATGGTATCCCAGCTGTTAGTTTGAAGAGGTGTTTTTCTACGCTGGCTTAATTTTGTTCTCGTTATGCCACTTTACCTCACAGTACTCGGCCGTATCCTTAGACATATTCCTGTGTTTTATACCCCTCGATATTCACAACAATCAAGTTTCCACTATCACGGCAATATGCCTCAGAACCACCTCTCAATGTACTAATAATTCAATTGGCAATCTTATCACTCTCTCATTTCCAAACCACTCCGACTACATCACCCGAACTGTTATTCGACAAGGGTTTCCAAGTTGCATCCCACCAAGAGCCACATGGGCCGGCCTTTAAGTATTGCGTACGAGATGAATGAATTCACTTCTCTACAAAGGGCTGAAGATGAAGGTGGCAGCGAGGTAGACGTCGAGTACTCAGACAAATTAAATATGAGTTTCTCAACTCGTCTTCCGCAAACCACTGTGGCGTTTTTCAAGCTGAAATTCTGGCGATCATAAAGGTCCTATCATGGCACATAGAAAACTTAATAGGCACATGAAATGTTCGCATATGTTCGGACAGCCATGAACCCCTTAAATGACTCGACAATAGGCGTGTTCATTTAACTTTATCCAGATATTACACCAGTTTGCTTGTCAACCCTATAAGCTGTCAAAAGAAACTGGGTTTTCGGTTTTTAAAATACGCTGAACCATAAAATCAGCACACATCCCTGTAGTTTGAAAAAAATGCAAGCCATTTGACAGCCCTGTTGGTTATCTGAACTCACCCCTGCAAAAACCTAGTGCTACTTTAGGGCGAGTTAAGGGCAAACTCAAGGCTAAAGAGACACTCTGTTTGACATTCAGGGGGAGTTGAGTTTTTTCAAAAATCGCATTCTAGCGACCCATAAGGGTAAACCCAAGACTTTAACGAAAATCGCTTTCAGGCGACCACAACAAATCCAAAATTTCAACGAACAAACCTAGTGTTTCCACAATTTTTTGTAAATGTCCGCTACTATCAATAGTCACTTGTGTGCTTTGACAGAACAGTTTAACATTCAACTTTTCTGGGTGCAGACATTTCGGGTAACTGCAAAGCCAATGAACTCGCCAGGAAGGGAACTACTCTTGGATTCCTGCAGACAGACACATTCCGGGTAATTGCATAGCTGATGAACTTGCCCGGAATGAAACGACTATACCAATGTTCTCATCGCTAATTAAAAACTCTTGCCAAAGGAAGAATCAATGAGAATAAGAAACACTAACTAGACAAACATCACCATCTGTCTTGTTATCAAAAGGATTTGATGAAACCTCGATCGTACCAGATGTATGCTATCCCAGGCTGAACATATCCTGCGTAATCGGTGTTGTACCCGGACATTGTCTCACTAGTAGACATTCCGTTTATCGAATGCGTTCTGCGAAAGGTGTATGTGTACGGGCGAAGAAGAAGAAGAAGCACATGTACTGTACATGTACCATCTGTTAAAGATATTTGGGAGGGCTCTTGTTCAATGATCCAACTTCCAATTGATCATCACAAAACTGATGATTCCATTCGAAATTAAAAAAAAATTGCCAAAACGCCACGAATGCTCAGTTTTTGAGTAAATATCCAACTGAAACCTATCCACACAGTTTCAATTACAGATTTTATTGATTTCAATCAACAGCATCTATAGCATTTCGACCTGGCACGATGAATTCTTGTTACCAAATTCGATCAGCCCCGAATGCAATTGCATTCCAAAGTTGCGTAGTGAATTTCTGTGTGATACCAATCACTGCACTATCAGGTCTATGTATACAGAGTACAAAAAAAATCACTTTGCATTGCTACAGTTAATGAAAATGGCTTCAAACTTTAATACCGCGTGCCAATTACCTACGACCCCGCCGAAGGATATCCCAGGCAAACACCATGACTACATATGAAAAACACACACTCAGCAAACATCACACCAGTCATCGTCGCTGCCATCGCACCTCCATACAAACGAGTATATTTTATTTAAACGATAAAGAAATTCACATTCACGATTCGCTTCATAATATCCTGCGGCCAATGCGTAGCTACGCCAGGACGAGAATTACCGGAAAAAATTACAATTTTCCACTCAAATTATAGAATAATTTGTCTGACATTATTGACACTGGTGTGGTGCAATTCCTTATTTTAATATAACATCGCCTCACCGCGCCGCCATCACCACCTACAACCGACGAGGCAATAATTCTCACTTTTAATTAAAAAGTATTAATTGTGGATGTGGTTGGTGTTCTTACGCTAGGAATTCGTTTTAATGAGAACAAAAAGCAGAAAAGTTATGATAATATGCCTCAGTACATTGCTGAACAAATATCCACAGTAAACACGGAAACCAGCAATGAAGTGGTAGTAGAGGTACGATGTAATGTTTGTTTAATTAATTAAATCCGAAAAGCAAACTTTAACTAACAGAAAAACAAAAACCCATTCCAATGACTCGGACATGAGTGCCGGGGGTGGGGGGGACGATATTCGAATGTTTTTCTATGAACATCATTTTAGAAAAATTAGTGTGGTTAGGCTTAGGCTTTGATTGTCATTTAATTCAAACAGTCGCATCTATGTAGGCACTCTAAGCTGCACATAAAGTGGATTAAGGAGATGATATCTGTAGTGGCGATTGATTAAATTGTTTTGTTTGCATTAATTGAATTCACATAATCACCTTAAATAGTTTAACATGCAAAATTATTGCATCCCAAAAGCTCTTCCATGGAAAACGGATTGAAACCATTCAAAACCACAGAGAGATAAAAAAGCAGAAATGAATTAGCGAAGAGATGATTTCGTGTGGAAATGACCATTGATATAGCTCACGTAGTCAAAAGGTCATACAATCAATATTTTCAGTAAAGACAATTCTTGAAATTATATAAAATTCATGGAGATAACCCTATTGGAACTAAACTTGTCTTCTCAGTAAAATTTTTTCAACTTTCAAAATAAACCAAATCAAGTGACGAGTTCTAGTGAAATATTTTGATGGTAATTTCCTTGGAATCAGGTCAGAAGCTTATTCCAAAAACTAATTTCGAACAATTGTTTGTTTACCTATTCAATTTTTCCCAGAGTTTTCTAGAAAAAAACAGACACTGAATGAGATTGATGAGACACCTGCATGAGCTAATTTTATTGAGAAACACAACTTTCGAATTCTGCTTAACTAAAACTTAAAGGAGAAGTATGAGTGGGCAGCCGTGGACACACTATGTTTTTTCGGGCTTAGACGAATTCCTGAAAAACAAAATAGAAATCCCGGTTCTATGAATAGAACTGATAGCAGTTCTGGGAAGATTTTTCGAATTTTAAGCACAAATTTTAAGTAAACCTACAGTACGCCATTGTCTGTTAAAATCCAGGACCTCGTAGGTCAACAAATTCAACAGAAATATTATTTATTCAAAGAAATGAGAAAAATCTGAACCACCTTTTGGCATTTTTCAGTGTACTGTACTTATGTTGTTCTGAACAATTCGCATAAAAGTAAAAGTCTTAACTATTTATATACCAGTTTCTGCGTTTCCGAGTTTTTTGCGATTTCTGCAAAACATGCTTCAAAACTAAATACTTACGATGTGCTGCACTTAAACTGACGATATACACAAGGGTTCCTGGTTCGAATCCCAGACACATCAGAAAAGAAAAATAAATAATTTTTCCGCGAGCATCGCCTTTTGTGAGGAATTACCAAGCTCTCCGAGAGTAGTAACACACTAGATACTATGAAAAACGCATTTTAACTTAGATTTTCGGAACTGGCATAGAGTTGTAGGTCCTGGAATTGTATTAGGGAACTAGGATTACATAGCTTTGTTGTGCCACGCATTTTTTTTTTTTGTTTGAGATTTATTGTTAAGGGATTGAGCTCTTTTTCTCAATTGTGTAAATTAAATGACAATAAAGACCGAAGGTTAGGTTAGGTTAGATGTGGTTTAAGGAGACCGACACACTTAGACCACAGAGGGTCTACAGTGATACCACTGAGACCAGATGTCCTCCCTCTGGTGTTGCATGTTCGGGACTTAAAATGTTAAATTACTTGAAAGCTCTGTTATTACATTGAACGATATTCTATATATAAAATTTGAGCACAAAAGTAAATTTTTTTGTGTCATACAATTTTTCTAAAGGTACGTCCAGAGCCACACCCTCTGCCGAACGGCACCAATCGGTACATGTCGATCGGCAATAGCGAATTAGTGAGGACGTTTTGATTGACCTTTTTATTTACCGAAAGTCGAGTCGAATTTGAAACGAATGAAATGGATCCGAATACCGCTCCGCATATTGTGGATAATTACGCGCCTTAACACATTAAAAACGCAGAACTTTTTAATAAGGAAAAGAAAATTGCACAAGTTGATCACTTTTAGTAGTAAAAAGGGATTTTTTCCATAAACCTTCTATTTTTTTATTTATAAAAATTGTGATCACAGCTGACTAGTCTGATTGACACTAATGATCCTTCTGTAAAATTGTTGTAGTTTGAAGCTCGATGAAACGAAAAGGCGTCACGATATAGAAACAAACACTTAAATGTAGGATCAAGTCGTCTAGAGAATGAGATAGAAGACATTACACATTAAATTAGTTCTTAAGAGGCTTAACTGCTCGAATTGTAAAAATAGTTGTCGCTTTTTATTGATTTTACGCGGAAACAACAAAATCGAAAATTGTTTGCGCTCAGTTCTTTGCATCAAAAAAAATATTTCGGCAGGAAAATTTTCTATTTTACATTTCAGTTACATGTATCAGTTCTCCTTAACTAGATAACAACTTCTAATCGAAAAATTACAGTCCCTGCACAGAACCGTAAGAAGCAATCCCTTTTCACCAATTGTACGGTTTGCGATTGGAAAGCGACATGAGTGAGTTGTAGTTGACGTTAAGGATTCCCCATTCAAAAACTTTTCATGTGAGAAACGGCGGTCGAATTACCGCACACGTGATCGAGGATTACGTGACTGAATTATGTGTTTTTGGAGTTACTGCTCACGCAATCGAGCTCTTTAGTACCACAATTTGACGTTCTTTTAGTAGAATTTGAATGAATTGAAGTCGATAAATGAACAGCTAACTGATGTTGTGTAATATGGAGTGAACTTTGAAAGAAAAATAGTACTCACTCACTCCATCACTGATGCGGTAAATCGGCCCCAGGTTTTTTGAAGCGAAACTTCTTTGGAATCGTTGTGATTTGACACGTTGAAACAAAAATGCGTCACGATAAAGAAACACATAAAAGTATAAGACTATTTATTCACGAAGAGAATGAGATAGAAAATACTGCAGATTTTATTATCTTCTCAGTCTCCTCCTTGAGCGATGATGCGTAGCGCCCCCACTCCACCCCCACCCCGCTTTTCCATAAGTTCATAAGTATGAGTCTTGCGAAGTGGGATACTGGAAAGCGGGTATTATATGCTTTAACAGCTAAGCCTTGTTAAAGGACTATTAGTTTCTCTCTCAAAACTATCGCGACAGATGCCAGGTTTTTAAAAATGATGTCAAATCGTTTGTGTTCAACTTTTGTAATTGGGCCTGCATATTGCAAAGCCTTAGTTTAAGCAAGCGTGCTGCATAAAAAAAGCAACTTTCTTCATACCGTGTGACTTGAAAATGTGATGAAACGAAAAAGCGACACATACAGAAAAAAGAAAACGCAACTTTTCATAGAGAGAATTCAGTTCATTCACGAGAGACTGAGGTGGTGAAGTATTTTCTCTAATTTTCGTCTCTTATTTGATCGGGCTAACATAGTCGTCTTTTCTTGCTCCCAGAAAAAGGAGGAAAGTGTAATCGTTGTAAACTGGCAAAACGTAATCACCATTAATTATCCGCCAATTGTCAAATTAAAATTCCCCAGAAACTGTTGCCAATTTAAAAAAAACAATCTCTAAGAAATAAAAAGCCACACAGTCTAATGTATAGACTATTATAAAATTTGCAAAAATTTACAGATGCAATGAACTGTGACCTAGACCTGGTTGTTTGTGATTAAAAACTAACTTACACCAAGCATTTTTATTGCATTTTCAAATTGAGAAAAAAAACCTCCAATAAATCAAATTTCTTCATTACCACTTAACTAACTCTTCTCTTGTCTTTGCAATATTCATCGTTTTTTGCACTCTTCCAAAATTATTCGTTAAAATACCTCTCATCATTTGTAAGACAGTAAATTGGAATAATCCCTTACAGCACAGGCAATGCTTTTGTTCCTCTAAAAAAATAAAACAAGTTTATTCCCATTTCATGTTTACAAAATTATCCCTTCTGAGTTCTGAGTGTATACAAGTCTTGTAGTAGAAGTTCATGTTTTATGAATTACCATGTTTTACTCTTTCAATTTGTATAATTTCTTTATCAGCAGCAAAATCTTTGTTTCGACATATTCCCTTACCGTAATTCAAATATTCATTGTTGAAGAGGATACTGAACAAAAGTATTGTTGATTCTTAGAACGAAAAAGCAGTGATGTCTTGAATTTGAAAGGATTATTATTTATACGTAATTCTAGTATTCTGCGAAGCAATTCTAAGAAAATGAAAAGGATTTGCTATAAATAAACAGAGTAGTACCATCCTTCCTGTCAACAATGCAAATAGCAAATGAAATAATTTTTGAAAGATTCATTAGATAGATGAAAAGATAAATAAATATGAAAAGAAAAAGCTTTTAAGTTAAGTATGAGTAGATGCAAATTGCACAAGAAAATTACATTCTTACCTGACAACTGAAATATCAAGCATTTTACGAAAAAACAGTTTAAATCAGGGCATCGAAGAAAAAATTTGGTGACAACCGACATTAAAAACCTTTATATTTCCATTTAGTTATTACATGTAATTAATTACTGATATTACTGACTAATGGACCCACTCAGTGTTTCGCCATGAACACATCCGACCTGGCTTTGAGCGGAAACGGCGCGACGCTTTTGTAGAATTGATCGACTTGGTGGAGATGAAGCATAGTTAAAGAGGTGAATGACTAGATAAGATTGGATTATATCGTGGGTTGAGCTTGCGAAGCTCTTGGCACTGCGTTGTCTGAATGAATCCAATTGTGCCAACCCATTTGAGGTTTCAGGGCAGTTTTCCTGCTCCTGAGTTGAACTAGAAGTTAGCAATCTTCTATGTGGGTGAATGAGTTTGAGTTTATCTAGGGGGATGATCTCATAGTCAAGTACATATTTGCTTTCTAAGGCGGAAAAGTGCTGACATTACGTTCCGTAATAATGTGCAGAGATGTTTCTTCACTTTCGAGGCATAGTCTGCAGATGGGGCCCGCTACTAACCTCATTTGTTGAAGGTGTTTCTTTATAGAACAGTGGCTGTTTAATAGTCCTATGCAAGTTTTTAGGGCTTTCCTTTTGAGGTTTAGTAGGAATTTGATGTTTTTCAGTATATTCTGGCCAAAAGAGTTTGGAACAGGTTTGACCAGATGAGTTACGCCTAGTTTTATTTGATTCTTTCAGTAAGATGTTCTTAGCAGTGTGTTCAAAGGTGCTTTTATTTACACCGCTGAATGGTTCAGGTTCGACGAATGGCTTAGATGCGCCGTCTTTAGCTAAGATGTCTGCTTTCTCGTTACCACCATAGCCTTTGTGTGCTGGGATCCAGTGGAGGATGACAAAGTTTTTCCTTGCTAGTTCAGAAAGTGACAAGACTGTCTCTTATACTAGTTTGGATCTGTCTGAGAAAATGAGTTATGTTTTGTTTTTCATTTCGACGAACATATTACTCTCGAACACTGGACTTTAGCTTGGAAAATGGACTAGTGATTACCAAAACTAACTGAAAAATTCGTTCTGGGAGAGTCGCTGAAAATGCCGGAACATATACCATTGTCAATTTTTGAGCCGTCCGCGTATACCAGACTTGAAGGGTGATGCTTTGTGTTCTCCCAGTCTTCCCTAGAGGGGATGACAATGAATTAGTTGAGTTTGAAGTTGAACATGGGAATAGTAGCATCCAAACACATACTAAAGGTATTGAAGTTTTCTAGACTGTCCATTATCGACAGGTGTTCTTTCGGGTTTGGGTACGATGTGATGTGTCCTTGGTGGATTGCCAGTCTTGCTTCCATTTTTATGAAGAGGTGAATTGGGGGTAATCCTACAATGACCTTAAGAGCGTATGTTGGAGTTGTACTCACGTATCCAGTAATGTATATTGTTGCTAATGAAATGAAAGTTTTACTCGTTCACAAACGACATAATATTTCTAGATAGTCATCATTCGAGGTTTTGCTTTATATTTTTCAGTTCAGAGCTGCTTTTGGATCAGAGGAATCTCATGTCAGGAAAATTAGTGGAAACTAAAGGCACAGCCACGTACTAAGCGGCAAATTAGCAAAATTAGAACAAAATTGAAAACTAAGCGACAACGCTAAATCTTCAATTTTGCTTTAAATTTCATACTCATGCCTACTCTCGTCATTACATTGGGGTTCAAATGTAAGGCGAATGAATTAGTTGCGACACTCACAAATCACTCAAAATCGATGTACAGAATGAGTTTCAAATTATAATTCATTTTGTGGTTTCAAGTTGCTTCCTCTGACATTTGACATGTGTCGAACTCAGCTGTCATTTGAAGTATTATAAAAAAAATTGATTGTTTGCCATTTACTATAGTGGCGCTCATAATCAACCGACACGCCGAGTGTGAGGAGCTACTCATGTCGTGTCTTAATGCAGGATTAGTCAAAAACATTGCTGCTTTACAAGTGTTGCAGCGGCGCGGTGGCTTCAATCAAGGGTTCGAATACAACACCGGGCATACACTTCTCTTTAAGCCTGCCTGTTTCATTTGAACTATTTACAAACACCTTGTTTAAATCCACTAAACACCACAAAAAGGGAGACCTGCTACCCTGGGTGGCCTGAGCGCTCCAGTTTAATGTCGATTTCCAGTGGTACACAAAAGCACTTTTAAAAGTGCTTTTTCGCTCGAAATATGTTACATTGAGGCACTAGATCACTTTTTTTTTGCCCCGAAAAAGCACTTTTACGAATCTCGATTCAGAGGCAAGATTTACATGCACTTTCACGTACACCAACACAAAATCATTTGACGTTTACCAGTTTGCAGTTAGATTATTTTGCATTTTTGGTTAAAGGACTGTGAAAGAGAGATAATAAAAATAAACAATAAACTGTTTTGTGAAAATGGATCGCTCAATTTCAGCTGAAATTATCAAAATATATATGAGTCGTCATCTAGTTCTAATTCTAACGAAAAAGTGTTTGAAATTCTGAAATTCCTTACACAAAACGAAAGTCATTCTGTGAATAATTTTGTTCAAAGTGTTGTGTACAATCATTCGGATGAGGAAGTTTCTTCCTAGTGCATTTATTAATAAAGTTTCGAAAACATTCTTTCTATATAAATTGCAGAACAAAACAAACGGGAAGAGTTGGTTGTCAAAAATAGCACACATACAATGATAAAAAAAGAATTTTGTCTTTTCTGTTCCAGTGAGCACGAAAAAAAAGCACTTTTTTAGAGTGCTTTTGTTTTTGCAAAGGAAATCGACATAATATTGAAAAAAGTGATCGGAGCGATATGGGCGAGTGACAACCGGATGCTTCTGGTAATGCTTTGGAGCCAGTCACTCAAAATGCTCAGATGATGAAAAAACCCTTTCAAGAACTATTCGCATTTTGTATACATATTTGTTGCATTTTTTTCATCTTTTATTTAACTTTGGCCATCTCTTCCTGCACTTTCATATAGCTTCAGTTGAAAGCATTTTCCAGTCTCAAGTGCATGGTGTGAGATCGAGTATTATTTTTAATTTTTTTTTTTTTTTATTGGATTGTATTTATCCCAATCTTTTCCCAGCAGGATTGATGGGAAACTTATTTTTGCATACAACGTTAAGAATAAACTTGAAAACTACTCTCAGGTGAAATGAGAAACACTTCAGAGTAAATGTGAATGGCGTATCTTCAGAAAAAAAAGATAAAAAACGTAGGTCATACAGGAACAGCACTCTACAAAGAAAAAACAGCGTTGGGCAAAAAAAAAATATTTTAATTTCCCATCCAATAAATTTTCACAGAGCGTATTTGAAGCACTCTCAGGGCGTGTGCTAGCGCAAAATACATTACGGCCAGTCAGCAACTTCAAAGTGGGGGGGATAAAGAAGAAACCTTTCATAAGATAAGCACAGCATGAACGGAAGCGGAAACTTAACGCTTTGCTTGAGAGCAATTTACTCGATCTGCCGATGTTAATTTTTTTTTCTTCTTCTAAAAACCTGGCTAGTAAATCGAACAAAAACACGAAAAGAGGCAAAAATTACTACCGTTTCTATGGGGATAAGAGATCTACCGTGTTTAACTTTTACTCTCTCGGACACCCAGGACCCATAGTTTCCATGTCCCATATAGGAGGGTAGAGAGGTGTCCATAGTCCGTTGGGAGCACTATTTTAATCATTTCACATAGTTTGCCTTTTGAAAGGAACTCTAGTACTATTTCTTTTAGAATAACCGAAAGACAATGGCATGGAATCCGGAAGAAGTGTGGAACAAAAGCACTTCCAAGCCACGCCACGCCACGCCGACCGTCCTTGGGTTCGTTCTTTTCTACATTCTTATGTGCAGTGCCATTGTTAGACGACGCTCTGCACTTTCATCTGCAAATTCATTTCTCATCTTAAGGAATTTAATGGATGGCCAGTTACGTATATTCTCAGTTTCTGGGTGATGGTGGTGGTGGTGGAGAGGGGCGGTGAAAGACTGTGCATTTACACATAATGCGAATGTTTGTTCGTTTTTTTTTTTTTTTTTTCTTTTCTTCTCCTTTTCTTACGTTAGCATTTTTAGTGACCGTAAGTGAGTATATATGCTTGGATACGTTTCGATTTACTTTTCGTCTGTTAAGCTTCAGGAAATGAAAGAACTTTAAAATAGAACAGACTCTCTCTCTCGCTGCTCTTAAGAGTAGTGTCATTGAAATGTGATAAGAAAATGCTTGGAATCCCATTTAGACAGAACTGTGTCCGTTTATTTATACTGCTCTTCTATGGGACGGACAATATAGAAATGATAGACTCTGATATGGTTGTCCATTTGAAGAAAATGATTTTGCTCCTTTTTTTATTTAGAAATTCAAGGCAAACTGAGCAGCTGTGTAAGTTTGAACATGCCAATGCCACAAGCCATTTTATGAGAATGATAAGGAGACACGCTTGAGATTCTTCGACGCATTTAGTTGCTGGTGCAATTTCTTCTCTGATGCAATTCATTTGGACAATAAACTGTACAGAAAATTCCACACCAAAAGTAAGCACATAGAAAAAAAAACTGATAGCGAAAATTCCTTTTTCAAAATTACGCGGAACGCCATCAGAACGCTCCTGAGTAAGAGGATTTTATGATCTCCATTTACTTAAAGGAAGCGTTGCATTGAAAATACGTGGGATTTAAAGGAAGAAACGTTTTTGATATTAGAGATGAGGGGTGGTTGTGAAGAATTAGGAGAAGCGAATGTACCTTAAACAGATATGTAAAAGATCAGATAAAGGTCAAAATGAAATAGAACACCCATAGGCGGATCCACGGGGGGAGGGGGGGGGGGGGGTTTCGGGTCCGGACCCCCCCCCCCCCCCGCAATCGGGAAAATAAAAGATGTTATTTGTAATATTTATCGGCTCCTATTGTTCAAATTTAGTTACGGGACTGAAAAATATAGCATGAGCAAGACAAAAAAGTAAAGGAGAAGTAATATTATAAAAAATTCAAGAACTTTATTGATCATTATTACATTTCATAAAAAACTGAAGTACATGCTACTTCAAACACCAGTAAATTTTCGACGTTTTTTGAAAAATTTCGCTAGAATTTCGTCCACGGCAAATTCAATATGGGTATGGATATTTAAAGAAGCAGGACCATTTAGTCGTTCCTGTCCCATCGTATTTCTCAGGTAAGTTTTGATCCTCCTCAACGTCGAAAATGGTCTGGAGTTGCTGTAGTTACAGGTAGTACTGCCAATTGCCAAGACTCGCAAAATATATCGACATTCTTGAACGAATTGCTACTGATAACCTGAAAAATATCGTCAGATTGATGTTTGCATATGTGTCTCGATCCGATAAAAGTTACTTACTTGGCAAAAAATCGGTTGTTGGATCATGATTGATTACACAAGTTCTTTTGCTGAATATTCATGAAGCGCAATCAGAAATTGTAACATCGCTATTTTTGCACAAAATATAAATTCAGAGAAACGATTTTTCACATTGGTTCTTTGAATGGTTCATCAACGCCTTTCAGAGCGTGCCGTGTAAGCTTTCACTTTTCCCTAAAAGGTGCCTTTTCTCGGATCGCGTCACATATAAACTTTATTACATGTAAATTTTTGATCGAAAGATACTAACCAGTAAAGCATTAAGCGCATTTTGGATGTTCTGGCCGTTGCATCTGGATTCGTTGCCTCCACATCTTTTCTGACAGAAAATCTTCTTTCGATTAATCCGTTTAAAAAACAGTTGCCCGAAACTTTGGAAAATGGATTTGTGTTCCGAGAACCGACTTTTGAGTTGAGAAATGAACGTATCAACAAACGGAATGTAGGAAGAAATTCTGTAGTAGTCTTCAATACTTTGTGCTTGAACGTTGCAACGATTTTTTTGTTGATTGCAACGGCTCGGCGGCGACGTGGCAATTTCATTAACTGATTCCATAATGTGACAGGCGATTTGGAATTCAACAGTCGAAATCGCTGTCAAAAGATGCAATGCATTTTGCGAAGTATCTCGGTCTTTCCACGTTTTGATTTCTTCCAAACATTCAATAACAGCCGGTTGCAATTCAACGTACGTTCCAACAACTTCATGAGACTGAGCCCACTTGGTAGGACAAACAGACTTCAACTTTTGTTTTTTGTTTTCCCACTTTTGTTTGTCATTTTTGAAATTTCTTGGTGTAGAACGTCTTGTCTTTTAGGCCATTGAAAAAAATGCTTCAATCGCTCCGATAGTTCCTAACGCATTTTTGATTCCTGACACTTCGCACGCTGCATTGACTGCCAAACTAAAGCTATGTGCAGGGCAATGTACATAAATTGCCAGGGGGAAATACGATCTCAGATGAGCCTGTGCACCAATGAATTGGACACTCATTGCCGGAGCTCCATCGAATCCTTGGCCATACATATATGAGCAATCGACGCCAACATCATGTAAATAATTTCTGATTGAATCTGCTAAACCTCGTATATATAAATAAAATTTTGAGTAATGGACCCCCCCCCCCCCCCATGCCCAAATCCTGGATCCGCCACTGAGAACACCTAATAGTCGGTTTCATTATCCTGAATTTTTGTTTAAAAAAAAGATATTCTCATGCCATTACTGTCTAGCTTAAAAACGTTTTCGAGCATATGGGCCCAGCGGTTGGGTCCAATGAAGGTCAATCAGGAAGTCCAATTTGGCAAAACGTAGGTACTGCCCACAAATGTACCGCCAGGAGTCAAACAAAAGCATTTACAATGTTATGGAACGCAGTGCGATCATTTAGGATTTTAGCTTTTGTGATGTAGGTTAAAAGCAAATACTGGGCGGATTTAGGCTTTACAACTGTAGCCAGATCAGAAAAATGACGAATTTCCCGCACTGTCTCAAGAAATCTGAGCATTTATGGCATATCCAGTTTCAGTTCCACATCCGAAGAGCAGAGACGTGAATTTGAAAATGAATATGAGGAGCTGAGGGAAGAGTCATCAACAAAACAGTAAAGGATATTGGAAGTATCAGAAAAGAGATCGTCCATGAAAAAAGGGAAGAGTGTCGGAGACAAAGTAGAGCCCTGGGGCACACCAGTATTTATAAAATTTGTATCAGACTTAAAACCATCCAAAACAACTTGGATTGAGCGGCCAACGTAGAAGAGAATCATCGCCAAACTCTATCAAATGCTTTAGAAGTGTCGAACGCAATGTTTTTGCTATTTCCAAAACAAAGTAAAAATTGGTTCCACTTTTCAATGAGATATTCCATCAAATCACCAGTAGACCTTTTGCTACGAATGTCGTACTAAATAAAAGAAAAATAAAAAATGGGGCGGCGTAAAAGAGCGTGGAGCCCCAGGGCCTAACGCATTTCTCTCAACTTTGTGAGGAATGGAGAGGACCTACAATTTTCTGCCGGCTCCGAACGGCTAATCGAGAAAGCGCTTCTGATGGCAATGAACTTACTATCGGAGGACATGCTGATTCCTCGCGAACTGCGATACGTGGAAAACATTTAAGCCTCTGTTGAGATTCGAACCACAAACCTCTGGGTTGACAGGCGGACATGTTTACCATCACGCCACGGGTAGCACTACTCCAGCTACTCCAGTTGATTTTTAATAAAAAAATTTGTTTCTAGTAACTTCAAGTACAAACTGCAGCATCCTTCCAACTGGAATTTGAAGGAAATATCCAAGTCCCCATTCAGCAATGGCTGAACCAAGGATGGCTTACGGCTTTTGCCAGGTGAACATTTCCAATCATCTAGTCTAGATGCTGTCCATAATTCCTCACTAATTTTAGTGTAGTTTCTCAAACTTGTGCATTTACAAACTTCTTATCTCCATTTAACGAAACAACATTGAATTGAAGAATTTTCACATCTCTACAGTGGAGAATATCATTATGTCACCATACTCCACATACATTGAATACAAAACTGGCCAAATTAAAACGATTACAAAGATTTAACACAATAAAATAGACAAAAGCTTAATGATTTCCCATTCATCATAATCGGTAATCACTAAACGAATGTTGCTAGTGGATAAGACTGATAAAACCCACCACCCCCACCATTACTCCTATTTCCCATTGAGTGTATTCTGTACATAAGTCTGTCCGTTTCTATCTACAACACCCACAACCGAACAGAGTATTAAAAATGACATAATTTGGACGCATCGCTGACAGTCCAATCAATCGTAAACGACCACGCAAAACCAATTTTAATGAAAATGTCATCAGAGATTGACATAGGACATCACAGTTTTTTTTTTTTGTTGCTCTGTTGTTAGTCGTTTTTATGTTTCTTTTTTGTTTCCTTATTTTTTTTTTTTATTTCGCCACCACAAGCAACATGAATTGTGGTTTGTATAGGGGCAAGCTTAACTTATTGCATTTTTATGCGATGATGAGGAAGTTTTTATTTTGCCTCTTATCTTTCAAAGCGGGCGGTGATGAGCGTTTGATTCTTATGATCGCGCGGACATCACGCTATAACAAAAAGGACGAGGAGGGTCAGCATCGACATTAACGATGTCGTTTTATGTGAATAATTTAATATGCTGTCATTGTGGTGGCAGCGAGTGTCCGCGCGTTTGATTTTGTGTTTTGTATTCGAGTTTGTATTTTGGTACTATGGACAACCACGATGGGAGCTATCAGTGGGTACCTAGAGTTTTGGGTTTTTATGATCGCGGACATAATAATTGAACTTTTGTTGATACTAAATTGCGATGAACTTGGGTTAGGTTGTCATACCTCGCCTCATACCTCCCTCCTTCAGCTGCTGTATAGGACAGTATGTGAGTATAAAAGTTTTTATAACCTCAAAGCGAATTTTGGATTGATGGATCTACTAAAAAAAGGATGTCACGTTTCCCACTAACAGGACTTGATGCGATGAAGGCTATTTTTGATTGTGGGACATTACAAATAATAATTGTTCACGAATGTCGAATAAGATTTTAAAATTTAAATGCTTATTGCTTGCAATATTAAATTTGGGTCGCAATATACTTGAGCAATGGAATTTTTTACTGAATGAAGTGTAGGAGTGTATAGGTGTGGTAGGGTGCTCCTAGCAGAAGCACACCGGAAAGGAGGAACGAAACTTTACGATTGGCAGCTGCAGTGAAATTTTTTAATGGATTGTATTTTGATATGCGGGATAATACCGACTCAAGATACGTGTCCATTTTGGTAACTGCCAAATTAAAGTTAAATGAAATAAGTTGTTTGATGTGCATCTGCACATGGCCGGTGAAGATTATCTCACTGTCAAACAAAAGAGACGATAGAAATAGAAGTTCTGTATGTATTATTAAATGCTGGATGACAATTAAAAAAAAATACTAAAAAGTGTCTGCTTGTTACGTAAGAGGTTTGAGGTTCGAATCCCAGAAACGAAAAGAAAAAGAAAAATGTTTTTCACGGGTATCGCCTTTTCTGAGGAATTTTTTAATCCCATGACAAGCGCTTTCAATCAGAATCGGTTACAATTTGTGTGTCTCTTCAGAGATGATTCAGTATGATTCAGAGAAATGCGTTAGGCTTCGATGCTCCCCACTTTGTTGCGCCACCCTATTTATTAATTAATAGAGTCGCGCAATAAAGCCCAGAACTTAACGAATTTTGAGGATCTACAATTTTCTATTTCTATTTCTTTATTGTTCAAGGCTAACTGAAGCAGCTGGCTATTTTACTAGAGCAGTGTTTGTAAAAAAAGCGATATTCATCAGATTTGAAACCATCCAATACGACTTTTATTTAACAGTCTGTAAAGTAGCTTTTAAATCCAACGAGGATTAACTCATCGATGCCAAAAGGTTGCATTTTCGATAAGAGAATTGATGTAGATCATGCCTTTCCTTGCTCCTATACTATATTTTGGATATCCTTCCAATGCAAAAACTGAAGCATGTGTTGGTCTACATTTCCTTCTGTCTCGAAGAAAGCACTTTCGTCACCCACAACTTTTTTCTTATACTTTTTTCAACATAGTCTAGTATTTAAAGCACCGGTAATCACCCCCCCCCCCCCCCCCCCCCCCTTCACACCAACATCTCCAACTCTGTTATTCAGGTGAGAACAATAGATCCTTGAGATTCGAGTGAGGATCTGCCTCTTGCATCTCCAACCTTACCAATCCTTGTTCCTCCAAGTCCACCAATTTTTGTGAAACTGGATCTACTTCGCTGTTGTTGGCGGTACTTTATTCCAGGTAAAACGCTATTAGGTAAGCCAAATTTATTGAAGTCTCTGTCTTCTTACGGCAGGCGTCCTTTTCATTTTTAAGCGAGGCTGTTCAGTGTACAATGTACATCAAATAAATTTTTTTTTTTTAACTTCTGAGTATCAACTCTACGATAGTAGTACTTTGTTCTGTTTGTCGAAATACTACTCTGGTTGCATGGGCATGAGCTGACAGATACTCGGCGCAGACATGGTGAGAGCTGGTAGCTAAAGCTTCTCATCATGTAAGCGTCTTTTGGCTTTTCTACGAACATCTGGTAGTACAATCAATCGGTATTTAGGTCTGAGTGCTCCACCTGATGTTTTGAAAACCTATAACAGAAAAAAAATATATGGGCACCTATACAAACTTCGATATCTAAACCCATTCCTTCTTCGGCTTCTTGTGTTTGTCACTATTACCTTGGATCGGCATCAGACAAGCTCTGTTTCAAAAGCCTTCCCAGTTCCTAAGTCTGATGGCGTGGATTTTAACTTAACAATCCGTTATCTTCAGAGACGAGAAAGTTGAAATTGATGTAAGCTCATCCGCAAACATCGTTGTCTTCATTTCTCACGGGTTTTGTAATAGAGAAGATGAAAAACCAGTGAAAAAGAAGTGGTCCTAGAGTAGATCCTTGAGCCTCGCACTCTTTTGACTCGTTCCAATTCTGACTTTTCATTTTATGTAATTATTTGCTCAAAAGCTATATTTTTTATAAAAAGAAGAGGCTTATGCTTATCAGGGTAGCAGCCTTCCCTTTTTTGTAGGGTAGTAGATGGAAAGAAGGTTGTTGCAAATTCAGAGAAATAACCTTAACGTTGGCTTCCAATTGAAACTGGTACACTGAAAGAAAAGTATATGTCCTGATTGGGATTCAAGCACTCGCGTCCGGTCTATCTGAAACGTTACAACTGCAACACAGCCGCCATCCGAAAATCTGTCGCATCAACTTGTAAACTAGTTTCTGATCTGAGCACCCTTTAAAGCGGTTAAACGGTTATTGGCGACTCGTTTTCCGTATCATTGAACTTTTCATATTCAGAACTAGTGACAACCACCAGAATAGGTTTGCACGGCTTGCAAAATCGGTCTAAACGGCCCTAATGAATGTTGGCCTGGTGAACTCAGAGCTATCGTGGTAAATTTGCAGTATCACCAAACTAATCAATTTTGTCTTGAAAGTTTTTCCAAAAAGCCCCTTATAGGCAGACGCTGTTGACCGATTTATCAGCATCAGCCAGACATACACCCGTGATTTGTTTCGGCTCGTTCTTGCAATGTCAGTTAAAGGCTTATAGACTTGGAGGGTATTGTGTCACGTCTAGCAATAAAACAGAAGTACATCCTTGATGTAATACTGTTGGAGAGTAAGTCATCCACATTTTTCTTGCTTATACTCGGTGTGTGAGGCTAATTGATCAGAAACTAGGCGGACGGAATCATCCCTTCTTTTTCAGGAGCAAATGTGACCCCTAGCAAAGAGGTCTTCCAACGGCGCTGAACGTAAATTGTTGAGCAAAGTAATATAAATGTCCACTACCTTCAAAGAAAGCTGTTGCAGTACTAAACGTTTGGTATGCCGTCGACTCCTATTTACTTATTTTCCCTTGTGAGGCGAAGATACTTTAAAGATTTATCTTCAACACTAGGATGGTTTTGTACCTGTTTTTGTTGACGATAATTGCACCCTCAATTCAGTTGTCAGTTGACCCGTTAGAACCAAACATATTGGATTTCTGTCGTTCAGTTCTCGGTTAATGAGAACTTGCTTGCATTTTCTCTCTTGAGGTTCCTCAAAACTTCTCGCTATCTAAGATGAGACATCAACTTCAAGCTGAAATATCTACCAAACCAATTCTATAAATTTCTGGAACATATATTCAGCTAAACATCAGCAAGAGATTTATATCTAATCTAACCGGGTCCAAAAATGGTAATTTTTCTTTAACTGTAGTTAGAAAGTAATGTTTACGGCTTACTGTTTTCCAGTAGCTGGTGCAACTTGCTCGGCCCTACATTCTCAATCGGAATCAAAAATCAAAGAAGGATTTACGTAAAACACATAAAGTCAAAGAATTTAAAAATATTATTAGGGGCCAAATGCCTGAAATTCGTAGCAAAGTTTTATATCTGTATTCCGGATACAGACACAATCGTCATGCCCCACACATCTAGTCAAGAATTCGAAAAGAAAATGTCCTCCGTACATTTGATTGCTGCTTGCGATTTAAAAGTACTCGAAAACAGAAGCATATGTTCCAAATCACTTAAAAAAATGTTAACCAAAACCATGCCAAAAAAACAAAAATGTAAAGGTAGTAAGATTTTTCACAGAAAAAACACTCAAGACTCAACTCAAAACAAGTTGTGAATTCTTTTGTGTTAAAATATTCACAAAGGTATGAGCTTAAGAAAATTGCGGGTAGAAATAAGTTCAATTGCCATGAATTCGTTTGAAATGAACGACTGATGCGTATGAATTACAATTTGATGAAACATCTTGCCGAACAAGTAAGCGCGTGTATTCTCTTACAAAACGTAAACCTAATCCTATTAAAAATTTACTTAAACATCCTTGAATACGAAATCCTTAACTAAGATGATTTAAGAGCATTGCTTTTATTTATTGTCTTCGTTTTACAGCATCATTTGCCATAAGCTCCTCCAACCACCCACATGCACACACAGTTATTCGAGTTGTTTGTTTTCAGATAAATCCTTTATTTCCATAAACACAAAAACACAAAAGTTTTAAAAATTATGTTTCTATCATAACCAAGAAGACGAGGTTTTCGTGAAGGGGAAAATACTTTTCCACAAACAGAAAAATATAAAATGTGTCTAGACTCATCCTTCTCGCCCAATTGTGTTGGATTCAAATTGAATTTTTCAATTTTTCTACGATCAGACCAAAGCAAGTGACATCGTAAATGTAAACACTCTTATAAAATTGAGCGTCAATTTTGAGCTCATTGTCCTCTTAAATGGTTCGTCACAGTATGTGTGTGTATATACAGCAAAGGTTCTTAATGCGAATTTTATTATTCAAATCACATCTTAGTTTCTTTGAACTCTTACAAAAGTGTATGACGTTCCAAGAAGAGCCAAATAAACTGTTTTCTGTGTATCGCTGCTTCTAATCAAATCAAAAATAATTGTTTGCAATTAATTAATTCCACAGTAATTCTTGACATTGCGTGGTAGTCGAAATCAATTTAACATAAATCCCCGAGGAGTTTCTTTGTAGTTCCGAACCGTGTTCGGGACAGGATCTACCCACAGTTGAATCAATTATATGCTAGAAGGCTGTTATAGGGTTTTAATTTGTCAAGACTTTCCAAATGTCTGAAGTTGATTCTTCAAGAACAATTTAAATGTCGATTTGAATTCTCGAAGAACTTAAAGATGTTGACTGAAACTGAATGTCCTGATGAATTTAAATCGGATTTCAGGTGGTTCATGTGGAAAGGGGATGATTGAACTGAAATTCTTGCCTAACCTTACGTCTTGAAAAACTTTCGTGAAGGGGAAGGAAAATAGGTCCCCCACAATTTTTTCAATCATTTGAGTGTCTAGACAACAATCCCGCATTGTCATTTTTTGATTTTTGTTTGGTTAGAAAGCCAAGTGACTTCGTTAAGTATGAAAATAAACTCGGTACCTCAAATTTTAATTCGATTTTCTATTCTACAGTTGATTATTCAACACAGTTTTGGTTGCAATGAGTAGTCAATCAGCATTTTTGATGCAACCCACACAGAGACATGGTTTATTTGGGCAAGTGTTGATTTAGCCATTAGTAGACGGCCGATGGCGTGCGCTTTTAACCTCAAAACCCACTCATAAAGTGCGCAGCTTGGGATTGGAAGCCTAAGCATTAACATTCAATGAAGCAATAGCAATCACATTTAACTGCGTAGGTAGGTATGTATGGGAATACGCAGCAGTCGTAAATGTGCACTGTGGTTTGGTGGTTTGGTTTGTTGGGTTGTTATGTTGTTATGCAGGCTGATGCTCTGTTTGCTGCGAAACACCGACTGTACTTATAATTATTGAAAAGGCAATGATTTGGAACATAGTTTGAAATTTCAAAGCGGTTGAAGTTCGTTAAGAGTTTGATGAGGACTCAATGGTAGCTTTTGGAAAAAGATTTAAATGAGTTGTCATTATTTGATTTTTAGAGTAGAATTAAAAAAAGCATTTGGTCACTGCAATGTATTATAGCAATGCAAAACCACCTCTCTGGAATTATGAGAAAATTTTTCTTTGTAGAATGAAGGTTGTGGGTCCGTCCCGTAAGAGTTAGCATGTCTGCCTATTGCGTGAGAGGTTCAAGAACCAATTCCATAAGAAACATAAAAATTCCATGGGAAATAGTTGACGTCTTCGCCGAGAGGAAAACACTATCGTGAAAAGCGCTGTCTCGATCAGCCGTTCGGATTCGGTTTTAGCATTGAAATACGTTGACCGTCGAGGCATCCATAGCTTTTTGCGCCTTTAAGGTGCAGAGGTAAACAACAAAATGATTATCACAACAAAGCATTAAATTTAATAACTACGCTGTTTTAAAATTACCCCCACCAGTGGTAAGGAAGACCATACAAACTCACATTTTGCGATAATTGCACTAGTTTTCTTTATTGTGAGAATCTACTTCGTAGCTCCTAATCAAATGCAACCCTGATCGACCTTCTTTTCCGACCTTTTTACCCACATCAAATAGGCGTACAATGTGTCTGCTTGCATTTCGGTAGTGAACGTCGTCGTTAGGACTTGAGATTTCCATAGCTTTTTTAGGCCACCTTTTATTTAAAGGTGCAGGTAAGCACCAAAACAGTTTGTTATAACGAAGCATAATATTTGGTAATAACGTTGTTTTAAAATTGCCCCCACCAGCGGTAAGGAATCTACGAAAATGGGACATCTAAAATTTGATTAGTTCAGTCCAATTGATTGCAGCTGCGTTGTTGATTCTGATGCTATTTTCTACAAGCAACAACTGGTAAACCCACACCCAAAACCAAAAAAGTTATTTTTGAGACGATTTCTCGACTCATACTTTGTTAATCTCTTATTGTTTGTTTGTTGCGCTCGTTCTTTTGCGTATATCTCCAAATTTTTGTCTTGAAAAGTGTACAAAAGAACAACATCGCCCTGGCCAAATCCCAACTTGAATCTCCCTTTCTAATTTCCAGAGTACCAAAAAAAAAAGCAGAAACTGAAAAAGGATTGTGCTTATTCTTCGATTAAATTTCTAGTTATCTTTCCTTAAGCTTGTTTCGAATTTTGCAAATCCACAACAACACATACTTACACCAATTTCACCCATTGCTATTTCCAAGCAATTAAAACTTAATCGAGGAAGCGATTAGCAAGGATTCCTTTGCCAAGTCCTTTAGTTTATCTAAATTAATTTAAAATTAACCCAAACTAATTGAAATTTCTCCAAGGATTCTATATCTTTGCCAAGAAACAATCTGAAGCCACATCTCTAATCTTCATTCTGAAAACCCGACTAAGAAATAAAAAAAAGAATCCTCCATATTCCGGCCATCGTTGTCGTCGTCGTCCTGCCGCTGCCTATACCAACACTCCATTTCACATCGCACAATTTCCAATTGCAGAGAAGTTTTCCCCAACTAGGATCAATAATTCAGGTGACTTTTCTATATCGTTTGCCACCCACATTCTATATGTCTACTTTGGATGCTTTGTGCTACTACTGTCTTATTCTGTTCAGCTAAATGCCTGAGAAAACTTAAAACCGATTTGGAATGGTGAATTATTGAAAAGGAGATGACTTTTGCTTCCTGGTTTTTTGGCCACATGGTAGAATAGAAACACTGTCGTGTGTACAAAAGGTGTTTCTACAGAAGTTTTCGTCTTCTCTGCAAAGAGACCAAGGAAAAAATGGGCAAAAACAAATGGGCTACAAACTTTCTAGTTTCGGACGAGGAAATGTGGGCCATTATAAAACAACAGCTAGGGATGATGCATATCGATGGTTTTCAGGGTAGGAGTGCAGTTTTGAAGTTTGAGGAAATAGTTTTAACCTATAAGAGTGGCATGGGTTCCGTTTTCTTTTCAAAAGGATTTGCAAAAGTATTGTTGTAAGTCTGTTCCCATTTGCATGAGGTTCATTTCTACTACAAAGACCCTCTTAAAATATTGTCTCCCACTGCACTGGATTGATTTCAAAAGTGTTTTTTCTCGCGTAATTGAAGTCATCTTTTCCGTGAGCTCCCATCTATTGAAGTCTTACTTCTCGACGTTTTGTTCGTGTCTCTGGTCCTGACCAAAAAAATTTGCATTTTGGAATGTCCTGCGCTAATTTCCTTGAGTGTGTGCCATTTCGAGAGTCTATTTCGATGAAAGTAGGATTTCCGACCTTTTTCATAATAAAATACTGCATAGCTAAGTATCGCCCATTACGTGACTCCAAATCAAATGCTACCCTGATCGACGGTGCTACCCGACCTCTTTACTCACATCAAATAGGCGTACAATTTGTCTGCTTGCATTTTGGGAGTGACTGTCGTCGCATCGGTGAGAGGGCATAAGGACAAGATAGCCTTAGATGAGAAGTGATCCTGCACTCGGCTGTGTGTTTGCGGTTCAATTATTTATTCTAGGGCACTTAGAGACGGTATCCTCCATCGTCTTGCTTGAACACTTGCTTCCCTGGGGTAGTGATTTATGATTTCGGTGTTCGTGAGGTGAGCTTGTGGGCGAGTGTGAATGAAATGCCCAGCGGGATTGTCCCAATTCGAATCTCATCTGTGTACGTCCTTTCATCCATAAGCTTCTTTCGATTTTTTTTTTATATTCTTTTCTTTTTTTTTTGTATGTCATGTTGAACAGTTGGACTGTTGTCCGTCTCTATGCCCCCGCTGTGTTCGTCTCTTCTTCGACTTCATGAAGCATCATGGGAATTTTGCAATTGGCAAGCAGCATCGTCAGGTCATCCTTATCATCCTAGATGTTTCTTGGCTTTCAAATAGTGCAACAACACTGCTGCCAATGCATTATGGTGGGAAAAATATGGCAATGACTGATGTTCAACTGCACAAGGCAAGCAGGCAGGCAGTAAGGGACCTGGGCGATGGTTAGCGAATGACTATTTTTCTTCCAACCAACAAGGATGACAGTTGTTATTTTCCATGTTTTATATCAGATACTTAGTCTTTGTGTATAGTACTGTCTCTCTCGAGAAATGTTGAGAAGAACACGAAGAACAGAAAAGGGGACATCAATGGTGTTTTGGTGACTTTTGATTTGGTTTTACGAGGTCGGCTGTCAATGGATGAAGTATGCTTTTGAATTATCTACGGGGAAATTGGAAATATGATGTGTAAATCAAACAGATTTCTCCAAAGGATAAGATTGTTATTGGCTCTTTTTTTATCGTAATGAACTGGTTCAAGGAAAACAATCCTGTCACTGATGGGCTAGTTATTGAAGTTGGTGGCCAAATAAAGATTTCTGTGTTCGGTTTTTCTAAGGGAATGTGTTTATTTCTTAAAGAATTTCTTAAGTCAAGTATTTTTGGTGGATCCTTTTTTCTTTTTTCCAATTTGAAATTTAATCTTGAACAGAATTAGAGGAGTGTATAGCAAATTGTGTTCCCGCGAAGGTGTGATACTGGCTTTCTTTCAAAATTTCGAGCGGGAAACAGATGTCAGTGTCAAAATAGTCTGTGATTTCAAAAGCAACCACTAGATGGCTCACCCTGTTTATGGTATAGTTGAAAATTTTTGTTCAAAAAATATTAATAGAGGTTGATGACTGGTTTCGAAACGTTCTACCGATTTTCATTTAAAAACCCTTTCCTGCGATGCAATGTTAAAAAAACTATTGATTTGGCGGAATATTTAAATTCATTCCTTAAATTAATACTAAAAATGAATGTCACCCTTCTGCGACTCCTTGTTCCTCACTTTCCGCTTTTTACAAAGGCAAATAAGATGCCAATTGCCATTGAATTATTCCTGTCCCTCATGTCAAAGCAAAAATCAAAGAGTCACATTTTATCGCAGTCACATTTTTTGAATGTACAATTTACATGTACAGTCTCGTACCTTTACATAGACCTGCTCTCTCAGAAAAAGAAGATTTTTTTCTTTCATTTCGAAACTGTTTTGACGACACGCGAACAGAATCATTATTCATCTTCCGCAAAGGACTAGCTAGAGAAATATTTCAATGAACGTAGGCATAGAAAGTGGACTTATCGTGAAACGTGACGATTAACAGACTTTTTCTGTCAGATACCAGATACTATGTGACTCTGCGGCATAAAAACGAACGAAAAAGAAAAAGGAAGCGATAAGGAGACTGCAGAGAGAAAAAAAAAAAACAAAAATTTCAAATCTACCATTAGCGCTGATGGAAGAGAGGAACCTTTTTTCGTCTCTAAGAAGCCTGCTAACAGTTCACATTAATTCATAATAGGATGTCCTTATTCACAGATGGCAGCTAAGCGAAGCATTTAACGTTTTGGTATGAGGAGGGCTGCTCCGGCAATTTCGTTCTTTTATTTATGGTGTACGCGGAAGCAAAGGAATTGGGAACATGCTCTGTAATTTATGTCACCTCACATCCAAAACGTATTGATCTGGGGAAATGTGAAAACAAAACATCTCCAGAGAAGAAATGTGAGGAGTTGAAGAAATATACACACCCACAAGAAAAAAAAGGATTAACATTTTTGGCAATTCAAAAATGCAAACCTATCTCACTGTGTCAGTGTCAGTGAGAAGGAAGCACATGCACGACCTGAGAGCCAGACGACAAACAAAATGAAAAAAAGGTAATATCGCCGTTAAATTTACAACCTTCATTATTCCACTCGACTGGCATGGAGGGGTTTTCAGTTTCCAAATCATTTAATGCAATCAAATCAAAATCAATATTACAAAAAATTAAACTTAATAGCCAACCATTGCAAGGCACTGCTATGGCGATCACTGATTTCGGTGTCTTGGATTGTCTTTTATTGTCGCCCCCTGTAATTGATCTTAAACGATGCTCCATTAAAAGTAATTACTTTCAATGGAAATGACTATTGAAGGTTGGATGAAATGTTAGTGAGGCAATGGGTAAGGAATGTTGCATTGAGTTTGTGTCTAAGATACTATTGACAGGGACGAGTTCTGGTTCTGGTACCATTCTTTTAAATTTAAAGTACCAGACTTGGAATTTTATTGTTATTATTTGTCATTGGGCACATAAAATGTTAGAAATTTACTTGACAAGTAGTGGGAGGATGGGTTGTAGGTGCAGGCCTTTTCGAGACTCAATCAATTTAACTGGGCTATTATGGACGAGATAAGATAACTACGTCAAAGTTTATTGAAAATAATTAGACATCGTAGTTGTTAAATGAAGGCGAGTAATAAAATAGAAAGGTCGATGATCTTTTGTGTTCAAAGTGTTAATAAACTCTGCATGGGTTTACTGAGAAGAAGAAACCTCATGATGATAAGTACCCTGAAATAACTCATGAAATATACATCCTGTAAGCCTTTTTTATAGTCCAGGCTAAGAACCAATTCTTTGGTCTCATCGGGTGGTCTTGTTTTGATTGCATATCGTTTTCGAATTGGGGAAGAGGCTTACTTCGTTAGTTAGACATGACTTTTTAGTAATTCTGCAATGAAAGCGCAACTACAAAATTCTACTGTAAAATTTGGGGAGGAGAAGAACTGAATAATCTGCCCAATTGTATAGCGAAAAAAATATGGACGTGTCTATATGAACTCCATACGAGCTTGCACAATCATTTCAGAGGTGAAAAATGGTGGTGTAGCTCTTGTTCGTTAGTTAAACACGACCTTTTCAAGACAAGACAAGATTTTTCGGAGAAAAATAAAATCGTGTGGCTCGTGTTGGTTCGTGTAGGTTCTTGTAAAACGATACAACTTGTGGTGAAAGAGGTAACTGCGTTTCCTGTTGATTGCATATCTTTTTGGAATTAAAGGTCCTCACCTCGCTAGTTCGACATGACTTTTTAGTAATTCTTCAAGGAAAACGCAAAGCCATAATTCTATGAGGAGTGTTTGTATGCACAAACTCAAGTTGGAGCTTACAGGAGTCATTTTGCTGGTGAAAAAAAGGGCGTGTAGGGTTGTTCGTTCTCATAGCACGACTTTTACAAGTTGTTTGAGGAAAAAAATTAATCGTGTGACTCGTGTTGGTTCGTTTAAAGCTAAACCATTCAGTCATTTGTGATTGAAAAGGTAAATACATCTCCTTTTCGTCAACCTAAACCGAGCTTATTGCTGTCGTTTCATGTTCGTCCGTTTAACTCTACCTTCTTAAGTAGTTTGAGGGAAATAACCAATCGTGTGAATCGGGTTGGATCGTTTGAAACGAAACCACTCAGTCATTTGTGATGGAAAGTAAATGTATGTCTTGTATGTATGTTTTGATTAATCTAAAACATGCTTATTGCTGTCGTTGCATGTTCGTCCGCTTAGCACGACCTTCTGAAGTAAATTGAGGGAATTAACCAATCGTGTTAATCGGGTTGGTTAGTTTAAAACGAAACCACTCAGTCATTTGTGATGGAAAATGTAGTTATGTTTCGTATTGGTTAATTCAAAACGAGCTTATTGCTGTCGTTACGAACTTGTCCGGTTGTTTAACGCGACCTTTTTAAGTAATTTGAACAAAAAATATTTGTGTGAATCGTGTTGGTTCGTGTTGTTACGCTTAAATCGAAACCACTCAGTAACTTTTGGTGAAAATAGTAAATTTAGAAATATCAGCGATTTGCTTTTTGAACACATGTACACCACACAACGTTCGCAGTATCAAGACTTTCTGAAAATGCTTTGTCTTAAATCTGCCCAATGTAAGAAACTACAACGGTCTAGTAAAGACCATGTTTAAGTTTCATTCAGTTTAATTCAAGTGACATCCATTTTCTTTAATTGCCAATGGGATTTCATGTGTTCAACTTAGCGCTTAGCCTATCGTTTATGAGGCAAATACAGCGAAAATGTTGCTTTCTTCTATATTTTCATATTGTAATAGGACCCAACTGGGAGTTGATGAAACTTTAGTTTAGTCCTTACTAATTTTAATAAGTACACAGGACCTTGGACCAATACTTGTAGTATGATTCAAGCTATCGCACTCTCTCAAAGTGGTAAGACCCAAACTCTTCCCCAGGAGATTTAGTTCTTAAAAGTCCAATAACACTGACCTGGCTTCGTTGCAAAAGAGAAGTGTTAACCTTGGCCTGCGGCAAAATCCAGCTACTTGCAAGGAGCTATAACTTTTCAGTCTCGAAGTTAAATTTTCAACCGATGGACCCCAAGTAAGGACCACTATTCTGTTATCGCCTAGTGATAAAAATGCCCCCTACGCCGCAAAGAAGAAGGAGTTGAATTTTCAAAAGACCGTACTGGTAGATCCCTCTAAGGCTTTGTTACAACTTCTGATACCAGACTGAGCTTTTCGACTTTGGGTAAATATACAGGAATTTCAGCCAGCACCTACACTAAAATAATTTCTGCTGACAACCACTTCCGCGTGACATCACAATTGTTAGCCATACATATATACAATGTCGATGAGACTAAGTGAATCACTTAAAGGAGTAATCGGCTCAGACTGCAAAACTGCCCAGCATTCCACTCTGCTGCTTCAAAATATTTAATTATTCCTATTCTTTACAATCTGAGAACATGTGTAGCAAAAACCCATTGCCATTGAGAAAACCAAACAATTTTATCAAAAGTACTGCACTTTCGCCAATCCACGTTTTTTCAATACAACAATCATTCACATCTGTACAGAGTTCTTATGCCAGCCTCTGCATAACAAGCCTCTCTGCCTCTGAGTTCGTAAACGGAGTGATTTAAATAAATCTACTTTTTGAATAACTTACAAATTCAGTCGATTTATTTCTCCATCTTTTTGGAAGAACGTGACAGAAAATAATAAATTTTCTCTTCGGGGAATCGGGTAGAAACGAAAAATACACATTAAGTGGCAGCAAATAAATTAACAAATTGATAAATTCTCTACCATGTTGTGTTTTTATGCATTGCCCAGTCATGAACGACTTTCTTTCAACCAGCGAAATGCATTTTCTTCGCTCCTTACTAAGAAAATAAAGCCCCCATACAGGAGTGTGAGCAAATAATGAGAACAATAGTTCCCAAAGGACACGTAATTAAAGTTAATTGCTAAAAGCACCAGAGTCATCGCCTTCATGCATTGCAAACGTATATTATATACTACTACTCATGCATCTAGAACGAGCATCGCAACCAAAGTGCCAATGGAATTTTTATTACCCTGTTCTTTGTCATCATCACCGTCACCATCATCGTAGCCTTCATCATCATCATCATCGACGAACACAGCCAGCCAGGCTTCAGCAACAATGGTAGCAACCACTCTGCCACTATACCGATTCTGATTCGCGCTTTTCGCCATAGTAATGAGTCCCGCGAGCCATACGACCGACCGTCGAATAATAAAATACACAATCACATACACTTTTATAAAAGTATCCAATGACTGTTCAGCCGAATGTCTGGCCATTTAAATAAATTTTGAATATATTAAGCACACAAAAGGAACTCACAAGAAAAAATGCAATAAAAACGGCGTACAGCATCAAGTCCCATTTTTTTTTTCTTTTTTTTTTGTGTTGAGCTTAAATTTTATTGTCGGGCGATCAATATGAAGATGTATGGTGGGTCGGTAGGCACTGGTCCTGCAGGACTACATCAATAAAGCATAAATCTCTTGGAAGGAAAATTTGTATTTGTAGCAAGCATATTGGGGACTGCAGAATATCCTGGCATTCAAAGGAGGGGCCTATATTGATGGGGTCTAGGAAAGGACAGCGCACCTTAATGGCGCAGAGACTTTGTGCCAACATGGTCCTTAATTTGTTGGACTGTACCAGAAACATATATTTACAATCGGCTGTGAGAAAATCACATCAATTTACATCTATTTTACATTGAAAATAAAAGAATCCCTACGAACAATGAGGAGTGTGAGTATGAGTGTGTGATGTGGATGTGTGTCTGATGGGATGTTGGTTGGTCCTCGTCCTCGGAATCCATTATGCAGATCAACAGAAGTGAATGTCGAACTGAAAATTATGCATTTCCATATGAAATGGCTATAAAATCTTACAATTACTGAGCCATAAAAATAACTCATCCACCGCCACTCGCGTATATGAGATCCAGAACGTCAGAGATATACAATTTTACATCTTTATATGCGAGATGGAGGATGTGCAACTGCTTTTGAATTATCAGACTTTTTTTTATTATTTTAGCCGAAAGAGTGCTTATTTTTTAAGGATATGTCTAGTTTAAGAGGCTTGTTTCAGTCGTAAAGAGTTTATTAACAGTCGATGGGGCTTTGTTTTCAAGTTGCTCAACTCCTAACTCAAACATCAATTCGGTTTTGCTTGCTTTTGGAGGATAGAAAGATCTGTGGAGGGAGAAATGTAGTCGTAATTTCATACTTCAATGAATTTTGATGTGTTTTTTCGACAATGAAACTCTGAAACAAGCAGAAAAATAAGGAAACTCTTTCGTAGTGAGTGCCTGCTCCTGTTTATTGTTCGTTGCTTATCAGGTGACACCTTGGGTTTGAGAAAGTTGTTTGTTGATGTCCTACAATTTGCAGCTCAAGAGTTTCCTTATTAAGTTATATACTTAAATTACTCGACAAATTTGGAAAACACATGTTGCTTTGCTAGTGCTGTTTGGTTTTTGGTAGCTAAACAAAAATATACAAAAACGGGGATCTTTTATGATTTTCTGTCAGTTAGGGTTTGTCCATGAAATTTTTAAAAGTCACCCACAGAAGTGATCTTATTGAAGTTTCGGCCGAAATGAAACATCCACAGAGCCTAAAGTCTGTGCAAAAAGTTCGTGATAGTAAACAACACTCATTGTCCCCGTCTTTGTACGGTGCATGCGGTTAGACGAGAATGTGACCGCTTTTGCCGATAGTGTTAGAGTCAATCCACGAACAGAAACTCGCCATCGATCTCAACAACTCAGCTTGAATATTTTTTGCTTGGATTATTCGCTTACACGGTCCAGTTGAGAATTGACTCAGCAATTTGAAGTCACTCCGCTTTGTTATTGCTTAGAAGTTTTGACTTTAGAGCAGCTTTAATTAGGAGACTATTATGGGTGAAAAATCATATTTTCTCACGTGGCACATTTGTTACCCCAGCGATTACATTGTAGTTGCATTTGTCTACCAGCCCTTCTAATCTTAGCTTTAATCAGTCAACGGTTCTTAAAGGGCTTCTCAAACTGAAAGACGATTATAATCCTTGTCTAGATGCTCAAAAAAATTTGCATCAGCTTAGCCCTTCCCATTACAAATTTTTTGAAACTATCCCTTTAAAGTGGAGTTTTTCCGGGCTTATGGAAAGTATCCGTTATTGCACCTATCCTTAAGAAAGATCCCAAAAACCAAATTTTTAACTATAGACCGAGACCCATTGCTAAACTATCATATTAATGTCCTTGGAGCAGCTTGGATTTTGTAAGGGAAAGTCTACCACGACTAATTTGCTTGTTTTTGTTTCCTTTTCGCTCTCAGCGATGGAAAAAAGAAACGAAGTAGATGTCATTACCACAGATTTCAGTAAGGCTTTGGACAAAATCTCTCACACTTTAATCCTCTTTAAACTTTCCTACATCGGATTCAGTCCTATCCTACTCAAATGGATCTCGTCATATCCAGACAACCGTCAGTATCGAGCTCGTTTCCGTTCTACGCTTTTTTTTTTTTTTTTTTTTTGCATCTCAGAGACTTAAGTGGCACTGAACTTAGAGCAAGCTCGTCTGTACACACTTATCTACGCTCTTCATCATTAATGCAAGTGTTAGTGGTTAGTAAATAACGCCAACACAAGCACAAAGAGAACGTATACGAGGAAAAATAAAAAAACATTACAAAAATATTACAAAGTAAAACTTAAATTAAATTAACATTAAGAGAACAAACTAAACTAGTGAAACAAGGTTATAAATAAAAAATGAAATTAAACTACAGTAATAAAAAATCTACTAAACATGAATCATGCAGATGGTACACTGGTTCTTAATATTAATTTTAAACTACTTTTACTAATGTTGAAATCGACAATAAAAGGATTAGAGTTGAATAACCTACTCATGCGTGCTAATGGCTCATGCATTCCATAGTTAGTTCGGTGGTGGGAGCGATGTATAAACTCTAAATTACGTAGTTGGTGAGTCCCTCCGCGATAGTTGAATCCTACGTGGGAGAGCAAGTCGGGAGCATCAATTATACCGGTTATTAATTGATGAAAAAACACTAAATCATTGTTGATTCTTCTCTGTGAGAGGGTTTGAAGATTTAATAAGCGAATACGATTTTCATAGGGAGGGAGATTGAAAGGATCTTCCCAAGGAAGACCTTTGAGAGCGAAACGTATGAATCTGTGCTGTATTGCTTCGATTCGAGATTTATGAATATCATAAAATGGTGACCACACCTGAGAAGCATACTCTAGATGGGGACGAACATAACAGTTGTATAAAGAGAGGGTAACATAAGGGTCATTAAATTCCTTAGCCCATCGCTTAATAAAGCCAAGCATTGAATTTGCTTTGTTAATAATGAGGTTGATGTGTTCATTAAATTCGAGGTTGGTACTAAAAAGAACACCGAGGTCCCGGAATCTAGAAACTTGAGATAGGGATTGATGCGATATTGAATATTCTCCAATGCTAGGAGATCTTTTACGGGAAAAGGTCATACTTTGGCACTTGGAAGTATTTAAAATTAGTCCGTTCATTGAACACCATACAACAAAACTATCAATATCTTTTTGTAAGAAGTCGCGATCTGAAGCATTTTCGATGATTTTAAAAATTTTCATATCATCAGCAAAGATTAAAATGTCGCTATAGGAGATGCAAGAAATTACATCATTTATTGCAATAATGAAAAGCAAGGGGCCGAGATGACTACCTTGTGGCACGCCAGACATAGCATTGAAAGGTTTTGACAAAACGTTACGAAATTTGACTTCATAAGACCTATTTTTTAAGTAGGAACTTATCCAAGCAATAAATACTGGGGGAAATCCAAAGGCTTTTAGTTTATAAAGTATGACGTTATGAGACAGTTGGTCAAACGCCTTAGAGAAGTCAGTGTAAATGCAATCAAGCTCGTTCCCACATTCAAGAGCATTGGAACACTTATGATGAAAGGATAGGAGGTTGGTAGCCGTCGATCTTCTTTGCATAAATCCGTGCTGCTGGTGGCAGACAACACTCCTTGAAAAAAAGGATACGCTTTCGCAGACTACTTGTTCAAATACCTTAGGTATACATGAGAGCTTTGAAATAGGTCTGTAGTTTTTTATATCGGATTTTTCACCCTTTTTGAAAACAGGTATGATAAAAGATTTTTTCCAAAGAGTGGGGAATATTCCAGATTTTAATGAAAGCTTGAAAAGATGTTCAAGTGGAGAGGATAATCGTGCGGAACACTTCTTTAAAACAATTGGCGGAATACTGTCCGGACCAGAAGAAACATCATCTTTGAGAGAAGAGAGGTAGTAAGTAATTCTGTCTCTTTGAATAGGGATATTATTAAAATTCACTTGCGAGCAGTGAGTTAAATATTCAAAGTATTTTTCATCAATTTCTAGATTTGTATTACAAAAAGAGCAATTAAATTGGTCTGCAAAGGCATTGCAAATGTCGGGAGTATTTTTTAAAGATATGGTATTATAAATAAAGTTGGCTGGATAGCCATCTGATTTTTTTTTAGAATTTACAAAGGACCAAAAGCTTTTTGGATCGTTTTTCAGAGAACAGCCCATTTGGGTGACGTAGCTAGAGTACAGATTCTGAGAAAGCGTTTTGAAGTCTTCAAAAAAACTTATAAATATTTGGTGGTCAGTTGGAGAAAGAGTAATTAAATAGGTCTTCCAAGCCTTGTTTCTTTTATTCCTCAGAGTCTTTAGTTCCTTGGTAAACCACGGTTGGCAAAAACTATCATTTCTGAGCGTCTTTTTGGGAATGGTTTTTTCCATGCAATTTTCTAAAACGGAGTAAAAGCAAGCGACTGCTTCGTCAATATTTGTAAGGGTTGATATATTTTCAATACCAGCCCTGCTTAATTCATTCGAGAGCAAATCGAAATTCGCTTTTCGAAAGTCAAAAGTATATAAACAGTCATTTGAATTATTAATAACGTGAGATGCGTTGCTTAGTTCAACAAAAATATCTAAGGGGGGATGAAGATCATCAATTCTAGTAATGCCTGAATTAGATTGAAGAACAACCGTGTTAATAGCTTCGGAAGAGAAAACAAGGTCTAACATACGATTTTGGAAATTTCTAATACAGCTTACTTGCTGTAAGTCAGTAGATATAACATTATCTAAACAAGAAAGCTCACGCTGCGGTGAAGTTAGAGAGGGTTTTTGGAATGATCCATCGTCAGAGGGTAACCATTGGACATATGGTAAATTAAAGTCACCTAGTAACAGAATTTGGCTTTCTAGGTCCGACAATTCAAAAATATGATCCAAAATTAGCGACAGTTCAGCATAAGCAGAGGCTGAACTTTTTGGAACAATGTAAACGTTAACGATAAAAATATTTTTAGACAGTGTACAGACTTTCACACAAACAACATCAATAGACAGTTCAAACGGAAAGAGTATACGAGACGACATATATGTGTTCCTGACCGAAATCAAAACACCACCACCGACCTCATCTGGCCTGTCTATGTGCCGATCTTTACGGTAGACCGAGAACTCAGGGCTCAAGATTTCGGAATTCAAGAAACTTGGACTTAGCCAAGTTTCAGTCAAAACAAACACGTCATGTTTGAAAACGTGGGAGTTAACATATAAATCAGCAGTTTTACTGCGAAGACCTCTTACGTTTTGATAAAAGAGGGAAAATCTAGTTAGTTTTTTGGAGCAGTATTCGTAACTAATTTGTTTTTAACTCTCCTGTTGATGGAAAATTCTTTAACAAGAGCACCACCAGGCCAAGAGTTACTGTCACAAATAGAGTCGAAAGACGAGGGCGGGACAAGCAATTTAAACGAAGAAACAAAGCTATCAGTTTTGCTTATCTTACTGCATTTAATAAAATTTTCATCAGGAATCAATTTCTTAGAAACGAGATAATGCAAAACATCGTTTGCATTAAGATCTGGCCTAAGTCGAGACACAAAAATTAATTTCGGTTTTGGAACCGTCTCTATTGGTGTGAAAGATGTACCAGACTGTGGTTCAGAATTGAGATTAGTTGATAACGATCTATTTTCGAGATCCACTACTTCAACCACTGGTTCCATCGGGACAGAAGGACTATTAACTTTGACGGAGTTGCTTCTCAATGTCTTTCGCTTTGAAGGAGAGCTTAAGTTTTTGCTAGCTACTGTTCCTTCACGGTTTCTTTTAGTGCCCGTATTTGGAAGCGTGACAGAGCTTTTAGTTCCCGAAGACGAAGACTGAGCATTAATCTCCTTCAAGTCAAGAGTTTTTTTCGAAATTGGAATTTCTAAGTCCTCTGTAGATGTAGACATGTGAACAGAGCTACAGGGAGAGGAAAATGATTCTAAGTTCAAAACCGATTTATTGAAAATTTTGTAGAGCTGGTCAAAACCTTTTGACAGCTTTTCAATATCTAGCTTGAACGTAGACATTTTGATAGCTAAGTGGGAGAGAGATATTTTTTTACAATCATCACAATACCAACATGCATTTTTAAAAGCTTTCAATTTATCTAAAAGCGCATTGTTCGCCCCAATACATTTAGCATGAAATGCATTACCACATACACCATAGCATACAAAAACAGGTGAGTTGGAGCTATCCAGACATTTGACTGCTGCACAATCCATAATTAGCTAATAAAAAAGTAATTGATAGTAGAATAAAAAAACTTGAAAAATATTAAAAAAAAAAAAAAAAAAAAATTTTCTAGGAACGACTGGGAGTTGAACCTAGAATGGTTTACTTAGTGAGTATTCAAAAAGAATTAACGCTTTTACCAACTGCACCAAGCAGACGATAATAAAGAGCTCTCAGAGTTATACAAATGAAATAAAGTTAATGAAGGAAATTATAGTTTGAGGAGAAAGGATAGATTAGGAATTCAAAGAAGTTAAAGGGAGAGACAAATATTAAAATGAAAACAACTCAAATTTCACTCAATTATTGGGAACGGGTAAAAAAAAACTTTTTCTTACCAATCACTACACAATGAAGCTAAGCAAAAAAACTTGTAAATACACAGAATTTAGATTAGTTTACAAAGAAAATTAACACTTTAAACAAAGATACGAACTCTAAACACTTATTTAACTTGCAGTTTATAATTAAAATTATTAGACTACACAAGATAAATGAAAATAAATAAGACGCGATTAGAACACAAACTAAACACACAAGAACCAGTGTTACCACTTTTGAGTAGGTACTTTATTTTGGCAACGTCCGGTGTACCCCAGAGTAGCCATCTTGGCCCCTCTTTTTCATCCCTGGCATTAATGATCTAGACAAGATCTTACAATATTTTTCTATTTCACTTTACGTGGATGACGCAGAAATTTTCAACGTCATTTTCTCTGATCGGGATACTCTCCAGTTTCAAAATGACATCGATTTATTCGTCACTTGGCGTTGTAAATATTCCCTTGAATTAAACATTGTCAAATGCGAGACAATAACTTTTTCTCGAAAAAGTAAAACCTCCCCCCAGATCTTAGCATTTTCAGAACCGTCCCATTAACCGTATGCAGCTTATCAGAGATTTAGGTGTTCTCTGTGAAGGCGAACTAAATTTTTGCTCTCATATTGACTAAGTAATATTAAGGGCTAATTTCCCCCTTGGTCTTATCAAGAGATGGTCTTAAGAGTTCCACAAACCCCTTGTTACCAAATCACTCTATTGCGCCCATGTTCGTCTTCTCCTTGAGTATGCATAGCAAGTGTGGGCTCCATATCGAGCGGTTCACATCTCAAGGATCAAAAGTGTCCATCGTCGTTTTCCGCTCTTTTCCCTTCGGGATCTCTGCGTCGTTAGAAACTTTCTCACCCTACCTCCTTACCGCGAACGTCTCTCAAAATTTAATCTGCACTCCCTAGAAATTTGAATTAAGGTCTTTGACTTCATCTTCATTGACGGACGGACGGCGGAAATTCTGGCGATTAAGGAGGTACAGTCTTGGCTCAAAGAAGACGTCATATCCTCCACTTCTTCTTCTTCTTTTTCATTTCCGGCGTTGCGAGTAGTGATCTTGAAGCGATCACAACTCTCCCACTTTTCTGCTTCACACTAGTGATCCGCCTGTGGGATACGCCGCGTTGACCTCAGAAAGCGTCGGCAAGCCTCCTGGTTTTGGATTGTTCCATGTCTGAGGCCAACCAAATGCTACTGTTTTTGCATTTGCTTGTACCAGGACTGTTTTGGCCTGCCTTTTCTTTTTCGTCGCGAATTTGTTGAAACGTTGTACGATATTGCCTTTTGGACGGGGTTCTGCGGATCTCTCCTTAGAACATGACAATACCAACTGAGCCGGTCGTGCTGAATTTTGTCCAAGATGGTACTTTTGACATGAAGGCTTCCACGGATCTTAGTACTTCTAATTCGATCAAGCTTTGTTACTCCTGCTGTCATCCGAATTGGCTGCCGTCAATTTGCTCTCATACTCTTTGTACATTGTCCAACATTGTGAACCGTATGTCAGAGCTGGACGGACAACTGCTGTGTAGAGTCTTCCCTTCAGCTTAGGGGGCATTTTCCGATCACAGATACGTCATATCCTCCACATATATTTGAATCTTCTCGGACAGCCAAGCTGCCCTTAAATCTCTTGCCTCTGTCTCTACAAAATCCATCACGGTCCAAAACTGTAAAATGTCTCTGAGGGAGATGTCAAATCAGTTCAACATTCACCTTTCATGAGTGCCGGGACACAGGGACATACCAGGCAACTGTATGGCGGACGAACTAGTCGAAAAGGGCACGACCACTTCCCTACGCTCAGAATGGAACAATATAGGTATACCTATCGCTGCATGTAAACTCCTACTTAGACAAGACGCTTCAAGTTTGTTATACTTGAATGCACTAGATGGACTGAGAGTAACAACTGCCTTGCAACTAAAAAAGTTTGGCCGTATGTAAACTCAAAACGCTCGAAGAGTTTGTTAGCCTTGAACCGACTATATCTAGGTTCTACCATAGGTGTTCTTACGGGACCAAGTCTTTTGGCGTGTGTTCCAATGATTTCTGCAGAAGCTGCATGGATAAAGAAGAAGAAGAAACCGTTCAACACCTTCTTTGCTCATACCCTGCACAACTTCATAGGAGGAAAACTCATCTTGGTGAATTCTTCTTCGACGCTACTAGCACTTAGCTTACATAGACCCTAAAAATCTTTCAAAATACATTAAAAGTTCCGCGTGGTTCGACTAGCAGGTTCAACTCGTTAACTCTGAGATTACTAGGTGATTAACTTGCTGATCTCTGTGGTATCACAATGGACCCTTGCGGTCTAAGTGTGTCAGGCAATGTATGTAGATTTTACTCATTGGCTGACAGCTACTTCCACCTAACCTAACCTAACCTAACCTAATGGTAATTCTGACTGTTCTCCCCTTTTAGACCTTATCTTATCAACAGTAATCCACGAAGCGTAAGATCATCCCGCCTTTTTTTCCTACCTGCTCGTACATCCTATGTTCTCAACAAACTCTTCACCCGCATATTGAGTAAGATTAATTCTGTTCATTTTCTTTTCGACCTCAATCTTTCAAGATCCCTGTAAAAAAGTCCTCTTTTTAAAAAGTCTCTCACCCTTACAGTTTAATTTAAATTAGTTTTAATTAGTTTGAGTTTAGTATTGTTTAAGTACTTATAAGTTTGTCGTAAGCATATAAATGGGGCGTAGCCCCCCAAAGTTAAGGAAGCAAATTCATTCATAGATACAGCCAGTTTATTCCGGTATGTGAATTGATGACATTATTGAACCATTTTTCTCTGAAAATGAGGCTAGGTCAACAGTATGTATGTATGTTAACCGACTTTTTTTTCAACCATGTACTGTGCCATACCATCCCATAATAGTTTTTTTGCGCACCAGATCACTTTATCAGCGATCGTGTTATCAGCGATGTCAATTGGCCTAATTGGAACAGCGATTTGAGTCCTCTGAACTTGTTTTTGCTTTTAAATAGTGATGTAACGATAGATAGATACACAGGTAGATCTGTAGATAGATGGATAAGTGAATAAAAAATAACAGAGAGAGAGAGAGCGAGAGAAACAGACAGACGGACATAGGGACAGAGAGAGACAGACAGAGATAGACTGACACACAGACAGAAATATAGAGAGATAAAAGCACTACAGCTGTCTGATGTCATGTAACAAAGCAGTCAGCAAAGAAATTGACCTTTTACTGAAGACACTCAGCACTGAAAGCGTAAGCAGGCTCACACTCGTGTTAAGAACAGTCTATGGAGTGCTACTTTTAGTTTTCACAGAACACCCTTTTTATATCAACTTAACTGCTAAAATTGTCTTAATGAAGGAAAAACTAAGAGGCATGTTTTAGGTGCTGGCTCTTACCTTAATTACCAGACCCTATTCCACTCCTTCCTCATCACAAAATATTATACATATAATCGTCCTGAGAATGTCAACGCTGAAAAAGCACTGTCGTTTCTGCTGTTTATCGATCTTTCCCTCACTTTCTCTGTTCCACATAATTGAAATCCGTTTTCTACACCTGGAGCTCTCAATATTTGAACACTAAAAAATTTAGAACAAAACATTCAAATAGCCCCGAGATTTGAATTATTTTCAATTCCACCCATTTCCCCCAAAAAAAAAGAGTAAAATAGAAATAAATAGTTCAACTCATCCCGTCACGTCGCTCTATCCAATTTCCCTCTTCCTCTCTGAAATAACTCTTGACAGTATTTTCGGATATATGTCCTTCAGTTCCTGTTAGAATATCAAAGACACAACTGCCCCATTCTGTAGATGCAAACTATTCAACTGGCCTTCGCATTTCATCCCATTCCCACTGAATAAGTAAAAGGGGGATACTCTTCGACCAGGTGTTAAACGGAAAATGGTGATGACAGATGATTTCCGTTTCTGGTGCTCCAACTCAACACGTTCATTTCCTCACCATCACACCCTCGACCGAGGAGGAAAATGTTTCATCTCAGGAATTACACCTTGCTTTTGGTAAAACAAAAGGATTTAATTCGCTTTGCCATTAGCACGCTTCAAATGAGCTGGGAGTGAGATTTCTATTTAAATCGTAATTTCATACAGAACAACACAATGTCAGTTGTGAATATAGGTACACAGACATATAACATGTATGCAGGGGTTGAGTGGCGCAGTTTGCTAGAGTAGGAGAGCAAACTTTCTATTTGGACCCAAAAATAGTGTACGAGAATTAGAAAACTCATAAATTTCCACACCTGTACACCGGTAAACTTCATCTTTTGACGTAGGGTGTTGGAGCTTGGGGGCGATTACAAGGTCTTCTCACTCCATCGATGTTGCAGAGTAAAAAGTTTTTACTTACCTCTTGAGTGGCATCCATAGAAAAGTTGCGAAATCAAACAGCATCAACACCCCATGCACAAATGCACACACATAGTCTCTCGTATACACACATAGTTCACACCTTGGAGCTGCATTCGATCGAAAAACTATTCCCTCATCATCTGGTGAAGCGAACAAACCCAAAAACAAAAAAATAACATAATCGTGGAATTGCTGTTTGCGAACCAAAGGGTACTCATGACTCTCAAGACCATTTGGACACGAAAAAATGGTTGAGAAACTTTTGCGCTGCTAAAGTAGCTATTACTTTTTTTTGTTGATCCTGTTTGTCTCCTCTTCCAACTTCATCCGTTATTGGCAAGCATTTCAATTACATTCAATAGTTGGATGGCTGAGCGATTTATAACCTTTAAACTGAGATGAGTGGAGGTAGTGCGAGTGTGAGTGAATTTCTGAACAAACAGGTGTGTAAAGTGTCGAAACTTTTTCGTTCAATTCGAGGATATCAGCAGTAACGTCAAAAGGACCCTAAGCTGCAAGAATCCACCGACCTTCACTTATCTCTATTCCAGTAGGGGATTGGAAAATGGTGGCCTGCGAGCGATAAGGGCCATAGTTTTTATTCGTTCAACGCTTCAAACATGGCAAATTTCTTTTTAAAAATATCGTTGAAATAGTTTTGCTTTTCAAAGGAATCAGGCACCTACCAGTTGATGGATTTTTATCAATAGAACTGATAAGATAGACACAGAGCAACGATTGATTTCAATCCGTCCCTGTAATTTTTTTTGCACCTCAAAACACTTCTATGCCATTTATGTGGAGATAGTTTGGATTTTTTTTTGTTTTCATCCCTCGAAGAACAGCCAATTCATCAGTTGAGGGCGTGTTTGCACCCCGGCCGAGCCATTTGCATTGTAACAAACCAGAAAGAGGACTTTTCTTGACGAGCTCACGTGCTCCGAGAGCCCATGGCAAATGATGGTGATTAATGGAACTCTGACACTCAGGCGATTGTAGTTCAGACCTAATGATGGTTATGAATTGCTTGGCCCCTGCAAGTAGAAGGTGAAAAATGTCCAAAATCCGAGCAAAAAAGCAACTTTCTCCGTTTGTGCGAGAGAAGACATTTTCGACACTGATTACCGGTGTCTGTTTTCGGCATGGACATTTCGACATGTCGGATGGTGGACGGAATAATGTCGAGGTGGTTGATTTTGGTTTGTTTTTATGTCTTCCTTATATGAATGGGTGTACAAGAGGGAGGGAGGGATGAGAGCAGTCAAGAAATATATTCGCCCTACTCATTCTTTTCCTTCTTTTTTTTTCCTATTTTTTGTTTTCTATTTTAGATCAACGTGAGGGAATTGTGGCAGATGACACTGCAGTTTTCACAACACGAAGAGGGCTAATGGAATCGTAGCTATGCTCTTCAGAAAATTAGGAATGTGACAGAATAATATATTTGCCGCACTGACGTTTTGTTTGTTCTCTGAGTTAGACAAATGAATGTTATGCAGGTGGGTGTCCGTTGTCGAGAGGTAAAGGACAGCAAAGCAGCAAAAAAAAAGGAAAACTTTCCGGAATGAATTGTTTTTGAGGATAGAAAATTCATGCTTGGTTGGCAGTGAAATGAAAGCTGTAGAGTAATGATACTGGGAAATTTTATTTTTAAAAGCAACAGGCAACACTTTCCTTTTACTTTTCTGTTGCAACATCTTTGTATGAACATTTCTTGAATAAAATAAAATGACTAGAGTTGTCCTATGCGCTAAAAGCTCAAAAGGAATTTCATCTTAGCATTGACTTGTTTTTACATTCAGTGGCAGAATGCATTGCTGAGCTGATTATTGCATCTATGCTGCGACAAAGATGCACCTTTTGACACTACTTTTTATCAAATATGGTGTTTTGGCATCAATGGTGGCTTGAATATTGACTTCCAATAATTCAAGAGCTGCTGATTTGTCAACTAAAAGATTCTCACAAATGAAGGTTAAGGTTTAAGCTGAAGTTTAAGTCAAATTCAAAGTTAAAGGCATACTTTAAATTCAAGTTTAAGATTGAGTTTGAGTTTAAGTTTAAGTTTAAGTTAAAGTTAAAGCTAAAGTTAATGTTGAAGTTGAAGTTGAAGTTAAATTTGAAGTTGAAGTTAAAGTTGAAGTTTAATTTTAAGTTTAAGTTAAAGTTAACGTCAAGGTTAAAGTTAAGGTTGGTAGGCCAGAGTTCTGATCCTACAGAGTTTTCCCTTCCAGGCTATTGCTTAGTGCCTTTATTCTTTTCCTCTTATGTTGATGATGTTGCCTATCAAGTGCTACCACAATACGGTCTATGTTCAAATAAGAACTTCAATTTCATGTGGTTAAATTCACCGTCCGTAAACAAATCATTCATTATTGTTTTATTTATAGAAGTCCCAAATTAGATAGCAGTTCGACTTATAACGAGTTTGATGCGCTATCTAACTCCATCTCAAGAATTGTTTCCCAATATCCTCACACTGAAATTGCGGGCGATTTCAATGTACACAGTTCTGGTTGGCTTCGACATTCTGGCCAGACAACACCCGAAAGAAAATATGTTGAGATCCTCGCTGAGTTTAACCAATTAACTCAAAACTTGTTGATGAGCCCACTCGGGCTCCAGATATTGAAGGCCATGCGGCCAACACTCTTGACCTATTTCTCACTTCTCATCCCGAAAAATACAGGGTTAAAGTATCATCTCCTCTAGGCAAATCGGACCATTGTGTCATATCGGAAGATATTTCGTTTTCCGTCACTGTTAAAAAAGATAAAGCTTCAAAAAGCTGTGTTTCAATATGAGAAAGCCAATTGGGACGGCCTGAATAATTTCTTTCGAAATTTAAATTGGTCATTGTGCTTTCTCGACGGAAACGTTGATGCATCAGCTGATATGATATTTAACGTAATTCTCAACGGCATGAAAAATTTTGTTCCTCACAGGACAAAAAGTATCATCCCGAGGAGAATTCGTGGTTCAAGTCAAGCTGTAGAGGCGATAGAGATAGAGAAAGGAAGCAAAAGCTGTTTTCTTTCAATAAGAACGTTTTCGTTTTGTTAAAAACGTTTAGAACTTGACCATCGGTCCCAACGATCGTTTTCAATGACTCTCCGTTTGTCAGCTCATTCGATAAGGCTAATTTGTTAGCAGCTCAACTTGCTGCTAACTCGACACTTCCTGATAGCATATTGGCTCCACCTGAGCTACAGTCTGCAAATTCTGTGCTGAAACAGATATTTTTTCGAACTCGATCGGTTGCGAGAGTCCTCAAAGATCTCAATATACATAAATCCGCTGGTCCAGATGGTATCCCCGCCGTTATTCTTAAGAGGTGTTTTTCTACTCTGGCAAAACCACTGCGAAAACTTTTCCATCTTTCCTATTCTGCTGGGCTTTTCCCGAGCAGATGGAAAACTGCATTTGTCCAGCCGGTCCCTAAAAAAGGCGAATCTTCCTCCCCTTCCAATTACCTTCTAATGACCGTCAGTATGGCTTTCGTAGCAAACGGTCCGCTGTTGATTTGATGGCATATCTCACCAAAAAGTGGAACCAATCTTTACATTGTTTTGGAGAAAGTAAGATTATTGCACTTGATATTTCTAAGGTATTTGATAGAGTTTGGCATCAGGCTCTCTAATCGAAAATGCATGCTTTTAGTATAGATGAGTCTCTTCTTCGCTGGATTGGAAATTACCTTTCCGACCGTTCAATACAAGTTGTGTTTGATGAATTCATATCTGATACCCATTTTATAAATGCTGGTCTACCCCAGGGCTCCGTTTTGTCTCCGACTCTCTTCCTCATTTTCATAAATGATCTCTTTTCTGAAACTTCTAATCCACTTAACTGTTTTGCTGACGACTCGACCCTCAGCTTCTCATATTCGTTTCCAAATTCACGTCCCTGTTCTTCGGATGTAGAACTGGAACGGCTGCGTATGATAAGCTCATTGAATTCTGACCTTGACAGCATTGTTACATAGGTTCATAAGAACCGAGTAGACTTCATTGCTTCGAAAACTCAATGCTGTCTCTTGTCGTTGAAGCTTAACATTCCCCCATTGGCATTATCCATGAATAGTATGCATCGAAGAAACCAAAAAGCTGTCAGTACTCGCTATGTGTGTAAACGATGATCTTTGTTGGAGTGACCACATATTTGAAGTCGCCAAAAACGCTGCTAAATGCTTAGACTTCTTGAGACGATGCAGAAAGTTCTTCACCCCTTCTGATCTGGCTACTTTTTATAAGGGCTTTATCCGCCCAAAACTGGAGTATAACTCCCATATCTGGTCAGGTGCTCCTCAAACATCTTTGCGCTTACTTGATGGGGTACAAAATAGAGCGTTAAAATTGACAGTTATAGTTCAATCGTATAGAATCGATTGATTCTCTTGAACATCGTCGAAAAGTCACCTGTCTCTCTCTCTTTTATCGTTTTTTTTTATAAATAGTGCTCTAGTGAAATAGCCAGTTGCATTCCTCCCCTGAAACAATTTAGCCGCAACACCCGCCTCGCTAGTAATGCTCATCAGTTTTACCTTGAGCCCAACTTCGGACGTACAGCTAAGTATAGATATTCTTATTTTAGTCGCTCCACCCGTATGTGGAATGCTTTACCTGGCTCTGTATTTCCCCTGCATTATGATTCACAAAGGTTCAAAAGCAACGTGCATCGGTGTCTCTTATTAAATCCTCTCCTATTTTCCTAAATGCTCACACTGTGTTCTATAACATTATAAGGGTAGTCATAACCCTTTGATGTGTGCGTTAATTATAAAGAAATATATAAATGAAAAGATTAGTAAAGTTTTTAACTGTTAAAAACTTTACTAATCTTTTCATTTATTAGACTAAAAAACACGTGGAATATCTCAACTAAAAAACTCATCAAGAAATATATATGTATTATATATACTAGATCAAAATTTTTGGAGTTCTCCTTAAAAGATCGGCATAGAGTGTCACTGTCAATTCCTGTTTATAATTGATCCAATAAGGTCATGTTGATCCAATTGTCTTCAACAAGACGGCTTTAATTTCATTACTACTTAATTTAACTATAGTTATGAATAAGAAGTCCTTGCTGTATCACATCCTTTACAAAGGATTTAAAATTGCCAAACTGCTTTCGGCAGAAAGTCTAGGTCTATTTTAGTTCATGTGTCTCTGGGTGCTGCTTGAAATTGGTAGGCCAGCCTCATATTTATCAAGCCAACAAACAAGGCATAAGATCCCAATTTATTTAACTTTATAACCCTAAGACGGCTAGACTGTAAAAAAAAAATACATCAATGTCCTTAACTTCTTGGGAATTGATCCATTTAAACTGCAAACTTACTTTGAACAATAGGGAACAAGTTTCTAAGGACATCAAAAATTGATATGACCAATGACATGTCATGCCGATGACCGGCACCGGCGGCGGCGGCAACGGTGACTGAAGACCAATAGTGGCAACGACGAGCGTAGAAGGACCCTATGTCTTAAACGAATTTGGTTCCATTTGTCACGTGGGAGTATGTCTTCTTTTTTGTTCTTAAAAGGAGGGTTTCGGTTGGGCAGATGCCAACAAACAGCAGAGTATAGGTAGTATAGAGTCTCAAGGGAAGCACACGGATGGTGCTATGTTATTTTGATAGCAATGAAAGATTGATGGGCAGAAAATTGGATTGTTCTGGATTTGTGTGCTACTAACCCTGGGATTTCCGGTCTATTATGCCAATCGATGATTTATTATCGTCTGCTCTTAGAAGATAAATCGATGCGTTTTCAAGAAACACACTACACACTACAAACACACACAATCACTATGTGTGTGCTAATAAGAATTAAGACTATGGATTATGAAATGAGGATTATATACGATGCGCTGAGTTATTTCCCTTGCCCTTGGTTCTTTTCTTCCAAAGAGCAACACACCGCATCAAATTAGGCATAAATTTATCTTTGCAATCGTTGCCTCTTTGAAATAAATTGCTTGCTCATAGAACATCAACAGATCCTTGTAAACGGCTTATATACGCGTTTGTATCCGTAAATGCAATGAGCCAAACTAAACACGGTCCCTGTAGATGTGGAAAATTCCACTACTACCGTCCTTCTTCTTTAGTTCAACAACTAAATGCAAATGAGCTTGCATGCATTACTCTAGCAATTTATGTGAGTGTCTCTCTACCTGTGCATGCCTGGCAATCTCATTTGTGGTTAACCCATTCTCGCTTCGTTTTAATACGAGAGAGAATTTTCCCAAAAGCGATCCGATAGATTTCCACATGTGCAGCGTTGAGTCGTCGGTCGGTCTTCCGTCCGATTCGTGTAGTCATACATAACTATACACGAATTCGAGTAAATCTATCTATATGCTATGTCTACCTTGGAAACTCGGAAACAATTTAAATTTCTACGGTGTTTCTAATTAGATTGATGGAGCCGTTGTGGCCAGCATCGCCAGTTGCCCACCCTAATTTTGGGGGCGAAAAATCAACGTGAAACGGTTGCTGTTTGCACCATTCAAAGGAACCATATTGGGGCCGATAGGCTAAACCGTACATACTCCGATGATTGGTGGTTTTCGAGAGCGAAATGTGATGGTAGCGTATAGCGTGTGTGTGTGGTGGGTGGTGTATGGTGATGATGGTGGTAGTGCTGCTGGCAGTACTGGTAGTGGTGGTGGTGGTGGTGGAAGCAGGAAGTTCGTTAACAGGTCCCCAATTAGACTGCGGTCAGGCAGATCCACTCAGGGTCAACCAACACATTTTCCAGTCTAATACCTAATCGTATTGAAGCAAATTGCCGGCCGCAGCATTCAGTGGAGTGTATGTTGTTGCGGGCTGAAATGACCTCTTGATGAGCATCTCATTCTGCTATTAAGAAACCCATAATGAATGAGCGTGAAACAGAGCAGCAGTTACTTGGAATTGAAGCTTGCTTTGTTGCCTTAACTGTGTTGAAAGATGTTGATGTGGTCAAGGTAACTTTATCAGGAATGCATCCGTTTTCATGGAATGCGCAGTATTTGGATTAGTGGTAAGAGCCCAGTCCACATAACAACATTTCCCCATACAGCTGATGTAAGCTCTTTCCAAGTAGTTTTACCACTTTATTGAAGTTCAAACTTTTAAATCACGAGTGAAAGGATGAAATGGGTGATCGGTTATCTTCTTGAATACTCTTTACAGCCACGGGGAATCAAGGATAAGGAACCGAGTTATGAATATTCTCAAGTGCCAACAGTCTGGGATGCGTTTGAAGTTGCTTATGCCTGAAATCTCCCATGTGACAGTAGCAACTGCTTAGAAGAAGTCCTTTTCTAGTTTTGATACTATCCAATGCAGTTCCAGTTAAAGGCATCAAACTCTACCACGCCTTCTCACAACTTTAGCTCGGCCACAGGATTTAGATGATGCTTTTGAATAGACACTCCGAGCTTGGAGCTCCCTGTTAATACATACCTCCCGGATGAAATCAATATCGAGATCTGGAAACGGTTAGGCTTTGGCGAATGAACATTAAATTTACCTGAAAAAGCCACCACCCTCAGAGAAATCTCAACTCCTTTCTGGTTAGAGAAGAAGTTCGGATAAGGATTATTTAGGAGACAGAGCGAACATTTGCAGTACCTTTACTAAGGCGAAATATTTGATTCACTTTGCATCTCTATCGAAGTGGGAGCACTGTTTGTTATTAGTTTCATGAAATTAATTCAAACCCACAGTAACTTTTCTAATCTTATTCCACGTCTTATGCACTGCCAAACGTGTCCAGTCTTCCGCAGTAAATGGTGTAGTATTTTTTCAAAGCTCACTCTTTATACTCTCTTCGCAAGACATTCAACATTTTTTAAAAGATTGATTTATTCGGTTTTTCTGGATCCTGTTCAAAATTCACACAGTTTCTCTTAGTTGGTAACTGAAACTTAAATTTGAAGGTGATAATTTATTACGATCTACCCACAAGGATACTTTCTGGGGTGTGATGGGGTTTCTTAATTGAAATTTTTGGCTGAAAATTGTAAGATTATTTTCTATTGAGAACTTCACAAGAGGGCAAAGATAAATTCCCTTGGCGAGCAGATAAGTGCGATGGCAGATTGGAGTGAAAATTTAAGCACAACGTAGAATGGCACACCAACCACAAGGTTATGGGTTGACTTGCGGCATTGGTGGTGGTTAAAACAGTGGTTGACTCTGGCCTGGAACGTATTAAAAAGCTATTTCGATTCTATTAACTGGTTGTACTAGTGGAAAATAAATTAGTTTTGTGGCACTTCAGGAGTATTGATTAGGAGACGGTGCTGGTGCCGGTGGTGATAAATGCTTATTGATGTTATTCAGTTAAGCAGTAAACAGAGATCTTAAATTTAATGAATTCGCATCAAAAATACGTAATAATTCAATGGTAATGAAGGATCTGACAGCATCCTAAGTGAATTCGTACAAAATGATGCGAAAAGGACATCAACAAGTCTTCTTTGAGACATTATTTGAGATGTTTTGAGATGAGAGGAAAGGAAATAAAAAGTAAGTTGAATCCTTTGCTTTTTTCCACAATATACTACATCTGTATACTGTCCTTGTTTCCATAAGTCTAACAATACTCCTGGAAGTAAATGAAACCTTTGAGTTCACGGTCTTGATTAAAGTAGCTTTTGACCCCTGGTATTGGTACATATGTGCTCTTTGTAGCAACTATTCGCCATTCTTTAGTTCTATCAAATGCTATAAGTTGGAGTGGCGCTAAGACCCTCTCCAACTACTTTCACATGCCTCTGTGTCTACCGAAAAAACCGCCAAATCCAGACAATCATCAACTTACAACACCACACGGCGGGAGTTAAAAGTTTTAATTTGCTTTCTAATTTTTTGGTGAAATCTGGCAGCGGAAAAAAATGGCCAGCTAAAAACCACGAATTATTTCCGACAAGTGGGGGTACACACTACGCTCAAACGTTTTGTAAGCCACAACCACCAAGAATCTTATAGGTATATGTGTATGTGTATATGTCTGAACCTCCTAGATATAGTGCAAGACTCGAATGAAGATAGCACACCTACCCCGAGGATGAGATTAGGTTTACAGAGATTTTTGCAAGAGAAGGCAGTAAAAAGGATTTGAAAAACTTTTTAATTTTCACAGTTTGTGGCCGGTTATAGAAGTCGGTATACTGACTGGCAGGCTATGTGCGGTGGTATAGTCAAATTATGCAGCTAAAAGCCAGCCCCCAAAGTCTGTACCTACCTACTTGTAATAATAATCTGCTGCCTGGCTTGCTCACTCTCCATGCGGGGATTGTAACCGTCATTTTAATCGAAAATGTTACAGTAAGAGATATGAAAGAGCCTTTATCCGCCCCTGGTACTTAATATAATTGTAAAATCAGTGGAAAAGTTTAAAGAACTTTGACTGCGTTTTTTTTTTTCTGTCGCAATTTTGTTCTCCTTTTTTTTTTGCGGCACCGCACCCAGTTCGTTCAAATAAATTGGACTTGAGAGAGAGAGGGTATAAGGATAGTCGAGTATACGGGAGTTAGGCACGGTCATGCAGAATAAGAGGTAATAGAAACGGCAATGTAGTCTTTTGTCTAAATTTTTAATCCACTTTGTTATCTCTCCTTTTTTGGGGGTATAAAAGGGTTGTGATTATAGTGGACTTAGTATTTAATTGAATTAATTTGACGGAAATTGAATGTGCCGAGGGCTGGTAATTGAGGTCCTGGATATTAAAAATTATTTATTTATTTTTTTCTCTCAGTAGATAAATCATATTTTACGTTGAAAAGTAAAAGGGTTTAAAAAATTTTCAAAGTATGGCATACTTTTATGAAGCTTATTGTCAGGAAGAGAAAAAAAAGGATTCGCTCTAATGGTAAACCTTTTTCACGGATTAGTCAAAGCTAATTGAAAAATAAGTCGTTTTGGGAGCTCGGGTTGCTATTTCTATTACGTAATGGGATGGGTATATTCAATAAGCAAATAGCAAAATAGTCGAAAGCTTTTGAGAACTTGATTACACTTAGAGTTGTATTTCTTGTCGTGTTCTATTTTTGGTTTCTTAGTTTCGTATTTAATTTCTTTTTTATGAAGTATTATTAGTTGAATCGGAGGTATTTTGCTATAACTCACATGTAAAATTGCTTCTGAATTGGAAGAACAACAGATGGCGCATCGTAGCTTACTTACCACTGCTAAGAGACGGGTTAACAATAAAGCATCTAAAAGATTTAGGAGTATCTTGTGTTTTAGTTCTCAACCGAAAAATGAAATCAAAAGGGTTCGAAATGTATTTCTTTCTTTTGGATGAGAGATGACAGATGATAAATGACAGATAACAAATGACAAATAATAGGTGACAAATGACAAACAAAAGACAATATATAACATATGACAGATGACCAATCACTTATGGAAAATGACAGATGACACACGACATTAAAGTAACTCAAATAATAAGAAGATATCCAGAAGGATCCTCTAAAGACAAAATCTCTGGCATTAAATTTGGCACGATTTGGCTCTGGCGAAGCTCGTTTCCAAACAGACTGCTTCTTCAACAGATAATTTTCCCTTTCCTGCCGTGTCATTATTTAATACCGCTGCATGAAGCAGAAAACAAACATACCTACATATTCATCACTTTTGCCTTAGATCAATACTGCCAGATACTTCAAGCGATTCCCGTTTTTACTCTTTTCTTCGAATCCACATCGGATTCAATAATTTTTCAGTGTTGTATGTTCAAATTGCCAAATTTTTTATTATTACTGAACAAAAAGAACACAAAATAAATTTGGTTCAATGGCTTCCAGTTGCGTTAGACCAACTGCAATTATGGTCCACCAGCCACCATCGCGTTCTGTCAGCCGCAATAAAAGTCGATCAGCCGCAATGGCAATTAAAATGATGCAGTTAAGTTCGACCAGTTGTAATTGAGTTCGATCAGATGCCATTGTGGGTTGCTTTGTCGCAATATCGGCCGACCAGATAGAATTATCTACAACTAACCGCAATTGTGGTCGACGAGCCGCAATCGCGGCAATCGCGGTTTATCAGCTGTAATTGAGCCCAGCGCCACAATTACGTTCGATCAGCCGCAATTGCCTCCTTTACGAACCGGCAAAAGTCGTGTCCACCCGAACTGGGGTCCAAATGGACCCCACGATTTTTCTTAGAAATTTTTTTGGTTTCTGACTTATATTGTTCAGTTATAGTTCTTCTGGCTATTGTATGAATTGTTTCTAAGTAATATATATAGCAGGGATAAAGAAATTTAAGCAGAGATGTCATTATGCAGGTATGTAGGAGGTCAGCAATAAAATTTTTCAATTTCAAAAACGATGAAAATTGCCTAATTTCGCAAATCTGGGATTCCCGCTTATCCTTTTCGATATGTTTTTTGTACGTAATTACTGATTGTAAAATTCATCCACATCAATTGTTCCTGGCAGGTATGCCTATCTCAAAAAAAATAGTCATTATTTCAGTTTGTTCAGGTCATCATACAACTTTATGACCTAAAAAGGATTGAATTTCCCCAATACATGCCAAGCAAGCCTGCCAAATATGGCTTGAAGTTTAGGTGGCTGAATAAAAGCTCAACGGGCTACCCACTGAAGTTTTCTATCTGCACTGGTAGCTCTAACCAAAGTACAGGACTTGGTCGTGGATATGGTGCGCTGATGTCGTTGATGCCATAATATTTCAATTCTGGACGCAACCTCACTATTGATAATTTCTTTACGTCGGTGGATTTGGCATTGAAGTTGCTGGATAAGAAGATCACTATTCTTGGCACGATTCGGAAAAACAAAAGAGATTTGCCTCAACCTTTTGTAGCGAAGGAGGTTCTTGATGACCAGATTGAGCATGTAAAGGTCAATAACAAAAAGCAATATCGTCCAGTCCACTCATCCACCTTTGGATTTTCTGCAAAAATGGCGTTGGTGAGTTATGTTCTGAAGCCAAACAAACAAGAGGTATTGCTATCAACACAACATAACTGCGAGAAAGCCACTTCCGGTCATCAAAGTAAACCTGACATGACACTGGATTATAGCCGCACCAAAGGTGGAGTCGATGTATTCGACCAAATGGTCTCAATATATTTATGTACACGTCAAACAAATCGCTGGCCGATGGTTGTATTCAACAACTTACTGGACGTAGTAGCCCAAACAACTGTCATCATTTTCCGACACTTCAATCCGCCTAGAATAAACAAAAATTTGTTCAGAAGTGATAAGCTCATCGAACTAGCGGAGGAACTGGTTGAGTCAGAATTGAATAACCGTTCACAACCTGCAACACAACCTGGCATTGGAAAATCTGCATTGGAAGCTCTCTGTATTTTGGGGAGAGTTCAGGAAAAATTACCAACAGTCCCCGAAAGGCTCTTTTGTAAAAGAAGCAGATGTTACCTTTGCCCAAGAGCAGACGACAAGAAAACCAGAGCCACCTGCGATGGATGTGGCAGATGTTGTTGCCCTTGCCACACTAGAACCTTATGTGTTAAATGTCTGCCGGAACTGCCATCAACTTCAGACTAAATCGTTTTAAGCATTAACTATGCTGCTTTTGAAATAAAATAATTATTTATTAGAAACAAAATATGATTTTTCATAGAATTTCAGTAGTGGGGTCCAAATGGACCCCAGTTCGCGTGAACGGGTTCTTTTCACAAAAAAATCGCAGAAAAATCTGTAAACATCTGATAATCGTTTCAACTTAAGAAATTAATAAAAAATTGAATTTTGTTCACTGAGTAAAAATCCCATTTAAAAAAATATGAAAAACAGAAAAGTTATGAGTGTTCAAACATGCTCTGGGGTCCAAATGAACCCCAGTTTGTAAAGGAGGGTTAAAATGACAATTTTTCATTATTCACAGAATGAAAGGAGATCAATTTGCTTCAATCGCTTGAAACTCAAAAATAAACTGCTGATATTATTGCATTGCATACAATCAGCCCTATCACAGATTCCATCGTAGAAAACTTCCATACGGAAAGCTAAGTTACGAACTACAAAAATTTTTGCTCACAAAATCCGAATGGAATCGAAGAAAGCATTGCCAGTTGCCGCACTTAATATCGCCATGCGGACTTTCGAAATCAGCTGTTTTAGCTGTTTTACTCCAAATGTTCAAGATCATTCAAATTTTTCTGCAACCACAACTTCTTTCGTATCTTAAGCCGACGAATTTACATTCCTCTCGAATTTGGTGATACCAAATCTACGAAATTCGAAATTCGTTCCACTCCAAATAGATTATGTGATAGTTACATCGGGAAACTTAAACTTTTTTCGACTACGATGGCATCTGTGATAGGGCTTAATGCTTAGAAGTTTTAGAAATTTTTTAGCAAAATATAAAAATTTTTTGTCGTATTCTTAATGATTCTCTTGATTGCTACCACGATCCTGCAACTATAATAAAGTTCAATGGCTCTTTTTGAATCTCACAATATTTTGTTCTTACTGACAATAGATGTTCCAAGTTATAGACAAGAATTCCCCACAGTTAGAGAAGTTCCCTACGATTTGGAAGCACTAGTTCAGACAGTTGGTGTTGTTCGAGTTAGTGTATTACTTCCAATACCCAGATGAAATTATTCCCGAACACGTAAAACATTCTGTTACAGCAAATTTTGAACAATTATTGCCACACGATAGCAACGTTTATCGCTTTTTTGACGCAAACGTGTTCTTATTTCTTTCTAATAACTTCTCTTTTATGTCTATTTTGATCTTAAATAAACACTTGTAAACTAAATCTACATGTCGTTTGGCAGTTTTATTTGTTGGATTCCTCTTTTTTGTCGAAGGAATGATTTAGTCCTTTGAATAGATTTTGAACTTCATTGTGTGGCGCTTTACAATGAAGTGAATATATCGAAAAATAAAGGCTTGTAAATATAGTCCTACAAGTGTCTGTAGACTTGTTATTGTAGTTTCGGCATGTATGTTTGTCATCATTGTATTTTCAAGTGAATATTGAAGGTTCTTACAATAAGACTTGGTATTTTTCAAGGCAAAGTTTGTCTGAGCTGAACTTAGTACTTTTCTTCTTAGCAAGTATACGATGAGGTATTTTTTGACAAACTTATAAATGATATGCATAAGTAACATGGTTGTGATACGAACTATTTTTTTTTTGCAGAAATGATGGCGCTTATTTTGTAATGGTAAGTCGATAAAAGATCCTTATTTCCTTTTTTTCAATGAATCACACCAAAATTTTATTATAAATTTAAGTCTAGACCTTTCCTTTTCACATATCATTAGCCCTGTTCACACTGTACAATTGGTTGGACAAACCTAGGTTTGACACACCAATGCTTGATAGTGTGAACTCTTCATACGACCGCTTGTCCAATTTGTTGGATGGTTTTCAAAAATTTTTGAAAATCTAGAAGTTGGATGGAGTGGAAGGGTATGTGACATAAAGTTGGACGACAAGCTTGATAGGTGTGAACGAAAACTACATCAGACCATCCAACTTCCATCAAACGAAGTCTGTCCAACTAATTGTACAGTGTGAACTGGGCTAATTATTTTTTTCATATTCAAATTTCATATACAGAACCCTAGCAGTTTCACTCCGCATCACTTGCTTCTGATTGACCTGATTCTCAAGATGGTAATTAAAATTCTACAAATTCGACAGTCTTCCGAAAGAGTTTGCTTATTGAACGTAGAATTAGTGAATTTGATTACATCTTAAAACTTCGAAAAAGGGATCATCGGTAAGAACCCTTGAGATTGATAACTTTCTGCTCAACAATTTAAAGCTGCAACAGCACTTTATTCCATCAAACAAACAAATTTCTCATTCAACTCATAAAAATAATCGACATTTTCTTCTTGTTTGGGACACAACACTGTACCAGACAACCCCGAAGTATTTTACTTCCATTCGGTGATCCCATTAATTTAATGTTAAATTGACAAAGTTCTGTTTTGTAATGAATCCAAATTAGTCCATAGTTCCGAAAGAGTATATCTTATTATGCAACTCCCAGACGACAACGACGATTACGATGACGACGAAGACGAAGGTCCTTAGACTAAATTTGATCACCACTTGGCCAAACCCAAAAACAAACCCTTCCTACTGATGTGAACGAAAGTTCCCCCTCAAACCGACAGGGTTAATTATGCGGCAGGGTTCCATTTGCCTTTAATGATTATATTGTTGCGCTTTGAACGTGATTAGCACGGAATGTAAATTCAAAACAACTTCATAGGGCTGACGTTTGCAGTCCCACTTCCCTGGTATATGTACCTACTTATTTCCTCCAACCCATTGTTAAAGAAACCCCTGACAATCAAATTGAAGACCGTTATACTTTTTAAGTAACCTTTCGTGTTTGTAATTATTTTGTTGTAATTTTCTTGTCAAGCACTCTGATTGTAATGGAGCAGCGTAACGTCCAGCGCACCCCACCATGTAGCAAAGAAATTCCTTGCAAGGATTTTCAAAGATCTTAACGATAAGTCACGGTTTTGTGAACCGGCGGCATAAATAGGGTGGAAGTGATTAGTTGAAGACGCTCGGTGACGGCTTTCATAAAAAAGCCTTCGGTTGACTTTCGGTGAAAAAAAAATTATATCGAATTGAAGTATACTTTCCCTTCTTACCAACGACGACTTTCTTTCGCAGACATAACACATTTCTTCCTTCTGATTTGTGGAGTTAGATTGATCCTGCGTGATTCCCCGAAGGAATCCTGACAAGTGATGTCGAAACAAATGTACAAGGATAATTGAGGAGGGCCGAAGTGACAAAGAAAGAGAAACTTAAATAAATGGTTGAATCACACAAGTTCACAAGAAAACTTCGTAAGAACCAAAAACAGGAAAGAAAAAAAAGTAATAACGAGGGGAGGGCACTCAGAGAAGAAAAAGAGAACGACGGACGCTGTGGAAAAAAAAAGATGAATAATTAGGAGACGAATTTAAGTGGCAAATTTTATTTGCACGGACATTTTTTTATGCTTTTGTTATTTTTTTTTTTGTCGACGTCCTTTTTGTAAAAGATTTTTCCTCATTGTCAACTTTGTAAGCCAATGTCGGAGCACGGTACTATGAAAAAAAAATGAGAATATTGCGAAGAGTGCTCTGCCGTTGAACTTTTTTTTATTTTTTTGTTAAAACGGAAGGACTTCGAGGTAATAAAACGGTGGCAATAAAACAATCCTTGAGTTCGGCTACGAAGGAATGAGATAAATCTATCGCAATAATTTATGTTTATTTACTTTTGTAATTTATGACCCCTAGAGGGCAGGCATAACATCCAGTGCGCTACACAAACTTTGATGGCGGCCCAACCGACCGGCCAGTTGAATTCAGTGGGATAAGTAGGCCAACGGATCGTTTTTGTAAGCACTTAAAGGGAATTGAGGTAATGAAATAAAAATGGTAATGTTTCAATATTTTTCAAAAGTTGTTAATGGAATAAGTGGCTGTGGTTGGGAGTTAAAGAATAAGCTGCAAGGATTTAGGTGTACCTACTCTACTGTTGGATGGGCTACTTATTGTGTTTTTGTTTTCCGATATAAATTTTGGGAATGTAATTGATGTCAGCTTATTGTGTTGGCATAATAAACCCAATGAGTAACACTGGTGTATATCTCTTGTTCTGAACAACACGAAAGAGGAATGAACTTTGAAGAAGTTTTATATTGTTTCAAATAACTGAAAGGAGCTGGATTTGTCAAGAGAGAGTTTGAGGAACTGAGTGCGATCACTTCATTAGGATAACATTTCAATGGAGGGTATGGTAAATGGTAGCATCAGTTGAGAGTGCTTCACCTGGGAATGAATAAGTGTGGCAATTTGGCAGATTCTTCTTATTGTTTCTGGAATGAAGTGAATAATGACTTCAAAGAAGTCATCGCCATCAAAGCAATCTGTTCCTGAAATTTTTGCTTCTAAGCAGTGGTTGGGAACATCGTTGAAAGTTGAAATAACGCAAAGATTGAAATTGAGTTAATCTAAAAAGGTGATAATAGGGACACAATTCATGTCATAAAAGGAGACACATTCATTGTCTAGAAAAGAAAAGCTAAGTCTAAGCTGGAGGACTAAAATCACATCTACATACACAGGGTGGCGCAACAGAGCGGGGAGACCCTGATGCTAGCGCGTTTCTTTTAACGATACCTTGAGAAGAATAGGGGTCACCTTTATTCTACAATTTTGTTCCTCTTCCAAACTGCTAATCGAAAAGCTATTTTTTATGGCAATGAAACTACTATCGGAGGAATTGTTGAGATACTAACCTCCCACGTAAAAGACAGACATGCTAACCGTAACGCCACCTGACGCAACGATGTCAGCTCAGAAAGGACTCTTACTAGACGATCAACGACTCAAGAATGACACAGCTCTGAAATGTGTTTCAAGCAGATTTGTTGGGCTTATTTTTATTGATGCACCAGGAGGCAGAAAAGAAAAGCCCGATCATTTCCTCAGCTTTACCCCCGTCATTAAAAAACAACCTTAGGAGATAAGCCTATCCCAATGTCAAAACTGATATCCCACTCTTTGAAGTTCGTTGAGTGGGTATTGAGTAAAGCTATCTGATAACCAATGCGGTATCAAGTCAGAGATCAACAACAGAAGCAATCTAAAGTATAAGGAGAATCATCTCGATTCCTTTGAAGATTTGCATGTTGTGCTGGTTGACTTCGAAAAAGCATTCGGTCAACAACAACGAGATCTTATATAAGTAGCCCTCAGAAAGCGAGGAGCTCCAAAGGACTATATGCGGAGGATTCAGGATATGTATGAAGGAGCGGTGACGAAAGTTTGATGTTCAGCTATAGTCACTGAAGCATTCCAAGTCAAGTACGTGCACCAAAGAAGCGTCTTGAGTCTTCTGCTTTTTTACTACTGTTCTTGACTACCTGTGGCAAGATAAAATGCTGAAAACAAAAGTACATTAACTATTCTTTGCTGACTGTGGATCCATCATAAGTGAGAATCCTGCCTCCTTGCAAAAAGCTCTTAATGTATAGGCTGAAGCCTTAGAAGGTGGTATGTACTGTATTAGTCCATAAAAGACTGATTACTTGTGTTGCCCATTTTATGATCCATGATCCTTTTATGTGTTTTATGATCCATGATCCATTTTATGTGTCATGAAAAGCGCTTTATCGATTAGCCGTTTGCAACTGGCAGAAAATTGTAGGTCCCCTCCATTCTCACAATGGCAATGGTGATGAAAAATGCGCTTGGACCTGGGAATTCTCGATCTGTTGCGCCGCTTTATTTATTTATTTTTATTTTATGACATGCCTATTCCAGACATTTCTTTGAATGGAAATGTGCTTCACAAGTTTGAAAAGCGGAAATAATGGGGATCAATGATCAATATCTTCATCTTCAAGCAAGTTATGATGACGATATAAATTAACGAATAATCGTAGGGTAGATAAAGTTGGAAGAAAACTCTGCCATCTTCAGTGGTAGAAAAATGCTGAGGCTTTACTCCGTGGCTGTGCGTCCAGTAAGGACATTACATTGCTGAACAATGTACAAAAAATAAGGGAATAAGTTGACAGCAGCTGAGATGATGATACTCCGTATGACAGCATGAGTGACAAGGCTTGATTGTATTGGAAGTACTAAAAGCCATAGAAGCCTTTAGGTCAAAAATACCATCGGTGCAACCGCCTCAGTTGGTATATTTACATGTTCGAAGGAGTGACCCAATTATATTCCGTCAAAAAGCAATATTATACAACGATAAGACACGATCGCGAAGAGAGAAGAAGAAAGGCAGACCAAAACACTCCTGATACATGGAACAATCCAAAACCGGAACACATTCTGATGTCATCGGGGAGTCTAGTTTAAGTAAACGCCCAAAATCAAAGAATTTGTTTTAGATAGACAAACAAAAATACAGAAAACCCAAACAAGAACACCAAAACTCACAAATCCATCCAGGAACGGATTAAAGATATTTGGAGGACTGTTAAGGACGTGCAGATGAAGGACGTGCACAATTCTATCATTTTGATTTTTTTGCTTTTCATATCTCTCCGCAACTGGTCGGGTTTTTTTTAACTAGATAGGGTGAAAGTAAATCACCTTTACTAGGACGTCGCGTCGACCAGAAAGATCTTTTGTGTTGTTCCCTAAGGCTTAAACACATAAAGTGTAAATTTGTTCATTCGAAGTTGAGGTCGTGTAAGAACCCCAGAATATTCGCAGAAGAGGTATTTCTGATGTCATCGGGACTATCGAATCCTTTTTGGAAACGTTTTAGCCTGGATCTGGCTACGGCAGGGCCTACACATAAAATGTGTTCAGCTGTTTCTATGTCTTCGAGGCAGAGAAAGCAGGTGTCTTCTTGGCTGATGCCCATGTTTTTAAGATGATATCTAAGAGAGATCAGTGTCCAGTGAAGAAGTCCGTAAGTAACTTTGCGTCTCGTTTGCTAAAGTCAAGAATTTCTTTCACACGTCTTTGAGATAAGTCGATGAATAGTTTTCATTGGTGGTGGCCAGTAGAGTTGTTCCAAGTAGGGAATATGTCATGCTGTTCCCAGGTAACCAGTTCATGTTAAATGCTACTGATTGGGAGACCGCAGTTCCGGGTTTTTCAATTGGGATTGAGAGCAAAGTCAGCCTCTTTGTTACCTTGTACTTTATCTTGTCCAGACACCCAAGAAAGAGTGACTTTTCTGTGGGTGGCTAATTGAGATAGACGGTCGGCTGTTCGGTGACTATCTGGTGTCTTGATATGACATTATTTAAGGTTTTGTACACATTCCTTCTTTTCATGTTTATTCCATTGAATTGGGTAGGTTCAACCAACAACGCCTGGGCATATTTCGTGCGATACGATGGATTTGAAGTAGAAATGTTGTAAGAATAAATAAATTTTATTTCTTAATTGACCAGAGCCTGAAAGTCCCATCTTAGCAAAACAAGAAAAAACTAATGAAATCTAGTCGTTAAATTTAGTTTGATGATTATATTTATCCATCTGAATATAAAAAGAAACATCACAAAATGCATTCTGTTTTCCTCTTTTTGTTATCCTACAGAAGAAATCACAGTGATAGTTAACACAACCTGACCCATCTTACCCAGACGCCCGTTTCATTATCTCTTTCCATTGGAACGCACTGCAGGACGCAATTTCTCACCAAGCTCAAAGTTCAAAGTCATTGAAATTCTAACGAGAAAAATCTTTTATGCGCTGCACTGGTCGAAGAAAAAAGAAAAAAAAAAACACAAGTTAGTAAGAAACAAAACAGGAAAAAGAAAATCAAACTTTTTTCATCCTCGACCTCTATCTGTTCTTGTGACATCCTTTTTGCATGACTTGCTTTACCAAGAATAACAATTTGCAGATTGCATTTTATTATGTCTGAGGAGTTTTCTTTCTCCATTACGGCTGTCTATCATACTGAGATCCACTTTGTCATCCTGTCGTCACACTCAGAAGTGTAATTTATAAATTTTTATTGTGTCACCTCGTGTTGGTCTGTTGCAAAAATTGGACAGCTTTATTCGAAGACAAAAGCTGAAGAATGTTTCAATACCCTTTTCTTCTTTCTCGTTTCTCGGAAAATTTACCCTAGTTGACTTCATTTTTTTTTTTTTTTGTGTTTTTTGTACAAGATGTCTCGCCTCATCGGGGCATATAACAACTTTATTGGTTCCGAGGCACGTAAAATATCAGATTCTTCATAATGTGTCACCAATTTCTCTGTGTCTCGTGTCACATGGGTTTGAAGTGTTCTCTTTACATTTTTTTTTTCTTGTTTTTTTTTTTTTATTAAATTTTATTTTTTTGTGTGCAGCTACTTTTACTCATAAAGAAAGACCAACTGCTGCCATCGATTCTGGGGCATTATTTTAAATCAAATTCACATTATCCTCGGACATATTGCCTGTCTATCAAATATTGATCTGGATATTTCTAAACGAACGACAGTGCGTCAATTGTATATGGGGCTCTTTGGTTATGGCGACCCTTTTCAAAATGAAAGGTTATAACCATAAAAAGAAAATGCTGGATTCGATTTGCTCGTATATGTGTGTTGTGAAGTGAATGTTCTTAAAGTTCTTAGAATTCTAACACAAATAAGGCATCCGATAGAGGACTTTGGGCTGCTCTACAGATTAATTACGATTGTTATTCGGATTGTAGTGGGACAATGAGGTGTTCTTTTGTTGCCTAGAAATTGGCTTCTGAAGAATTTGTTCAATCACCTTCCATTTGACCTCTTTCTTTAATCACTTGCCATTCAAACTGGGAGCATGGGAAAGAGAGAGTTAGGTGTGAGGTTTGTTAAGTGAACTAAGGTGGGAGACTTTAAGTATGGCCATTGCTTTAAAGGACCTTTTAGACGATCATTTCAGTGTTTTTGTTTAAGTTGAGCCGTCGGCTAAGCTTTCAGTTAAACTGATGTCTAAACGCTTAAAAATGAACTGAAAACTGAACTGACAACTCATGAAACTCCCATCAGTTCTCTGTTCAGTTCTCAGTTTTCTTTCTGAGAGAGAAGCTCAAATGAAAATCGAACTGACGTCCATATACTGAACTGAAAACTGAACTGAAAATTGAACTAATAACTGAACTGAGAACTGACTGTCTTAATGGGTTTTTAAGGATTCAGAAGTTTAGGGAGCATCCTGAAGCCTAAGTTAGTTAGAGGTATCTATAGACTGCTTCTCTCTGCAAGTTCTTAATACAAAATATTCCAAATTAAATCTGTTCCGCGGAGGTTGGATGCTAACTTTCTTTCAAGACTTAGACCGACAAACAACTGAGTCAAAACAACTTATGATGTAAGAAGAAGCTATTATATGGACCACCCTGTGTTTTAAAAAGCACAAAGAATGTTGTTGGCTTTCATCAGCACGTTTCCTGTTGTGGCTTTCCTAATATTGCGTTTAGGTGCCATTATAACATTGTCCTTGAAGTTGCTTTCAGTCCTAAGAAACTGGCTTAAGATAGGAAAGTTATGATACTCGATGGAAGCAACGAATAAAGAGCTCCTTTGTGTTTATTATCAAACCAAGATCTATCAAGCAATCTCTGTCCAAAAACTAAGAACTTCATACGGACACATGCCCGGGCATCGTATGGTAAAACTAGAAAATCCTATTAACAAAATAAATTAAATCACTACGAAAAGAATATTATAACCTGCCGAAGATTAATCATCCTGTCAATCCGTTTTCGCTCATCCACTAATAAATGTCATCGTAGATGGGTGGCTTTCAGGGGTGTCATTGCCACCATGCTAACACCAGCCTGTTGTGTCTCCAATATGCTTTACTATCAGTTTTCCTTGTAGTCTCTCCATGTGGATGGCATCAAGTACGCATACATCAAATATATCAGCAATGATCCACTCGACATCCTTGTAGTTGTTAAAATAAAATCCAATTTCATTTCTGACATCGAAATCCTACAGAAACACTGACGGCGACGGCGACGACGACGACGACGACGCCGAAGAGAGAGGGTGGAGTATGCGAGCCTGCAAATAAAAAAAGAAAGTAAAAATAAAGTCGATAGGAGTTTGTGTAGATATATGTTCGCCTTGACCAAGAGCGTTTTTATATCAACGCTGCAGTCAGAGGAAATACTACTACTCGATTGGGATGGAGTGTTTGACTAACAGACTGACTGAAGAATGAATGGCTGCATCATTCGGGAAGGTATTTTTAGTATGGAATCGAAGGAAAGTCAACATCCTGGCCAATCCATTACGGTCGCCTGTCAATCTCACTTAACTCATCCGCAATGAATTAAAAATGAAGTTATACGAGAGGAATTTTTTTATTTCCTTTATAAAAAAGAAACAAAAAAAAACTCTTCTTTCCTGAAAGAGTCCTTTTGAGGAAGGGATATTTTCCTATGCGCGCTTGAATACAAAACTCACAGTTAATGTCATAGTAAACTCGGTCACGGACGTATTCATTCATGTTCAACGATACGCGTATCCTGGCATATTTACATCATCAATCATGTTATCCTTGCATTTTTTGTGTGCATAAAGTAATAGCTAGTGTCCTTCTTTTATGTATTTTTTTCTTTTTCTCATATATACGAACGAGTACATACAACGCCTTTTCATTGGAAGCTTTGGCTGAAACGCAAGCGATTATCGAAAAGAATTGACTGAAAAATTGAATATCGGACAGCGAGAAATGATGGACGACACTTTTTTGTTTGACTCCAGAATTAAAGGGTTTTATGCGCAATAAATGAGAAAAATACTACGGAACCAAAAATACTCTGACCTTGAGTTCGGAACAGGATTACAGCTTGTTTGTTGATCTGAATGGAAGAAGCTTAAATGTACATATATGCGGTCGTTGATTGCGATTGCAATGACCAAACTTGTTGAATTTAACCGCCAAGGGATTTTTTGCTGTAGTTGAAATATTCTTTTGCAAAAAACCATGAAATGAAAATCGAGGATTAATAGGAAACACGAAAGCTGGATGGTACCCTTGGCGTGATAGTTAGCATGTCTTCCTGTTCCGCGGGAGGTTCGTAATTCGAATACCAACAGAAGCAAAATGTTTTACATGGATATCGCCTTTCGCGAGGAATTGGCAAGTCTTAGTAAGTTCATGACCGATAAGTAATTCGGAATCGGCAGAAAATTGTAGGTTTCCTCCATTCCTTCACAAAGGCAATTGCTTTTAGAAATTCAGTAGAGCCCTGTGCTCTCTTCTCGCTCTTGCGACACCCTATTTATTTATTTACTAAAGCTGGATTTTGCTTCTTCATCAGAAAGTTTGATGGAAACGTTAAGGAGTGTAAGTTTTAAGTGATTTCTAATAAAAACATCATGTTCTGCGAAGTATTTCACATTTGTGTTGTACAACTCAAGAAATACTTGTTCCTTACAAAGCAACGTCTTCGACTTAACCATTCAAACCGGATAATGGGGCTCAAATCAGCCCTGTTAAGGACAACGAAGCCCTAATTTTCATAAAATAAAATAACGCAAAGGAATTGAACTTTAAAGTAGTGCAGTGAGTGGTAATGGACCGGATGGACATTTTTTGTAACCGACTTGAGTTGCAGATTTCCTACTCCCGACAGTTCAAAGGAAGGGTATAGTTGACCTTTGTAAATGGTTTTTAAATATGAAGTTCAAAAATAGTCCCAGAGGGGTAGTTCCCACTAATTTGGAAAACAATACAGTTCACCAAAAGAACACAATCAAAAGCTCCACACAAAGCCTCTTATATGCAAAAAGCCTTGTTCGTAATACCTTCAAGTCAAATATTGCATGTAAACCGCTTCCTCAAGTCATAATTTACATGCTCAATGCAGCAACCATAAATGTGAATGCCAACCGACTTCATTCGTCATGCACACAAAACATCCAGGCACAAGATTTGTACCTCAAGAATGCTGGCAAAACATTTCCTACTCCATTTTCATCTCATCGCTCAGTGTTACAAGTTCGCCTTGAAGGTAGTTGCCATCTGCGACCTTGTTCCATTCGGCTTACAAGATGCAAACACGCATACAACACTATACAAATGTTGTGTCTTTCTTTTTTCTTCTTTTTTTTATGAGTTTTTCGTCCAACACAATAGAAAGACAGTTACTACATCTACAGAAGAAGAAGAAAAAAGTGAAAATAAATAATAATAAAAAAAAATAACACTCATACGCCATAGTGTACCGAAAGGATTAAGAAAATGCAGTCGTGCATAAACAAGGAAACAACATTGTGTCGCCTTAAAGGATTCCCTTGAGCGTTAGGATAAAGGAACAGTTCGAGGGTGGATTTGATTTTGCAGGCCTCATTTGGGCTCCAAGAAAACAATTTTAGAAAAAAGACAGGAAAAGTAGAAAACCTATTACGTGATATCGTTGATAATTTTTTTTTTTCTTTGGTCTATTTTTGGTCAAAATGCATTTTAAAAACTCCTGCTGCTTCAATTGAAGTTACGACGCTGTAGAAGTATCGGTGTCAAAATTTGAGGCTTATAAGAATGTATTGGGTTCCACTTTAGGTGCAACGACAGTTCAATTGAAGGAAATGCGGCTTAGTCCTTTTCCGTGGATATCATTTCTCGCGAACTAGCATATACTCCAAATGGAATACTCTCAGGAAGGGGGCTTGATCTCAAACCTTTCGCAGCTTTCAGAAAACCATAGGTCCATTTCATCGGAATGATTGAGAGAAATGCACTAGGCCTGGCCGCTCCCAAGTTGTTGTAGCCAAATATTTATTGGTTTCATTTATTTTACCATTGAGAGTAACGAACTCATGGCAGTCTTCATGTCAAGCATATCATCTTGGAAAAGTGGAGCACGAATGACTCAGTTCGTACTGTCGTTATCAAAGGAGAGATCCAGAGAACCCCGTCAAAAAGGCAGCAATGTTCAGACACGCGAAAAAATAGAAAGAAAGGAAAGCCTAAAGACTCCTAGTACAGGCAAATGTATTCAAATTTGATTGGTTTCAGTCATAAAACAATCCAGAAAGGACAAGAAGAATATTTAACAGTTCAAAGTTTCGATTAGAACTCTTCAGTTTTCCTAGCACTTTCGAAGTGATAAAATCTAACAAATTCCTTGCGCCTATCTGACACCCTTTTCACTACCTACAACCCTGACATCTCATACCTAAGCCTTTAACAGTGAAGCAGTAGACAGCCATGACGATGCACACATATGAATTCATTCAGAGAAATAAAGCATAGGAGGACAGATGAACACAAAGCCTTCGAGCAATCTAGACAATCAGTGCATTGTTTCACTACCAGAGAGCGAGAGATAAGCACAGGCTTCAGTTTACATTCACTTGCGGTTACCGTTACCCTACTTAGTAAAGAATAACACAAAGTGTTGCAGCGTCGAGTCATTTCCATTTTCCATTTTCCATTTTCTAAAAGCCAAACGTGAGGCAGTCTCGCAGCAAGCTAAAATTTTATACCAAACAACTCAGCATTGAGAACAGTTCCTGGGTACAGCAACGCCTGCCTGTGCCACGGTGACGTTCAACCTTGGATACCCTTGAAAGTTAAATCCTCTGACGGGGTGCCACAATCAGCAACAAATTTCTTGAAGTTGACAAGCAGCTGGCGCATAGAAGGGAGGCTTGTAGAAATACAAATAGAAATTGTATATATGTTGAAAATGTGGTCTTGTTGTTTCATATGGTGGTAAATAGAGTTCAGAGTCTTGCACAAATGCAGTCGGTTTTTGCAATAGAATTTGCTACAACTGTCTCATGGTTTCTCATTATTCTAATTAATAAAAAAAATAGAAAATATTGTTGAGTGTGTTTTTACTTGAGGGAGGATATAACGACGGCAGTGTACACTATTAAAGTAGACTCATCTATAAACAACTTTAAGTCTTTTGCACCGCGAATGATGCTATACAAAAATGAGTATATACTGAGTGGTTTTGAGTGGAAGGGGCTCTTTAAGACTGCGTGGCCTTTCAAATAAAGGGAAAGGGTACTTTCAGCGTTAGTTTTTATTTCTCTTGATGACTTAATTTCAAGTCAGCGGAAATCAAATTCCTCAGCCTCAATAGGAGAAATATTACCAGATACTACGACATTTTCATATGTCTCTAGAGCCTAGGGCCAGAACCTTTTACGGATTAGCCAGATAAGAGCAAGCCATTTCACAAGAAATTCTTAACGGCATAGAAAGTATCTTTACCCTACAGGGTAAAATCTTCAGCCAGTACACCTTGCCAACGGGTTTGATTCCTTAAATGATGTTTAGTCTTTAGTCTTCAGGTTGATTGGTATTTTTTCTATTTATTTTCCACAACTAGCTCTCTTCTGCGATTTTTTTTTTTTTTTTGAGAATCGTTAAGCCGAGTCCACTGTAGCAAAAGTAATTCATACTTTTCTATCTTGTATCTTACCCTGTAGGTTGTTGTTCCCAAAGTTTTTGTCTTCATAGAATTTTCTCATAGGAGCGACTACAAGGATGACTTGAATTTTTTCATTCGAAGAACCATCCGTATTTAAGTCCACTTTATGATCAAATATCTCAACCAAAGCTTGCAAGAAGTGGAGGAAGCCTAAGCATTTTTGACGATTCATAGAAGCTAACTGAGAAAGCGCATTTCATGGCAGTTTAATTATTCTCGGAGGACTTGTCAGATCCTATCGTTAGGTTGACTGTTAGGACTCGAACACTCAAAGATCACTCCACGACTGGCTCCATCAAATTTATAAAGCGATGGAAAAACGTGAATTTAGTTTCTATTGGCTCTTATCTTACTTAAATTGTTACTTGGGAAACAGGCAGATACCGCAAGGCTAGGAGTCGCCTCAAACGATTGTTGCAGAAGCTGTATGATGACGAGGAGGAGGAGACTATTCCCTTCCTTCTCTTTTAATGCCCCACTTTAACTCACAATCGTAGGATTCACATAGGTTCGTATTTCTTTGATGACCCTAGTAATCTTACTTCGACGCACTGCGTCTCTCCCGCTTCATTGTAAACTCAAAATGGTTCCAATTGGATGAGGATACATTAGATCTGTGGTGGTACAACAATGGCCCCAACGGGCCTAAGTGTGTTAGCCGAGCAGACAACCACTTTAACCTAATCTTACCTTACAGGCATACAGGTTAACATTCCAACCAATGGCAGAGTGTAAGAGTCACTTTCATACCAAAATTTGGTAAGCAAGGCTAATCACTCGACAAGAGCTTAATTTCCTTCCTACTTAAAACGCTGGAAACAATTTTTGAGATCTTCTTTCCCTTGATATGTACCTACATCACAGGTTGTACTCTCAAACTATTTCCTGTTTAAAGAGATGTAGTCTCTGGCACAATTCGCACTGGAGCTTTGAGAAACTCGCAAGCAGCAAATCTATTGACTCAATCTAATGCATATGCCTTCCGACAATATGATCCCAAGACTCAAACTGCGTGAAAAATACACATTCTGTCGGTTCAAGACTGGTTCACCTTAGAATCAGGAAAGGATTGTTGGCGAATTTTCACAGATGGTTCGAGAACCGATGATGGGTCTGTCGCTGGTGCCTTTGTGGAGAACGATGACATACGACTACATGTATCATAAGACACATACGGGTCCATCTTCCAAGCGGAGGCGTATGCTATCCAAGAAGAATATGCTGGATGGGGAGAAGGACATTCTGTTTGCAACTACAGCCAAGCTGTGCTTAAGGCTCTACCCAATCCTCTAAATGACTAGAAAAAGATTCAGGAATGCAAAACCTCTGAGAAGACTAAATTAGAGACTAAAGTCTCGCTTGGGTTCCAGGTCATCGCGGCATAACCGGAAATGAGATCGAAAATGAACTTGCAAGGCAAGGATAAGGATGTTAGACAGCTTTCTCCGAACCTGAGCCAGTGCTTGGTCGGCCTGAGGCCTCTGTGAGGGTTTCAATCAGCGATTGGAGCTGTCTAGAGTACAATCGTAGATGGCATGTCTTCATTGGATGCAGACAGACCAAATGTGTGCTCTCCAACGCTAATAAAAAAATTGCAACATTTTGGTTATCTTGCAGCAGAAAACACAGCTGGCAAAGGTTGTTGGTATTGCCACAGGGCACTTATCTGGTATTAAAACGTGTTAAGCTTAAGTGATACCACTCTCTGTGAACCCTGATGTTGAAAAGATGAAGACACTACGGAGAACGACCTCTATGAATTTCCTGCATTTTTCGAATCAGGTTACAGATACGTGGCGCAGACATTGTAACAGCTGGTAACCTACGCTCCTTATCATGGCAGCGTCTTCTGGGTTTTCTATGAACATCTGGAAGGCTGAAGTTGCTATAGACCGGCCGGCAGTACTATGGACCGGTGTTAAAGTGTGAGTTTTCCAGGTGGTGTTTTAAATGCCTGAAGATAGACCACTCGCCACCGCGAATTTGCATCAGATAATAAAACCTCGAAGCACTAATTCGTTTTTCAAAATAAAAAAATTTTTATTTCAATTTTGGTAATTCATCCTTCAAGTATGACTGTAATTTCCACCCCTTACCTCATTTTCTAAATTAATTTGGAAACTCGTGTCAATTAGGTAATTTTTGAATATCTTCAAAGCAAGCAACCCCCAGCAGCTAACCTGCTTCGATTTCATAAATCACTCTCGAAAGGCAAATCCTTACGCAACTCAAGTTCAAGGCTAAATTATATTGTTTACTACCGTCGAAGTACATAAATCCAACACAAACTTCCAGCCGGCTTATTTCGATCAAACCCACGCTGTCCATGACCTTTACAAAATTTAATTACTTTACGACAACCTTAAGAATTCGAAAGTAATTATGTTGCAAAAACCATAGCACAGATTGGACTTCTGCTCTTTGTGAATCATAAATATGTACAAGCTTATTCAAGCCAGCAAGTAAAATAAAAAAAAAAGAAAATAAAGCCCACACAATTTTATTTTCTCTCATAATAAAAAGAAAAAAATCTCTAATGCAAACACAAACCCAAAGGAGCCAGCCATAGGAAGAGAGAGAGAGAGAGAGAAATTCAATCACTATCCGTATCCACTCTTTACCTTGCTCGTATAACGTAATCAGTGTGACTTATTGCTGAGGTTGGTTGAAATTCCTCTTCCATCTGGCTTCTGGCAAACATTAGAATGAGGTGATTTCTCGGAACTTTCAAAGGGACCAGAGAAAGAGCCATGAAATGAAATGGAATACTGTCGTGAATAGCCTCTTGAATCGTACGCTGAATGATTAACAGTCATTTTGCGTGCCACTGATTTCCATGGGATGGTTCTGGTCTGGATTGTGTAATTTGTTCCTCTCTCTTTTTTTCGTTCGGGTTTCATTTTGCTCTTAGCTAAGCCATCGCTTTTCTCAACGAAGTTTTTACCAAAGAGTTTCAGCTGGGGAAGCGTTTTTGTTATTATTATTTTTATTTCACTTTTTTGCTTTTGTTAAAAGGGGGATGAATTACAGCAGCACTAACGATGGGTGATATCAACGTGAGGTGTTTCGGAGAAATTTATTTTAAATACACAATGCAGCTGTTGACCTTATCGACATGAAAATCATTGAGGATGCCTTTCAGGGTGAATTGATTCTAAAAAGAGTAGTTTAATGAAAGTAGCCTTTGACCTTTCGTGGGATGATATTCCAAGAAAAAATAGCTTACCTTCCTAAATTGAAAATATAAGATACCAGTTGCCATGCCAGTTGACCTGCAGAAAATGGGTACAGAACTTCGAGGACAGTAGAAGTCGACTCACTTCTTTCCTTCAAAACTTCCTAGGAGGAGAAGTCGACCACACTTTATTTTGAAAAATAATCCTTTGATGTATTCGAAGAAAAAGAATTTTCGAGTGCGAATTTAAATTTAATGAGCAATTCCAAGAAACATATGTCAGTGACTGTGACATATTTCGAAGGTAACAAAGCAATTCAATTTGTCGCAGCAACAAATCAGTTTGCAATCATAAAAGTAAAAAAGCAGATTTATGATTTATGCTTAGTTTGGTTTGCCATTAGCGGTGTTTGTAGCGTAATGGTTAGCAGACTTCTTACTCTGGAAGTTCGTGGTTCAAATCCCAATAGAAACCAACGGGTATCGCCTTTCGCGAGGAATTGGCAAGTCCTCCGATAGCAAATTCAGTGCTACGAAAATCGCTTGCTCGCTAAGAGTTTCGAAACCGGCAGAAGGCGCACAGTTGTAAGAAATGCGCTAGGCCCCAAGGCTCCTCGCTCTTTTGTGCCACCCTATTTAATTTCTTTTTTTTTAGTTTGCCATTTCGTCGTAGAGGAATTAAAGCCGCACGTCAACTGGCACTGCCTACGTTCCTTAAATTGTGTCCAAACGAAATCAATGTTGACGCCGAATTTTACAAAATGTCGAGTTTTAAACCTGAGAGTTACCTATAAGATCGGGTGATTTGACACCGCTGCACTATTTTTTGTGGGGTTATGTGAAGTTGCTTGTTTATGCAGATAATTCCTAGACGATTAACGCCTTGGAAGAGCAGATTCGCCTCGCTTTTGCTGATATGAACACAAATGCTGCAAAAAGTGGTCCACAATTGGGCCACTCGCTTCAAATTTATTCCAGCCTGCCGGGTGGCTACTTGCCCGAAATCATTTCTGAAACATAATTGCAAGCATTTGTCTTTATAGTGAAGCTAAAGTCTTAGCCATAACATTGAATTATGTCAGTTAAAAATTGAAATCATTCCTCTAAAAAACACGTGAAATATCGCTTCACAGCACTCGTTCGGCATTCAAGCTGGTGGTTCGAATCCCAGCAGAGGCAAAATTGTTTTTCCACGGGTATCGCCTTTCGAGAGGAATTGACAAGTCCTCCGTTAGTAAATTCATTGCCATGAAAAGCGCTTTCTCTATTAGCCGTTCGGAACCGGCAGAAAATTGTTGGTCCCCTCCATTCCCTCACAAGGCATGGTTGTGAGAATTGCGCTAGGCCCAGGGGCTCCTCGCTCTGTTGCGCCACCCTATTTATTTATTTATTTAACTTAACATTCGATGATCACATGAATTTTCATGAAAACTCGCAAAAATAATGCTTGGCTCCCTGATGTTCCTTTATCGCCATAATTGTGGTAAGTTCCAGTTTAGCAGTCAATAAAAGGAAATGGTTTCATAAAACGTTTTCAATTGCGCCCTTCACCATTCAGTGCCTGTCAAAAATTTGAAGTAATTAAATAAGGATGATGGTCATAATACACACAGACAGAGAATTCAGGTTTGGGGAACAGCATTTCGCCCTGAATACGTTTATTAGGTTTCAGCAAGCCTATCACCACATCCTTTACAGCTGTTTTCTGTTTGTCAATGATGCAATATTACGGATATCTGAGTCCTAGTCTATAAGCTTCACCTATTAGGTTCCACAATGCTATCCGTGATTGCTTTCTCTTTTCTATCTTCAAAAGCAAAAAAAAATGTTTTTCCTTTCGTGAGGAATTTGCAATTTCACCGATAGTAATTTCATGCCTTGGAACCCGCTATCTCGGTTAGTCGTTCGGAGTCTGCAAAAAATTGTAGGTCCCTTTCAATGTTTCACAAGATGTGGTTGAGAGAAATGCTAATTTACTATTACTAATTTTATTTCCAAAAACGAATTCGAAAACTGGATTTCAACAATGAACAGCAATAGAACTAGAGTTGCCCAAGGCTCGAAACTAGGACCATTTTTGCATCATGCAGCCGAAAGCGATCAATTGGTTGCTAAAAACTGTTGTCTCTTAATGAATCGCTGGCATATTGCAATTCTATGTCCCTATTGACAGTTATCTGAAAAGTAGAGGCTCACATCCGCACTATTCGATTTTTACTACAAGCCATGTGACTCTGACTGGAGTAACGCACCCACATCGGAACTAGACTGTCTTGAAAGGTCAAGAGGTGGAAGGGGCAACAATAATATGCAAATAATTGCAGTGACATTTCCTTTACTTTCACAGACTGTCGAACAAAAGTTTTGCTTAGTATTTGGGTGCTAAATTCAACGATTGGCTGAGATTCAACCTTCAATCACTAGCTGTCATTGAGAAATCCTAAGAACTGTATTCATTCGCGGAGCTCTTGGTCTACAATAATTACTGAGATTAGTTAATAACTATACAACTTCCCAGTCTGGTCCAGTATCACAAAAGATGTTCTAATTGTTAGAATGGAAAACGAAAAGGATGTGCGCAAAAATTTTCTTTGACGAGCTGTAGGCTTAACATCAATCTCTGCAATCGATTTATTAGAAGGATAAAAACGCAGATGTGACTCTAGTCTGCACCTCTACGGGACGGAAAGCCAGAACTTGAAATTATATTACTTTCTTTGCTTTTGCCTGAATACTTCCACTAACTTTAATCTCCAGCTACTTTCTTGGCGAGCACCAAAGTGCACGGTACATATTATTTCAGCTCGTAAGTCGATGCTGTCAAAAGCAGACAATGTCCAGAATTGAGCTCAACTTATTTAAAAATGGATGTTTACATACATACATATGTATATGGGGACAACGTTCGACCTTTGCATCTCCGATTTTTTTCAAAATTTTTTATGTTATAGTACCCATTGAAAAAGACCTCCATGATTTTTTTTAAATTTTTTTTGCCGAGCCGGTTTTGAGATATCAATTTTTGAAAAAAATCGCTCTTTTTTATTCAAAAATCTGTAACTTTGCGGAAAATGGGCCAATCGGGACGTTTTTTTTTTTTTAAATGTTTGTTTTAAAACAAACTTTTAGGATATAAAATCAAAAAAAAAATTTAAGTTAAATTTCTATAAGATTTTCAAGTTTTTACTTTAAAATGTTGATTTCCCAAAAACACGTAGCGATCGATTTTCTTGAAAATTTTTACTAAAAAACTGTCACTTATTCCCCAACTTTTAAGCTTAGTCTCGTAATGGGCAATCAATGGGATCCATTTTTTTATGAATTTAAAAAATTATATGTTCAGTAAAAAAAAATTTTTTTGAATCTTACAATTTTTTGTTTTACTTATTTATGTCAAAAAATGTCTAGTATCATAATATTTTACGTCAAAACTACTTTCGAGGATTATATGACACGTGATAATTATTAATTACTTTACAAATTGATTAAAAACAAAACTTATTCAAAAATAATATAATTACTATTGCTTTTCAAAAGTTGGCGCCTTTTAATATTATTTTTAATGTTTACACTCTACTGCACGTAGAATTGTATGATTCATTATATTATATCAAGCATTCAACATAAAGCTGCACTATATGCCCCTCAGACTTCAAAACATGAATCACAGTGAATACATTTTTATTATTACGTACATATTAGGACTAAGGAGTCGGTTGACATATACTATATCATATTCATTTTCATTATTGACACAGTTCTTTTTCATTTACTGTTGGGTCAAATGGGCTAGTCAGCATTATGCGTTGTAGCTTTCTCCCACCCAAGGAAGGAGGCATAACTGTTAGCAAAACAAGAAAATCTTACAAGGAAATATTCAGGTGAATCGCTTGAACTATTTCCATATCGTCAGAGTGAAACACTTTGGTCGATATCGTAGATCTAACGGTCGGTCGGTAAGAACAATACTGTTAGTATAGTTTACTCACTGAGTATCGTTTTTGGTTGTGACTTCATTCAGAACACGAATTTAGTGTTGTTTTCAATTACGTGTTAACAGTGTGTCGTGTAAATAACCTCTATTAATTTACTTCAAATAAAAATTTGTGTAATATCACGATATATTATTTTAAGAACAACTTGTTTTGAACTTTTGGACAATGTCATATTTTGGGAAGTATAATTTATGCTGTAATCCATTGCAAATTGAAAATCATAGAGTTAAAAGGAGTCTTCGACGAGCTTCTATTTCTCAACAAAATTTATATAATTTGAGTGAAGATGATTTTCTCTGCACACAGTGTAGAAAAACATTGGACATAATAAATATTACTCCTGTTATCAGTGATCGCGAAGTTGAACACGAAGTCGACTTGGAAATTGAAGACGGAGTCGAAGATGAAATAATCAATCAATCGGACCATTTCTTAAGTGAAGAGCTATCCTCACAGACTAGTAGTCTGTCTCAATTGAGTGTAGGTACTGTGTTGCCTGTGGTTAATGAAGCAATCATAATTATCTACAAAATAAAGTCCGAAAAGTAAGCGATGAATTGAATACGTCTTTGAGAATATTCAAAGATACTGACGACGAAACTAAATGGAATGACTTTTCGGAGATAATCGACAAATTAAAGATTAAGTTTAACCATGCTGATACAGCTCGATCTGAGAAAATTCAAATCCTGACACTCTTGCCTGAAACATGGAGCCTATTTAGTGTATGTAATATAATGGGTTGTACAAAATACATGGCGTCTTTATCTAGAAGGCTCCGTGAAGAAAAGGGAATCCTTTCAACACCAAATGTGAAATTAGGTAGATGTGCCAAGAACCAACTACTGATTGTTATTTTAACAATTGTGATAAGTGTCCAGGAATACAAATTCTTAAGGATTTATTACTTGATATTCTAAATGAAAGCGAAATTGATGAATTAACTTATAAGAATTGGATTTCAAAGCCTCGGACGTGTATGGAAACATTCGTGAAAAGCTCTACAGATTTTGTGGATACTTTTTGTGAAAACTTACTCATTCTTTTGCCACATCATTTTATAGCGAAAGAACAAGCAAGCTATTTAAGATCGCTAAAAGAATCATTAAAACAGAATGAGTACATTGTGATTTGTGATTTTTCCGAAAATTATACCTTTGTTATTCAAAATGCTGCATCTGGATTTCATTGGAATAACGATCGGGCAACGATTTATCCAGTTGTAATTTATTACAAAGAAGACAATGTACTCCTTCACAAAAGTTTAGTAATCATATCCGACTGCTTATCTCATGACGCAGTTGCCGTTCATGAATTTACAAGGATTACAACTGAGTTCATCAAAGAACTATCCAGTGAAGCTGAGAAACTTATTTACTTTTCCGATGGAGCGCCTCAGCAATTTAAGAACTATAAGAATTTTGTGATCATAAATTTCCACAAAGCAGACTTTGGCTTGGAAGTCGAATGGCATTATTTTGCAACAGCCCACGGCAAAGGGCCTTGTGATGGAGTAGGAGGAACCGTCAAAAGAATCGCTGCACGCGCAAGTCTTCAACTACCGTATAAGGAACAAATTTCAACACCTCAAGAATTGTATGCCTGGGCGGTAAAACCGAATTCTTTGGCAAATATGTGTATTCGGTTCTTTTCTAACAACAATTACATTCAAGCCAAAGAATTTTTGGACAAACGTTACCTGAGAGCTAAAACTATAACAGGTACACAAAAATATCATTGTGTCATACCTGACGGACAAGACACTTTGAAATTCAAAGAATTTTCGTTTTCTTCAAAGTCGCAAATCCGTAAAGTATTTAAAAGTGTAAGAATATAATAATTAATTAAAAAATGTTATGTAATAAAATGCGTACTTTATTTGACCTATTTCTGTTGTTTTTAATCAATTTGTAAAGTAATTAATAATTATCACGTGTCATATAATCCTCGAAAGTAGTTTTGACGTAAAATATTATGATACTAGACATTTTTTGACATAAATAAGTAAAACAAAAAATTGTAAGATTCAAAAAAATTTTTTTTTACTGAACATATAATTTTTTAAATTCGTAAAAAAAATGGATCCCATTGATTGCCCATTACGAGACTAAGCTTAAAAGTTGGGGAATAAGTGACAGTTTTTTAGTAAAAATTTTCAAGAAAATCGATCGCTACGTGTTTTTGGGAAATCAACATTTTAAAGTAAAAACTTGAAAATCTTATAGAAATTTAACTTTAATTTAATTTAATTTTTTTGATTTTATATCCTAAAAGTTTGTTTTAAAACAAACATTTAAAAAAAAAAAAAACGTCCCGATTGGCCCATTTTTCGCAAAGTTACAGATTTTTGAATAAAAAAGAGCGATTTTTTTCAAAAATTGATATCTCAAAACCGGCTCGGCAAAAAAAATTTAAAAAAATCATGGAGGTCTTTTTCAATGGGTACTATAACATAAAAAATTTTGAAAAAAATCGGAGATGCAAAGGTCGAACGTTGTCCGATTTGGCGTGGAATGTCCCATATGTATACTACATATATTCAACAATTTTCATTCATACATATTCATACATACATACATATATGTATGTACAGTACATATATCACATTCCCACTTCCATAGAATGAACCTTCAGTTCCAATTCTTGCCAAGTGCAATTGGAATCCTTAGCCAATGCGATACGGTTAAGTTCAGCCATAAGCCAATTTTTAAACAATTTTCTGATTCGTAAATAACGTTGAGCATAACAATCGATTATGATTTGTCAAAACAAATGAGTCAAGGCTGACTTATTCACAACATGGTCTTGTAGATTTTTGGATTATAAATTCACAACAGTGGTAAATTTTCTAAACAAAGGCGGATCGGTAGACTTCTACATTGAGACCCGATCACCCTATGTCTGAAGTGACCTAACGTCATTTCTTTTAACACAAAAACCACTATCGAAAATCGATACTTAGAATAGTTTTTGAAGGTTTGATCTGTTTTCTTAGTTTGAGTCTGAGGCCTAAGACCATTAAACGCGCCTTCGTTCTTTTTAAGGGATGTTTAAGCTACTTGTGATCCTGAATAATTGTAAACCCATTTGAATGAGAGACTCCATAGCTCGGGTGGCCCAGCCAAGTACGATTTTATATTCATATTCATTTCATTTTTATGTTGTTAGCGCTTTTGACAAACTAATTCAGTTCACTGTTGCTATTTGCCGAGCGGGTTTGCAAAATCACGAAAACAAAATGAAATTTTAATAAGAAATGAAAAATGTGATGCTCCAAAACATTAAAACTAAAAAAATTCTTAAATTGAATTCTAAATTCACCTAAAAATCAACAAAGACAAAAAAGGTCATTGCAACCTCTCTAAAAATGTCTAGACAAGTCGACTATACTGTAAACGAAAATTGTGGACTTTTTCAACAATCGAATCTAATCGAAAGACCACCGTATTCCAACGCAGACATTTTAATACTCATAATAATATTTAAAAGTGCCTTCGAGCAACAATGGCATGTAATGGCATTCACTACCACTAAAGCTATGAGTCCCTTCAAATAGAAAAGAAATGAATACTACTGTTATTAGAAGGTGCCTACGCAAAAAGCGAATCACTGTCAAAAGAAAAATGTAATTTCCGAAAGTTTATGGAAATTTCTTCAGAAATTAACTACATCCTCGAAAGTCTCAAGGCTGCAGGATTTGTTTTTCTTCAACGAAGTCTTTTGAATAGGCAGGCAAACAAATAACTATATCATATTCAAGCTATTCAGATATTGAATTTCTCCATAAAGCTTAAATAAAAACTTTCACCCCACTATGATCGTTACCTTAATTTCCTCCCAATCAAATATAACCTTGAAAGTTTATTTCTGTCGCAAATTACATGGCCTTCTCAAGTAAACATGCACAAACACACACAATATATCTTTGTATCCGATTTTAAGTTAACCACACACGCAGAATACGCTTTATTCGCCATAAATATCAAGTCTTTGTAGGTAAATGAAAAAAGGAAAAAAAAAATATTATGGAGTGGGTTCACATGATGCGAAGTGAGTGCTATACTTGAACAACACGAGTGGTTGGCTGGATTCTTGAATGAATTTCCGTTCGACAGTCAGAGACAGAAACTTATGCGTATGACATGTTCTTCCAACCAACTGCTTCAACTCCACTCACCTGACGTTCAATTTAATGGTTCGTCAGCATATTTCTTTTTTGCAAGTTTCGGGCCCCACTTGAGCTTGCAGTTGTAGGTGGTATGTATAATCAATTCCAATTTGTTCTTAAGGAAAAAGGAAATTTCAAAAATAAAATCGCTTGAAATGAGTTGACTCGAATTAAAATCACTGTTTTGTGTCAACCGAATTAATTTTTCAACAAAGTATCCTCATGGTAAATGAATAACCGGCACGCCCTCCATTTACTCTCAGACAATATTCTTTTGTTGTGATGTCGTCAGTGACAGCAACCAACCAAGAGTAGGAAGAAGTAAACGAAGTTATTGTAAATGAATTGCAAAGAACAATTAAAAGATCCATCCACCTGTAAGACCCCTGTTGTTGCTCTCCTTACTGGCACTGACTTGAAAACAAAAACAAATACAACAAAACAAATAGAAATGTCCTGGCAACCTTTAAATATTTAAAATTTGACTTCCAAATAGAGGACATTATCATAAAACCTTTCAACAACTGAGCAGGAATCAGAGCAGCAGTGGAGGCGCAGCATCACATTGGCAGAGCGCACGTAGCACAATAAACGGAAACAGGATGGGATATCCTTGTGCTCGTCGTCGTCGTCGTCGTCGTCATCAACATCATCAAAAATTATCACACAAAACAAGACCGAGATGAGCTTCGTTGTTGGATAAGCAGCATTCTTACAGAACAATAAGAGAAAAAAAAAAGAAGCAAAGGTGGCCAAGGTAGCCAAGTAAGAGGCACACGATGTGTTGTGGGCTTTCGATCGATTTTAGGACTATTTTTATCTCCCGTTTTAACGATGTACTTATGCAGAGGAAGCTCGAAGAAAGGTGAATGAGAAATTGAATGTATATTTGTTTATAGGTGTCTGTGGTGTGCGAATCACGTGGGGCCATCTAGTTGTTTTTTTTTTATATCATAGGTTATTTTTATCCTGACAGAGTTTTCTGGCTCGAAGTTTTGACAGGATATCAGTATCCTACTTTCACGAAACGAAATCAACTGCTATACTTTTTAAACTACTTTCAATTGCTTTCAGTACACCTGCCTTGTTATAAGAACTAGAAAAATTATGGGTCCCGAGAGGCTTCCTTCCGTCACTTCGATGGAAGCATTCGGTTTTGGTGCTTTTGAATACAATCACTCAAGGAAACTATTTTTAAACAGATGGATAATAGTCGTAGCTTAATATAAAAAGCAGCGAGTGAGAGCCTCAGTTATAAGAACTAGAAAAAGTACGGGTACCAATTGGCTCCCTTCCGGCACTCCGATTTAAACATTTGTTTTGATTATTCTTGACCTCAATGCATTTAACAAAAAGATTTTTAAACCTGTTTGTAAAGTATTTCTTTGGAAATTGAATGTAGAAATACAGCGAGTGAAAGTCTCAGTTACAAAAAATAGAAAAAGTACGGGTCCCGAGTGATTTCCTTCCGCCACTTCGATGGAAACATTCGGCTTAGGTGCTTTTGAATTCAATAACTCAAGGAAACTGTTTTTGAACATATTTCCGAAGTTTTAAAGCCGTAGTTAAATATAGAAAAATAACGAGTTAAAGTCTCAGTTATTAGAACTGGAAATAGTACGGGTCCCGTTCCGATTGGCTCCCTTCCGGTACTCCGATTTAAAGACATTTGTTTTTGGTATTCTTGACCTCAATGCTTTTAATAAAATGATTTTTAAACCTGCTAAAAAAGTATTTCATTGGAAATTAAATGTAGAAACACAGCAAGTGGAAATTTCAGTCATAAGAAGTAGAAAAGTACGGGTCCCGAATGGCTCTTTCCGGCACTCCAATGGAAACATTATTGCTTTTGGTTTTGTTGTTTTCCACGATTTTTGAAACTATTTTTTGACGTTAGTATTTAAGTCGTAGTAAAATATATAAAATAGAGGGTGAAAGCATCAAATATAAGAACTGCAAAAGTATGGGTCTCGACTGACTGCCTTTCAGCACTCCGATTTAAACATTTGTTCTTGGTGTTTTTGACTACATTGCCTTCAGCAAAATGGCTTTTAAGCCTGTTTCAAAAGAATTTCATAGGAAATTGACTGTAAATTAGAACGAGTCCCATATGGCTCTTTCCGGCATTCCAATAGAGCCGTTCACACTGTACAATTAGTTGGACAGACTTTGGCTTGAACGACCAATGCTTGACAATGTGAACCCTCAGACGACCGCTTGACCAACTTGTTGGAAGATTTTGAAATATTTTTGAAAACTTTGAAATTGGATGGAGCGGAAAAACACATAACATAAAGTTGGACGACAAGCTTGATAGTCTGAACGCAAACTACATCCGACCATCCCACATCTTTCAAACGAAGTTTGTCCAACTAATTGTATGGTGTGTACTAGGCTAATAGAAACATGTATTTTGGGTGTTTTCGTTTTCAATGATTTTAGGAAACTATTTTTCGGAATTGAATTAGAAAAACAAAAAGCATTCGCTTTGGAAATATTTCGCCTTGCGCATGGTTTTCACGGAAAAACTTTATCCAAAATAGATTCTTACGAACCCAATACTCGGTCATTATGCAGGAAACAAAATTGAGTTTTAAAATTTACTGGAATCATAAATATGTATTTGCGAACGAAAATCATGTTTTCCAGGAAATTCACTTACTGCTCTCTCATATTCACTACCCCATTATTCATCATCCACCCATCGTTTGAGTATTGTTCCTCTCGTGTGTCGCTATAACAAAACTCACGACTCGTACAGATATGAAATTATAATAAGAAATATGCACAGAAATAAGAAAGCCAGGCGAGCAGGACCAACAAGAATACTTTCCCTCGAAATGAATGAGTCAAAAGATGCGAAGGACGGTGCCATGAGAAACTAAGAGCAATAAATAAAAAAAATCGGGAGCTCATACTCATAGTTTGCCTTATGTATGAGAGTTAGTTTCTGTGGTACGCAGAAAAACGTCGAATCCGTCGTTATTCAGTGTCCTTTTTTTCTTCTTTTTATTTTGGCTGACTAACGCTTGTATTTGAACTCCCCGTGAGATTAAAACCTAATCATAGGTACAGTCATTTGCCATAAACACACTCTCTCATTCATGTACACATATGTTTATAATTTAAGACTCAAAGGAAAAGGATACCAGGGGTTTATTCATGGAAAGGGGTTTTGAACAAAAATAGAAAAAATAGCATTTGTTGGCGTGTTCAGCAATGTAAAGTTCAGTTCTTTTGTTATCGAGGCAACAATTGGAGTATTTCCTAGTGAAATTCAAAAATATTTATTCCTTTGTTCCTGAGGTTGTTTGCATCTAAGCCACAGAATTTATTTTGTGTGGCAATGGCAATGCATGTTTGCTGTACCCACAAACATGACGAGTAAATAAGCCTACTGTTTGTTTTTTTGGGGGAGAAATGCTTTTATTGACTTGACGTGGGAGAATGTCTCTCCTTAGGTATAAAACTGACTATAAGCCCAACAAAAATGTCGTATGCCGACAAAAGTTGCCGACTTAATGCGTTGATTTCATTCATAAGGGCAACTGAAAAAGGAATTTCCTTCCCATTCCACTCAATTTCCAAGTTGTCTAGGAGCTAAAAGCTCCACCTTACTCCTTACCTTCTTATGGTTTGACATAACAAGGTGTCCCAAGAGACAAGTCCAGTACTTGCTAATAGAATAATAAGGCTCCGGCATTTCCTTAAATAAAAGTAAGTCATTCCTTGTCAACTTCTATCTTTTTTGGTAAATGATCCTTTAAGTGAACACAATTTAACAGTGGCTTAACTATCACAGCGCAAATAGACCCTTCTCTTGTCTTCGTTTATCAGTGTCTGGCAATCAAAACCCAACAGCCCAACCCCCTGAAAAGTGCTTATGTTTCTTTTCAAAAGTGACGTCCATTTTTCGTGTTTGTTGCTGATGGTGTCACTGAAGCCGAAACAAAAACACCCCACCCTACAAAATGAACGTTCATCACTACTCCCTTTGTGGATTTCACTGCAAAACCCAATTCCATTCGCAAAGTTTACTCTCAACCTAGTAACTGACAAAAATATATCCCTAAAATCGCATCAACGAAAAAAAAAAGTTCAAGAAGTTCTCCCTCTTGCTACAACCTCTTGGTTTTTCATGTTTAATGTATGTTTGGGGTTGGGGGCGGTTATGTCAAAAGTGTTACTTCTATCCACCAGGCGAATGCGAAAAGGGTTGTTGTGTTCAATGAGCCCATTTGGACCAACATCAGCACCCTTGAGAAATCGTCGTTTTGCAGCAAGCAGTGTGGGTGATTGTAGAGTAGGGGTGGTGCTTGGAAAATTGCGTATATATGGAGTGAAAAAGGATATTTTTCTTATTGACATCGAACACATTTCTGTTCTCTCTCTCTTATTTTTTTTATTGCTTCAAGGGCCTCCTCCGATAGAAAGGAAGAGATATGAGTAAATATCAATTTCATTCTTCCACTTATCACTCAGTGTCGACTGTTGGAAAGTAAATACGATAAAGGAAGTAGCAGTTCTCCGACGAGAATCTAGGAGTTGCAAGACTAATGAGGAGCCATAAATAAATTCTTATTGCAACCTCATTTTAAGGGTTAATTTTTATCGTTGGTGTATTTTTTGGAAACAATTTTGTGGAAGTGTCATTGATTTTTTTCATTCGCTGGGTTTATTTAGAGAATCAGAAATTGGTTATGCAGAGAGTCAACAGCAAATATGAAATAAAGTCCCGCATTGGCATTACCAAATTAAGATCAGAAAGTATCGCTCAGAAGAACTAAACAAAAGGGTCATTTTTCACTGAAAAGTTCTTCCATGAATTGCTCTTGAAGTAAAATTGCTATTGAACAGTTGTTGACCTGCGGACGAATTACCGCATCAGTGATCGAGTGAGTGAGTGCCGTTTCTCTCTCAAAATTTGCTTTAAACTACACATTATAAGTCTGCTGTCCATTTTTTTATTTCAGTTCGTTTAAATGCTGATGAAAGAAAGTAAAATTGTCGTACTGAAGTGCTCGATAACGTGAGAAGTAATGCCAAACTCACATAATTCAGTCACGTACTACTCGATAACGTGTGCGGTAACTAGGCACCTGGTTTAAGTGTATAATAAAACGAATTAGGATTATTCTAGAATACGGTAAAAGTAAAATATTTAGATTGCTTCAAGATGAGTCAGAGCTTACTGCGTTTCTCCCAAACCATTCCTTTAAGGCCAGAAAGGAACCTGCAATTTTCTGCCGGTTCTGAATGCCTAGATGAGGCGATGAAAGCTAAAAAGTGTTTTGGATCTTTCTGCAATTGAAATGCCGACCTCTCACGCATTAAATTAATGCTCTAACTTGTTGCATCAAATGGGTTCATATGTGAGTTAGAAAGCAATATTAGGAGCCATTTCCTTAGAACCAGAAATGATATGAGCATGGACCTATGCACTATGCACTTAGCAAGTGTTTTGGAGGAATTGTGTATAGCTTTCTTGAATGTCTATTGCTCTTTTAAACAAACAGACAGACCAAATCATTCCTGGTACAGACAAGTGGAACGACATCTGCATTTGGTTGACCTCAGACATGGAACGATCCAGAACTTCGAGGCCTGCGTTCTTAGGTCAGCGTTTCATACCCCACTGGCGGATCACTAGAGTGAAGCAGTAAATGGAAGAGCTATGATCCCTTCAAAAAAACGATGCTCTAAATAAGAAGAAGAAGAAGAAGACAAAGTATCGTTAAACGCTCTCAATCGTTCTTTTAGAACGGTCACATTACACAGCCGCTATTTTAAGTAAGAGAAATCTGCATTTTCTCAAAAACATTTTGGGATTCTATAAACTTAGTCAGTTACTCCTAATTCTGATGAAAATCCTGGAACAACACTTGCAGGTGAACGAATAACTTTTACGAGAGATTAAGTTAAGTTGGTAAAAAGCGCTTTTCGAGATGTTTTTTTTTGTCACCCGAAGTGTCGACGTTAACGGCAGTTGCAGGAGCTGCACACGAATTATAGCTTAGAACTGTGCACTATTGGGTAAAAAGTTCGTATTCAAATCATTTCACAGAAAAAAACAATATTTTTCATACAAGTTTCCCTTAAATAACTCTGCGTACTTCTTTCTGCACAGTCTCATATTATAACTTAACAAAAAACATTTTGCTTAAAAGTTTTCTACTCAAAAACACTACACATCAAAGAGGAGGTTCCAATGTATAGAGTATCCAAAAAGAAAAATGAAAACAACTTATCCTTGGTCCTTTTCATAAACAAAAACCATGGACTTGACATTCAAGCAGCAGACAAAAGGATCTGTTAACAACAACATCATACTGCACTTCAAAACTCCCTGGAATTTGTTTAGCACAAGGTTTGAAGTGAAACGTTTTTAGTAAAACAAAAACAGAGGATGATTGGTTGGTACAATCTCCTCCACTTTCCTTTCAAAAGTCAAAGGTGGTAGGTAATAACACCAATGTCTGCTTTATTGCCGTCCTCTGCAGCTGTTTTAGACCCTCAAACAGTTGAGTAAAGAAAATGCTAATCAAAATGTTCAACATAGAGTTGGATAAACACTTATAGTTTGGTTTTCCATGTCAATTTCGTTTGTCATGGAAAAAGGACATTACCTAGAAATTCTTTTGCAGTCCAGTTGTAATTAATTGGGACACACGACGTAGTGAAAACATTTGTACGGTCATCGATAAGTGGATCGAAATGTTGAGAGACATTTGAAAAATCTCTGTTTAGACAAACAGAAAGCAAATATTAGACCTGACAGGAGGCCATTGAACCAGTCAAAATATATGTTGCCTCGAGCAATATTTCGTTTATCCAATCCTTTACCATTAGCCGTCCAATGGATACGATTCCACACCTGTTGTACTGCAGCTTCTCTGGTGACACAGAGTACTGCTGCAAAACAATTTTAATTTGCAATCTAGCCATGAGCAATGGCTCTTAATAAAAATTAACTTTTTTCCAACTGGTTTTTTATGTTTTTCTGCTCCCACAAATACCTGCATGCAACTCTGTGATATTAATTTTGTTTCTGTTATTTTTTTATTTTTTATTTTATGATTTTAAAGCCAGATTACGCTTTTTGTGGCTTTCCTTTTGGATTCATTGGACGACGTGTATTATAATAAAGTTTTTGCATGTTGTTACACATTTTGCAATAATATAACTGCTAATTAACTTATTTAAATTTTGCAGTAGTCAGTGACTTTAATGGGGAAAATTTGATTTCATTAAAACACAAAATATTATCAGATGTATGTGGAGTGTAAAAATTAAAACAAAAAAGAAATTGGATTGTAATTCAGTGGAATTTTAAGAGAGGAAATTTATTTGAATTTTCCACGGAGTTTCAGTTTTTATTTGTATACATTTTATTGTGGTGTTACATACAATTCAATATAGAAAAAAATACACAAAATTAATGAAAATGCTATTTTGTAAAGTGCAAATTCGGAAAACATGTGTGGATTTTATCGGCAAAAACAGTCTGTGACAGAGGTAATTCAAAATTTATAAATGGGATAATACTGATTTGAAATTGAATTTAGAAATAATGTCTAAGCTGGTTATCTGTTATAGTAGGGATTTTAGAAGGGAATTCGGATAACGAGGTTGTACGTATTTAGTTGAATATACTTATTTTATTTTTGTTTTTTTGTTGTTTCAATTCATGCAGATAACTGTACAATTTTATGTGGTGGCAGCGCTGGTGACAGAAAGCAAATGGCTGATACACAACAAGAGATATAATGTATTTTGAAAACAGGCGCTCAAGAACGAGTTGAACAAGTAACTATCGTAACAGCACACCTTTTTTGTTTATTTTCTGTTTATAGCCCTGTTCACACTGTACAATTAATTGGACAGACTTAAGCTTGAACGACCAATGCTTGATAGTGTGAACCCTTCAGACGACCGCTTGTCCAACTTGTTGGATGGTTTTCAAATATTTTTGAAAACTTAGAAGTTGGACGGAGTGGAATGGTACGTGACATAAAGTTGGACGACAAGCTTGATAAGTGTGAACGCAAAATACCTCCGACCATCCAACTTCCATCAAACGAAGTCTGTCCAACTAATTGTACAGTGTGAACAGGGCTTATGTTAAATTGTAGAACTGTTTTGGAAAGAAAACTCGAAAAAATGAATTAATTCTCCAAAAGCACACTTCTAGATGAATTTAAAGTTAACGAAACTTTGAACCAGAAGGAAGTGGTATTTGTCTGTTCTGATGATGGAAAGGGGCTTTTTTTCTGTTGGAGGTTTTTAAAATACCAGCTGGAGCACTCAGACCTAAATACCGGTCCATTGTACTACCAGATAGCAACCTTCTATTTGTTATAGCTTTCCAGATGTTTGGAGAAAAGCCAAAAGGCGCTGCCATGATAAGGAGCTTAAGTTACCAGCTCTCACCATGTCTGCGCCGAGTATCTGTAACCTCATGCGAGAAAAAGCAGGACATTCACAGAGGAAGTGCTCTGCGGTGTCCTCATCTTCTCCACAAGATTCACAGAGTGTGGTATCACTTAAGCCTAACACGTTTAAATGCTTGGCAAAAGAGAAGTGCCCGCTGGCAACGCCAATAAGCTTCCTACAGTCTTTTCTGCTGCTGTTGCAGTCTTCTTACTAACGTTGGGGAGCATACGTTTGGTCTGTCTGCATCCAATATAAACATGCCATCTACGGCTGTACACTTCACAGATCCAATCGTTGATTGAAGCCCTCACTGAGGACGCTGGCAGACCAAGCGAAGGTTCAGGTCTTGAGAAAGCTGTCTAGGATCATTGCCTAGCAAGTTCATCGACGATCTCATTTCCAGTTATGCCGTGATGACCCGGAACCCAAATGAGACTCAAGGAATTTAGAGAGCTCTTGCATTCCTGGATCACTTGCGAAGTGGTTAGAGGGCCTTAACAAATCTTTAACTTAACAGTTCTTTCCAGGCTCAGATTCTGGAGTGAACCAGTCCTGAACCGAAGGAAAGTTTACTGAGTAATTTTGACGCAGTTTGAGCCTTGTGATCATCGTGTCAGACGGCATATCCATTAGACGTGAGTCAAAAGATATGCTGCTTGCGAGCTCTGCTTGCTTGTTCTTTGAAGTTTGGCAAACGAGGCAATAACGTATTTACGCGAGAGCTTATTGCACCAAACAACTGACGCATAGGAGATGATTGGTCTTATCATAGCAGTATAGATCCAAAGGACTCTTTTCGGTGAAAGACCCCATGTCTTGCCTTTACATTGCCAGAACACTGACAGTGCTTTAGTAGTTTTAAACTCGACATGTTTAGACCAAAGAAGTTTGTTATCCAGGATCACTCCAAGATGTTTGACTTCTTTTGAAAAGGGGATGTTGACACCTTTAAGCGTAAGTTGGGTCAGACCAGTCAATTTTCTACGTCTCTGGAAAGGGGCTAATGCGAATAGTTTTTAAAGTTATTGATTTCCAAATTCTTATGTCTTCTTAGAAACTAGTGCCATCTACGGACATTCAGTGATCAGAAGCCTGTCTCATGTTTATTTTTTCTTTTGAAGGCGCGGCGCACTATGGCACCAAAGCGGTAAAAGTCGATTGTCTAAAGAGCTGATTTCGATTTGCTGATTCACATTTCTTGTAGTCAATCAGCCCGATGATCTGAATACGTTAAAGATTTGGGCCTAAACTTAAGTCCTTATGCCTAAATAAACGCCTAAAGTCAAATTATTTGAAATCGTATGTCAATTTGATTTAAGTTTATTGGGGTCTTACGTGAAACTTGGAAGAACTATGCGTGTGATTGTTTTCGTTTGCTTATTTAGGATACAGCGGCTAAATTCAGCAAGAAAAAATTTGAATTAATTAAGGCAGCACAACATAGGACTCAGTCCGCAGTTATGGAAAGTGGTAGACTTTTTAAAAAAAACTACGCGCTCCTTCGGTCTGAAGTAGGTATTTTCTTAAAGTTGACGCATCAAACCTCGCATGAGTAAAATATGTCTTCTAAACATTTTCTGCATGGTGTTTTGGCTCTCTTTTATTTGAATTTTTCCTAAGAAAACAGAAATTATTTGTAGCAAAGTTTCAGTGAGCCCTTCACATAGAAAGTGTTATTTGTTTGATGTATTTACGAATGTTGGAAGTTGGTAATTTTACACTCTTCAGCTTCGAATTAAGTGATTTTTCTCATGAAAAAGACGTGAGTTTGAATATTTCACTTTGATTTGAACTCGCTCTTCTTACAAGTTTTTTTTTTGGTTGAAAGATTTTAGTCCAATGGTTAACAGTAGATATCGAATCTGAGAATGACTATAACTCTGAAGATTATTTAATTTATAATTTAGTTTCTGAACTTAAAAAAAGATTAAAAATGTTGGGTCCACTGTGATGACATTCTGTTTGCTGTGATTTTTGGGCAAGCGGCCGTGGGAATTTTTTTATTGATTGTTTTGAGTTTTTTTTTTCTAATTTTGTGGCCGACTTTATTCCATCTTTAACGTTAAATTGTCGCACAACTTACATATGTTCCTTTTTTAACGTTATTTTTTATGTGGGAGTGACAGTAGGTGGAAATTTATCGTGGTAACTGATTTCCATAATAACTATCATTCCTGGAAATTTTATTCTAATTGGTTTAGTGGCTCGGTTTTCATGGACTTTTTCCCGCTCTCCCTACAAATAGCCCCACTATGTGCGGCGCAATGAACATTATTATCTCTAAAGGATCTCCGCGTTCTCTCTTTCAGACTAGTAATACTCCTGTGCGGTGTGCCACTGCCGAGTTGGCTTCGAACCATTTTGAAACCCGTACGACATAACTTGGCTCTCTTTTAACAAATTTGTTGTTGACAACGACAATCTTGGTCCTGTGTTCTCTGTATTTTGATTTGCGTTGGTTGTAAAAAAACACTTTGATTTTCGAAATGAATTGCTGTCTTTTTCCTTTGTCCAAACTATATAACTTTTCTTTCCAAGTAGCACTTCTTTGTTTAGTTTCCATTACCGTATTTATCACTTTTTATAATATAAAGTTGGCTTTCAAATAGCAATCTATTTGGGCTTCAATTCCAACATAGCTGTAAGTTAAATGGTGGATTATGTTTGATGAACATGGTACACTAAAGAGTGTTCCTGGTATCGTATCAAATACCTCCGTGGTATTCTTCATAATCCTTATTTGTCTTCTTGACATATTCATCCAAATCTCCGCGAACATAAATGGTGGTGTTCCCCAGGGCTCCATCTTATCTCCGACTCTCTTCCTTATCATACATATAAACGCTCTCTTGTTTCTAACCCTTCCATTTATTTTCCTGTTGCAACACCCACTTCGCTAAAAATGCTCGTCAATTTCACATTCAGCCGAAATAGCTCGTTTTGATCCTTGAACAGCTTTGTAGTAAAACATTTTGAAGGCTGCTGTCTGGCATCGAGAAAATGGGTTCTTTTTCTTTTATCTCGTTTCTTGGCCAAGATAAGATTTCTACTCGCAGTCTATTCATCATCTCTTTCAGTTCAAAACTTCGACCAGTTGTACTTTTCATACTTAACAATTCCCATCGCTTAGATTTCGTGTTGCTCTGACGTGGACTGGATACCGAGCATACAGCGTTTTAATAGAAATCTTACTGTAGGGAAGACCAAATGCGTGGAGAAGCATTTTGGGTCTTTTTATGAGTCGAATCCAAATCTTCAATCTCCTAATCGGATGCCCAAACTTTTGCTTCGATCATGTCATCAGTTTTGTTCTATTACTTTTTTTCTGCATAGGTCTGCCCTTTTTCAGGTGTTGTATCATTTCTTCAGTGGACATGTTTGCATTGAAAACAGATTTAAACAATCGAAGCGTGCTTATCATGCTTATTTTGCGATTTTTATTTACTTTTCAGGACTATTCAATCCGGGGTGTGCAAGTTAGTGGCCTCTTCCAATCATTTGCCTTCCCCATTCTGTTAAGAAATCATTTCCGAAAGTGACGTGAAAATAACCAGTAAAATGCCTGAAATTGGTGAACATTTGTGTCTTCTACAAAAAAAAAGAACAATGTGCATCTCTTTTTTTCTTGCACTTTCAAACACTCCAATTCAAATACAGACGGTCCATAAAAGGTCTTATCGAAATTTGAATCAATCTCAACCCCGAAAAACCCTAGCATCACGTAGACTAAACCATTCACCCTTAAAAGTCCCACAGAAAGTATTTGCACTATCCATTATTTTCGCAGACATTTTAATTATGTCCTGGCACACACATTGAACCCAGCGTAACAATATTATTAGAATGTCTCCACAGTCCGTGTTATCTTTGGGGCTTATTTTTGATCAAACTGTCTCGCCAGTTGGATGCCCGTCTGCATTTGTAAGGTCTAGAAACGAATGAAATTGGATCTCAATAAACAAAGGAACGTACTTGCTTTGATTTCTTGTGAGAAAAAAAAGAAGCTCCGTGTGTATGACCATTAAAGTTGGTTCCTTATAAGGACATCTCCAACTCAGCTTTAAGGTCTTTGAATTATATTTCCGATTTTAATCCAGCCATTGCAAAAATAGGACTATACTTGGCTACAATGTAAGGTAAAAAAATAAAATTGGTTGCCTTGTCTGAGCTAACACAAGTACCAAAATTGTTGCCAGATCCTACATTTTTACATACCACCCACCCACATGTCAATTGGCTCTATGCTCTTGCCACGAAGTAGGTGAACTATTAAAAAGGACAAACTTTTTTTCTCTTTTCGTATGTCATGCTTGAGTCAGCGTGTCGCAACCATTAAAAATGCTAATTTAAATGGATTCTCCTCTGCTCATATTCTTGCAAGTAATGGTAGCATGTTTGAGTAGGATGTAGAAGTATAGGAGCGCCTAAAAGGGTTTGTTTTGATGTTGTTGGAACATAGGCGGGCAGCCCACTTTAAGGTTGAATGGCGTTACCCGTTTTATGAACCACAATGACACAAGAGTTGGAAGAGTTTTTTTTTCAAGCACTCTTTGCAAAGTTGAAGAAATTAGTGTGTGGGAGGGGATGATGCTCGCCAGCATGGAAGACACGGTACAGATAAGGGTCTTTGATCTCAGTAGGAAAAAGGCTTCAGAATTAGCGGATGCATATTGTGGAGTAAGTAATTTCGTTTTAGGGGGATTTGTTCTTTTGGATATTTTTGTGTTGGATTTGGAGTGGAAGGAGAATTCGGATTGAAAGGTAAACGAGTGTTTGCTGGGAGTAAAGCTGGGATCCTGTCATGTTTTCGCAAAAAACATGATGTTTCTCTGAAAAATGCAATTTTTACTTTGCCTATAATTTAACATATACATTTACTCTCGAAAAGTCTGTTCTGGGCTTTGAACACCGCCTCGTCGGATTGTTGTAAACGACTGATTTATATTCGGTGTGCCTTAAGGCTGACACTCATGCCCTCTTCTTTTTGTAGCTATGCTGCAGTTTTTTCTAAACCTATTTCATCAAAGCCTGTCTTATCCTAAGTGCAAATCAATGACTTTCTTTCATAAGCGCATCTAATCTCCCCTATCTTCCGCACTTACCTCGTCAATTGCCCTCCCATTTTCATTGTTCAATCGTGTATCGTGATCTTAGAATTCATTAAAAAATTTGTCTCTCACTTTCGCGTATCTGCCTGTTACGTACGAGGTTCAAGGTCCTAATCCCAGAAAAATTAAGGAACAACGTGATTTTCATCGGGCTTCACTTTTTGCAATTAATTGTCAGTATAGTAATACTCGATAGTAATTTCATGCCATGAAAAACGTTTTTTCGATTAGCCATTTAGAATCGGCAAAAATTTGTTGGTCAATTTTATTCCCTCCTAAGAAATTGCTGATAAAAATGCGCTAGGCCTCTGGGCACCCGGCTCTATTGCTCCACCCTATTTATTTGCGATATAGCTTCTCTTTAAGGGTAAAACCCCCGAACCACAGGATTGAAATGATGGCATTAGGGATTTTCAAGTCAGTGTGACCCAAACTCTTTTAACTTCCATTTTGTTCCCTCATACAATCCAGAAAAGTCTCTATTGAAAGTTTCACTTTTGGAGAATCCTGCACACTAACCTTGTACCCTTCAATTCTTTCTCCATTGGCTAACATACAACGCCTGTCGTCTGTCGTCTGTCGTTTTTCGTATGTCGTCTATCGTCTGACATTTGACATCTGACGTCTGTCGTCTGTCTGCTGACGTCTGTCGTCTGTCTTCTGACGTTTGTCGTCTGTGTTTGCTTGGGGATTCTGTTTTTAGAAAGTACGTGCGATAAGGAACTTCTTTCCAAATGATGCGTTTTCAATGGACTGCCTCTTAGCATTCAAAGCAAAACTTGAACACTTATTTATTTATTTATTTATTTTGTATTAACTACAGTTTAAAAAACTAACAGTCATGGTTAACTTAAACTAACTAAATGAAATTTAATTTGAAATAGTTTAACAAATGTAATTTTGATAGATCACCGGTTGACAGACAACAAACAGAATAGTAATCATTATAAGTTCTGCAGCATCTTGTCACAGGCACGTTGGATAAATAATTACATCTTTTGGAAGCTGACGTGTAAAGGTGTATAGTTTCGAGTCCAACGGCCAGGTACGTTAAATTTGATTAGGGAAAGTAAATATGGTGACGATTTTTCTCTTTTGATGATTTTCAATCTTGTTAAGTAATTGGAAACCTTCCTACTGTCCTCTAATGTGTTATTTGTAATAACTATAACCTATGACGATATGGCGGAAGTAAAGAGTGTTTATTCCAGTTTAAATCATCAAAGTTCAAATAGTAGGAACTGTTTCTGGACTGATTCTATTCTTTGAATATGGGTAGCATATGTAAGTGACCAAATTTGACAAGCGAACTATAAACAGCTTCGTACGAGTCCATCATAAAGATACTTTGTGACATATGGGTCGATAAGTTCTTTCGGCAAACGCTTTATCATTCCCAGTATTGATTTCGCTTTGTTCACTACGTAGTCATTGTAAGTAAGCTTTCGATCAAGGAGCACTCCGAGATCATTGAAATTTTCACATCGTTATAGTAACTGCCCTTTTAATACAAAATCCATTGGTGTTCCAAAGACTTGCGAGAGAAAGTCATGATCTTGCACTTTGAATTGTTCACTGATAATTTATTAATCGCAGTTCATTTCAGAAGAGCATCAAAGTGGCTTTGTAAATATGGAGAATACGTAGGATTTGAATACGATAAAAATATTTTGGCATCGTCGGCGTAGAGGAAAATCTTTGAGTGATGAAGCACGTGAGGCAAGTCATTTATGTATAATAAAAAAAGGAGAGGCCCTAAATGACTTCCTTGTGATACACCAGATGTAGCAACTATCTCTGTTGAAAAACAAGTTTCAAATTTCACGTATTGGGCTCGACCATTCAAGTATGAAAGAAACAATTTTTGAAGAGAACTATCATAGCCATGTTGATCCAACTTTTTTAACAGTATACAATGGTTCAGTTGATGAAATGCCTTTGAGAAATAAGGTAAGAAAGAGTCTATGACTTTCCGACAAGCATCTTCTAAACCATCTCAACATTCAAGTCACCCAGATTGATGTATTTAGCTTCTAGATTAGATCTAAGCGCTATTAATTTTATCACACCCCAATCGAATTGTCTAGTGGCCACCTGCTTTGGTTTACACCTGTTGAGGACGTACTGTTAACACCTTACCACTGGTGGGGGGGATGTTAATAGCATTCAATCAATAACTTAAATAAAATAAGATAACGTCTTTTGCGCGACTACAGTCGTAATCATAATCAAAAAATTTTATTTATCAGTCTTCTTTTAAACGCAAAATTTGCTGATACATTTCATATTATAATTTTCATACCCACAATACAACGCGAATATGATTCTCGACTTTGGCCCTCACATTATTTCAAAAATTAAGCCGCATGGATCGAAAGGCTATACTGTTTCTGATACATAGCTGATTTTCGTCAGTTGTGGCACATATTGAAACGAGCAATCACACGAATGATTTCATGACGCTTACTCACTCAAATTCTTTTTCATCCAATCGAAGATACTACAGATAAAGTTAGAAAAAATGTATTTTTCTTCGAAAGGATACAAGGGATCATCGTAAAACCGTTAGATGGAATAATCAACAAAAAAATGCGAATACGAAATGAAATTAAAATTTGCTTCAAAACTAACAACTTCTCTCAAACTGATTTTTTCGAACTTAATTCCCATTCATAAAATATCTATGAATTCAGATTTTCTCCAGAAAAACTTTAGTCATTTATATGCAAAGTAATTTTTTCACTATACACTTGCCTTCTATACTCTAACACACGCACACTGCGCACATTGTTCGCAGCATATCCAATCCATAAATTTTTTTTCCGATCGATTTTTAAATGAGATTTTTAGTCACAAGCGTATTACCACCACTAGTTGAAACAGAATCATACTCCAATAAAACCCCGTCAGTATAATTAATCATAAAAGGAAAAAAAAATGGAATGCTTCAAACGCACACCCAACCCATTCAGAATAAAAATGGTAATCTGTGAAAATAATTTGTTGAGACTCCAATTTGAAAAATAAATAAATACTAGAGTAAGATACACGTATGCTTGCTTAGTCAGAAAACACCTCGTTTCCTGGTAAAGCACACAAACACACGCGCACACACACACTTACGATGGGAAAAATAACATCTTGGGAAATGCTCCTTTGCCCAAAGCATTCATAAATCAACTTTTCTTTTTCCATATTCCTTTCCATACATACAATGCAAAAATAATCTATTCTACCCCTGTCAACCTTTCGAAAAATCTTTAATTTCGATACTTATTCCCTTCTAACTCGAACGAACGGAAACGGAACAAAAAAAAAAAGACCTCTTTATTGTTTCAGTTTTGTAAGCACCAACAATTTGTCTTGTCTATAGATTCTACGCATTCATAAATCAAATATAATGAATATCCATCCATACCTACATAGGAAAGCTTATGCAGAGAAGAAAAGAAAACCCCCTTGGAACACTATGACATGAAAAACATAGAGTTGCTTTGGTGGAAAATGGAAAATTAACACTACCGACAGGACATCTGCAATTCATGGTCAGTAATTGAGTTTTAATGATGGATAGCACTCTGTAGAAAACAGAATTCTTGCTAATCTTCATAAACAAACAAGCACATACACATATTCAGCTGCTGCTTTCATATTTACCCGAACACCCACTTTCAAGTCTGTATACCTCATAGACGTGATCCTGGTAAATATTTTAAACCCAAAGAGCTCAAAAGTCGATGTGGAAATAGCATGATTTCCAAGTAGATTTCACTTCAACCTTCAAAATCTGAGGATTATGCTTATGATGATCATTAAATAAAAGCTTAATCATCTCGAGATAGACGGCTTTAAAAAACATACCATATAAATTGGAAGTAGGATTAAGGAGCGTAGTGTCTAGGTGCTTTTAATGGAACATTCTGCTCCAAGAAGGCCAAGTATTTTCAGTTTTCTCGTATGTACATCGCAAAATTACCTGTAAAGGTGGATGAAAAGCCTTCTAAGAAAAGCTTACCTTCCCTATCACAAGTCAATGGGGGCTTATAAATCGTATGATGGGCGTATTACCTTAGTTTTGTTCTGATTGTTCCTTTATTTTTAACCTACCATACATAAGGACCTTTAAATTAAGCGTGTAATTGATTGATTCTAATTTATAAAATAATTAATTTAAGGGTGTGTGCTCCTGTTGACATTAAAGTGTCAGCCAACATATTATTGTACTGTGGTTGTGCAACGATTTGTCATGTCCTGATTCAAAATCATCGCACAAATTAATTATTTGTTCCTTTATTTTGTTAAAATTGAATTGTTCAGAGAATAAAAAGGAAATACATTCAGACTATTTGATTACACAAAACAACAAATTCGCAACATGTCAATAACCTATCAGGTTAAACGGTGCTTTCAGCAACTGCCAAGCACTGGTGGGTTGTTTCTTTTTTCTCTCTCTCTCTCTCATCAATTCAATTGTCATACCTATTGCTTTGTGGTTTGCCAAATATTGTTTTGAACAATACTTTTGATTTGTTGATCCAACCAGCAGATGTTCTATGTCATTGTTTTAACTTTGGATTGCTATGAAAGGTGCATTGAGAGTGCTGTTGATGTTGTGGTCAAATACAATGACATTGATTTGTGTATAAATTAATTTTTGATTTTGAAAAACTCCAGGGGAATAGCGCGTCACTCAAACCCCTTTAGTGGAAATATAATAACCAAGGCAACTGACAGAAAAGTGTAGGAAGTGAAGGTTTGGAGAACTTAGTGGTTAAGGACTGCTGTTTACTTTGTGGATAATTGAGCTTTGAGTGAATTTTTACACAACCATTTTACTTCATGGTTTTGATGTATTTTAGTTGTAGAAATGACTGTGTGTGTCGCTGTTGTTTTCTATGTAAAGAAGAGAATAATAGAAAAAAAAAAAAAATGCCAATGGGAATCGACATTACAGATTTACAGAGTAGAATACAGAGCTCAGAACAAAAAGTGAATGTTGCGACTCTGGTAGACAAAGCCTACCCGTTATAAAAAGGCATTAAGCCTTCTCCACAAAAGGACATTGAGTTCAAGGAAGAAAAAAGAAGAACGAATAAAACGAAATTAAGAAAAAGACCACAAAAACACCTAACAAAGAGCTTAGCGCAAAGCGAAGGAAACAGAAAATCATAGAACACAACAAAACCAAGCAAAAAACATAAAATATTCAAAAAATAAATAAAATTTGACTTAAAAAAGAGCAGAGAGAGATCCTATAACACAAAATAAAGGACCCATTCAAAGAACCCAGAAGAAAAAAACACAAAAATCAAAATACAGCAAATATAGCATGGAACATAGAAAGCAGCTCACATATTATGGAGCACCGAACTCGTAGCTTTTTGTACGCTTGTAACCTCGCTCAAACCTCAGGACTCAACACACAGAATGTAGAACACGAAACTCAGATAAAAAACAACAAAACACAGTGCATCGAACATAGAGTCGATTAGGGATCGAGAAAGTAGTTTTCGAAAATTTAAAGATAACCCTACTGTAGAAAACCGAAATTTGTTCAAACGGGCCAGAAATATCTGTAATGCTAGAATACAAAAGGCTAAGTTTTTACATGACCAGGAAAGTAAGGCAAAAAATACTTTTGTGTCCAAAAGGAAGCAAAAACTTTTGGTCTTTTGTGAAGATTATTAAGAACTCGACCACGTCGTCGGTCCCAATAACGCTCGTTTTCAATAACTCTCCGTATGTCAGCTCCATTGATAATGCTAATTTGCTAGCAGCTCAATTTGCAGCTAACTCGACACTTCCTGATAGCATATTGGCTCCACCTGAGCTCGATTCTGCACATTCTGTGATGAAGCAGATATTTTTTCGAACTCACTCCGCAGCGAGTGTCCTCAAAGATCTCAATATACACAAATCCGCTGGTCCAGATGGTATCCCCGCCGTTATTCTGAAGAGGTGTTCTTCTACGCTGGCAAAACCACTGCGTAAATTTTTCCATCTTTCCTATTCTGCTGGGATTTTCCCGAGCAGATGGAAAACTGCTTTTGTCCAGCCGGTCCCTAAAAAAGGCGATTCTTCCTCCCCTTGCAATTGCCGTCCAATTGAACTAACGTCCCTTCTTTCCAAGGTCATGGAAACGTTGATAAACCGTTAACTTATGAAATATCTTGAAGAACGAAAGCTTCTTAATGACCGTCAGTACGGCTTTCGTAGCAAGCGGTCCACTAATGATTTGATGGCTTATCTCACCGAAAAGTGCAACCAATCTTTACATTTTTTTAGAGAAAGTAAGATTATTGCACTTGATATTTCTAGGGCATTTGATATAGTTTGGCATCAGGCTCTTTTATCGAAAGGCTCTTCTTTGTTCTATTACAAACTACCTTTCCGACCGTTCAATACAAGTTGTGTTGGATGGCTTCAAGTCTGATACCCACTTCATAAATGCTGGTGTGCACCAGGGCTCCGTTTTGTCTGCGCCTTTCTTCCTCATTTTCATAAATGACATCTTGTCTGAAACTTCTAATCCACTTAACTGTTTTGCTGACGACTCGACCCTCAGCTTTTCATAATCGTTTTCAAATTCATGTCCCTGCTCTTCGAATGTGGAACTGGAACGGTATGATAAGCTCATTGAATTCTGATCTTGACAGCATTGTTGAATGGGGTAGTAAGAACGAGTAGAATTCAATGCTTCGAAAACTCAATGCTGTCTCTTGTTGTTGAAGCTTAACATTCCCCCATTGCCATTATCCATGAATGGTATACCTGCATCGAAGAAACCGAAAAGCTGTCAGTACTTGGTATGTGTGTAAACGATGATCTTCGTTGGAATGACCACATATTTGAAGTCGCCAAAAACGCTGCTAAATGCTTAGGCTTCTTGAGACGATGTAGGAAGTTCTTCACCCCTTCTGATCTGGCTACTTTTTATAAGGGCTTTATCCGCCCAAAACTGGAGCATAACTCCCATATCTGGTCAGGTGCTCCTCAAACATCTTTACGCCTACTTGATGGGGTACAAAATAGAGCGTTAAAATTGATAGATGATAGTTCAATCGTAGAATCGATTGAGTCTCTTGGACATCGTCAAAACGTCACCTGTCTCTCTCTTTTTTATCGCTTTTTTCACAAACAGTGCTCTAGTGAAATAGCCAGCTGCATTCCTCCCCTGACACAATTTAGCCGCAACACCCGCCTCGCTAGGAGTGCTCATCAGTTTTACCTTGAGCGCAACTTTGGACGTACAGTCAAGTATAGAGATTCATATTTTAGCCGCACCACCCAAATGTGGAATGCTCTATCTGGCTCTGTATTTCTCCTGTATTACGATTCGCAAAGGTTCAAGAGCAACGTGCATCGGTGCCTCCTTTCAAATCCTCTCCTAATTCTAAATGCTCGCACTGTGTTCCATAACATTATAAGGGTAGTCATAGCCCCTTGATGTGCGCGTTAACTAAAAACAAAAAAAAAAACCCAAGAACCCAATGGGACATAGAACAATGATCAGAAATGATACGTTGCAAGTGTTGCGCAAGCTATGAACATGTTTTTATGTTTCGCAAATGTTTGCTTTTTCTCAAACATTTTAAAAAAGTGATTTGTGCTTTACTAAATTTGTTGAAAAGTTAATCGTTTCTGTTCTAAATTCTAAACCGAGTATTTAAGGAATTGAACATCTGTAATTGGCAACAAAAACTTTCCACATGATCAGTAGATGGATGAAAAAAATATCTTTTCAACAAAATCTCTACTAATAAAGCTAATTGTGTGTTATGCCTTGGGCTTTTACTGAACAACTCACACTTATTTTTCTTTCCGTAAAGTGGATTTTTATATAAAAATATTTATCATTATAATCGAAAATCGTTTTATAAGCTTCTACTCGGAAATATACAAACGAGATGGACACAAAACCAATACCAACACATAAGTACTGCATTTGTGTGCACCAACAAACTCCCTCCATTAAAGCTTCCAATACTTACTCCAGGGTTCATCTCAATTTTACAACTTGCCGCATGAATAAAATAATCAAAACAAAAACAAACTCAAAAAATAAAAAACTTTTTAAACTTTAAATTAAAAATAATAAAAATAAAATCGAATAAAACTACCAACTACACACACTATACATGTACATAAAAATATATTCAAATTGACTATGGCAGCAATTTACGTTAATCCAGCTTTTCAAATCGATTTTTCATAGAAATGCACTTGTGTATGGCAAAACGATAGGTACGTAGTTATAGGGCTTTATACAACATCGCACGAGTGTTTTTGTTGCTTTGGCATTTGATTGCAGGATACCTTAAACGGATGCGGATACGGGCTGGTAAAACAGGAAGTACAGCTGTTGATGTCGACATGGACAAGAACATGAACAGACCTTCGCAAACACTAATTTTCGCTTTTCCTGGTTTTTGTGTCACTATACTCTCCAGTTCTATTTTCTATTCTTCAATTAGGTATTGACTGGACTTTTGTATTTGAATTTGAGGGCTCAACCATTGCAGTTTTGTTTAGTGTGTGTATTGTGTGTGCCTAGAGTTGAGCCTTTTATGTTTTCGAAAAGTGTTCGATATCTGTACAAGAGACAGAATTCTATAATGGAATAGGTACAGCCTACAGCATGTCGTGGTGTTTTCCTGTCATTGCGTTGTTTAAACTTTATATGACCATAGATAGAGGAAAAACAGATGTGAATAATTAATTGATACCAGACAAAAATAATTCAAGTGGAGAACAGTTTTACCGGTTTCGCTAGCAAGGAAAATAAAACTCCACTTATGGTAGAAAATATTTCCGCTTTAGTCTGTTTGAATAAATAAATTAATTTGGTGGCCAAACCTCGATTTCAAGCCAGGCGTATACTTACACTCTTTGAAGACTGAAACAGCAGTGTTGCTGTAGTTGTTTCAGGGAGTCTTCCTCCAAACTCCAAAATTCACTGTCTTCGGTTGAAAGGTAAAGAGAAGTGTTATTTTTATTAGCTGCACAGTGTAACTGTTTTTACTATGGCCCTTATTGTGAGTGTCGTCTAACATTCGATGCGACAAGGGTCGATAAATTTTCCATTTGGTTTTGCGTATCTCTATCGACAAGGATTTCTCTTATTGTGAATAATGAAATTAGTCATTGTAGTCACTGTAGTCACATAAATCCTATAATTTGACATTTGAGTTAGTTTCAGTGATAGTCGAACGCAAAAATACAGACGACAACGACCGAATTCAAAATTGAAAGTATAGAACAATAAGAATACGCAATACCAAATTTCATTTTTGATGTTCGACTATCGACAACCGTCGTGTATCGACAGCCAAACGACACTTGCAGTAAGAGCCTATGCCTCAAATCAAACTGCATGAAGCTGTAAATTTTTGACTGGTCCATACAAATTGATCATACCTTCCACTAACTTGTGACTGTGAAATTCCATACCTCCGTCTTAAGTTAGCTGCCAGTAAATTTGATTTTTCTCGTAAGTTGGAATTTTTTCAGTTTTCAACTAAAAGACCAGTTTGTTTTGTGCTTCTGCTAAACCGATTTCAGTCATTCTTCTTTTAAATATAGAAGTATCTACCGCGGGGTATCTGGATCGCTTCACATAACCGATCTGATGTTGCTTTAGACATGAGATCTCTTTTCGAGTTCTCATAAAGTCCCATCTTCACATTTCTAGAGGCATATGACTATACCATAGTTTTCTTTAAAAAAAATCTTCATGCCGTTGAGCCACCTCAGCTTTTAAGATGACAACTTTATTGAGCTATGAGCGATTACTGAAGCTCATGAAGTCAACGGAAATCGCACTCACCATTAAAAAAACGTATGTCCAAATCGTGAGAATTTTAAGTGCTAGAGGCTGCATTTACTTTTCTTTTGTTTTGCTTGTCTTTGCGTTTTTGTGAAGAAATCAAACAGCAAACTGACTCTTTCGATTTGCCTACCACTGCTCACTAAAATTCTATTTTGTGGCAAAGATCTCGGTGAACAACTAAAATGTCGCTATGTTGTCTCAAAATCCATTGTACATCACATCAAGCAAATGTAGACGAAATCATGAAGTAAATACCAAGTCTCAAAACATCAGTACTGTGCTAGCCATTGTAATTAACACGAAACATAATCCTCTGCCTCGTTGTTTTGTGACACACCACATGAAGAAGTTACGTGGCATAGTCAAGTCATTCCTAATATTCAAATTGATATTCAGTCCTTTAGCTCTTAATGCTACCCGTAACAGCTGTATACGCTCACTGACAACAGATTTGTATATTAAAATGATTAGTTACGTTACGTTACGTTAAGTTGTTGCGATTACAATAGATCACCAAAACTAAATGTTAAGTTATATCAATGTTGCGTCACATTAATGTTACGTTACATCAATGTTACGTTACGTTCTCACCAATTGCTATTCATCAGTCTTTAATATTTTCCAATGACGAAGTCAGTGTGCCTTGAATGAAAATGTAATTTTGTAACCACCTAATTGATGCAATAAGTCGCAATGACGTGACGTGACGTCTTTTGGTGCATTTGGTATTCTTTTTTTTGAAACTTTAGCTCTTTAATAAGGCATTTTTAGTCTCTCTATTTTAAGTTACATCGCACTTGGCCTTTAATGCTCCTCTTCCAATGCCACTACCACTTCTCTTTAATCAATGTAACTAATTCAACCGATACGGTTACGTAACGTCACATCAACAATGCTTTATCTTCATAGTTCTTACAAATATTTTAATTCAAACTATTTGAATGAACTCAGTTTTGAAAAGGTAATTTTTCTTCTAATTAAGAAAAATATATAAAACTTTCTCTCTTTCAAGAACTCACCACAAACAAAGAGAAACCGCTCTTCCATCATTGTTCATTATTCACACTTCCAATTTGGAGGGGAATTCAATAACCATTTCATGAGAAAATAAGTCTGAAGCGTGCATTGAAATCACTAATTCAATATTTCTACTCCTTTCTTAGAAAAAATAAATCAGTCTTTCACTCAATTTGATTTACTTTCCACCCTCGAAAAGAAACCATAGCGTTGTGTAGTCAGAAAAAGCTCTCCACAAAAAAAAAAAAAAATACAAAACCGAAAAAAAGATTCAACAACAACAAGAAAGAACCAAAAGAACGCGCAACCAAAACCTAGACCGCACTTTGGGGAATGGCCAATTAATAACTTTTCCTGAAGGATATTTATGTCTTCAATTCATTCAGAGGGCATGCACACTTTCTTGAAGGAACTAACCCCTTTTTGGAAATGGAAATAGCGGCGAGGGAAGCAAATAAATAAACACGCTAACTTTAAGCACAACAAAGTATATACATACGTATACGACCTAACGACAGTTGCACAAAGGATTCAATCCGAAAATAAATAAATAAACGCAAACTAAGTTCCTCAATCAACGGAAATGTAATTGAAGACATTTCTCAGTGTGAAACCGTACATTTTGAATCACTGCTTCTGCTGCTTTTCAAATCTCCACCTACTCTTTCAATCAAATGTTTGGTGGGGCTAATAAAAATGGCAAGGCAGCAAGGACTCTCGCAGGCTTGATTGTCTATGTTGAGTGAGCTTGTGTATGTGTGTGTGATTGTGTTTCTACGAATGAATGACATGAATTTTTGATTTGCCATCGGGTGGCGTGCAACAATTTGAACAGAAATACATAATATAAAATCAAAATGTTACTAAATATGTATGTGTCCTTGGAATTGTACAAACATTTGCCAACCCATAGCAGCACACATAGTGCAAGGATAATTTTTTGACTTTTTCTTTTTCGTTTTTTTTTTTTTTGGAACGAGACATGTGGCATCATGATGAAGGACTAACTAACGATCGCATCATTCGGAACATTTAACGTTTTGTTCTGATATTCCCGACCGCGTACGAGTTGAAAATAATAATTGCGAATTACCATAAAATATTCAAGAATTACAAAACAGCAATAGCAAGCAAAAAAGATACAGCTACCGCATATAGCAAACACTGAACTCTAGAGACTGTCAGTCTGTATATGAATGTGTACCGCGCGCATGGAGCGGCGCGGCGCGGCGGGTGGTTGTGGGTGAGCAAAGAAAGAAACGAACGGAAAGAAAAAATATGGAAAATTGATTGTGCAAATATTTGAGAACTTAACGAGAAAAATGGAAAAATCGTTTTTATGTGAACCTCATACATCATACCTATGCAAAGGTGCCTTCCTTAGTCACACATTAATTCTGATCGGGGGTTGGACGGGCGGTTTTCCATATTTTCTTTTTTTCCTATCTTTTTTTTTCATCTTATTTAGCTGACAGCATCATTTGAAAAGTAAACATCGGAAATGCTTACACATGTTTTAAACACGCGCAACTGCTTCAGAACATTGGTGGTGGGATGAAGTACTATACCCGTGTTTTATCACACTTGTAACACGAAGCATATATTCGGAACTCTTTTTTTGTTGTGCCTGACAAGGCAATGATTTATTGTGTCTTTGTTTGGGAGCCCCGACCTTATACAATAATTTTGGTACATGAAAAAAGCTGACGGAGTCTATGTCGAGCTTATGTGGGAATTTATAGTTGATTTACTTTTGAACTTTGGCTTTTTGTTTTTAATAGAAAGTTCGAGGTTTTGTTGTGTTTGAGTTGATACAGAAAAGCTACGGCAAAAGAGAAATATTCACTTCTTTTTTAACAAACGACGCACAAGAAGAAAATAAGTGGAGTCGAAGATGTTGCACAGGGCTTGCCCATCAAATGCAAAATTCTTGAAGAAATGATCAGGAACTGGTGCCAAAATCAAGTGCTTCAATTCAATCCAAAAAAAGAAACGCTTATTATTACCTTTGAAGTTATGTCTTTACTTGATTCCTAAATAGTTTTCAAGGTTCAATATGAGTTGGAAATGTTGAAGCATCGATAATAAATGAGTTGAAAACCAAAATTTGACAAGAGAATTAAAATGGAATTCCATGCATTTTCTGCTTATTAAATACTTTTTGGTAAAAGCATGGGCTCCCTGCCCCACACTGGTTGACTGAACCTTCCTCTCAATTATCTCTAACATCTTCTCGTATGCTTTAGTGTTGGGGTGCCAAGAAATCGAACAGATCGGAGGTCAGAAATTCAGCGATTCTATGTTTAGCTGCAAAATATCATTTGTCTACAACATCACAGAATCCAGTTTTAAGAAAACATCACCCTTCCTTCAGCTGAATGAACCTTCCTCTCAATAAAGAGCACATCTTGCTCCAACATTCTTGCAGCTCGAGACTTCTAGCTGCACAGATCGTATCTATAACTCGCTCCAATTGTGGCAATGTAATGAGAAAGCTCCCCCTCAAAAGAAAATATGCTGACAATCTCAATTGAGAGTTCCTGATGAATTTTTCAATGCACTCCCAAGCTCTTTAGACATCAGAAAGACAACAGCGTGGATTCTTGCACTGTCTTAATTTCGATGGAGTTATTCTTTCATATGTCAATTTTGAAATAAATCAAGAGCTCTTAACGATTACGTTCTTATTTAGGTATTTCCGTAATCCAAACACCCCTACTTGTTACAATAAAACTTCTGAGCTCGAGGACCTGTTTAAAATATGTTTCAGCTGCCAATTCTGCAAAAGGATGCATGTCTTACTAGTGGTGCCGGTGGCTTTTGTATAACTGCCTTTTTTTCTGTCGTCGTTCGATTCCTAGAAACTTCCAATTGCTTTGCCATGATGAGTAATTGGCAGCTCCTCCGAGAGTAATTTTGTAGCAGTGAGAGCGCATTCTCGCTTAGCTATTCGAAATGGCTAAACAATTTTGGTGGCCTGTATTCTTTGAAAGTTATGGCAAAAAATAATGCCATGGGCTGATACCCCGGCCCACCCGATTTTATTCTTCCCGCCTATTTATTGTTGGTACCATTTATTAACTTCATCCTGGCCGGTATGTGGTGGATACCGCCATTACCAGTTTCGCCACTAATTTCAGTTTAGTTACAGGTGTCATATCTGCTTCCAGTACAAAAAAAGTGCATGCTCGAAAAGAAATCAAAAAATCAGACTGAAAGCGGCGAATATGAAAGCAAAAGCCTTTACGCAGCAGAGGTGGCAGGAAAACGTGGACTCGGAAAGCTGAGTGTGCTAAACAACTAGGCTTATCGGAGACCTAAGCGAATGGAGTGACCGGAAGTGAACTGAACTACTGCGTCACACAGCTCCTCAGCGAATTGGGGAACTTTAAAGCCTTCCTGCACAATATGAAAAAAGGAAGCTCTTCGTGGCAATACAGAGATTCGTTGATAGACGGAGCCTAACACACAGTGTTCGAGTGCAGTAGATGAGAATCTCTCCGTCAGAAAACAAACAGAAGTACCTATCGGAGAAATTATCCGAAATGACATCATCCAGAAGATGTTGGAAGTCGAAGAGTCGAAGAAGATGATGAAGGGAGTCTGACACAGATGCTGAAATCAAAAAGGAAACAAGAGATAAATGGGCAGCCTTAAACCAGACCCCTTAAGAAAAACTCGAATAGCTTCTAGGGGAGGTTGGCATACCTTGAAGAGTCCGACATAAAGAGAAGTATTGATGCTTACTTAATAGCATTTCTCCAATAGTTAAAGCCTTCACATTCGTGAATTTGTGTTTTTCTTTATCGTACCCTCAAAAATACTTATCTGGTTCTTCCTATCAAGTTCTTGATATGATGATCCTCTTGCAGTGATACCACTTTAACTCATTTGAAATAGATCTGCTTTCTTGGTTACGAAACCTTTGAAATCTGCTCCGAATTTCGAACTTTTGCTAAATTGCTGATTTAATTTCAAGACCTCTTCTTTAATTTACGAGTTTTTTGATCCAATTATAACAACACAACATACAAGACAGACACTATACTTAATAACTGGAATACTAAATAGCCTCAAAAACATAGACTACGGCTGTCCCGTACTATACTCATTGCTCACGCATCAAACCCCCCTTGATATAGGTAAGGTAAGGTTATAGATGGGGGTGCAGCCACAATTGGCAGCACCTCACACTCACTCGGATCTCAAGGATCCATTGTGCTCCCCGGAAAAGAGAGGATTAGGAAGTGGGAAGATTTGAGAGGCAGAGTTTTAGAACCATCTTTTTTCTTTTATAACATTGTTTTCCTCCCAGCATTCTCCTGTCGGAAAGACTGTTAGGGCCACTAGAATGAAATTAGTTTGCAGGGGGAGGGGGGGGGGGGGTAGTTTTTTTGAATGTCTATGTTGGTATGGTTTATGATGGTTCTATGGCCTGATGTGACTATTTTCCAATTATTGCATTGTTTTAGTCGCAGTGCTATTTAATATATTTGATATTTAAGCCTAGTTAAATTTTTCAGAAATTTTCAGATCCTGCTTCAGTTTGAAAAGTCGCTTTTTAGGTAAATATTCACAAAGACCAACAGTAAGCATAATTGTTGAGATATTTTCAAAATCAATCAAGCAAATTATTAGGGTGGCCCAACAATCTCGGGCTTAACACATTTCCAGGACTTACATTTTCATGACTAAGTGATAAAAAGGTTTTTGTGGCAGTGAATTTGTAACTCTCTGAGGCTTTGCCGATTCCTCGCTTAAGGCGATACCAGTGGGAACCAATTTTATGCTTCCGAAACTTTACCACGAACTCTCACGTAACAGCAGATATGCTAACTATGGCGCCACTTGCACCACCATCAATAAGTTAAAGGTGTTTTATCGCGAGTACTTCTTTGACTTTTATACTTTGCCTTGAATAAATTCAGAAAACCGTGTCATTTTATAACCACCTTCGCGGATTTCCGATCTACTTCGCTTTAAACTCCAAATCTTCTTCAAATGTTTTTCCTTGAAGTGGTAACACTGTGGTGAATACCTATTGAACATTTTACATCAGCTATACAGCGCTTCTTCCATTCCCAAAAGACCTACAAACGTATTGTAAGCAGCCAGGAAATATCGGAGTACAAAATCGCATGACGCTCGTTTTGTCACAAAAAAGAGAGACATGTCTACATTTTTAATAGAAAAGATACGGAAACACTTTGTTGTTGCGTAATCAGTCAATTTTCAACACCTTCCTTAGTGAAAAGGGTAACAGCGGTATATTGTCATTGTCATGGATCTTCTATTGTGATTCCTGTTGCTGAGCACCGTTTAAATTGTAAAATGTCTCAATAACCCTTTTCTAACTACACATAGCACTCCACACAAAAACACAATTGGACGGACGACTTTGAAACGCAGCAGCAGAAGCAGCACAATCCCTGAGCTATAACAAATATGTCAGATGAAACATTTTGGCCCAAAAAAAAAAAGAATAAATTCCGTACACTCCCACCCTCTCCTCACATAGAACTGCAATGTAAAAGGATATATAAAGGACAACGCGCGAACAACGAATGAAATGAAAATAAATAAATAACGAAGGTGTGTCATGTCATAAGTTGCGACGTTCTCTATAAATCATGGACTTTTCACGGTTTTGTGTTGAGCTTGCTGTGCTCATACTAGGTATACACAAGTGTTCTGCCACGAGATTTCGTTATGGATACCTTTGGTTTGACTGTGCGGTGCATACTTCTATAAGGACTATGAATGGTTCCCATAACATTTTTGATATGGTGTGTGTCTTGCCCTTTCGTTTTTGCCTGACTCTTTTGCTTGCACTCGCACGAGCCACTTAAACGACGATTGACGGAATGTTCTCCCCCGAACAATACGATGTCGACAACGCGACAGCGACACGGGTGTATACTACATGCCACAGCTACGATTGTGTAAAATGGGCAAGGAAAAGTGCAAAATTCCGTGCTAAAGAGATGTGGAATGAAAGGTAAATGTAGATGAAAGGATGTTGAGTTGAGATCCTTGCTTTGGTATTTACCTTTCTTATTTTTTTTTTTCTTCTTCTCTTTTTTGAACTCCTCTGCACGCTTGTAAAGATGCAAGATTAGAATAGGGAATGGTTCTGTAGAAGAGCTTTGTATATGACGACGGACGGAAAGACGCGACGCAGCAGCACGACTATACGTGTAGAAACAATGTTTTAATATTTTAAGAGTTCAATTTACGGCGAGAATTATATCCATTGTCCTTTGATTTGTTTGCAAGTTTTATTATTCTATCCCTTTTATGTTCGTGTAAATGGAGTGTTTATAATAGATGAGGAAAGGGGGGGGGGGGGGGGGGGGGGGGGGGTAGGTGAAGATAAGAATGCTTGGTATAAGATGAAAATGACTTTTTGCTGCTACCGGTACGTGTTCGTTGAGTTTTTTTCGCTTCAATAACAATTCACAAAAGCAAGAGTCAAAGTTTTATCATAGTCCTCGTAGCTTTGTTTCTGAGAATCAACAATTTTTTTTTTTAAATCAGCATTCGAGTAAACAAGGAATCTCCTAGGTCACTTAAGGGCTAATGCTTGACTGCCATTCCTCTAAAAGGTTTTATTTTGGTACCTGTGGCCTGATGGTTAGCATGTCTGCCTGTTACGCGGAAAGTTCGTGGTTTGAATCCCAGAAGAAAACCAAAAATGTTTTTCCACGGGTATCGCCTTTCACGAGGATTTGGCAAGTCCTCCAATAGTAGATTCGTTGTCATGAAAAGCGCTTACTCGATTAGCCATTCAGAATCGGAAGAAAATTGTAGGTCTCCTCCACTCCCCGAGGCTCACCGCTTTTTTTTGTCACCCTTTGTATGTAAAGTTATAGAACTACACAGTTTTTTGACAGCTTGTTGAATTTATCCAGCATAAGGTTTCAGCTTAGCTTTTAGTTCTTTAGATCATTGGACAAATGTCTCAGGTTTCCTTATTTATTTCTGCATTTTTTTTGGCTAAGTGCTTACGCTGAATATGCAGGCAGAAGTCCTTCATTTCTCATTGAGCAGTGCTATCCATAAAACATTGTGCCCAAATCCTAATCGGGTTTCTTTCTTTCGGATAAGAGGAAACGTTGAATGTGTAGGTTGAGCCCTTCCTGAGCAGCGCTCCCCCTAAGAACTTATTCTGAAATCCTGACAAGCAATCTGCTGAGTTCTTCTATCAGGATGACATTTGACCATAAAATACAGGTCCCAACTCACTCTTCTCCTTAAAGTTGATGATTTTCAACGACTTTTGGTGGTTGGAGTATAAAGTTGGCTCCCGAAAAACATCCGAAGATTACAAGACCACAAATACGTCCAAAAATAAAATAAAAAATCTTTCAAGTCAAACGAAAAAAAAAATCAACTAATTCCAACATCTTTCTCCTGCATCGAAAACGATGCCATTTGGCTTATCAATCGTACATCCTTGGCTTTGATGGAACACCTGCGTTGGACGCTTGGATTCTTTTACCCCAAACTGATCTGCTTATCCGGAACAAACATCATATTTTTCTTCATGATTCTTCTTTATCGTCCTACCTAACCACATTGTAAGCTTTTGTAAAGCTAAACTGGGAACTACAGCTGAGTTCCCACACAAAAGAATATTCTTTTATTCTTGCTTTTTTTTTGTGTTCGAATGGACATAATCAGAAAAAATACACGTCAGGTATTTATGAGTTTAATCCTGTTTTAAGGATAACAAGCTGTGACAGCAAAACAGGAAAGGAAATACAAAAAAAAAACAACAACGTTTTCTGGCGCCCCACAAAAACAGAAAGAAATTTATTTCATTATTCTCGAAGAGGGTAAGCTTCAGCGTCGCAGGAAGGAAGGCTAAATATGTAATCAATTCATATTCCTTAACCAATATTTTATTCAAATCAAGGACAAGTTATTTCTGAGGATTCCCCTCCAAGGTCAGCTATTCAGAATGATGAATCATTGCTAAGCATAATAAATTTATCCAACCAGAAAAATGGGTAGTTAGCTGCAAACTTTAGATGGGTGAGGTCGGGTTCTTCTCTTTTTTTTTTTTTTCTATTTGTGTGTCTTAGCTCTCGAGCAAAGGATTCAGATTCAGATCACGTTCTTTTTTAAGTTGAGATTGGCGTCTGAGGGCGATATGGACGGTAAATGACGGTCCTGTGAAAAAAGTAACCTCATAGAAAAAAATCCGTGCACACCTCACACACACACCTATATGAAAGTGTAACGCTCCTCTCGTCGTCGTCGGTCGGTTAGGAAGTGCTTACGAGGCGTGTAGTTAAAGAGAGAAGGCAAAAAAAAATTGTAGAAAGGAAATTAATGTCGGCGATTCAGATTTGGTTTTTGTTTTATTTTTTCTCATTTTACACTCCCCCTTCTTCTGGGAGGATAAGCAAAAGGACATAGCGAAAGATAGTTAGTTATTCTGTTTGCAAAATCTGAGGGATTCGGATTTGCCTCGTTCTGCTTTTGTCTGCTGGTCCTTCATTCTTATAGTTACATGTTACAGGTTGAGGGTAATAAATAATCAGAATTCGTGGGGAGAACCTAGCTAAAGGAATTGGAATCTATGTCAGCAGAGATATGTTTTGAGGTTAAAGCTTTATTTAAATGGAAGATGTGATTTGAATAAGTTTAGACGAATTTTAGCTTTTTGTGTGGCTATTACGAGTAAACGTGCTGATCTTAGACAGTAATTAGGTTATAGGACATATAAATTCGTGCTCCTTTTTCTCTGGGGCGAAGTTGAACATTGTTTACCTATCCCTCATCCTTAGGGCAGAAGCGTCGAATGTGAGTGTCTCAGGAGAAATATTCTCAGCGTGTAGCGCTAATTGGGACTACCTTCTTAGCTTTAAGAATTTCAATCTTATTTTTCTATTTCCGTAATCCCATCGAATGCCTTACTGTCCTTTGAAAGCCTATTCTTAAATAGGAAAAACGAACTGTGAGGATATGAAACACTCAAACAATATTACAAAGCGCTAGCTAAATTGTCTTCTTTGTTAAACACAAGCTTAAAGGGTTTCTTTGGGAAATGTGATGTTTGAAAGGGCTCTTCGAATCCTTTTTCTCGCCACTCATATCGCATATATAACGCCTATAAGTTGAAGCAGCAATGACATACATCAGTCACATCACTACCACCAACTCAGCACTCACATCAGCGAAAATTCCTTGACTGACAGCACAGCGTTTATTCTCAGAGACAAAGGTGTTCGGGGAATTCTTTGAATGTTTTGTATCCGGAATCTCAAAAGTAGTTTCACCGATGAGTAGGCTGTCATAAATTAGATTCTTTGTGCTTTTCCCCGGAATTCGTATATTACTCCACTGAACTCGTGAGGCCTTCGACCTAATTCTGAGAACTAAAACGTTGTTGCTGTTCAATTGAATTTGATGCTGTAACAAAGCGCAACTTTGATGAGTTTATAATTTTGTTTTTGAAAATTAACATAAAAGTTTTGTGATTTACGAAATTTCCTTGTTTAGTCTTCTGAAAAGAGAGTTAAAATTAGATTCATATTTTTTTAATTGAAAAGCATATTCCCACATCGATGGACCAAATTTTAAACTCACTAAGATTGATTATAAGTTTAAAAAAAAAGTTAAATGGTCATTAAATTACTTCTTTTTCCAGATTTACTCAAAGAAGAAATAATAGGGGACACTTTTCGTAGAGAAACGGTGAGTGTAAGGGTTTGAGTTTGATTTCTGGACGAAATGTTTTTTCTAAGGTTACTTTGGTGTATTAATGGTGGCTCCAAGTTTGAAGGAGGAAGTGTTTAGGTATCTTAGGTACCTACATTCAATACTTGCTTGTCTTATCTCTTTGTGGTAGCTACCGGGTATTATTCGATCTGCAAAACTTAAAGCAAAAGTGTTAAACAGTGAAAGATATAGCAGCATGTAAGACTGATCTGCTTGAGTCTCAGAAGTCTCTGAGTCATATAATCACAGTCCTTAAGAAGACATAAGTGGTCCAAAAAAGGAACGAATGGTTCAATTAACAAGTTACTTCGTATAGGACCCTTCAACTCTAGCCACGGTATTAAAATACATGTGTCATCCGCAGATCTCATACCCTCAAACCTTTTTGATGACCATTGGAAAATCTCCATTGTTGTAGGTAACAGTAAAGAACCCAGTGCTCTTTGTTTGGAGCTGTTAGTCGGAGTAATATCCTGACTCTGAAAAAAATGATGCCAGACCACAAACACTTCTAAAAAAGAAGTGATTTACTTATCGACGGCTTTGGCTAAGGAAACAAGGATAACGAATCTGCTTGTTGAATACACTCGCTTTAAATAGGCGGCGTGCTGCTAAACAAGTTGTAGAGCTAATGGGGGAAAATGAAGCTTGCGTTATAATTGTAATTGTATTGTAAAATCAGTAAATAAATGAGTAGGGTAGCGCAACAAAGCTATGGAAACCTCTTACCCTAATGCTCTTTAAGGATGCGCGTTAAAGTTTCTGGAATTCGAACCACAAACATCCTACGTAACCGACAGACTTGTTAACCATTCACTCACGGGGGCAAAGTCATTCAGGACGTCAGATGGAATTAAGTGGGGAATAAGAGGATCGAAAGCTGTGGTGGCTTTTCAAGTTAATGCAGCAATAAGGGAAATCAGCGGGTTTTTGGATACGGTTTCCGTATTGGAGGAAAGCTTGCACATGAAGGTCTAAATTAACATAAATAAATTAAAAATAAATAGGGTGGCGCAACAGAGCCAGGTGCCCCGGAGCCTACCGCATTTTTAACAACCATCCTTTGTGAGGGAACGAAAGAAAGAAAAATGTGTGGAGAAGAAGATACAACAACGAGCTGTATGAGCTGTACTGCAACATGGGCATAGCAAGAAGAGTACGCATCGCGAGACTACGATGGCTGGGCCATGTAGAACGGATGGACTCAAACGCTCCGGCTGGTCGGGTACTCGAAAACATATTGCAGGGAGATCGCGGAAGGGAAGACCTCGTCTTAGGTGACGCAATCAAGTGGAAGAAGACCTCTACCGACTTAGAGTGCAAAACTTGAGAGAGCTCGCCCGAAATCGATGTCGCTATAGAAGAATGTTGGTTGAGGTCCAGTTTCACCCCAAACTATAATGCCCACCTAAGTAAGTAAGTAATGTAGTTGGAAGTCACTACTCTCAAGTAAAACTTCAAATTGTACTTCTCCCTTCCACTAAAGACTCTGAGAACACAAAACCCTATACTTCAAGGCTCAACAATGAAAATTGCCACAGGGTCCGACTTTTTCAGCGACTCAACTAGAACGAACTTTTAAAAGTTAGTCTTGGTAGTTATTCTTCTGTATTCAGGCTGAAGTCTTTGTTATCAATCAATCTCGATAATAAATATGTCAAGTACAAAAAACCAAAGCAGTTTTTATCTTCTCTATTAGCAGCGGCTCTGAACATTGAGCTCCCCTGCCATGAGATCCAAACTAGTCCAGAAGAACTAGTCCTCTCCGAACTGATGAGAAAAAACATTGTTATTCTCCACTGAATTCCAGCACATAAGAGCTGTGATGGCAACCAGGATTCAGTCATCTTAGCAAAAATTGAGAGGCTTTAAACCAATTTTTGCCCTGAACCTTTCTGCTGTGTAAGCGAAAACTAATTCAAATACACAGCCAAAAGCATTCCACTGGTGGAATCCAACAAAATTCGGCGTCAATCCTCTGGTCAAAGCGGTTCAAAAATTTTTGTGACAGAGTATACTCAAAAGTCATCAAAATTCCTATTTACCCTCTGCGACTGACGTGGTAGTATGACAGACACCAAAAGAAAACAAAAACTGCCATTTCGGTGTCCCATTTCAGATTTGAAATTTTTGGAATTTTCGTGCACATCAGGCAGGCGTTACACTTGTGTCAGCAAAAAGTCCTTAATTTTTCAAGTTGAAATACGAATACAACAGCTAAACACCAGTTCTTAGGTCTAATGGTGTCTCAAAAACTACCTCAGTTACAGAATGTTGAACCTCAACAGAAAAACTATCAAAACTTGAGGCAAACTATAAACAGTTCACAGTTTTCTAAAAAAAAAAAACAGGAACGCAAAATGAGGTTGACAACAGAACATATCTGCTGACTATGCATCGAAAGTGAAGAAACATCTCTGCACATCATCAAGTGTTTTGGGCATATTGACACGAGATCCTCCCCTTGAATAAAGTTAAACTCATCCACTGAGGATCATCATTAACTGTTTCAATTCAGGTGTAAGAGAACTTTTTTTGAACCATGCATTTGTTGGCACAGTAAGTTTCAGCCCATAGCCAGAGTGTCCATTGGTCAATAAGCACTGGTCATCATAAAATCTAAATGCAAAATGTTAAAGATTCAGCATCTAATTATGCAAATTGGACAGCAAAGAGAGAACTGAAAACTCAGCTTTCAAGATGGCTAAGGACCAGAGGCCTTCTATATCTGAACGATTGGGCAGCATTAGAGGGAGCCACATCATGTCAAATTTTACTTTGAATTGTGCATTCACAAAAGCCAGTATGAGTTTTTGCTGAAGCAAGATCAAAACCGTCAATCTACTAACATTTTAGAAATAAAATTAAAATTATACGAAAAAACTATTTTTTCACACAATTATGAATTACGAAATCCACACACACCCGTCTCATTTATTCCACATTCGTACATTAAACCAAACGCTTCATGTTGACAGCTCAATGAATCCAAAAAGGGTTCAACGGCTCAATTTCAAAAACCTCCCATCCCCCCACCCACACAACTAAACATACATACGTACAATGTTCAACACAAAATTACATTTGCTTTGATCATGTAATTTAGCCATCATTCACAAACGTACTCGTATATATTGGAAGCAGATACAGGAACATTTGGATGGACGGGTTTTGTGTTCACGCGAATAATCCTGGGGTCGATAGCCGAGCGAGCAAAATACGATGAGGTTATGCTAACGTCTCGTTTACCCTTTCAGGCCTGCCTTTTCACTATACGTATATGTACTTCTTTTTAACGTTCTGCATATCGTTCTACCTCTTTATTCTCACACAAAACAACATTGAAATCTCCCCGCAACATTGCTCTGAATAAGGGAGCTGTCAGGGTACTGGGATTCAGATATGCCTGATTTTAGTACAACCTCCTCCAGCACAGTTAACGTCGTGCTTACCTTTGAAAGAGGGTGACACGGGATTAGAAGCTTTGCTTTTGTTCGTTCGGCTGTAGGTAGTTTAAAAGGCAAATCACTACCATTTCCATGAAATTTAAGGGCGAAACAAAAACGCATATAAAAAAAAAAAGAAACAAAAAACAAAATGCTAGACAAAGAATTTGTGATACAGGCGGTTGTGGGGGTTGGGTAAATGTGTTGTAAGCTTGAAATCGATTTGCTTTTGCTGATATCACATTTAAAGTAGGAGGATGATTGGCTTAAGTTGGTCTATGAATACATTTGTTTTAGACTCCTTTATTGGCTGTATAACTGACTAAATGATTTAAGTGTCTTGAGTTACACGTTGAGAAATGAAGACTAAAGAGAGTGTTATGTTTCAGTATTACTATTAATTTTTCCCTACTTTTGCTGTATCTTTATCCAGCGCAGCTCGCTTAAAATAGATGGCTAGAGAGCCGATGTTTAATAATGAATTCACACTCAGCATATGAAATGGAATTCCTTTTATTTACATTTTCTTACAGCTATTTATACCTAAATTATATTACACATCTATTTGGGATATCCCCTCTTATGAACTATATTACAAATAAGAATGCATCAGCATTCTGCTTCTCATAAGTTACTAATTGGGGCAGTCGTCTCATTTCTAATGTTGACAAACTTGCATTCGGGAGTAGTGTAACAAAATACATTCAGTGCCACTCACAAAGCAACGTAGTCAAAACGATGTCTTTGAACTTAGCTTTTGTTGGCCAAAGGGGACAACAAAATTGTGTACATCGTTTTACTATGATATTAAGTATCAATGAAAACGTGCTTTTTGTTTGTATCTCGTATTTTGGTTGTGGCTCTTTTCGAATGAATGTTATTACACTACAAGAGTGTATACAATAGGCCTTCGAAGTGATAAGAATAGGTATACTTGTTCATATGAGTACTTAAAGTAGAGATTTATGAGGCCAACGAATGCAGATTGATTTAGAACAAGGTTGAACAGTCATACTTTCAGTCGAATTTTACTACGCTTTTGTTAAACAAAAAGCAACGAACGCGATTTTAGTTTAGGTTTTTAGGGGGCGAGGTGTTGAGCACCTAATTAATTAGAAATTATGTTCTAGAATACTCTAAAGCCTCTAAAGAAATTAGCAAGCGGTGGATAAACAATTACCGAGCAAGACTAGCGCCAAGTATAAAAAAAAAAACACACTTTAACTGAATTGGAATTACTGAAGCAGAGAGCCGAGCAAGATCTTCTTCTCCCTTTTGTTTTATGTTACGAGCATCGTGATCTCAAACGGATCGCAACACTTACTTATCAGCTTCACACTACAGAAGGAGGGTACACCGATGATAGGATGCCTAGTTAAGCTTTTGTACCCGTGCCGTCATTGGTATGATGTCTGCCTGTTTACCGGGATGTTTGTGGTCCGAATCCCAAAACAAAAGCAAAAATGTTTTCCACGGGTATCGTCTTTCGCGAGGAATTGGCAAGTCCCCTTGCTATGAAAAGCGCTTTCTCGATTAGCCCTTCGGAACCGGCAGAAAATTGAAGGTCTCTTCCATTCCCTCAATAAGGCAATGGTGGTGAGATATTCGCTAAGCCCCGAGGGGCCCCTGGCTCTGTTGTGCCACCCTGTTTATTTATTTTTATTTATTCATGCTTATGACTGACTACCAGACATTGGTAGATACACTGCTTATTTTTTACTCTAATTCTGATACTAATTGGGCTTTGATTTTTTGCACGTATGTTCTCTTCTGTGGCGCAACTCGTATTCTGATCCAAGAGCGACCTGAGTTTTGCGCCCCTTACATTTTTTTTGACACCAGATTTGGTTCAATTTAAGGCACAGACTTGGATTCCGGTGGCTGTACATCAGCTCTTCTACAGAAAGTAAGTGAATGTCCTGTCAAAAAAGAAGAAAAACAAAAACACGGCATTAATCTTGGAACGTTCAGTAAGAAGTGGAGCTCCAAGAAACAGCTCAGTGTAGTAATCAATCAATGGAATAATATGGCGGCCGTCCAAAGAAGGCATAGGAACCTATGGTTTGGCCATTCTTACCGAACGTTCCAAAATTAATGCCGTGTTTTTGTTTTCCTTCTTTTCTGACAGGACACTCACTCCTAATGCCCAATCGCACCACAACAATTCAACAAAAAAAGCACTTCCTTTAAGATATTTTTGTTCGCCAAAATTCCTTTAAGAGGATCTCAAAATAACTACAACTCATTTCATGCTCCTAATCTTGATAAAAACAGAACCTGTCTATGACACATCGCAGCTTAAGTAAACATTAACAATGTCAACATATTAATTTCACAATGTCCTTCCCTCTAAAAGCCATCCGAAAGATATATGACCATCAGAGTGTCCAAATGTGTGTGGCGTTGTGCGTGTGTAGCTAAAGCAACACAAATCACTGACAATCGACAAAAAATATTAAAGTCCAACACACTTTAACTACACACAACCCTCACAATTCCCATCCACCTATAGCCACACTATACCCCTCATCTATCTATTAAACCGAACACACACAATAAAAGTAAATTTCTTTCTTTTTGTCAAGGACATTTGACACCGTGTGCTGTGTTAAAATAGGACAAAAACTAAAATGAAAAAAAATCCATTTTGCCAAAGATTTTCATCGTTAAATCGTGAAAAGTGATTTGTCACTGCCACAGAGTAAAGGCAAGAATGACAAAAAAAAAGCTCAAAATAAAAAAAAAAGTTATACAAACGCACATGCGGACCAAAGTGCGAATGGCACCGAAGACAACAGGATGACAATGCTATATCTACTGCCTGGCATTGAGAATTTAGGAGTAGCTTTTGTGTGCTGTCCTAATCGTGTGTTTATATTCTTCTCCTATCCAAACTGTTGGCACATGTGTGGCAATAAGCCACACGTTTGGCAACTTATTACAGTCACTAGCTGGCGCAACTGATGAAATCGATTTTTTATTCCTTTTATTTTTGTGTGTTTTTTTTTTTGTTGTTTCTGGTCAAAGATTTTTTTTTTACTTTTTATCTCTTTGGTCGTAATTTGGTGGGAGGAACTCTAACAAGAATGCCAAATGACTTTTTTTTAATTTTCATTACTTGTCCTCGATGAAAGAAAATAATGATCGAAGCACACGTGCTATTTAAGCTGTTCGCTGTCATAAAAAAAATCATAAATTAATCACATAGTACATCAGTAAAAAAGGACAACGTATTTAAAGAGGGAAATGTGATTAAGCAGGCCTTTGCCATTTCACGAGCTCATACTCAGACATTCGAAAGCGGCTTATGTTTAATTTGGAAAGATGTTATTCGTTTGTAGAAAAATTTTACTGAAATAATTCCAAGAATAGACCTGTAAATAAATAAAAATGAGTCAATAAGGTGGCGCAACAAAGCTTGGGGAGCCTCGAGCATATCGCATTTCAGGGAGTTACTCATGGTGAACTGAGGTATTAATGACAGTGCAATTACTGAAGGCTTGCGAAAGTGTAACAACCCGTGAGGAAAAAACAATGAAATTTGTCTGAGAAGCAGATATGCTAACCAACTATCCTTGAATCCTGGGTCGCCAGCTTTAGCGTTTAAGACCTATGTCAGAGGTGATGTTCAGCGTCAGCAGCTGATGTTTTGGGTTTCACTCGGACTCCAAAACTAGAACCATGATTCGATTGAATTGAAGAATGCAGGCACGCAAATGTAGCGAAACAAAAAGCTCGACAAATGTTGATACAAAAGAGAACAAGGGCTGCAGTAACGCCAAAAAAAGTAGAATAAGAAGAAGCGCCCGTTCGAGGAAATTGAGAAATGCCATGACAAAAATGAGATTCAGAAGTCTTATCAAAAGGTAAAAAGATCTGGGGTCGAATTACCGCACACGTGATCGAGTAATACGTGACTGAATTATGTATTTTTGGAAATACGTCTCACGTTGTGGAGGACTTTCACAATTCGACATTCTTTAACTGTATTTGAACGAATTGAAGTCTATTAATGAGAGCAGACTGATATTGTATGATATGAAACGGATTTTGAGAGAAAAATAGTGCACACTCACTCGATCACTGATACATTAATTCGGCCCCTGGAAAGGGTAACAAACCTCGGGTTCAAGCCTGTAAAGACCCACAGGAATCACCTCGCTACCAATGAGGATCTGGAAAGGCCACTTCTGCTTGACGAAGACACAAACTACGCTGTTAGGAAGATTGCCCCACTCAACTGGAACGATGACCAAGTATGCCGTTCTCTCCACCTAGTTAAGCTGTGCTGCTTAAATCAAATAAAACTGCATCACCCTTACTCTAAATTTTCAAGACAACAACTGGATAGGAGCATGCACCAGCTGATTTGCATGATACGGTCCGAAGAATTTTTTTTTTTTTTTTGTCAGGAGGAAATTTTCAAAAGACACTTGGCAGTATTCGATACCAAGTAGTGTGGGACTCTTACCTCACTAAAAACTCCTTGTAATCAGAACCAATCTATGAACGATCGACAACAGATTTTTCTTTCTCAATAATATAATCGCTTTAAGGGAAGCTTAAACTTTTAATGCTTCCCATGACTTTTAGACCATTAGCTCGTGTCGCTTGGTTCTTCTTAATCTCCGAACATTGCCTCTCGTATTTAATACGGACTCCATTTCAGAGTTGATATGACTATGCAGTCGCTGATTGTGTGATACAGCATGTTTTCTTACAACTTCTGTAACCGTTTCTATTTGTAGGTCACGATGTAAATCGCTATTTCTTATATACCATGGTGCATTTACTATTCCACGAAGGGCTTTGTTTTGGAATTTTTGGATGATTTCAGTATTTGTTTTCTTTGTACAGCCCCATAATTGGATTCCATAGGTCCAAACAGGTCTAAGTACTTGTTTATAAAGCATTATTTTATTTTCGACAGATAGGTCAGAATTTCTACCGAGTAACCAGTACATTTTTCTATACTTCAAGTTGAGCTCTTCCCTTTTCTTTTTGATATGCTCTTTCCATTTTAGCTTTGCATCCAAATTCATCCTAAGGTATTTGGCCGTGTTGGCGTAAGGTACAGCTTGATTGTTGATGAATATTTGTACGTAGCTTAACTTTTTATTTGTAAAGTTTATATGTGCAGATTTAGCTTCATTGAGCTTGATACGCCATTTTTTGGTCCAATCACTAACGGTGTCGACGGCATTTTGCATTTTCTCAGCAGCCTTGACGACGCACTTACTGGATGCCAAAATTGCAGTATCATCTGCAAAAGTAGCCATAATGGTGTTGTCATCCACTGGAATATCCCTTGTATATAGCAAATACAGAGTAGGTCCTAGGACGCTTCCTTGTGGAACACCGGCTTGTATTTTACATAGCTTTGAATATTCTTGATCATACCGTACTCTGAAGAGCCGGTTTGAGATATTGGATTTTAGTATTTCGTAGTACTGCCTGGGTAGGTCCCTTTGCAGTTTATACTCTAGCCCCTCATGCCAAACCTTGTCGAATGCTTGAGCAACATCTAAAAATATAGCCGAACATACTTGTTTTTCTTCTAATGCTTTTTCAACTGCATCCGTTATTCTATGAGCTTGGTCTATCGTGGAATGTTTATTTCTAAATCCAAACTGATGATTTGGGATTAGATTTCTTTTTTCTATGACTTTGCTTAGTCTCTTCAGTAGCAATTTTTCAAAGACTTTTGCCATTATTGGTATAAGCGATATTGGTCTGTAAGACGTCACTTCTGTTGGTGGCTTACTTTGCTTTGGTATAACAATTACTTCAGCAATTTTCCAATGATGTGGGACATATTGGGTCATTAGGCATGCATTTATTATGAATTGGAGTTTTATGAAGGCTTTTGATGGCATTTCTTTCATAACCTGAGCAGTTATTAGATCGTACCCAGGTGATTTTTTGTTCGATAGTTGATTTCGACACATACTTTTTATTTCTTTGAGTGTGACAATTGGTATGTCAACTTCATCGACTTTATCAATAAACTGTAAGCTGTTTTCAGATGTATTTGCTGGGAATGGCTTAAAAACATTCGCAAGATGTTCTGCAAACAGTTCGTTGCTTAGCCGGTTAAACGCTGTTTTGTCGTCTGGAAATCTAGTATTTTGCCATTTTCTTCGAGCTCTTCTCTTCTCCAATATCAACTCTCTTATCTCGGCAGGGTATTTTGTTTCAGTTTGCTTCCTACTCGAGTAAGTTGGTGTACTTTCTTCTGCAGCTTGTTGAACATCGGCAATGAATTGTTCTACTTCAAGGTCGATTTGCTCTTTTGTTTCCATAGGGGATCTGAGATTTATATAGCTTTCAAGCTTTTCTCTGAATTCACTCCAGTTTGTTTTATTATTTACAAGCTTAGGATTACTTTTTTCCATTATCTCGGATTCATTAAGTGATAAAATCACCGGTGTATGATCTGATGATAGGTCATAATTACCTTCGACTCTTATGTGGTTTCGTTTGATGTCCTTAACTATGAAAAAGTCAACAAGGTCTGGTATTTTACTAGTATCCGATGGCCAGTAAGTTGGTGATCTGGAAGAATAAAACTCGCAATTGTATTTGAGGCATGCTTTGAAAAGCCTTCTGCCCTTTGTTGTTATAAGTCTGGATCCCCAATGGGTGTGCTTAGCATTGAAGTCACCGCCAACAAGGAAGTTATGTCCTAGTAGATTTAGCAGTTCTGTATAATCATCTTCAGTCGGGGAACGCCTTGGCGGGCAGTATATTGATGCCAACTTGAAGTCTTTCTTTTTCATACCAATACTAATTATTGTTACTTGCATATTCTCGTTTGTAAACATAGCTTCTTCATGGTGTTTTAAGCTCTTTTTTTCAGGATTGCCGATCCACCTCTAGCCTTATCAGTTGGATGAGGAGCGTGGTAGCAAATATAGTTTGATATTAAATCATCAAGAACCAGTCCACTTGAGAAATGAGTTTCGGACACCAGACAAATACCTATGTGTTCGATGTCTAAGAAGATTTTTAATTCTGATAAATGGTGTAAAAGACCGTTTGCATTCCATGTTCCAATTTTTAGTGTTCTGTCCATCATTGTTTTTTAGGGTCCGAAGAATGAATGCCCGATAAAAGGAACCTCAGTATTGTATGTCCGATACTAAATAAAATACTCACAATTGCCCCAATTTTAAACGCCTCATAGAGGCGTTTAAGATCTAGTCTGCTCTAATATGTGAAGATCAGAAACAAAAATTTGGTAAGTCCTTACCAATGTGGTTTTAGACCAGAAAAGTCCACAATAGACCAAATTTTCACATTACGGCAGATCTTAGAGAAAACCTAAAAATTGGATATACACTATCTAGTTATCGATTTTAAGGCTGCCTCTGACAGTGTTCACTAAGACGAGCTGTACCATGTTTAGTTTCGGCATCCCTGCAAAATTTGTACGATTATGCAGGATGACTTTTGAGAATTTTCGCTGCTTCGTCAAGGTCGTTAATGGACTTACTAATGTCTAAAAAGGCTTTAGGCAGCAAACTGTCATGCGATTTCTTTTACATCATAATTGAAGGCATTGTACAAAACTCAGACGTCAACCCCAGAGAAACAGTCTTTCAAAAGTCTGTACAACTACTCGCCTACGCAGACGAATACAATATGGGGAGAAGAAGATATTACAACGAGCTGTACCGAGACCTGGGCATAGCTTGAAAAATCTCGAGTCTAGAATGCCTGGGACATGTTGAGCATCAGAGCTCCGGCACGAAACGAAGAATATTCCAGAGAAATTGTGCAATGGGAAGACTTCTTCTAAGGTGGAGCAAACTTAACTTGTGTTTTCCTGCTCATGACCAATTTAAATGAATCAACTGAGTGGCTCAAAAGCTCTCTCACATCAGTAGTTTTGTAGTTGCAAAAGCAAAAGCTCAGAGCCAGAGTGCAAACACTTATACGACAAGAGCGACTTTCGATATATTTGTAGCGGTCGCAACGATAGAAATGCTATCTACTGCGTTTCTGTGGCCGTCGTAACCTCAATACCACTTTGGTTTAGGTGAACCTTTAATCAGCGTTACCGTTGGATATTTTGGAAAAGTAGCAAAAAAAGTGGCACTCGAGAAAAAAAGGTGGCACTTGAAATGAAAAACGAAACAACACCATAATAATGTATGAAAAAATTTCACACATCCCAACGAATTCATATGAGTTGAAGAAAAAACATAACCTTAACAATCATTTTAAGGTTTATTGCAACGTAAGATAAGAACTAAAAATTTAACATATCATTTTTTTTATTGATAACTCAACACAAATAAATAAATAAAAGTTTGAATAAATAATAAAAAAGAGACAACTAATAACTTTTTAAAAAGAATTTGTATTACACTTTACTTTATTATGATGGTTGTTTCTCCATATTTTTTTATAAGAAGCTCATCAGGACTCCATTCAGCAGTGTCACATTTGCTTACTAAATTTAAGGAATCCAACATATTTTCGCAAGTTTCAGTGAGTTCACTTTTCATCAAATCTTATCTTGGAAAAAACCTTCTCAGCGCAGGCACTGCTATGAGGCAAGGTTCATATTTTTGCAACAAATTCATATAAGTCGGAAAATAGGTATTCATTCAAACTATTTTTAATGTTTCCCATTTCAAACCAAAAAATTTATATTGTTCGATTACCTTTTCGGGACTTGTGGTAGAATTACTAAGAAAGAAAACTAGTTTAAAATAAGTGAACTCTTATTTCGACTTGATTACTTTGGGGTCTTAATGTCTCCAAATAGAAAGTTTTTCATTTTTGAAGTCAAATCGATTAAACATTTTATCCCAAAGTATTTTATAATAGCTAAGAATATTTTTCTTAATTTCAACAAGTTCACTTTCCGTTAATCTTTGACTTACAACACAGTTTTTGGCTTCAGAACCAAAGTAAATATACGAGGTCTTCCCCTTCCGCGATTTCCCTGCAATAATCTTTCGAAAACCCGTCGAGCCGGAGCGTTTGGGTCTATCCGCTATACATGGGCCAACCATCGTAGCCTCACGATGCGTACTCTTCTGGCTATGCCCATGTCGCGGTACAACTCATACAGCTCGTTGTTGTTTCTTCTTCTCCACACATTGTCTTCGCATACGGGACCAAAGATCATTCGCAGAATTTTTCTTTCGAAACGACCAAGGATTTACGGCTTTACGGGCGCGGAAGCATGCACTTTATCCCGCTTTCGATAAGGTCCATGCTTCCGCGCAGTAAAGCAGGACTGGGATGATTAAGGATTACCTTGATTTTTCTGGAGAGGGTTTTGTTTCTCAATTGCCTTCTTAACCCAAAGAAGCAACGGTTGGCAAGAGTTATTTGATCTCCGCACTGATATTGTTTTCCGAGTCTATAGCGGATCCTAGGTAGACGAAGTTCTGTACTACCTCGAAGTTATGTCTGTCTGTTGTGACGTTCTGTCCAATTCGTCGATGTTCAGTGTCCTTGTTTGATGACAACATATACTTCGTTTTGCCCTCATTGACCATCAAACCCATTTTTGCCGCTTCTGTTTCAATACTCGCAAAAGCATCTATGACATCACGCTTCTTATTCACATTACGTCAATATCGTCTGCGTAGGTGAGTAATTGTACAGACTTTTGAAAGATTGTTCCTCTGGTGTTGACGTTTGAGTTTCTTACAATTTTTTCAAGTATGATGTTGAAGAAATCGCATAACAGTTTGTCACCTTGCCTAAAACCTTCAGAAACAATTCGACGAAACTCCTCTTTCGCTTCAAAACCTCGGCCGCTGATTCGTTGACTTAAGCTAAGGAGTGACTTACACAGCCTATGTGCCATATATTCGGGATCCGTTTTTTTAAATGATTTTTGTTCAATGTGTGTGTTATGTTGAACTTTAAAACTTTGAGTACTTTGAGTAACTTTTGTACGCATGAAAGATATGAAAAGGTATGGTAAAATGGCATTGTGAAGTGCTAACTTTAGTTTTACTTGTGGGGAATGCTAAAAAAGTGGCACAGACTGAAAGGTGGTGGCTCGGTGGCACAGCCTTAAAAAAAGTGGCAATCTGACACTAAAGTGGCACAGCGGCAACGCTGCCTTTAATCATAATCGAAGCTATAGTTGAGTTGCCTGCAACTCCAAAAGGAAGTAGAGTTTGTTACAAAAGTTTGGTAGTTGCTCCATGTTTGGTGCACATTGAAATACATTGGCGGTGATTCAAGGGCAACTGATTGGAAATCGATTGGCATTGATTTTGTGTAGCTCTGTGTGTAAAGAAACTTTGGCTTAGTCTCAGACTGAATAACGTGATACAGTGAAGTAAACAAATCCCTTTTCACGTCATATGTGCCAAAAGATTTGTCGAAAACGATCTCAGAGCAATTTGTGGTATTTCTCTTTTGTCAATTCTTGTGAAGCTTTAGCCTCATTTCAGTCACGTTTTGTTCGCTTTTATTGCAAAATACTTTTTTATCCACTCTTGTAAACTGCCATTGAAAGGGAATGTTCAACAAGTCGTGACCTTTGCTTAGGGTTTGAGTTCCATTACTTTTTTCTAACATGCGACCTCATGAAGCCTGTGAAGGAAAAAAAGTATTGATTTTCTCATCATGAAAATGAAAAACCATGCAAATCTGACCTTTCGCTGCTGATGAATTTCAAATTCGACTTTTTTACTGACATCAGATGCTCGATAAGTTTTCGACAGCAGATGAGCGATTCATGTAAGTTCGCCAACATTCCCTTTCCCATTTCAGTCGTTCGAATTGCCAATCAAATTCAAGGGATCTCTTTCAGCGCAAAAAAAAAACTTCCTAATCATGATGTTCTTCCTGAAAACCTTTATTTATGTTAAAAGTTGTCAGCTTAACATACCATAGTAAATCTAAAAGTCCGTTAAGCTTAATCTTTAAATAGTTTGATTGTTGGAACCTCATTATTTGAAAACCTATGTCAACCTCTATCATGCGTCAAATCCTTCCATTTAATTTTCTGACTATTCGAATAAACTATCAGAAGAGAAGAGTTTGTAGCCTAGTTGGTCATTAGAAGGGAGCAAATATAATAAACCGAGCAAGTAAATTCAATTTTGATCAAACACACCACTTCTCTGATTCATCGTCCCATTGTTGGTATTTTTTGATTGTTATTTATTTTTTTCTTATTTTTTTTTTTTGTTAAGGTTGCGGGCTTTGATTTTGTTGTTTTACAAAAGGCATATCAAATTGATTAAAAGCTTTTCGGATAATATAATTGAACGAACAACACCGACGAAGACGAAACAAAAAAAGGATACCCAGCTCAGACAAGGTTCGTTTGACACAAACATAAAAGGTTTGGGTTGAGAATTGGGTGGGTTTTTCTCTGGGAAATGGTGACGGTGTATGGTTGTAGGTTGTCTTGGTATATCATTGTTTTTTGAACAGAAGCAACGCCTGTAGATATTTACCATCCCTAAAATGCCAGAAATTATTCATAAATAAGATTTATTTATTAATGTCCTTACACTTTGTGACTCGAATGGGACTTTGACAAGCGACACGGTAAGGTATGAAATACGAGATACAAATCATTGTCACCCTGAAATGGGGGTGCTATGCGAGGAGAGTATACAACAGAAGGTAGACATCCTGCCAGCCATCAATAAGCCGAATAAAACAAGATTGGGGGAAGCCGAATATTTTTATTTTTTTTTTTTATTTTGTCGCGCAATATATTCAAATCCTTGTTCGTCGTCTCATCGCCGCGACGTCGACGTAGCTTGTCGCTCGTCCTCGTCAGTGCTAAGAATGGGTCTCCCTCCCATTCCAGCCATCGCACTGGTGAATCTCCAGGTAAATCGATGAGCTGCCTTTAGCGTTGATTTCGGATTATTTATTTTCTCCGAATTCTGTTTGGGTTTCTGAATTTCCTTATTGGGTGATTTGGGATTATTTTTTTGTATTTTTATTGCCGATGGTGGGTGCAGAAGCGATTCAAAAAAAATCAAAAAAAAAATCATTCCCCCCTCTGAGACTGTGTCAGACTTTTTTTTATTGCAAAGGGATGAAGCAAAGTGTTATTATTTTATTTGCTGCAATGAGTTCTTGATCAATATTTCTTTGCTAGGATCTGAAATTGTGTGGGGGTGTCAACAAACTGACAGCTTTTGGTATATTTTAGGTGTGGAGCTTGGGGGATTTTTTTTTTCTGATATTAATTTTTTATTTTTTAACCTGGCAATTCGTTTTCTCTAAATTTGTGTATGTGAGTCTTCAAAACTGTTGTTGAATTTTGAGCTTAATAGGATCATGTCCAAAAATAGAACTGCCGTGAGTTGATTTGATTGGGAGATTCACTGAAATATAATTTCATCGCTATGAGAGTTGTGCTAACTCGTGCGTTATTCGTAGAAAATTTATTTGTAATCCGCTTTTCGGTTAAGGGATTTAATTCTATTTTTAATACGATTTTTTTTTTTTTTTTTTTTTCAAAAACACCCAGCGATTGAATTAAAATAAATCGGCTTGTTTATGGTTTCCATGAAGAACGCTGCTCATGGCTTGACTACGGGTTTCAAACTGCTGCCAAACACTTTGTTTGCTTTTTTAGTTCTTTTTCTTACTTGAATCTTCTCAATTCAAGATGTGCATGTGTATTGTATTTTTATAATCATTAGCCTGCAGCCTAATCGGCTAAGCTGGGCCTGGGCTTTTGTCAGATTTTGTTTGTTATAGTTGAGGGATTTTATTTTCTTGAAGCTGTGGTGACCTTTGAATGATTTCAAAAGATGGCCAAAAGTGTCCTTAAAATAAAAATTGGAGGCAAGTGCGTGGTAGCTTTTTGACATTCCGAAGGTTTGGAGTATATCGTTTCTGATTCCAGTCGAGTTATAAATTCATTATGTGCAACAGAATAGAGCACCAATTTGTCTTGGTTAGTGGGTGTACCTCAGTGCGGGGATTGATAAAAGTGGTATAGTAAATGGGTTTGTGCCAAAGGTACCCTTTCAAAACTTTTTTTGCCACCTCTCACAGGAATAGTAGGTACTTCTAAAAATCATTTTAAAAGAAAACATTATGATTTTTATTTTCTTTCGTATATGATTTTTATGCAGATGTTGCCATTTAAAATCTGAAAGTTATATTGTTTCCTCTTTAAAATTTGCTTAATTTTATTCAGAGCAAAATCTGTTAAAGTGTGACTTCTAAGTAAAGTAGTTCACAAATTTCAACGTTGACATAAAATTGGTCTTCTTCCTTTTCGAAGTTACGAGCATCATTAGCCGTGTAGATCTCAGAATGCTTCGGCAGACCTCCCAGTTTTGGATTGTTCCATGTCTGAAGCTAACCAAGTGCATATTTCATTGAATTTGTCTACACCAGGAGGCAGGAGTGTTTTGGTCAGCCTTTCATTTTTCTCAGTATAAACTAGGGATTTAAGATACCCCCATAGAAAATAGTCTAATGGCGTTAAGTTATACGATCTTAAGGGCAACTCACAGGTCTAAGGCCCGAAATTTTGTTGAAAACGTCGCGTCGGCGTCGCTAAGAGCGATTTCGTTTTGAGAAAAATTTTAAAATGTACGGAGTACCCAGTGGTCAGTTCTTAACACGATTTAATTCTTAACATAATGAATTTTACCAAACTAGCCTAACTTTTAAAGAACTTTTAAAGACCACAAAAAAAACACCAAAAATTTGTTCGCGTGTTAACACTACAAAGTAAAGGAAATGAAATGTCATTTGTAATGACAGTTGCTGCGGCGGAGCTCATTCAGCTCCAAATGAAGAAGGATGTTCGGTTACCTTAGCAAACGGAACCTAATGTATTGTTTACTAGGAGGAAGTTCCTTATCGCACGTATTTTCTTAAAAAAAATCGACATAAAAAAATCACTGTTTTTCGTGCCTGTATAAACAAAAATAAAATCCTTTTTTAAACACAGACAAAAAAAAATCCTTATTAAGAGAATGGGGATATTATCTCTTGCAATTTTCTGACCCAAAAACGGGAACTCTTGAGGGCAGAAGCACATTGTTGCCCTAGAGCTATAGCCGGATTGCAGATGACCGAAGACAGACGACAAACGACAAACGACAGACGACAGACGACAGATCACAGACGACAGACGACAGACGACAGACGACAGACGACAGACGACAGACGACAGACGACAGACGACAGACGACAGACGACAGACGACAGACGACAGACGACAGACGACAGACGACAGACGACAGACGACAGACGACAGACGACAGACGACAGACGACAGACGACAGACGACAGACGACAGACGACAGACGACAGACGACAGACGACAGACGACAGACGACAGACGACAGACGACAGACGACAGACGACAGACGACAGACGACAGACGACAGACGACAGACGACAGACGACAGACGACAGACGACAGACGACAGACGACAGACGACAGACGACAGACGACAGACGACAGACGACAGACGACAGACGACAGACGACAGACGACAGACGACAGACGACAGACGACAGACGACAGACGACAGACGACAGACGACAGACGACAGACGACAGACGACAGACGACAGACGACAGACGACAGACGACAGACGACAGACGACAGACGACAGACGACAGACGACAGACGACAGACGACAGACGACAGACGACAGACGACAGACGACAGACGACAGACGACAGACGACAGACGACAGACGACAGACGACAGACGACAGACGACAGACGACAGACGACAGACGACAGACGACAGACGACAGACGACAGACGACAGACGACAGACGACAGACGACAGGCGACAGACGACAGACGACAGGCGACAGACGACAGACGACAGACGACAGACGACAGACGACAGACGACAGACGACAGACGACAGACGACAGACGACAGACGACAGACGACAGACGACAGACGATAGACGACAGACGACAGACGACAGACGACAGACGACAGACGACAGACGACAAACGACAGACGACAGACCACAGACCACAGACGACAGACCACAGACTACAGACTACAGACGACAGATGACAGACGACAGACGACAGACGACAGACGACAGACGACAGACGACAAACGACAGACCACAGACGACAGACTACAGACTACAGACGACAGATGACAGACGACAGACGACAGACGACAGACCACAGACGACAGATGACAGACGACAGACGACAGACGACAGACGACAGACGACAGACGACAGACGACAGACGACAGACGACAGACGACAGACGACAGACGACAGACCACAGACGACAGACCACAGACCACAGACCACAGATGACAGATGACAGACCACAGACGACAGACTACAGACGACAGACGACAGACGACAGACGACAGACGACAGACGACAGACGCCAGACGACAGACGACAGACGACAGACGACAGACGACAGACGACAGAGGACATACGACAGACGACAGACGACAGACGACAGACGACAGAGGACAGAGGACAGACGACAGACGATAGACGATAGACGATAGACGACAGACGACAGACGACAGACGATAGACGACAGACCACAGAGGACAGAGGACAGACCACAGACCACAGACCACAGACCACAGACCACAGACCACAGACCTAAGACGACATATGACGACATATGACAGACAACAGAGAGACAAACGACACAGTCAGTTTTTCAGTCTACTTTTAATTTTAAGAAGAGGAAATCTTATTTCCCAACTTCCGAAAATAAAGAAAGTTGATGTCATATAGTGAAGAAAACGGCTCTTATTTGGCTGTTGTTTTATTGCTTCTGCTTCATGAATAGATAATTGACATGATTTTTATAAGTCGGAAAATGCGTTGTAACAATGTTTTTATATTTCGCAAAAGTTTTCCATGTATTGTTGCTTGATTTTAAATTTTTCTATAAACTTCAAAGACCTCTGTTTTAAGTCAAAATAATTTAAAGTTCGTTGTTCTCGTTTTGTATCCTGTTTTTCTGAATTTGACTTAAAACGAATAACTTATTCATATTCAGATGATGGAATATTGTTCTTAAAGTACCTATATCATGAACATAAGACCTGGTCTAAGTATTCATGTCCTTGCGGAACAACGCAGTTTGAGATGAAAAGAAATACGACTTGAGAGCATTTGGTAGACCTTTTATCTTATTTGGGCTTTACAGTTGGGAGTGAACCTTGACCTCAACCGAAATCTTTCGCCAATAATAATGATTTCCGGCGAGCTTTCTCCAGTTCTGCACTGTAAGTCGGTTGAGGTATTCATCTACTTGATTGCGCCGCCTGCAATGTGATTTGCCATAAAAAGCGCTTTCTTGGTCTCGAGACATGCAATGAAAATGATGATTATTGTTATGTCCGTCAAGTTAGCACTACCACTTCAAAATTTTCATAGTTTGTTAATTGGATTAATTGTCGTAAATTTGTCGTAAATTTGTCGTGAAAACAAAAAATTTGTCGCTCTTCGTTTTTAACTTGACGGTCAAGTTAGCACTACCACCCCCCCCAAATCCGTCAAATCGATCTTAAACAAAAAACTAAGTATGCAATTAACTGTCGTAAATTTGTCGTAGATTAGTCGTGAAAACGAAAAAATTTTAGCTCCTCATTTTTTAAAAAAAATAGTGTGTAGTGCTAACTTGACGCGTCAAGTTAGCACTACCACCCCCTAAAATGGTCAAATCAACTCGAAATCAAAAACTGAGTACGCCATTAATTGTCGTAAATTTGTCGTTCACAAGATATCCAAAAAGATATTTTGTCGCGACCCCCCTTTCCAAGTGCCCCCCATATGCATGATTTTCAAGCAACGAAAAACACCAAAGTTCAATACTTCAAAAAATCGTTCAAATCAACTCCAAATCGAAAACTGAGTACGCAGTCAATTGTCGCTTTTTATCCTCTTATGAGATATGTAAACAGATAATTTGTCGCGCCCCCCTTTCGGATAGTATTTTAAAAAGAGTAGTGTGTAGTGCTAACTTGACGCGTCCAGTTAGCACTACACACTATTTTTTTTAAAAATGAGGAGCTAAAATTTTTTCGTTTTCACGACTAATCTACGACAAATTTACGACAATTAATTGCATACTTAGTTTTTTGTTTAAGATCGATTTGACGGATTTGGGGGGGTGGTAGTGCTAACTTGACCGTCGAGTTAGCACTACACACGGTTTTTTTTAAAAAACGAAGAGCGACAAATTTTTTGTTTTCACGACAAATTTACGACAAATTTACGACAATTAATTCAATTAACAAACTATGAAAATTTTGAAGTGGTAGTGCTAACTTGACGGACATATTATTGTTTGAAAGTGAGTAGTTTCCCCTAGTGTGTTCTGAATGAATTATCCTAATCATAACCAATATTATAAATGTGAAAGTAACTCTGTCTGGCCGGCTTTCTATGTTATCGTCTCCCGCCCAAACTACTGAACTGATTTGTATGAAATTTTGTACAGAAATGAAAGAGAAAACATAGGCTATATACTATATTCCTATATTCCCACGTGAAAGGGAACATAAACGAGAACTTAGAAACTACTGCAACGATCTCAAAAATTCTTCCACTGTTAGAATGCTACACTATCCCCGAGTAACATTAACTTTAATTCATCCCCATATTCCTACGGAAACAGTATTCCTTACTGATATTATAAGTGCGAAAGTAGATATGTCTGTCCGCTCTGTCTGTTCTCACAGGAACCGGGAAGGCAACGTTATTACAGAAACTACTGGACCCATTTCAAAAGTTCTTTCGTGAAGTGGTTTCTGGCAAATTGTCCACAAAATGAGATATTTGAAGATATAAACCATCAAATTATGACAGACATTGCGGGAATATTGTCGAATATAGTCAGTAGACAATAATAAGTACACTGAGCAAGTCACATCGCACCCTTCAGAGTTTCTCACTTCCTTACAATTGTAAGGAATACCTTGTCGTAAGTTGAGGCTGCTGGTTGGTGTTTTAGTCCTAATAATGAGAAATCTTTGATGCGTCAAAGCTTTAATGGGATGGGAAAGGGAGAAAACGTTTTCATTCCCCGTATGCTTACAATACCGTCTGATTTGTCATTTCTGCTTAAAAGAGTGCAGTTTCCTGTGAAACCAGTATTTGATTTTAGTATAAATAAAGTTCAAAGACAGACGCTTAAAGTTGAAGGTGTTCATTTAGAAAGGAAAAAAGCCATGGCTCCTCATGCTCACGTGTATCAAACCCGCAAAACCTTTATTTTTTTCAAAAAATGAAAAATCTAAGAACGTCGTGTGTTATTTTAGTTGTTTTAATGCATGTATATGTTTTATTTGCAAAATAATCAGCCTGAATCAAAAATGCTGCCGAAAGTCACTTTTCCACTCGGACGAAGTCGCGGGCACACCTAGTGCTTCTATGAATTAAACCGGAATCTGATGTTCACGCCTTCGTTGATTTTTTATCATACAACTATTGATATAAGGTATTAATTATCCTGGCAAATATGTACGTCCAACCAATCTACGGCTTTGTTTTCTCTTAAAGAAATTTTCAGATCATGAGATGACGCTAGTTGGCCTCCATTTCATGAAATGAAAGCGTTTGTAAGTAAAAGTGACCTCAGTGCCCCGCCCCTGTTCTGTAACTATCGCCTCGGCGATAAACGATGGAAAATGGAACGAAATTCTATGAATTTAGTAGAATTTCGTTACATTTTCCACCGTTTATCGCCCGCTTTTATCGAGGCGATAGTTACAGAACGGGGGCACAGGATTGATTTTCGTTATTTTTTCTGTGAGAGGCTTTTTCAATATCAACAAGCAACAGCAACCATGTTTTGTTAAAGCTTTCTAGATGTTCGTTGTAGACCCAGAGGAACCTGCCAAGATAAGAATTTTCGGTTATCATCCCTTTTTCATTGAGTGGATGTTACCTGATTGAGGAAAATGTAAGACAGTCACAAAGGAACTGATCTAAGATTTTATCATTTTCTCCCCAGAATTCACTAAGTGTGTTTGAAACTAAACTGATACTTAACTAATAGCCTATTTGTAAAGGAGATTTGAAAACAAACTTTTCTCTTTCCAAACCCTTAGCTCTTTTTCTTTTTAACTAATGGACCAAACATGTGCCCAGAACTAGATCCTCACACATTTAATTGAAATGCATTGATATTTATTCAATAAACCTCGAGCCATACTATACATTTTGCATATGTTTTCCTTTCTGGTATAGCAGATACCTCAAAACCACAGTAATTACCACCATACACATGAGCAAATTCAGGACCACAACAACAACAAACTTTCAGACCACAGAACACGCATGAAGAAAAATGAAAAGCTACAGAAAAAAATTATTAATACGAATCATGACTTATAATTTGCAGCTGTCACTCATGTTTATAGGTCGTTTTTCATGCATTTGCCTGCCGCGTTATCTTTATTCACTTTGCTTAGCCGTCAATAATAAATTCCGATGAATGGATGTCAGAAGCAACAAAGAAGAGGATAATTTAGGATCGCCTGATATGAGGGGTCACTGGCATTGGTTTTGTGTTTCTTAAATCCTGGATGTGTGTAGTAAGAAAATTCCTTGTGGTATTGTAAAAAAAAAAATAACATTTTCGACAAGCAGTCTCCTCTACGTAGTATGACGTTGTGAAATTAAATCATGCACTGACCTCTTACACCTTGAATTCGGTTAAAGCTACCTTTCAGCGTATACTCGTATACAACACTACCATTTCGAGTCCTTGCGCAGGTCCAACTTCGAAAAGTTGCGAATGAAAATGTTGCTAAAGTCTGTTTCCCCAACAAAACGATTGCATAATTCAAACCTGTGTATATTGTGGAAGCTGATTAGACTTCGTTGAGTTTTGTTTTTTGGGACAAACGACATTCCCCATCTTGGCCATAGAAAACTTGTCGAAACTAGGAAACAACAAAAATTCCCAATACAAAAGGAACATCATGGCATGGTGTGTATTGTGTATTGATTAAAGCCCGGAGTATTGCTTACTTCCAAAATTGCCATTGGGTTCTTGTTTTTTTTTCGTCCCGAGAGCATTGAATTTATAAACATCGGCTATCGATGGAATGATGAATGTTTCCGCTGTTGTATGAAATATTTAATGAGGCTTGGTGATATTTTGGGATAGTAGAAAGTTTTTGGGAATGGAAGTGAAGTGAAGAGTTTTTTGAACTTTTTGGAACAAGAATAGGCAAATACTTTAGCTGACATTTGTTTGCCGACCTTGGCTGTCGTGATTGAAAATATGGGTGTGTAAGAACTCGCTATTGGTGTTGGAAAAAAATTATCACAAGAATGAGAGTGTTGCGAAAAGGATACTTTTGTGGTTGAATTTTCATGTTTAGCAACAGAAATGCCAATATTGTGTATTGGCATTGATGAAATGATAACGTTTTTGTGAGATTTTGATACGCGTATGTATGTAGTGCAAGTCTTTTTTGTTGGGACTGGAATTCAACTAGTTGTAGAAGATCACTGCGCAGTTTTCAGTCATATCTATTCTCCCAAAGAGGATTGCTCAGGGCAAATAGAAGTAATCTGCTAAACATGGCTTTAGGGACCTGTTATACCTAAGGTGGTTACCCGGATTGGAATACATATTTGAGAACTGCAACAAAAAATTGCACAATTGCTTGTTCTTCTACAGATATAACGGACTTAATCCCACAAGTAGACTCGTAGACTTATAGAATTGTAGCTTTTTCTTACAGGCCTGTGGTCTAACATAAACTTCACGGACAGAGACCTTAAAATGTTTGCATCAGAAAATTTTTTGGACCAAGGGTTACTATTAAATTCCAGAATGCTCTCTTCTGTCTTTAGTATACTTTCGAAATGAAATCAAAAGTTGATGCCTTCATTGCCTAAGTAGCTACGCTCGGTACAAGCAATGTAGATTAGTTTTCCTATATTCAAGGAATATAGAGAATAGAGGTGCTCTCTTTATTTACTTTAAAGTTGTTCGCTAGTCAAAAGTTCGTATCATTCTAATATTGCAGTTTTCAAATATCGAATAATAGCTTAAAGCTTAAAAGGTACCCGGTGCTTATCAATCTTAAACTTTTCGCTCAAGTACTGTCCAAGCTAGGTGTTTATCAATTGGTTCGTCGGACAACCTTGTAGGGTTTATTCTCAAAATTCGACAAAATATCCCAGAGTGAAGCATCTAAAAGTAAGAAGGCTGTTTGTTATCTCTGTGAGATCGAAATTCTGATTGCGCTGCTTAATAAAAAAGATAAGGTTCAAGGAGGTAAAGTCAGTGCTTTTTCAGCCTTGATTTATCCCAAAATTTATGTTCAAAAAGCTCAAAGAACGAATAAAGCTACCTCATAGCACGTACCATGTCTGCCTGTAAACCCAGAAGTTCGTGGTTCGAATCCCAACAGATTAAATTTTTTTTTATCCGCGGATATCGCTTTTCAAGGGGAGTTAGCAAGCCCTCCATTAGTAAATTTATTGCATGAATTACCCGTTCAGAACCGGCAGAAAATTGTAGGTCCCTCCATTCCCTCACAAGGCATGGTTGTGAGAAATAAGCTAGGCCCTGGGCTCCTGGGGCTCCTCGCTCTGGTCCGCCACCCTTTTTATTTATTTTCATATTAAGTACCACAAATTTTAATGCAAATGACAATCGTCTTTTGTTGGCGCCGAATCAAATCGAATCTCAAGAGAAAAGTAGAAAATGTTTTTCCTCGAGCGTTCCCGACAGTGAAGGCAATGGTCTTGGCAAGTAATTGCTCGTTTAGATGTTCGGAATCGGCAAATAGGTCTGTTCCATTCGCAACAATATGTTGTAAGAAAAGCAAAGTTCCAAATTTTAACCATTCAACGGCATTGATGTGTGTAAAAAGCTCAAGTATCATTTAAGAAATATGTAGCTTTTTTTGCCGAATGCCTTGGACTATCTTAAGGCGGAGGAGAGACTAGCCTTTTCTCAGTAAAACGTCCAGTATTTGAAATTAAACAGAGAATATATTATGACTTTTACCCTTAAGCCACCATGTATTACACGTGTAATTGAACTATCCGTGTATAAACTCGTGTATTTACTATTACAAGAGCGTGCGGCAATATGCGTGCATTTGGTATTACACGTGGGTTTTTTGCGACGGGTTCTGATCCAAATGTCATTGAAAAACTCTGGAATACGTTGTTTATGTCAGCGTGGCGTAATGGTCACAATGTCTGCTTGTTACGTGGGAGGTTCGAGTCCCGGAAGAAATTCTCGGACACCGCTTTTCGCGAGGATTTCGCTAGTTCTTCGACAGTAATTTCACTGTCATCAAGAGCACATTCTTGATTAGCTTAGTTCTTAGTCGACATAAAGCTTAGAGTCCTTGAAATATTTATGTCCACAAGTTTTCCAGAGCTTTGTTGTCTCACCATATCTTTATACATATAAGACAGACGTCAAGAAAAAAGGGTTGTGCTTTTTGAACAAATTTAAATTTCAAGCAAAAGCACACCCTAAACACCAGTACAACAGCTGAGTCTTGTAAGAGGTAGGTTGATGGTGGTGTTAGAATGTCTAACATATTTATACTGTGAATGAGTTTCATAGTTGAAATACACCAATTACCGAAAAAAAATTAAAACTTTTATCCACGTTTTTGTCTTCACTTCAGCCATCTGCAAGACGAGTTACCGCTTAAGAGTTAAATTTTTCTAATATTTTTTCTAATGTTTTAAAAAACAAATTGTGCTTGACAAGGCAGTACTGTGCATGACAAGGCAGTGCCCAAAGTTGAAGTTTAGTCCAAAATTTCAAAATACGTACATACATAACTCAATGATCTTAAAATGTTTGACCTTAAATCAAATGACAACCTGATCAGTTGTTCAAAAAGTGCTTTTTCGTAATTACACGTGTATTTTTATGTAATACACGTCTACACGTGTAAATAATAATTTTTGGGTAAACGTGTACTAAGTGTTGAGAATAAACGTGTAAATAAATTCAAGATTTTTTTCGAAAATTCCAACTCAGACTGTTTTCTAGGACAAAAGAACCAACGAGAGACAGGATACATTCAAATATGTATTTTCATGTTGGTAAATTGTAGTCTAGATCTCTGAAGACACCGTTGATAGCCAAGATAAAAAGTAATCTGTCAATGTGACTGCCCTGTGGTAAACCAGAAGTTGAGCTGAAAAACAGACAACACCTGTTCTTTTTTTCTTAAAAACAAAGAAGTCCTAACTAATCTTAAAATTGAAAACCGATAAGTCCTTAAAACATCTAGGTAAGCAAATTATGTTAACTCCTTTTTTTAAAACTCTATCATCTCTATGATCTCAAACGCACAAATAAGGGAAAATAAAGTCTTTCACTGGAGAATATATTAAGACTTTACCCCCTTCCTTGATGACTTCCGCCCTTAGGACCACTTTCGGATTTCTTCGATGGGGGTCCGTATCTTGGTTGCGGGTTCTAGTTCCTCATCTACCTCTTTTTTTTCTTTGTTTTCCCAATCTGCTTTGGAATCTGCTCATTAATAAAGTTCGTTTCCAACTTTCTTCGTCTCTCAGCATCTTCTGAATGATATTCCGGGCTGATTTCTCCGATATTTTTGCTTATTTTCTGACGGAGAGATTGCCATCTACTGCACTCGAAGACTGAAAGGTAGGCATCGTCTGTCAACGAATCTCCGTATTTGCACTAAGTGTTCTTCGTATTTTCCGATCTTGTGCAGAAAGTTAAAATTCCCGTGTCCGGTGTGACGTAGTAGTTCACTACACCAGGCTTCCGGTTACTCCATTCGCTTAGGTCTCCGATCAGCCTATCATTCCATCGCGCTCTGCTTTCCAACTCCCATCGTTCCTGCCACTTCTGTTCTGTAAGCGATTTTGCTTCAAATTTTGCAACTTCCACGCCATTTTCTGATTTCTTTCCGTGAAAGAATTTTTATTTTGTGTTGATCAATTGGTACGACAACTTCAAGAATTGCTGGATCAGACACTGTGCGTTATACGCTCGCTATTCGCAAGACCCTGCGGCTTTATACCGATGCAAGTTTTTTCCGATGCATTTCTTAAGAATGTGCACACGAACACGCGTGCTAAACGTGTAATTGAGTTATCTGTGTGTAAGTATACACCTGTAGTACCCGTGGCGTGATGGTTAGCATATCCACCTGCTAACCTAGAGGTTCGAGGTTCCAATCCCAGCAGAGGCAAAAATGTTTTTTTAAAGGGGTATCGCCTTTCGCGAGGAATTGGCACGTCCTCCGTTTGTAAATTCATTGCCATGAAAAGCGCTTTCTCAATTAGCCGTTAGGAACCGGCAGAAAATTGTAGGTCCCCTCCATTCCCTCACAAGGCACGGTTGTGAGAAATGCGCTAGGCCCAGGTGCTCCACGCTCTGTTGCGCCAGCCTATTTATTTTTATTTTATTTATTTAAGTATACACCTCCTGTATTTAGTTACACGTGTACTTTTAATTACGGTTTCCGATGGAAGTGTCATTAGCTGGTTTTCTCACTAGAAAGTGAAAGCCTAAGGCTAAGGCTAGGTTGCATCACAATGAAAGGAGTGTTCTTCACAGATAATGCCTCGAACACTTTTGGTGAACTCATGACAGTTTATCAATAGAACCTCAATCGGTTATTCTATCCTGATTGTGGGTAGATACAGCGTATATTTTCCTTCAAATTTTATAAATTCTTTAAAATATGGATGGTCTGGAAAGGGCAAGGAATGATTCAAAAAATTTTAATAATAAAGGCTACTTGCCCTTCTAGTCCAGATGAGAAATCGTCCTCAGGCTGTTTTTTACCATGAATGGGAGAAGGTGCTGTGAAAAGTTTGTAAAATTTAAGAATAATTGAATATCTCGTACTTAAAATGGTTTTTTGAAAAGGAATTGAAAAGTTCTGATAACGAATGTTAAGTTTCTTTGGAAAGGGAATAAGAAAGTTTAATAAACATCTAATTATTATTTGTATACGTCTCCTGTATTCAGCTTTCGATTTCCATTGAACTTTGTCGAATTTCCATTGATTCCCTAGCCAGGGGCTCATCCCCTTCAAAGATTTTTTTTTCAGTTGAAAATTGCAAATACATTTCATTCATGCGGTACTTTCATTTATCAAATAACAAATAAATTAGTTCCAATTACTTTTGAGAAATCTGTTTATGATCTATTATTATAGCAGCAGACGCCTAATACAATCCGTTTCTGGTTCTTTATTGAGCTGTCGTTTGCTTCTGTTGAAACAAATGACACAAACGCACATTTTCCGCGCAAAACCATAAAGCATTTTCATTCCAATAGCTTCGTAGCTTCGTACTTCACAAACAGAGATCTTCTGCTTGAAGTGCTGACGAATAAACTCGAAAACACAAACCCTCAGTCTTAGAAAACTTTAGTAAACTCCCTCACAATACTTTGAGTTGAACTTATTTCAACAAATCGATTTGTTTTCTAGTCTTCCTCCATCCACCCCATTTTGGTACTCCCAACAAAAAGGACATTATTCAAGTCTTTAACTATAATTCCACGAAAAGGATTTAATTACTAAAGTGACAGACAGGACTGCAGCACCCGTTCCACATTTTACTTAAAACATCATAATGGGTGTCTGCTGTCTTATATACATTTTCCATAATTAATAGAAAAACACTTTATCGTCGAGGTTTAGTGGAGCTCAACGCAAACGCCAACGCCAACGCCAGCTGTATGGTCGGTTTAATGGCACAGCAACTAAACTTGAGCTATGGTATAGAGAGAAACAAACCCTTTTCATGCTGTCATCTTCAGAAGTAATTATTTGAGATGTCAACAAATTGGATAGCCACACTGATTGATTGATGTTCAACACGTAGATAAAACAGGGTGGTGGTCCCAATAAAGTCAGATATTCTGCCCACACAAGGATCTATGAAACCGCAGTTTCTTGCTGGTTGATGTGATGAACAAAAGCCCAAATTAGGATGCGATGAGATCTGGCAAGTCTGGTAGAAACATCAGAGCTGAAGGTCAGTAGCACAAAATAAAAACAAAAACCTCTATCCTATTTCTTGTTGTCCAATGTTATGGAGTAAAACGGTCGGTCGGTTGGTCGGTCTAAAGATAGCAAAATAATGGTGTGGGCAATCTCCCTCTCTCTCTGGTCTCGTGCGCTACAAATGGGTGTTGTGTGTGTGAACTTGTAAACGTTCACTTTGAAATGGGAAAGATAAGAAGGTGCTGATACTTTGGCTGGGTGAAAAATCGATTTTGAAAGATTTCATTTATCCTGAAATTGATTGACAGAGAAGGAAAAGGATAACCAGTGGAATCAATGATGAAGAAGGCTTGTCCTTGGCAAAGCTCTTGGATTAAAATTCTGAGTGGCTTTCGAACACTTTTTTTTTCAATTTGTGGGGGCAGAGTTTGCTGCAAGGAAAGTCTTTACTTTATTTAGAAGTTAATTTTCAAGTAATAAAAAATAAATAAGGCTAATGGAAGATAAGAAATTTTTTTTTTACTCGTGAGCCAGCAGCAAGCTCAGGTTGAAGTTCTGCTTTTAAATTGAAGGTCAGTCAGCTGGAAAACGGAAGTCTTTTAGAGAATTTAAGGTATAGTCGGAGTAATCTTTTAAACAGGAAGGCTTTTCACTGCAAAGATAATAATCAAGTGAAAAAAGGTTTTTCCCCAAAAAACATAACCTCATCTTGTTGTGTTTGTTTATCTTTTCCTTTGAATCGTATCCCAACTGCCTCAAGGAAGAAAAAAGGAAAACAAGTGGAATGTCCTTTAAAGATCTTTAACACGAACGCTGATTGTGGATGTTGCAGTGAATGAACCTGAAGCTGAAGGGTGTGGCTAATTGGCAAGTGGGACTTTTCGGCTTAGAATTAGGAACCAAATTCCAATCCATTAAATAAAAACGGTAGTGGCATTTTGGTCATAAACGTGAGCTGTTTCAGTCTCATCATTATACCTAGTGATTCATGCAATGGAAAAATAGTTCTTCGCCCATGTGATTTGTTTATTGTCCCGCCGTGCTTCTTTCACGTCCTTTCATCCTGATTACAGTTGAACTTCAGAGTCTTGTGTAGGTTTCTTTGTCTGACTATCAAAAGAAAGGATTCTTCTTCGAAAACGAAGTTGGAGTCAAGCACTTGTTTGATAATTTCTTAGAAATAGAACTCGGTACAGGAAAAGTGCGATAGCTTAAAAATTTCCTCAGCTAAAGAAAATTCAAGACACAAAATAATCAAAACCTTGCACTCAAATCAATCACAATAAAAGTTCGCAGACATAATTAGAAAGAGACAACGTAATTAATATCCCCATTTCACTTTAGAATCCTCCTTAAACATCAGCAACAAGCAAAAAAAAAGCGACCTTCCGATGCTCTTAAATGCATTTCATTTCTTTAGCAAGTTTTGATCCCCTTTTTAGAAGTTGCAGCCGCCACCAAAACCCACACTGTCTCACTTTTTCGACCGCCTGCAGTCGATTTACATACCAAGTTGAAGCAAATGAACAACTAACTTGTCTGCTTGCCAAGTTGTAAAAAGTTTTGCTTCCCTGTACTGCCCGCTGAACGCCGCCACCGCCGCTGTTCTTTCCGCATTTCCTTGTCATGTCTGCTTTTGTTGCTCCCCGAAGAACTCGACAAGATGCAAAGGACTTTTCTGTTCAAGAATCATCGTAGGAAAAATAAAACTTTCGGCATAGTGAATACCTTATCAGCTCCGTGGCAGCCTCTAAAGGAAGGTACCAAGAGCAGGAATGATAAAACGGTCTTCATAGCAAAAACAAAAAACCAAAAAGAACGAGAAAAAACGTAGAAGGAATCTAAAAACTAGGACGAATCTAGGGTACAGATTTATAGCCGCTAAATGCATTTCTGGGCAGATCCTCTTCGAGATGGTTTTTCTATTCCATCACAGCCTATTCCGCCCTCGTTCTTTTTATTGTCCTTTTTTTTGTTTTTGTTCTTAGTGCACACAATTCCTTATCGAAGATTTTTATTTTTTTAATTAAAAACTTCTTTCATCATTTGGTCCAGTTTTGGTCGGCGGAGCGGCGCGGCGACGACGGTGATAGGGGGGAATTTATGGAATTTAATTTTCACGTTTGCCCGGACGAGCGACTCACTCCTACAGTGTGTGTGTGTGTGTGTGTAATGGCAAACTTTGTTTTTCGGTTTTTTTTTTATTGCAATCACAAGATTCTAGCCTCTCGCGATGCGATGGCACGAGGATGCAACTCGCTGCAGCCTCTGTTGATCCTAACTTATGCAAAGATAAATGTTGCAAATGATGAAGATAAGCCTTCCTGTTACCAACTTTTTTTTTCGTGGAAAATATTCTTCATTTTTTTTTTTTTATTTCCTTTTTACAGGGCACAGACCTAATTTAAGAATGCCGGAGTATGTGCGCCGTTGGTAGTTAAAATTTATGATATGCAAATTTTCTTTTTAAAGCCATTTACAATGGAGGCAAGAATACTTTTATTCTTTTCTTAGGGTTGGCAGTTCTTTTTTTTTTATATTTCTTCTTTTGTTGCTGTTGTTGGTTTTCTTAGAGTGCCAAGCGGCTATTTTATGTTTGAAAGTAGAGAGCTCTTCAAAAGTTTAATTGACATGTTTTATAGCCTTAGGGGTATAGAGTTAAATAACTTTGGGGATTTTTTCTCCTATCTGCCGCTTGGGGAAAGGCAGCAAGGCAGTCAAATAAATACGTCAGACATGGAGTTATAGAATAAGGAACCTTTTTGGACGATTTATATACCTTAGGCCCCATTTGATGTAATAAGTTGAAGAAAGCACACAAATTTACTTTGCAAGTCCATTCATTGCATAAAAGACGTAAAACTTCATTTAAAATGAGCGCTTATTTGAAATGGGAACTTTTAGCCAATAGACACAATTCAAAAAGAGGAAAGGGTGTTTTTATTGCCTTCTTCAATCGTTATTTTTGCATTGTAGAAGGTATTGTAGAAGTGGGAACAGTTTACACTCGGTAGCGATCGTTTATAGATGGAGCTGCCACAATCGTTACGGAAGAGTTTGTTCGCGACGAAATTGTCTCGATTAAAACTGCGCTGTTACGATCGCAACAAAAATGGAGCTATGGCAACGAAAGTGTTGTGATAATGTTAACACATCCAATTTTTGGTGATCTCTAGAGTGTCTCGCTTATTATATGTTTTTTGGATGCTTTTCCGTTCCTCTTGTAGACTTCCTTCAGGGGGGAAAGAAGTGGTGTAAACAATACTTATATGGACATACTTACTTAACAGCACCGAGTACGATGCGAACTATAAAGAACAAGTTTATGATATATCTTAGGATTTGGGGTATCAAACTTGACACTAACGCATTTATTCATACAAAAATTAGCGAACCGACTAATTGATACAGTGATGAAATTTAAGAATATGAAGGCACCTCTATAGAAACTTTTTAAAATATTAATATAGAACTTTATAAATGGGCCATCCCTGCTATTTTGTAGTAGTGAATATGATTTAAAATAATAAAGTTGTTTTTTCTTATTTATTTGTTGTGTTTCTAGTTTCATTCAAGGTTGATTTTTTATACGTCTGGCTTTGAACAAAAAATAAAACGCATATAATTTAATGTTACAGCCAAGTATTAAGCTTGCTTTATAACAAAAGGATATGTCATTATGTTTTGAAAATGATTTCGGGCAAGTAGCAGCATCTAGGACCGCACGTATGTCGGCAATTACGCGCCGAATATTCTCTTGCAAGGCTCATTAATATTCTTCTTCCTTTTTCTTTTTAATAATTCATTTAATTCTTTGTCTTTGGATATAAACCAACTATTAACCAAATGAAACACACTTTCACAAATAACTGTTAAGATTGTACTATTTAAAAAGATACTGTATCTTATTGTATATATCTATTCAAATAAATATATGAAATATGAAATATGAAATTTGAAATATACTTTGGGATGTAATTTTTGGTCATATTATAAGAAAAAAATTGTTTCACAGTAAAGTCCGTTTCTTAACATCACTTTTTGACAATTTAAAAAAAGGCTAACTTTGGTGTACCCTGACCTGTGTTAAATTCGATTTCTCTGTCAATACTGATGGTAGAGACCTAGTTTTAGACTTAATTTTTTTAGAAATAATAATCTTTAAACTGTATATAAATTTGGCTCTTATAGGCTAAGGGTTGCCAGATATCCAATGTTAAATAGTATTAAAATTTTCTTCACCCAGCAAAATTTTGACTTTGGGGTCATTTTTTTAGAAAATGCCTGCTTAACATAGAGCTTCTTAATTTTTTGCAGATGAACAAAACAATAATAAAATACCCATACATTTTATGATACTTGAAAAAATACAAAATGGGTAAAATTAAAAAAAAAAAAAAAAGATTTTTAGCACTGAGGTTTGTTTAAATAAAACATTAATATGGGTTTTTTTAGTAGTTTTTTATGTATTTTATACAAATACAATCACAACAAGTGCTCAAAGTGCCCTCCTTCGTTAGGTCTGGTAGATTATTTTGTAAAAGCTCCAGTATTCTTTCATCGACCGAAGCTCTTCTTATGGTTGCAGCTCCTGCGTTAGATCTTGCATTTATTACTGATCCAGTTTCTCGAAGCCTTCGAAAGGTTTTTCCAAAAAAATTTTGAAAAGGAAGTCGTCTGTTCGGATAAATTTCTAGGTATCTTCGTTGTGCTCTTCTTGAATTTCCATTGCAAAACTAATATACGAAAAAATCTCTGCGTAATCTTCTTTCGTAAATGAAGGTATTTCAAAAAGCTCTCCAATCAAACTGCAATCGTGACTTATTTTGATAAACTGATGAGCAAATTTGTTTTCTTATTCTTTTATACGACTTATTTAACCATTGAACACCCATACCCCAAACTTAAATCTCTTTGAGAATAGGTAAGTCAATTAGGATTTTGGTATCAGGTCAAATACACTTTTTACCCATTTCATCAGTGCACACTGCACAGTCACAAAAATTACCTTGAAACAATCAATTCTTGGAAAACTACTGCGGACTTTTATTGCAAGGTGTTGCAATAAAAGTATGTAAAAAACCCAAAATAAGATTTTTACCTGTTTTAGATTTTTCCAAGTATCATAAAATGTATGTATTTTGAGTGCACTTATTAATGAGCTTTTTTTATTGCTGTTTTGTTCATCTGTATAAAATAAATAAGCTCATTTCTGAAAAAAATGACCTCAAAGCCAAAACTTTGTTGGGGAAGATAATTTGAAGACCATTTAAAATTGGAAATCTGGCAACATTTTAATTTTTTTGAATGTATTTGTATGAAATACATAAAAAAACTACTAAAAGTGCCCATATTATTGTTTTATTCAAACAAACCTCAAATTTAAATTTTTTTTTTTTTTTATTTTTACCCATTTTGTATTTTTTCAAATATCATAATATGTATGGGTTTTTGAGTGCACTTATTATTGGGTTTTTTTTATTATTGCTTTGTTCATCTGTAAAAAATAAAGAAACTCTATGTTTATCAGGCATTTTCTGCAAAAAAATGACCTCAAAGTCAAAACATTGTTTCGGGAAAATTTGGCAACCCTAAACCTGTGGAAGCTAAACTTAAATACAGTCTTAAAGATTGTTATTTCTACAAAAAAAATTAAGTCTAAGATTAGGTCTCTATAATTAGTATTGACAGAGATATCGAATTTAACATAGGTCAGGGTACACCAAAGTTAGCCTTTTTTTAAATTGTCAGAAAGTGATCTCAAAGTTTAGAATCGAGCTTTACTGTAGTACATTTTTTTTCTTAGAATATGACCGAGAATCACACCCCAAAGGATAATACACGAAGTACGGGACACCCTGTATAGTAGAGTAACTGGGAAAATGCCCGGAAGTATTATTTTCAACTTTCAGGAACTTTCATTTTTCTCGACATGTTTTATGGGAGGGGTTTGATCTCGACTAATGAGCTGGATAAGTTTTGGGAACAAACCCCCAACAACTTTTTCAGTTCAGTGTGATTGGAAAATTGTGCGAGTGAAAGGTCTCGCTGGAATTCAACAACGGAGGTGCATGTCAGCCATAAGGCTGCATGCGCTAGAGAACCGTGACCGAAAACCTCGAGACACGATTGGCCGATTGAATGAATGTGTGGGTGAATTTGAAAGTCGAGAAAGGACAAATTGACAAGATCAACCACTTTTTGGTTGACCTAGTCGATGATAAGTGGTTTTTAATTTGCGATTTTTTTTTGAGAGAAATAGAAAGTTAAAACAGCGAAAGTTGGAAATAGTTTTTTTGGCAGAAAGTGTTAGAGAAATTTTGGAAATTGTTTAGAGTCAGGGGAAGGAGAAATTGGAGAAGGAAAACTAGCAGAAATTGTCAGACAGACAAGATATAGAAAATTCGAAGGAGGAAGGAAAAGCAATAGAAAAAGAAAAGATAAGTAGAATGTTGTAGTCAAATTAAGATTCGGTTGATCTTTGCCATCGCGAATTCTCAAATTTGTGAGACAAGCGAGCCTTATAAATTCGTATTAATTGTTCTTTTCGGGAAAGAACAATGAACGTTTCATTTTTCCGGTTGTTTCTATTGTTTACATTTTTCAACGGTTCGTCTAACCGTCCATCTTGTATCATTTTATAGTTGAAAAGATTTGGGTTTTTAATCCAACTTTTGTACGATTTTCCCAACACGCAAACACAATAAATAGCTTTAAATCCCTTCTGGGAATTTAATTGCATTGTTTTTTTTTTTTATTCTTCTTACTATTTCAGAACTAATTCGTGGTTTGGAAGTTTCACCTCAAATTTCCTGGCGCCCATCTTTTTCCAGTACACCCGGTACTTGGAAAATACTTTTTCATCATTCTTTCAATTATTAAATTAATCGATCTTTTTATTCGCGATCGTCTTTTAACGCGCTACGCTATCATTTCATTGTTTACGAACTCAGCCCAGCTGAGTTTAGCCGTGGTGTCAGCAGCCTACCTGCTGAATGTTACACTTTTTAGTTTATCAGCGGGTTTGACATTTCGTCTGTTTATCTCGCGGCACACCGGTTGTGCATTTCTTTCCATCGTTCATAAATTTCGTTTATTTTATTAATTGTTTACTTATTGATTGGATTCGGATAATCCAAACGCGTCAATAGTTTCGTATTCATCATAAAATTAATTTATCGCGAAAAAAAGTGTAACATGATTTTGACATGAAAGTTTTATCAGTTGCAGTCATTGAAACGCCTAACACTTCAATATTTTTGAGAGATAAGAAATGGCTGTGAATCATTTCGCGGGTAGCAGCAGATAAAATTGATAAGTTTGACTGATAAAACTTTCAGTTCAAAATCATACCTGTAAGAAAAAGGTGACCAATCGTGCAAAAGCAAACACTTGACGACAAAGGTGAGCTAGACTCCAAAGGTTTGTGTTCAAAAATCGAAAAATTACTGAAAAAACCATGCATTTTTTATAGGAGTTTCTACTACGAATAATCATCTATTGTGTGGGAGCTTGAGAAAACGGAGACATGGAACTGAGTGCACTTGCGTTTAATGTCAGCGGTCAAGAGGAGCAATGCAGATTCGGTTTCAATTTAGAACAAACGAACAAAAAAGACGACGAAGGAATTGATTTGACAAAATATAACATTATCATGTTTTTCAATATTCGCATGAACAGAGTTGAAGCAAAAAATAAATTCCCAATCCTTCAAAACTACATAACTCGTGAATATGTCTACACAGCCACTGGCAACGATTCTGATGGTAAAAGCAGCCTACTAGTGAGACACTTGTATGGATATAAAAAGGAATTAAAAAAGTTTTGCAGTTTCGTGACGCTAGGCGACCAAATTGTTTTCAAAATATCAAACAACATTAAATATGTAAAAGAAACGTACATAATTCCAGTGTGTCTTCAAAGAAGTGAATGGGAAAGTAATTTCCAAAAACTGAAAGACCAGCTGTTGAGTCTTGAACATCAAAACGTTGTACTAATCGGTGATTTCAATGCTAGAGTAGGAAACGCTCAATTTATAAATGAAGCACGGGAAAATCTCCATATGTCTATTAAGGGGAAAAGAAGATCGGAAGATGTGTTTCTCGATGATTTTGGAAGAAATCTAATTCCATGGTCTGAAGAAAATTTGCTAACATTACTTAACGGTAGAACCAAAAGTGACTGTGAAGGAAGATTGACATTTGGGTACAAATCAACAATAGATTTATGTTTTATTAAGGGAGATCTTCACAAATATTTTATTGATTTTCAAGTGATAGAAAAAAGATGGGGATTATTTCATTTTCCAATATATGTCGCAGCAAGTATTAGTTTTGCCGAACATACCGCTATCCCGTTTTCAGCTGTACTTGCTGCCGCCATTCGTCCATTCGAACCTTACAGCGAAGAAGAAAGTGAAAAATCTTCTGAACTTTTTGAGGAGTATAAGCAGCAAATGATCAAAAAACTTTACTTTGAAAATCTATTCAAAGCATTTGCAAAAATTGAATACAAGATGGAATTTTGGAAACTCGCCAAAAGTTTTGACACATGCGTTTTCCTTGGGCAGAACATTCAACTTGAGACGCTTAAGTTTGTTCAAAAAGTTGAAGAGCTGTTCAATGGAGTTAACAATGGAGGGCTCATAAATTTCTTGCCACTGCAAAGAGATGAGCTTTTGGACAAGGATTTGTCTATAAATGATGTTTTTAATATCAACACATCAAGTACGACACTAGCTAGCCAAAACTTTTATGAACGTACCATTGAATCTTTCAATTTCAACAAAGTGGAGATAGAAGCTGCTAAATCATTCAGGTACGAGTGTCTAGTTAATTTTAAATGTTATGAAATAATGTTACGGCGCACAATTGAATGGGCGAGAGAAAACGACATTTTAAAAGCTGAAAACGGTATGTCATATTTAGAAAAACTGACAAATATCCATATCGGCGAAAGATATAGAAGGAACAAAAGTGTATTGTATGATCCCTTTCTAGGCTTTCATGAAACAGCAGCTATCGACTCATTTTTTTTAGATAAAGTTCAAATGAGGGCTTTATTGTGCAAGCTGAGTTTCGCTGGTATGTCAACGAAATTTTTAAAAAAATTGGAAAATTATATGAGTAATTATGATGAATATAAAAAATCATTAATGCCATATGACGTCGAGGGTCGATTTCAATACACACTTTCTCAATTTTTGATTGGATGCTTTTTCGTTTCTCTTGTAGATTTGATTCCGGAGGGAAAGCAGTGGTGTGAATTAAAATTAAATGGAAAACGGTTTCGTGCATACTTTAGATAAACCAGTTGAAGGTATATTCTAGGATTTGGGATATCACAATTTAAAATAGTGCATTTTAATAGTAAATGGTCAATACGGCAGACAAAGACTAGATACAGTGAAGTTAATATTGGGAATATGAAAGCCTGTAAGATATTGTTATAGAAATTTATAAAGGAGCCATCCCTGCCTTTTTTTAAGTAGTGAATATGATTTAAAATAATAAAGTTGTTTTTTCTTATTTATTTGTTGTGTTTATAGTTTTAATCAAAGGTGTTTTTTTTTTAGACGTGTGACTTTCAAGAAAAAATAAAACGCATATAATTTAATGCTACAGCCAAGAATTTAGCTTTATAACAAAAGGATATGCCATAATGTTTTTAAAATGATTTCGGGCAAGCAGTCACAGTGGCTAGCTCGAATAAATCCAACAAAGAGACCCAACTTTCGAGCACTTTTTGCAGCATCTAGGTCCGTATGTCATGTCGGCCGAATATTCTATTGCAAGGCTTCAATCGTCTTGGACTTATCTGCATCGACAAGCAACTTCACATAACCAAACCAAAAATAGTTTAGCACAGGTTTAAAATAAGAAATTATGTAAAAATAATATAAAAATCACGACCCAGTGGTCGTGCGGCTTAAATTCTTTCACGATGAAATGTCAAACCAATCTTAGCAGCTTGCCAGCTGTCAATTAAGCCAACTCTGGAAAAAGTATTTCCAGATTGAAGTCTAAAAAAACACAACATCAATAACAAGTAGGTATCATATTTCATGAAAAATCCTTCCTCCTGAAAAAGAGACAAGCAAAAGTCTTTGGTCCTATCTCGAATCTCGATTGAACTCGTGATAGCAATAACCCTCAGAAAGATTAACCTCCGTTGAATAGTATGTGCTGCTATTGACAGTCAGCCACTTCAAATGGGATGTCTTAAGGAGTATGACATGCGTCAATATTGTCCTTGTCCATTGAAAATATAAATTTGCACCTGATTACCAGATGCCAGTGACATACTCTGATGTCTTTGAATTTTAAGAATTTGTCTCTCAATAAAATCAAAAACAAGTGGTTTGAGTGTGAAGTTGATTGAATCTGACAAATAGAGAATTCCAACAGAGGGAGCAATTGGAACTTTTTCAATACATCAAGTGAGATGGCCATATGTTTATTAAGATTAATGACTTTTGTATGTGAAACTTGAAAATTGTTTTGAGAAAGTGACTCACATTCCATGCTGTTGAATGAGCCTTCACTTAATACCACTTTTACACTCAAAAGCATTGAGAATCGAATTGACTTGTCAGATTTATGAACCCCATTGTCACTCTGTGTGCCTAACGTGTTCCATTGAAATCTGGAACCTCATCCTTCGATTTGCTTCTAGATTCTAAATCCAAACTCACTTCTTCTTCATTTTTCATGTCAAACCTCACAGAATCGTGTGAGTTACATAATATTGAACAACAAAAATCTGTATTTGCCAAGTGCAATATTGTATCTCATCAATGGATTCCCTTACCAATTTCTTTAACTTTTATCATCCAACTTTTCGCATGGATGCCAAGTAAACCTCAATATCTTTTTCTCTATACTCCTTAGGGGCAATCCAATTCACATTGTACCCCAGGGATGCTTATAATAAAGAACGTGACCTCAATAAACAATACACAACAACTATTTTAAGATATTGCCAGAGAGCAGTCTTTACCTCTCTGTGTTGTGTATTGTATTCTTGTGTGTTAATACAGCTAGCATCCTTCTCAAATGACACAACCCCCTCTGTATCTTTCTCTCTCGTCCTAAGTAATTCGGATATGTTCGAGGGTCTAATATTGAAAATAGGAATGGTACTCAGTTCAATAACAGAGATCATGCAAGACATAAAAGTAGCGTTTTTGTTTAAATCATTCAATATGTCGAAGATCCCTGCTCGACAGGATTAATCCAAATAGGAAAGGGGGAAGCCAAAAAAGGGAAGCTCCACATAACATCAGCAAACGCCTTTTGAGAAATTCATTTCAATGATGAATATTATTTTCTTTCTCATAAGCAAGGAAAAGTGGAAGTGGTAGATGTGTATACAAAAACAAACAAAGAAACAAACAGAAATATGAAGCCACCAGCAATCATGATGAAATTGAAGGTTAATGATGAATTTGTACATATCTTGACATCAAAATGCTTCTGATGAGCGAGTTTGGAGTGAACTGTGTTATTTTTGTATGCCAATAAGTCGCAAAATTCAATATACTGATGTCAATGCATTTTGGAGACTGGGATTTCAAATTTAGACTTTCTCGTGCAATGTTATTCAAATGGCAATCTTGTATATCTTGAATGTTGTCAGCATTTTCTTATTTCTGAATAAATTATTGCAAAAATATTTATAAATTTTTGTCGGGCGCTTTAAGTAGAAAAAATTTACTTCTTCAAGGCAGGCATGTTTTCTGTTTCGAAAAATTTAGCACAATTTTTCTTATATTCTCTCGAATATGTTAATAGGGCTGCTTTTATGAATCAATATTCTCTAGGAAGTTAGATATTGTGCTTTTTTCAACCGCTTTTCGCAAAGAAGTTTCAAGTAATAAAGATAGCGCGTCTGGGACCCGTCGAAAAAGGCTCCAAATTAAGTCATCAGTACCTGTTACAACGTTTGTCTTAAAACCAGTTGAGATGCTTAAAATTCTTCTGCTCAGGCCGATGCCCATGATTTATTTTGAAACAATTCTATTTAATGTAACTGGTTTTTTCCTATAATCCGAAGTAACGTAACACAAACTTTAAACACACTTCATTTAATCTTTAATATGATTGCGTTACACCATAGTTACGTTGAGTGGCATGATGGGACTGCTATTGACGCTCAGATCATAAAATTTATGACTGTCGCTGTGTGTTGAAAACTTTGCGTTGCATTACAATTATGTAACGTTCAACGCATCAGCATAAGATACATCATTTATTTTGAAAACGTTCAGGAACAAAGCTTTACGAGATCGAAATCAAAGTCGTATGCATTATGGCGGCATCACTTAACGTTACTGTTTATTTTCCAAGTTAAACACCACATACTTTTCTAACGTCATATCAGCACTGTTTCGATATTGATCATCAGAGTTTTTAACGACAACCTTTTCATCTCAGCATGCTTACTGTGGGTGAAATTGTCTGTTATGATTTCATTACGTCATAATTACGTTACGTCGCATCGATGCAATGAAAATGGGCCCTCAAACCACATATTTTTCAAAGAGATAACAGCTGTTAGTGTATGTTGAATAGTAAGAAATTTTTATTGTGATGCATTACAGTAGCGTTACGTTGTAACGAATATATTGAGGCACTATGACATTTGATGACTTTTTTTTAAATTTGTGAGTGTTATCGCTTATACTCTCGCATTAACTATTAACCATAAAAATTGAAAGGGAATCTGGTGCACTTTACTTTATTTTACATTATTTTACGTTACGAACATGTTACGATATAACGTAACATGGTAGAAGTATTAGTACTCTTCTTATTCTAAGTAACTTAACTTTTCAACTAAGTAATAACTTTCATCTCTGTATATTGACTGAGAAGACTGGCTTGCAAAACAATTACAATTTACGTAAGCTCATTTATGATAACGTAACGTAATAATATCGTTACAGCTCATCGTCTTAATTGGTTCGGTTCTGAGGCACTAAGCTTTTAACTATATATATGTACTTGAAATAAGTCTCCATGACTTCTTCGCTCTTGTTTAAGTTAGGGTACTTAGACCACAAGGGTTAAAAAAGGGTGTTTTTTCGGCGGTTTGGCAACACTGTTTCTAGTGATTATCAATTTGACAGTTGTGGTCAGTCTCAGTACTGTTCGCCATTCCACATTGAATTGAATTATTTCAAAACATCGCTTCTTAATTCTTTCTGCCCCCTTACTGCTTGCAAAAGTGGCCGAAAAATGGACTCATCATTCGAGCCAGCCAGCCGTCGTGGGGTTCATTTGCCATAAGCCGTTTTTAAATTCTAATGGCATAAGAATGTTTACAATTTAAAGCTAATGCCATCATAATGAAACTTCTTATTATATTTTAAATTCAATTTTGAATTTCAATTTTGAATTTATTATGTACATAGCTACCTCATAAAAAAACCCATTTATATATCGTCAATATTACGCATGGATGTAAAGTAGACGAAATAGCATACTGTTCCTAAGAACTGTTTTTCAAAGCTTTTAATCATATTATAATGAAAATAGAGTTATAGGTTGGAGATACCAAACTATCGGTAAAAATAAACAAAAGCAAAGCAAAAATCTTTAAAAATGTAACTTAAAAGCTTTTTATTGGACGCGTTTCCCAACAACTTTCCTCCCGAGTGACCCTTAACTTCACACCAGCCTGTCTAGATTCTGTTGAAATTTAATATGTATAAACTTTCAGCTCAGGCTTGGACAATAAAAAACTCCTATTTTATCATCATTTACCCCACAACTAAGTACCTACTACAATCAACTCAACCCTATACAAATGATATAGTATTAGCAGCGAAAGCAATTAAATTAAGCAAAGAGGTATTAGTGAAGTTAGACATCATGTCTGGCTGTGTGTACCGCTTTGACTTGGTGCTTGTTTATCGAATTGACTGAGTGCCAACTTCATTCCAAACAGATTTAATTTCGTTCAAAACTTTTTAAAACCCAAAACCCTCCTCATTTTCTCACCCACCGCATGCATTCAGGTCTATAAATGAATACACTGTACAGTCTTGATCCAATTAGTATAAATGCAAACGAACTCTGGGATACAAAACACACCCCCCACGTTAAGTTTCACCTTTACCTGGGTGCTGCCATGCCATGCCGTGGCTAAAATAGATTAAAAAAATTTTCGTTTATATTTGAAACTGCAAAATAATCAAATTTGTTGCGCAAGTAATGAATGCAATGACGGGGATTGTATGACAAACACACTCTGGTGTTGGCTTGATTAACTACACGGTCGGAGCTCAGCGAAACAATGAATGATTGACACCGATCGATGGATTTTAACAGTAAATGAATCAATTCGGCGTAAAATTGTGGCAAGTAAACACACAATTTCGACTTTTGTATACAACATAGGTAGTACCTATGAAATTGCATACAACAACTAACTTGACGGTGCCGATGCCTGTGAGAAGAATAACAACAACCAATTAAGGGAGAGAAATGTGATACATTTTATAGAGCACCATTAAGTTTGTTGGCAGTCAACTCTTTGATTTAAAGTAAACTCGGCAGAACAAGGAAACGGTAAATGGTTTTTGTGGATAAGCTTCGGGTGTGATTTAGGTTGATCGGATTATGAATGACGAAGAACTCTCTTGAATAAAATTGAAAGGATTGAATTGGTGACGAATAATGAGAGTGTAGGTGTAGGTACCTAGTGCTGAATGGATTATCTGGTCATTGACTGTTGGGTTGAATGAAGCGGAAATGTGGTTGGTATGATAGCACAGTGTAAGAGTGGGGGTAGGCTAAGAGAAGTCACTGAAGGCCATTCATTTTAGGTAAGTAGTTTGAACTCAAAGAAATTCAAACAATTCGACTGCAACCAAAGAAGAACTTTGTAAAGAACGCTCCAGGTGATGTTTGAGGAGTCCCGCAGTCCACAATGCGTTCTTACCTCTAAGCACCTTGTTTGTTCAAAGACCACGCGCTTTTTATTCAATGATTTGTATTGATAAACATCCTGAAATTGCGATCCTACTAAAAATACATTTAAATATATAAGTCATCCATTATCCCCTCCTTCGAAATCCAAAGACAACCAAACGCATTAAGCTCCTCGGTTAAAAACACCTCGCACAGAAACAAGCAATATCCATTTCCTAATTGCAAACTAATGCTCTAACAGCCGAACGAAGATGAGTTTCAATTGTTTAACTACACTCTTATAATAATATAGACCGTTACCCAGCTTGATTGTCCACGAGAACCATAACATAGCCATAAATCATTTCATTATTTTGTCTGATCCTATGAAAATCGCTTCTCCCTCCGAAAGCAAATTCCATTCAATGTGTTTGATGCTGTGTGTGTGTTTGCTTGTGTTCATCTTTGGCTACGGCCTAGTGGGTTTCTCTATTGCTATGCTGCCGTTGGCGGTTGGTAGTGTCACCTACGCACACACAATATCCGGGCTTTTGAATACGACAAACCAACAAAGGCAAAATAGGCATTTATGTCGAGGACAAACGAACTAATCCTTATACGTCCGCGTGGCTAACATCATGAATTCAGCAGACGCTATCGCTAATCGTTAGCTATTGGCGATGTTTTGTTGTATTATACTCACTCTTGTACTGTCTGGTACTCTGGTACTATACTGTATAAGCAAATTGGGGTATTTACAATGATTATTACAAGGATTCGCACCCGAAACATTTGCGTATCATTAGAGGATTATGTAAAAGATTTTCGTTCACAGCAACCAAAATCAAGTTTAATGCTGGTCAAAGGATTTAGTGTTTAGTGAGTATCTATAAAGTAGTGAGTTGGGAAGAGAAAAGCAGTGTCCTGCGTTAAGCTTCTTCGATTTTTTCTTGCAGATTACCAAAATGGAAAATGGAACAAAACATAAAAAAACAACTTTAATATTTAAAATTTAAGTCAAATTTCCAGGTGATGGGATTAATTGCCTAAAAAGCTCCCATTTGGCAAAAGTTGGAATATCAGCGTATACAGAAGTACTTTTTGAACATTTTGAACCACACCCGGCTTATGGTTTGGTATTCAAGACAAATAATAAAGAGTTTTCCAAAAGGAACCTGATATCTTTGAATTTAGCTGTGAAAAAGTACACGAATCAGCAACGACTGCAAATTATAAGAAATTTCTACCGATCGGTCTTCATTTTCGCCCATGTAGAGAGGCAGTATCAAGTTTAGGGCAAAAATTTGAGTTTACATAATCGTTGTGCGATGTTGCCGTGTCTGGCGTTCAGGCGTTCTTAGCAAACGTTCCAAATCAGTCAGCTCGACGGCGTGCGTCTTATTGGGTCCAACGAATCGACCCAATACTAATGGCCCTCTTTCTTCGCCTTGAGGAGCTCCATTTTCCTCTTCTCTTATTTCCAGCAAAACTTTAATTTTGCATGGGAAAAGCTTACGGATTCGTCTTATTTGCCCTCCTGGTCTTGGTTGAGCTTGTCACTAGTTGACGTTAAATGTTAGCAGGTGTAAGCCTCCATTTCCCTTCTTTCATATATCGTATGATATCGCAATTTCGAGCTAAATGAGGCTGTCTCTCATATCATCGTAAACGATTGAAGTGAAATTTTCTTTATTTGGTTCGAAATGTAAGGAATTTTTATCGTTCTTTCAAATAAACTGGTCACCCATAGGGGGAAAAAGAATATCAGGTCGACAATGAGCTCTTTCCGACTGTCTCCGACAGAAAAAAGGATTACGAACATCACGATAATAATAAATAAATCTCATCATCTGAATATGATTAGAATGCTTCAAAAATCAGCTACGGAGATTGAGTAGCGTAGCTGACCTGGATTTGGAAGGTTAGCAGTTAATATAAAATAGCAGGGGCCCAGATGCCGAACCTTAGGGAACTTCAGTGAACAACCATAGTATTTACATATAGGGTACTGATTTTGTGAAAATGTTGACTTAATCACAGAAAACCATTTTTTTTTTAAACTCGTTTACCATTAAAAGAATTTTTCCATGACGTGCTTCCTCTAGTTTTGTGGCACTGTAGATTCCTCATACAAAATGACCCCAACCAATCCTGTTATTGACTGTAACAGCTACTGAGCCTCTGACGGTGCTACAAAATCTGAAAATAAAATGAAAGGTATTGCCATGGCTTTATAAGAAAGAAAATGATACTCTGAGTGAAAGAAGAGCAGTCATGGTATTGCCTCGAAGCTCAAATTTCTATCAGAGTTAAATAGTTATAACATTTCTATTGAAGGATTGTGTACTATACATACCTAGAGTATCTGTATACATACCAAATAAATGAAAATGTTGCTGAACCTTCATTTCTAGAAATGAACCTCTGTGTTGACAAGCGGACATGCTAACCATCACACCACGCGGGTACCACCAAACGTTTGATTCCAATGTAACACTGGATATCAGTTCATTGACATTGCAAATGGAATAAAATAACCTCTGATTATTATTGAATTCTAATATAGAAGAAGTTGAAAGCTAAGAATTGTGGTATTAAATTTAAATAGCAAACTGGCCTACAATCTTAAAAAAGGTCTGAACAATTAGATTTGAATTCTAAAGTATTGTTTTTTAATCGTGTTGATTACATTTTAATCGGGTTTGTGTTACAAACTGTAAGCCTAATACAGAAATATTAAAATGTAATACAAAATAATTAAGAAAGAAAGTTAATATTTGGGAAATATTAAAAACTAATTTTGACTGTATTGCATACAGCTGTAATACAAGGGCTGTATTAAAAAGTATATCAAAATTTTTAACCGTGTACACTTTTCCAATTTAATCTGAATTGGACACACAATTACTCTAGGACCTCAAATGATCTCGGGAGTTCCTGAAAGGGAAAGGAGTTGCTGGCTGTGAATATAAATCTCCAGTTTAATCTACGTAAGTATATACTCCTAAGAAATCATATCGAGAATTTCTTTACTGTGTACAAAGAACTGCCATTGGGATTGATTGATTCAAACGAACCTTATTTAGCTGCAAAGAGTAATCCTTAAACTGATTTCAAATACAATAATTCATATGTAAAATGCTTACAATCCGAACTCCGTTGTCACCTGCGGACTCCTTCCACTTAATAACGAAAACTTAAGTAAAGACGCCTAATTGCACCTTTAATTCACTTAAAAGGTTTATTACAGTACAAATGTCTTATTGGATTACATTTTATGTTAAAAAAAAGAAAAATAATAAAAACAAAAACCTGAACGCTTGTGTGTGTGTGTGTGTGGCATGTGTACGGTGTGCGGCGAAAAGTTTTATGGATTACCTACCTACAATCGTGCATGTTTGTTATGAGTGGAGGAGCGTAGAGGGATAATAATGCTAACGCCAAATCGGACGAACACAAACTTTGCTAGATAATCGTGTGGTAATATTTCATCAAATTGCGTGCGGAAACGATTGCATCATGTTTGTGATTAATTAAAAAAGTATTACTCGTGTTTAACCAAAAGCCTCTATTTATGGACTGAAAATGGATATACACGCTTAATTTTAATTGAAGTTAGCTGTAATTACGTTAGGTATAGCCTGCAGGTAATTTGAAACTTTAGGGATTTGAATACTGATTATGGCTTGAAAAAAAAAAGTTTAATCGCTCAGACTTTAGAGATTAGAAACGTTTGAATAAAAATGATCACAAGCAGATTGGAGGATTCTCTCCTTACAAAAAACTTATTAATTATGATCAAAAAGTGAGCTTCTTTGTTTACAGCAAAAGAATGAAAGTCATCTTAGGTCAAGGTAAACGCTACTCAAGAAACCAGCAAAAATATGCATAAACTTGACATGCAAGTTGAGTTGTGCAGAACTTGCATGCAATTTTTTGTTTGCTAAAGTGTCTGTCGAAAGGGACATCATGCATTTATCGGAAAGTCGTTGGCAGTGCCGTTGAGAATCACTTCATGTGCGAGTCGCAGTTAAAGTAGTCCTAGCAAATAGAAGGCATGAAAACAATTCAAATATTCCTTGCGGGTAATTTCTGTTCTGTAAATAATGCAACAGCAATTCTTTGTACAAGGATTTCTGATTTGAGTCCTTAAGTGGTTACTTTGTATTGTTTCGCATGTTGTTACTGCTTTCAATACTCTCTTGTGCTAAGAATATACAAAAAAGAAAATCAGTTCGCGTGTCAACAGGAATCAATTAACTTTGAGGAGGAGAAAATTTAAAATTCACTCACTATGTGGTGAATGTAATGGTGTTGCAAAGGGTTGGAAAGGAAATGAAGGACTTCCTCAAGGACTCTTATTTCTTTCACTGGATTTAAAGTAATTTTCCCAATAATTCGAGAATTAAACAATACAATTGGAAAAGCTTTTGAATAATTAAATTGTTAAAAGGCATTGGTTGGATGAGGAACAAGGACAATTCTAATTGCTGCTATGTGTTTCAGTTGAGTTGAATGAAGGAACTATAAACTACTAGTCGTAGATATTATTGAGACAGAAGTGATTAATGTTTTGCTTTTATCCTTCGGATATAAATTAAATTTCAGTTATAGATTTTAATATTAATATTAATATTAAGTGTTTTTCCCTGAAGGACATGAAAGAAAAGGATAACTGGAGGTGATTAAAATACTTCTATTGAAGGAAAGGAATCAAGTAACACACAAAAATAGACTACCAATTGGTTTCTTATTGATAAGAAATAAATTGATAAATAAAATAAATAGGGTGGCGCAACAGGGCGATAAGCCACAGGGCCTTGAGCATTTCTCACAACCATGAATGGAGGAGACTCACAATTTTCTGCCGTCTCCGAACGGTTAATAGAGAAAGAGCTTTTCATGGCAATGAATTTACTAACGGAGGACTTGCCAATTCTTCCTAAAAGCCGATGCCCTTCAAAAAACATTTTTGCCTCAGTTGGGAATCGAACCACGGACCTCTGGGTTAACAGAGGTACGCAACGGGTACCAAGAAAAAAATTGATTCCCTGAAATATTTCAACCACCACGCCACGTGTACCTAGAAAAATTGATACCCTGAAATATTTCAATAACTAAATCCTTCAATTTTTTTCATATATTTTAATATAATTTGAGCCAAACCACTTTTGGTTGTTTTAAAGGGACACGACCAACAAGTCAGCGATGAAGAAAGGTGAATTAATAAAGTTGAAAGTCGTGGAATATAGAAACTGCAAGAGCGAAGCGAAGAAAAATTACCTGAATCCATGGATGTTTTGTCTTGTTTGCAGAAACGAAATATTTATAAGGTGTAAAACATTAAGCAAATTATGTCTATGATCAATATCGAATTGCATTTCAAAGGGCATCGTATGAACAACAACAACAACAAGTACCAGAATAAGAACAACTTTCTTGACTATCTTTATATTAAGCCTCATTAAAGCTCATTCCCATAATACCATCAAGCTTCAAAAGGCTGCGAGAAGAATTATAAACAAATTTGAAAAATCAAAGTGAAGAGGTCCAGTATGTCATCTTTGCGGTACTCCAGAGCTAACGTTAAAAAAACTGGAAAGAAGAAATTTTCCAAACTGTCTCTGTTCGTTGAAAAAAGGTAATTCAAATCAGTGGAAGGAAGTCGTAAGCTCAGAACTGTGAGTTGGAGTTTGGATAAGTCTGTTGGTTTAAAGCCTCAGAGAAATCTAAGCAAAGGAGAATTGCCTGATAAACGAAGAACTTACTTTTTTCTGTGACTTTACAATTTATAACAATAAAATACTAAAACCAACGGAAATGACGGATTTTTCGTCACACTACTGCTTATGTGGAGATACGGCATTGGGCTAGCAATGTAAGGGTGCAGCAAACAGACCGAAGAAAGCCAAGCATTGAAGTTGACTATACGGTAAGTGGTTTCTAATACTTGAGTAGTATTCTTTTGACCTCTTGCAATCCGTTGTAATGTTATCGAGTAAGTTGCTGCTTCAAACGTGGAGTAAGCTACGTTGGAAAATCAGCTTTGCCGCTTGATAATGTGACCACGTTCGTTGTTAATATCTAAACAGCAACTACTCTCTGTATTTTTTCGTATTTTTTTTTTTACAAACAGTGCTTTTGGGAAATCGCCAGTTCCATTCCTCTCCTGATATATTTTAGGCTCCATACCCGCCTCGCTTGGAATGCTAATCAGTGTTACCACGAGCCCTAGTTTGGACGCGCAGTTAAGTATTAGCTATTCATACCATAGCCGCTCAACCCGAATATTGAACGCTTTACCTGCTTCTGTTTTTCCCTCACAAAATGACTTACTGGTATCAAAAATTAAGGCGCATCGGTGTCTCCTGCTTAATACTCTTATTTTTTTCGTAACTCTCCAACATTAAAAGGTTATTTATATAACAATCAAAAAATGTAGGTCGTCCATCGTGCCAAAGTAGCTCGCGTAGTGTTATTTCTCTTCTTGCTTTCAATATAAAGTATTTCGAAAAAAAGTAAATTTTTAAAGATAATTAATCTCGTCAAAAAAGGACTGAATTTAAATGCAACACTTAACATTCAATGAGTAAATTCCCGTTCTTTATCATTCCCTTTTAATTTTGGAAAGTCAAATGCATGTAAATCGTAAACAGGAGCTCTTCAAAGGACACAACTCGTAGTTTCAAAGTAAACCTACTCCTTTATCGAATATAATATCAAGTCAAATGATTATTTATCTCGATTAAAAACCAGCATCATCCATAATACAAGTTTATCTGTGTGTGTGAAAGTGTGTCCTTCATATAAATCAAATACACTTTCCACGCTAACCATTGATTTCCATTACTTAATTAAATAGTAAACATTAATTTCCTGGCGAGATATGCGTGAACCGTGGATTGTAAATGAAATTGGAAATTAATACGCCACCGAGCGACCGTTGCGTAGTATATATGCACATACAAAATAAGTTTTTGAAGGAGACGCGTGCCACCAGGTTACTGCAACTGCACAACACCAAAAACCCAGTATAGTTCAACATGGCGCTTTCATAGTTTATGGAGTCCTTGTGCCATGGATATGGATAATCGGATCATAAAAAATAATTATTTTAAAATTTAACAATTACAAGTTAATTGGAATGGAATACCCGAAACACAAAGTCAATTGTTGGAATGGCCGACGGCAATGGCAGTCAACAATATGGCGGTGACACACGGGTTCGAGGGTCCATCGCCACCGTGCTGATTGTTTATTTAATCGCCTGATCCGGTGTGCTTTTTGTTTATTTATTTTTTGGAGGAGCCTTGCGTGTGTGTATATCGAGTGTTTTATTCATTTACTTTTTCTTGTTTGTTTGTTTCTGTCTTTGTTTTTGTTTTTTGGTGCAGCACCCATCCACGGATGATGGGTTTTTTAATTTGGTTATTGGCATAAGGTTGATTTGCAATTGAGCCGCGAAAATAATAGCACTTGCGTAAATATTACAAAATGGAGGGTCGATGGTGCATTGCGATTAATTATGAACAACGTGTAGACTTGTGAGTTTACATAAACGGAAAGGCGGTAGCATTCGAGTTTACAATCCATTTTTTGAATTTATTTACCGTTTTATTATCGGATCGGATATGTGTCAATTTTCAGCTTGAAGAAGATTATTTGATCAGACAATTTGCAATGGCAGGTTTAAAAAGTAGTTGAGTACAGCAGGAAAAAGTGGAAAAAGAGAGTAGTTGTTGTAGTAGTTGCAGGACCGGAACACTGAATGATTTGTAGAAGCTTTTGAAGGAGAACAGTTTGGGAAAAGGTTACCAGTCGTGATTCCTTTAAACTTTTACAGCTCCGAAACATATGTTCCGTTCACGACTTAGGCTCAGGTGGTCACTTGCGTCACTCTCACTCCATAAAATTTTCCCCAGTTCTATTCTCGTTCACAAATGTTCATTAATGGAACAAAACCTTCCATTTTACTTAAGCTATGTTTACACGGTTGTACATTAGACCTGAAAAAACTTTCATTAGTGTTCTCTCGCCTTTTTTTTTTTGGGGTAGCCAAATTGAACGAATGGGTGATATCACTGAAGGAACTGTTTGGTCCAGCAATCTTCTTTACCGATCCTTTCAAACTATAACCACCAATTTTTAAATTTGAAGGCTGAAAACTTGAAACTTTTTTGAAAATTTGGATAGCTTCAATACAATAAATATCACACTGGTGTGCATACTAGTGTCAATGTTTTGAGACAGTTGGATCTGCTACAAACCTGGTCTGGCGACCGTGCTGATTGCATATTGAGTCTTGATACCCAGCTTCAGGTCCAGAGACCAAAACCCAAGAAATGCGAAGAATATTGATTATAAACTGCAAAATGTCTAGCATTTATCACTTCAAAGTACATCCTTATTTTCCACTTAAAAAATTGTCTCCGTTGTTCATGGTTCATGGTTGATGTTAAATGAATAGCCCGTATCTTAACTTTGATAGAGAACTTCAACGCGAATGGAGGCAAAGTCGGAGTCAGGGTTCGAACCTCAGTCATTAAATTCCGGATCAAATCTAAAAGAAAGTGGAGCAAATGAAAGGTTTTCGGAGTAAATTTGAAACTACAAAAAAGCTATTTATTTGACTAAAGAGTTGACCATCTATTGGTTTCTTTTCAAAATATAGAACATTTTGCCATTGGCAGCTGATTCCCGTTCGAACTATAGACAGAGAGTCAGTATCACACCTCCGCAGAAGAAGTTAGTCGCTCTATGCTTGATCAAAGTTGGGAAATATTGAGAATTTGTCAATGCTTTGTGCACTTACAGTGAGTTTCTTGACAAAATGAAGCAGTTAGCGCGCCGGCTGGATGGCTGTAAGCTAATTTTTCCAAAAATCGGCTATCGTTAGGCTTTACAGTTATTGAACAAATTTCTTAAATGAGATTGATGACAGGAACTTAGGTGACCTTTGGATCGTGCAGCATGGCGTGAAATGTCAAACAGCCTTGGCCACAGTCAATCTTTCGCACTCTTAATTACTAAATCGTGTAATCCTAATCAGTCAAGACGGTGTGAAATGGCCGCCTCAAAGCTTCAAGTTTTTGTGGGGACTGTGAAGGACCGATGCTCTGTCAACAATTTGGTAATCATTCAAGCACGTGTCAAGTTTCATGAGGAACTGCCAAGTCAAGAGAATAACACTGCCACTCGGTTGTAGTTTCTTGAAATGCGTTCGACTCCGAGGCTCATCTAGTTTTGATACGCCCTTATTGCTTTTTCATTTGCTTATTTATAATTTCATTTCCAAGCATTCAAATCCAAAGTCGTTTGGAATTCAGGTATTCTAAAATTTCCTATGTGGAAAAAGTGGAGTAAATCTCGAAGATATCGAAGCGTCGAAGTAGAATTTATTATTTCTTGAAAAATGGAGCAAATTTACTCCGATCGGCGATCGGAGCAAGGTTTGAACGCTGGTCGGAGTTCCAAGAGTTGTATTTCTGACTGCATTACCCCACCAATGCCATCGAAAGAGTCTTTGAAGAGAAGTAAAATGAATCGCGATCCCGGTTTTTGTCGATATTACAAGAATTTGTCAGTTGCGATTTGCGAAATGGAACTGAACTCAAATAAGGCTGATTCATCGAATAAGTCAAGCAACTGTTTCACTCTAAAAATAATTTCTTCAACTTGTCCAAGGCAATCCACCAGCCGTAAGAAGAGGAATGGAGTCACTCATTTGAATTATTAATCATAACTCCGTAGCTCGGATGATGTTTGCTCTTGTCCTCTTTGTTTCCGAATGATATTCTTTAAGGAAACGCATTCATGAATATGTCATTTTATTGCCACTTGACTGAGTAATTTATTTACTGCCACTGATCTAGTCGACAAAATACCCTTATACTATAGACGTGTAGAACTTCTCCGTTGAAACTGTCTTCTTCTATCGATTGTTCGTGGGAGACCCATACTTTAACTCCTTACTTCGCAACAACTTTGAATTATGGCGCCAGTTTTCATATGCAGCGAGGATCTTTAGTCAGCAAACATTATAATTTTTACCCGACTTTGACAGCATCCGTTCCAGAATATTCTTTCAAAGTCCTAAAGCAAGAGATTGGAGAAGTAGATAGACCAAAGAAAAAGGAAAATATTTGGACCAGTCTGCTCTTCCGTAACAGCTATGAGCCTTGATGTCTCGTGATCTGTACACACCGTGCCACGTTGACCTAAGAAAGCGTTGTCAAGCCTTGCTGCTTGAGATTCTTTTCCTAAAAAGTCGGGCATTTTCTGGTGAAAATGGTCTTTTGCGTAGCACAGCAGAAAAAAGTTTAACGGTCGACAAAAGGTGAAATATCGCAACCCTGAAATTTCTCACAAATTAAAGGCACAATGAGTGTGGCTAGTTGCTTTGTCTCGTTGGAAGTCATGATCGTCATTCGCCGCAAATTGACAAATTGACTGTAATAAAGAAAAATGGATCAATGACACCCTCCCAATATAGAGGACGCCAAACAATCACTTTGTATATCACCTTTTGACTCCTTTTTGGTGTTCTGAGCACCACATCCTGCAGTTAATTTTGCTTGCATACCCTAATAACCTTGTGAGAAATGAAGGGGACCTGCAATTTTTTGCCGACTCCGAATTGGGAAAGTATTTTTCATGGTATAGTGAAAATATTATCGGAGGACTTGCCAATTCTTGGCAAAAGGTAATTCCCGTGGAAAAACATGTTTTTTTTATGTTTGATGTTCCTGGGATTCGAACCTCCCACGTAACAGGCAGACACGCTAACCATTACGCCACGAGCACTACACCACCCATCATTTCAGACAAAAATCTAAAGCAAATTATGTTTCTCATTTTCAGCATAATTACGTACAAAAGTTAATGCCCAACCAGTTGGTGCTTTGATTGAAAAGCTTGATTAGACAATTTTCCCAACGATAACCTGATTATGGTTCAAAAGGCACTAAAACATTTCCATAATTATTCAATGGAATAAAAAAAAAAATACATCGTCCCAAATTCATACATTATTTCATATTCCACACAAAAAACGTCATATTATCCTCCATGGGCTGTACAAATGCCCATCAATAATCCACAACTTGCATGAGCATAAACAATGACCACAAAAAGGTAAACAAAAAACGCCGCTTTTTTCAACATTCATGATGGCTGCATAAACTTCCGTCATGCAGGTTAGCATAGTGTTTCCGGTGCTGCACTAGGCAAAACTCTTTGAATTAACAACATCTTTAGAACATCACTCAACGCGAATAGACCAAGTCCACATGGCTTTGTTTCGCAGATGTTCCCATTAAGTCGGGATACAAATGAGCCTAACACAGCCCAACACTGTTTGTCGATGGTGGTGATGTTCAGTAAAAAAAAAAAAAAAACCTTCAAAGTATCCTACAATAACGAGGCAAAAAAAAAAATACGAAAACACAACTTGAGTAAGAGTGTAAGTAGCATAATTTACTTTTATGTTTTCATTTCATATGAAGAACCGAAGAAGCGCACAACTTCCTGCCTGGCCTATGATGGCGCCCGCTCTTTATCCCTTGCTCGTTAGCAGCAAGTAACTCTTTTGCTCTGTATGTGAGTGTGCGGCGCTCATAATTGTCTATGAAAGAATACAAAATGAGGCATTTGAATGCCATTAAATGCCTGACCTGAATGTCATAACCAGGGCCCGCCATTACTGCGATGATAAACGGTGAATGCTTATGTCCTGAAAGAGGAGTGCTGTGCTGGTGTTGGGTTTGTTCTTGTGAGATTGTTGGGTGTTATTATATCACAGTCTGGGAGAGTAGGCAGAGTCATAACCTTACCTACACCTAAAGTTTGGGTTTTCCAAGTGATTATGAGTAGGGAATCGGATACCGGACTGGATAGAATTTTTTTTTGTTGTATGGAAAGGGTTGTATTGGCGCGGTTTAATGGGATACTTTAACTGTTGGTGGTGGATAACATTTGCACGTATGGGATATAAAAAGCATAAAGCCTGGATAGCCAAAGCAGTCCTTTTTTGTGTGTGTTTTCATAGTGTTATTCTTTATTTCTTGCTTAGGGTAGTTTTTAATGCGATTTACTTGTCAGATTTGCTATTAAAGGTATCGGGGGGAAAGTTTTTACTCATATAAAATTTCCCATGGCTTTGTGTTCTTTAAGTCTCGTCCACACAAATGCACATACATACATAGACCAATCGCAATAATCTCATTTAATATGTTGAATATAGAGGTAATCCTTCCTTTTATGAGGGCCTTGAGTTTGGTGATAAGATTAAACTCATAATCATTTGCAGACTTTGTGTTTTTGAAAGAGGATACCCGTATGGGATAATAGAGCTTATCCTTTGAAATATTAGATAGGTTTGAATATTTTGCGTGTGTTTATTTTTTATTCGATTTTCAATAATGGTGCGTATTTTTTACGCAGGAGAAAAGAAGAGGAAATCCCATTGAGCCGTTCGGACAACCACAACAACAACGACTTTCATACAGAAGCTTTTGAAATAAACCCATTTGTGTTTTTGAATCTAAATACCATTTACATTTACGCATTATAAGGTTTTCATATCCCTTCTATGGGCTTAGGGTTTGGCCTTGAAGAATAGTTTTTAATTCAATTAAATTGTGAAACATTTGTATACTGAAGATTCAATTTGTGTAACATGTTCTTTAGTATTGTTGAAAACTGTTACTGTGTGTTCTTCATATGTGTGTGTGTATAAACAAGGACCTTGTTGAAAATGTCAGGTTGTATACATTTTCCTTTCTCCTAACTGGTTTCATAACGTGCGACTGCATTTGTGGTTTAGAGCTGACAGAGAAGATGGATTTTTAGAAAAGTTAACAAGAAAAAAGTAACTAGAAATCAATTTCTTTTAGTATGTTCGATAATTCCTTGCAAAGTTTTGTTGATCGTCTTTGGTAAGAGAGCGAAACAAATCCCAGGCCATTACGAGTATTTCGCTGTAGAAGCAATATGCATGGGGCACTTCCGGTGGTAGAATTCAGTGTTCTATTGTATCGCACAAGGTGGTTAGAACAGTTTACCATTTTACAAAGTCTAGCTTTCATAATTTGTACGAATCTTTCCGTCTGTCCTTTAGTGGTGGTGTCAATGGATCCCATTCTCCTTAGTGAGCTCCTTGAACTTCCTCCAAGTTAAAATCGAACCGTAATCGAAGGCCATATTGACTGGGAACCCCAAAAGTGCAAATATGTCACGTAGTACGCCCATGGTTTTGATGCTGTCATATTTGTCATTGGCAAAATTTCTCACTGTTTATAGAATTTGCTTGAACCACGATTCAAAAATACTTGTCCATAAATGGTCCCGAAAAATTCACTACCGAGCACTTGTTAGGTATTCCGAAGGGTGTTACACCTTTTTTTGTGAATTTCTTCACCATGTATGAAAAACGCGTATCCTTTTCAAAAGGATACGCGTTTTTCATAAATAACTTCTCGTAAGAGCCTTCATTTTAACATGGTTCGGTTCGGTTCGGTCATAATTTTTTTCCGTAAGGTTGAAAATATTACAACTCAATAGTTGTTAACAAAGTGATGAATGTGGCGTTATTGTCAGCATGGCTGCCTTGTAAATGTTACAGCGCGGCCCGGATCTCTGAAACAAAAAATCATTTTTTCCACAGGTATTGCCTTTCGTAAGGAATTGGATAGTCATCCTATAGTAATTTCACTGCCATGAAAAGCGCTTTCTCGGTGAGCCTTTCGGAATCGGCACAAAATTGTAGATCCTCTCCATTCCTTAGAAGGTTTGGTTCATAGAAATGCGCCACCTTTTTAATTTATTTAATTTAATTTTCAGTCGCAATGAAGTTGTTAGAGCTTCTTCCCGTCGAGAACGAAAGGTGCACCGCTCTTAGCACTTCGTCGTCAGCTGTATCTTCCAAAATTTCCTTTGCGAACTGTGTCTAATTGCTGTGTTCGGTTGCTATCTGATTGATTAGATCTGTTGGACTGCAATGAGCACCTAGAAAATTCATGCTTCAATCTGTACCTGAAGTCCTGATCAAAACTTTGCTGAAATTGGGCATAGCGGAGCATTCAAGTTGGTACCACATTTGGCTGGTTTTTGTCTGGGCTTAAAATATCAACCAAAAGCTGGTGATCAGTAATAAAAGTAAAACTTATGTCCAAAGCAGTAATGAAAATGCCCAGAAAATCGATGTTGTTTCTTTTTCAATCTTTCCATAGTTTCTCTCGTTCACTAATAAAGAGAAGGGTAAGCGAACGAATGTCACTGTCCGCCTTGAAGAGTATGTGGCACCATAGCCCCCAAACCATTAAAGCTTTCGTCATTAGGTAATGACAAAGGTTAGGTTAGGTTGAATGGGAGGTGCAGCCACAAGTAGCAGCACCTCACTCGGATCTCAAGTATGCATTGTGCTCCCCGGGAAACAGAGGATAAGGAAGTGGGAAGATTGGAGAGGTGGAGGGTTGGGCTGGTGGCTGGGTTATTTGGGGTAGGAAACTCCCACTGAACCATTTGGAGCCCTTAGTAAATTTCAGGATGCTGTTCAATGGGAAGTTAGAGTCGTCGCCCAGTTCGTCGAAGAAAGTATTCGGATGTCAGATGTTCTAATGCGGCCCATTCTCATCATGTGTGGGTACCCACATGTGGCCCGTGAGAATGCCAATCAACAGAAAGAGCCGAGGTCTGCTAAGCTGGAATAGAAATTCTTGGAAGTATCTGGCCAAAGTTTTCTGGAGACTCGGCATATTTCTAAAGATGACCACCTGTCATTGGCGGTTTTTAGAAAGTTGTGTTTGATTCTGTTTTTTTTTTCTTGTTCTAGTGGCTTTAGAACTGAGGTGTTAGTTTCGCTGGATTCGAGTGCTGACCCGATTTTAGCCAGCTTGTCCGCCATTTCATTACCGATTGTGACACGATGTCCTGGGAACCCAGGTTAAAGTTCCGGTGCTCGTTGAGCTGAGCAGTCTTAGATTACTGCGACAGCTTTTTTTATCAAGTTTTACGTAGCCTCTCATGGTAGAGTAATCTGAGAAGATACCTCACTCTACCCCTTCGTCCGTTTGGAACCATCTGTGAAGGTTAAACGCTTTTTCGCATAACTTGTTGCAATCGTAGATGACTTCCTTCCGAAATGAGTTATTTAGTGGGTATACAGTCCATTAGTTTTTCAAAACTTCCATAATAATTTATTTAATAAAATATTAATTTTATTTAGCCATAGCCAGCTTTTTACCTACGCGACGTTCTTCGGAGTGCGTGCCTCTAAAATAACATGTACTTTGTCTTTGTTCTTCGCTAATCATCTATCCGAAAAGACATAAAAAATAGTGTGGCAACAGAGCTGCGGAAAATTCGGAATCTAAATCATTTCATGGACTTAAAATTCCGAAGTGGGTTTCATGGTAGTTCATAACTCGCGAAGGTGGTGCTGATTCCTCACGAATGGCGTAACCCGTTTAAAAACAATTTTAGGTTTTTGATGCAACTCGAACCTCTAGCCTCCTTTGAAATAGGCAAGCATGCTAAATACTACTCCATGGGCACCACATAATCTAGATTCCAAATGCCTTCACTTGTGAAAGTTCACCCGCAATCCGACTAATCACTTCATCTAAACGATCTATAGCACGGGTCACTTACGGCTGCTTGCCAGCGTCTCGACTAGCCCCTACTGCCAGCCGCTGATTAGCTTTCTGTGACCACTAAATTCACCACACTCGCTGCTTGATCAGCCGTCGAGTATTTAGCAGCGGCTGGCAAAGTTGAACATGTTCAACTTTTGGCTGCCAGCAGCGCCAGCGGCTTGAAAAAAAAAACAAAGAAATTCTGCCACAAGGAGCATTTGGTTATTTTTTCTTTTAAAATTTGTTGCTAATATTTCTAAATTGCTTAAATATTAAAAACAAAGTCCACAAACCATTTTTTTTTGTTTTGGTTTGCTTATAAAAGCCGGCGAGAAGTGTGACCGGGCTGCCATTCACTGCTTGCTGCTTGCTGCTTGCTTCTGCTACCGCCAGCCGCTGGTAGGAGGCCCTGTGTGTTCTTCAATTTAAATGTTTTTAAGAAAAACTGTCACTTCCTAGATGTTTTCAGCTTCTGTTGTGTGAGCCGCTGGCAAAAAGCTGTTACAGCTTGATCACCCTGCGCTGTTTAAATCGACTGTACCACTGCACCCTCTACGAATCCAGTAGATTTTCGATGTCTCCTTCAGTGTGTCAGCGCATCAAAATTGGTGGAATCAGTGGGAGAATGATCGAGCAGTGACCCACCACTTTTAACTGAAATTCTTGAACTCTTCTTCAAATTCAATGAAAACCCAATTAATAGCTTCCCCATCGCTCCCAATCTATCGTGCAGCTGTCGCATTATAAGTCTTCCAACCGCACTTGACGGATCCGGATACATCTTTCCTCAACAAATTTGTTTTATCAAATATGAAATGCGAAACTTACACAAAACCTCATCCGCTCATTCATGCAAAAGCCACAGCGGAAATAATTCTTATTCCCATAAATCATCAACACATCACCGTCATTGTCGTTGTCGTCGTTTTGTCTTTGTCATCACAACCATGCCATGCCTGCCAACAAATATTACATCTATTATATACAATCAGAGCGTTTGGGTTATGAATTTTCCTAAATTAAACATCCATAATAATTCGACTAGGCTTTGGTGATGGTGATGGATCAAGCCTAATGGAGTTCACTGCTTTCCACACCAAATCCCCCCCATGAACTGCCATCCTATTAATTTACCCACAAGGATCGTTCCGCCATCCTTCTCCGCTAATGTTCATTCCATTTAAGACAAACCCCAGCGATATGTTTATTTAATGTTGTTTCTTCGACTTTAAATTGCGTGGGCAAAGTCATTCACCGAAAATAGCACTCTCTATGAATAATTAGCTTAGGCACATGTGAACGCGAAGACCCAGAAGAAGAAAATTTGAATTCTATGCGAAAGCCTCTCGAAGACAAAATAAAATGAAACAAAACAAAGAAAGAATGAAAAAAGTTCGAAATGTTCTAACTTTCGTCCTTGTTTTGATAATGCGAACGGCTAAAACTTTTCACCGCTTTATACTCTAGAGGCCTGCCTGCCTGCCTAATGGCAAAGCAATTTGTCTCCATCCCAAACAACTGAGCGCAGCACACTGCGAGAGGATGAAAATAATTTTCCAGTACTAAAAGAATGTCTGTCTGTCATGTCGTCATTAGATTGTGTCATGTAATCGCTTTTGCAAAACAATACACTTGAAGCGATGACAGCGTGTCGGCCGTCTTAATGTGTTTACCAACAATTCAAGAGAGTAAGGGAATCCTTTTGGTTGCTGCTGACAGTGAAGGAGTTAAGCCGACACCGACATACACATTCTCCACGTACATATTAATATTTTTCTTCTTTCACATTTAATTAAATATTCTCGAAGGGGATATGTCAAAGCGTCTTATAGCACAAGAGGCGCAGCCCTTAATTACTGCTGATTATTTTTGTTATGGCGTGCAAATTTGAAACGTTGCCCAAATTGGAACGCTTGTCTTTCTTGACAATAAACAAAAAAAAAAAAACAAAAAAATTACAAAATAAAGAAAAAATTACAAAATACTTTGGAAAGAAAAAGGTTGGGTCTTAAAAGTTTGGAGGGGGGAGCAATGGGGGTTTAATTTATTTAGAAATAAAATTTCAGGAGCAATTAAAATGGAACGTCAGTTTGATTTCTGGATCGGTTCCAAGCATTCAGCCAACGATGACGACGACGACGACAGACGTCCTGTGCAGTTTTAATTTTGCTGGAGTCTGGAGTCATTTCTCAGGAATGAGGTTAAGTTTTATGGCAATGTAATTTGAACTCAGCAGCATAGTCGTTCCTTTGGGGATAGTTTTCCTCTTCGCTCAGAGATTTAATTGATGGTTGGTGTCGGTGGAAATGGACTTTGGGGAGTTGTCATATAAATAAGTATACACATGTCACTTTACACAGGATGGGAAGTTTTATTGCTGAACTGGGAGGACTGGTCGAGTAAAACTGGGTCATTTTAAGTGGTGGAGATGACTTTGTACAGGACCCATAGGCCCAGTTTGAAGGATGTCTTCAAGAGGATGCTCTGAAGAGACAATAATTGTTTGTTAGAATTTATTGCTTTCCAATGGAGCTAGAAAGTCTTAATGTTCAAATAGAAACCTAACGAGGCATGTGGGCGGCCCATCTATTTAAATAGGGTCAGCTGCATTCAATGCTAATAAAGTTTAAGTCCATGTTTGGCGATGACACCCAAGTGGAGTGGCGTAGTTGTGTTAGAAAAAGTCTATAATGTGATGTCAGGAATGCAGAAATCTGCTCGTTAACAAGAGCCTTTATAGCCAATCAAATCAATGTCTTAAGGTACATGCAGACGATTGAGGGATGTTCTGCCAGTCCACTCTCTTGCGACTATAGAGCTCTTACGTACCTCAAAACTTAAACTATGTTATTTTCTTGATGACTTCTTTTGCTTTTGATTTTGCAAATTTTGTACGTTTGTCTCCAATTCGCTTTTCTACAATGACCAACTTGAAAAGCTTTGTTTGAAGTCCATGGTTTGAGACCTGGGTTTATTGCCATCATTGTGATGGAGAGTATGGAACATGATTAATGAATACTGATTGTTTGACAAAAAAAACTATGGCCATCCGATGTTCCAGGATGACTGAGCAAAAAGCTTTTGGGTGAACCTTCCAACGAAATAATAAACCTTTTGGCACGGCGAAACAGTTCACAAATAACTTAGCGGCACACACCGACAGAAACGCTGAACCTTTGTACTGATTCTTCTTCTTAAGCATTTTTGAAGACATATTTATTACAAAATCTTGAACTTGGAATGGACCTTAAACAGCCTTAAGCACTTTGAAAACCCTTGAAAAGGAAATTAATTTTCCAGCTGTGGGTATACAGAAAAAGGATGCAAGGAAATCGCCCTTCCTCTTAAGCGGACGTTTCAATTCAATTAATGTGCATACGTGACGGAAAACTTGTATGCCTCATCTGAGCATATTTCATCTTAAATGGCTCGTCGTCGGTCCCGCATACTAGTAGAAACGTGCAGCGTTCACTATACGAGTACCTATAGATGAAGGCGGTATATGTATGGCAGTGGCAGATGATTATTTGAGGTTATGCGTATTTACGGAAAAAATAATAATCATTATAACGACTGGGTATACGAGAAAAGTCTTTATACGGAAGAATGCTGGCAAAATGAGTTTTAGTTCCTTAGAGTAGCATATCCACCCTGCCATCCATCTTGGCACAGGATAATAGGCCAAATGATATTTCAGAACGGGCACGTCACATACACATACACTCAAGCCGTCTCTTTTCTTAGGAAAAGTAACTCTCGCAAGCTAACTACGCCAATGAGGCAGAGGGATTCTTAAGCACTTTATTATGCAGCATTTACGACTAGCAAGGATATTATGGAAATTAAGTCAGACATTAATAATTTCCTACTCTTTGTTTAGCTATTCCATTAAAGTTATTATTGTTTTAGCTTATGCTGTTCCCAAATGCCACTCGGCAAGACCAACAACCAAGCCCCAATGGCATCAGACTCATAGGCTTTGTATTTTTCGTCGTGGGGGGTTTCGCTTACAATTGCCATGACCTCGCACATTGATAGCGGATAATCAGGATCATTATTATGGGAATCATCATTTCGGACAGGGAATCGTTTGTTTTTTCGTTCCGAATTTTTCCGTGTTGTTTGTTTTGTTTTTGTTTTTGTTCTTTTTTCTTCTTCCTTTCTTTGTTCTTGTAATGGCTTAAGTCCAGAACGTGCTTACTGTTCAGTTAGTTTTCACGTCTGTCGTCTAAACGTTGATGCGATCAATATGTTCGTTCGGTTCTCTTTTTGCACAACAAAGTATGGCTTTGCTAATTTAATTTGAAAAACAATTTCCAATTTTGATTTATTTATGAATTCAGTTTTACTCAGACGTCAGACGAACAGGGCCCTGGGTATGACGTTACTATAGGACCCGAGGCAGTAGTCACTTATGTCGAATTCGTTTATTGTTTTTTGTGGCGGATGAATTGTTGTGGGTGCGAGGAGTATAGGCACACAGCGAACATTTAAATTTGCTCCGATTACTTTAAGTACAATTAGAGAAGAGCTTTCTTGTACACAAAAATACCAGAAATAAATGGAGAAACATGAATTTGTAATGAGCGAATTTAATATGTATTTCATTTTGGCAATAATTGTCGATGTGGGTATTTCTTATGTTTTTTGAATTTTTCCTTGGCATTAGTAACATCAATTTTGGCTGTGGGGGGCCTAAAACAAAAATAGACGATCGAAAATAGCTTTGAGTTGTAAGACTTTCTCAATTAATGTATTGAGTAATTCTGAAAATATCTAAAGGTGTATAAGGAAACAATCATTTGTGCTGGGGTGAATCATGAAGAGAAAATGTCCTTGATGTTGCTAAGAATAGGAATGAATGTATCGAATATTTGTATTTAAAGAGAAAGAGATATATTGCCATGTAGTCGGCATATGCAATTATAGAGACAGAGATAGAGAAAGAAAGAGGTAGAGGTAAAGAAAAAGAAAGAGAGCGAGAGAGAGAGAGAGAGAAAGAACGAGAATGAGGATGAGGATGAGGATGAGGATGAGGATGAGGATGAGGATGAGGATGAGGATGAGGATGAGGATGAGGATGAGGATGAGGATGAGGATGAGGATGAGGATGAGGATGAGGATGAGGATGAGGATGAGGATGAGGATGAGGATGAGGATGAGGATGAGGATGAGGATGAGGATGAGGATGAGGATGAGGATGAGGATGAGGATGAGGATGAGGATGAGGATGAGGATGAGGATGAGGATGAGGATGAGGATGAGGATGAGGATGAGGATGAGGATGAGGATGAGGATGAGGATGAGGATGAGGATGAGGATGAGGATGAGGATGAGGATGAGGATGAGGATGAGGATGAGGATGAGGATGAGGATGAGGATGAGGATGAGGATGAGGATGAGGATGAGGATGAGGATGAGGATGAGGATGAGGATGAGGATGAGGATGAGGATGAGGATGAGGATGAGGATGAGGATGAGGATGAGGATGAGGATGAGGATGAGGATGAGGATGAGGATGAGGATGAGGATGAGGATGAGGATGAGGATGAGGATGAGGATGAGGATGAGGATGAGGATGAGGATGAGGATGAGGATGAGGATGAGGATGAGGATGAGGATGAGGATGAGGATGAGGATGAGGATGAGGATGAGGATGAGGATGAGGATGAGGATGAGGATGAGGATGAGGATGAGGATGAGGATGAGGATGAGGATGAGGATGAGGATGAGGATGAGGATGAGGATGAGGATGAGGATGAGGATGAGGATGAGGATGAGGATGAGGATGAGGATGAGGATGAGGATGAGGATGAGGATGAGGATGAGGATGAGGATGAGGATGAGGATGAGGATGAGGATGAGGATGAGGATGAGGATGAGGATGAGGATGAGGATGAGGATGAGGATGAGGATGAGGATGAGAATGAGGATGAGGATGGAGTAAAGGAAAAGGAAAATTAAAAGGAAAAAGAAAAGGAAAAGTAAAAGGAAAATGAAAAGGAAGAGGAAGAAGAAAAGAAAGAGACAGAGAGTGAGATATAATTATAGTGAATATAGACAAATATCCACTTTTCGTCTCTTAGTAATTGCCAGTTGTGAAATAAACGTTTATTTTAAAGGGTTCCTATTTCGACTATGGAAGTTAGCTAGTTGAAGTCGGAAATAGAATTCGAAAGGAGAGTAATCAGGAAGTTAAATTTTTGACCGCTTTAGCGAGCAACTGGATGTGAAGCCCCATGCATTACTTCTTTTTCAAATATTTTCCATCTTACTTCATTTCTACGCTTCAACCATTTTGATCTCGAAGGGATCACAGTTCGTAGGATACTCCGCGTTGAACTATGAATGCGTCGGTGATTTTGGATTGTTCCATATCTGAGGCCAACAGAATCTGTTTGTCCTGTTTCCTTAAATATAAATTAATAAATACTGTGGCGCCACAGAGCTAGGAGCCCCAGAGCCCAGGGAATCTCCATTATTGCCTTTGTAAAAGAATGGAGGGGACCTTCAATTTTCTGTCAGTTCCGACAGGCTAATCGAGAAAGTGCTTTTCATGGCAATGATTCTATTAACGGAGGGCTTTCCAACTCCTCGCGAAAGGCGTTACCCGTGGAAAATGATTTTTGCCCCTGTTGGGACTCGAACCACGAACCTCTGGGTTAGCAACAGACATGCTAACCATCAACCCACGGGTACCACAGTCCTGTTTCCTTAAAAAAAACTAAAATTAGTTGTCGTATGTCCCTTTTTCGCATAGTCTCGAGCTCGAATAGATTTCAAATGAATAATTATATCTACCACCTTGACTTTTTTAAAGCAGCTTGGTCTTGAATTGCAGTATTTTCACATAATCAAATATAACTTTCAAAAAAAAACTCACTCCCTTTACGTTTTTCTGTTCAAAATCCTGCCCACCCTCGTCAAATTTTCTAGCAAACTTTTTTGCTTTCACATTTCCATCTGTCAGAAATTTATTTTCACTTGATGTGCGTAGAAAGTGAAGGGTTGGAATGGAACCAAAACAAACAAGCCTAAACGATTCAATCATTTAAGTTGTTAAGTTGAACCAATATTTGATTCCGAAACGACAAAATAAAGTTAATTCCCTGACTCGAGGCTTATTTGTTCAAAAATCAACAATTTCATCTTATCTTGCGGGGGTCAATTCGTACTAATTTAACATCATTACAAAGCCAGAAATTCACTCCGGTTATGCTGCTTCATTGGCCAACAACATCCCAACAAATAATGTCTCAAACAAAGTAATTCAACATTTCTATTTATATTTTTGTCTCTTTTCAAATGGCATATAAAAGAAATTTTGTATCCTCCGTTTATCCTACAGTAATCATACTTCTAACATCCAACACAATGTCCTTTGAATTTGTCTTATTATATCAAATAACAAGATGTAACACAAAAGGCAAATAATCAAACTAATTAAATCGTTATTTGGGGACTTATTTCCCTAGAAGAGAGAGACACACAAACACAAGCAAAGCTATCCCATAAGTCCTTCCTTACAACAAAGGCGAAAATTTTCTTAATTTTGTATTTCTCATTCAAAACTGCAAAAAAAAAAGGGAAACACAATGTTTGCTGGGCACTCAGTATGACTGTGTTAGGGATTTGTACTATGCAAGGGTTGGGTTTGGGATCTAAAGCGAGGACTCCTGGCACAGAATGGGTACAAGAAAGAAACAAATTTAGTCGCAGAAGTTGAAAATAATTTCTATGTTCAAATATTTGTCGCTAACTTAGTGCCAAGGAGGAAGCTCTTTCATGTGTCGAGCAGAGGGACTGCTTCTGATGCTATTGCAGAGGGAAAACATACACTATGACGATAATAATCTGTCTTTGGAAAACTTGCTGCTTTCGGAAAAAAAAAAAAAATGAAAAACACAAACACTCTCAGACTCTCCATATTCCCTCTCCCGCTCTATGTGTAATCGCTCAAAAGGAATAGAATGTTAAGTGTCTGAAAGAACACATTGTAATGCAATTTACATCCTTTGACAAGGACTCGCAAGGAGGCGTCATCTCCAAGGAATTCAATTGACGCAACAAAACAAGTGAATACGAGAAGTGGGTGAATCATTTTTTTTTTTAGTAAATATTGTTGTACATTTTAATTATTCTTCTGACAAGGACGAAACTTTTATGAAGTGATTTCCTAATTCTTTTGTACATTGCTCACAAATGGCTTCTGAAGTGCATGTAGGCAATGGGAATGCCTTGCATTGTTTAGGAATTCAGAGGCATTTATAAAGAGGCTGTGATGGTTTCTATCCTTTCAGGACTATAATCCCGCTTCTTATTAGTTCATTATTTCTCTTTTTCAGTTTTTCAGTAAAAAGAAAACAGTCCTCGTGACCAATCTTTTAAATTGCTAGTTTCAAAGACACACACTCCACCATACACCATTTCTTCGAACAGAATGACAAAAAATATACATTCGTCTCTTAAAGACGAATGGCAATCAGAGACCCATCAGATGAGGTTTTTTTTTGTGTATTTTATGTTTTTTTCCCAACAGGAGAAGAGGAAAAAATCAGCTAAGAACTGGATACAACCATCAAGCCTAACGAACCAACGCCAAATTGGCTCGATTTTTTGCCCCTTTGTATACTTTTACGTCCTGCATCCTTGAATTCTACACTATCCGCCCACTTCTAATCACCGAGGATGAAATGATTGGAAACAGTTTGCAGTTTTGCATATACATAACCCAACTCGACTACAGTCCCTCTAGTATACAAAGCCAGTGCCACAGTACGATCCGACTTTTACCGTTTTTGTGTTTTAATTGTAATTTTCCATTTCGATTATTTGGAAAAGAAAACGATGGACTAGGAACTAATCAATGTGAAGCTTGTGTCCTATTTCCATGGGAATTGCTTACGGTACACAAAAGTTTGGATAAAAAAAAAAAACCAAACTCAATTGAGCGCGCCGGCAAAAAACGTTCCGAACAATCATTGGAATAAATACAATTTGCTATAATCGAAATCTATCGGGAAGAAGGGTTGTTGGGAGTTTTGTTTTTGTTTTTTTTTTTTTCTTTTTTTTTGCTTATTTTGTTTAGGGCGAGTTATTGCCTTTGTACTTTAGGTATAATTTTTTGTGTGTTTTGCTCTTCCTGGCTAGGCTGTGTGAATGTTTTCGGGGTTTCAGTTGATTAGTTTCAGTTTCAGTTTCAGCAAAAACTAAAAGGGCAATCAAATCCCTTTGGTATAAATGTTTAAGATCTACTATGCCTTACCTAGGTATATGCTGTGATGGTTTGCTTTTCTGGGAATATTAGGGGTAATTTGGGGGGGATCCCAATCGAAGTTTGATGGTGTAAGCCTTGAGGGAGTAGGCAATTCTTCCAATTTTTTCTTGCCTAAGAATATGGTGTAATAATTTTTTTGTGAGTGTACAGAGCACTTTTGTAGATAAAGTTTGATGAAATACATAAGTCAATTTTGCATCGTTCAAAAAATAAGTATATATACCATCCATGTCACGTAATGATGGACGTTTGAGAAAATAGTTTTGGCAGAGAGATAGCTAGGGAAATGAACTAAAAAGATGGGCTTGAATGTTGGTTGGAAGGAAGATATTGAATTTCAAATTAATTTAACATTTTTTTATTTTTTCTGTAAATTTAGTACGCTAAAGGATTCTTATGCTATTCTGTTCGCCATATTGAGTTCACAGAGGCTTGCTTCATCGTAAACGGTTTACTCAATTTATGTCTCTCCGAAATTTCAGTGACTGTAACCGTTTTCGTTGTGCTTTCAATGAGATTACTTCCATCCTCTGTTAGTATTAGTGATTAGATTAGGTCTTTCAACGAGACTACTCTAACCTGTCTACATTACAGCGAGCCGACTTTTGCTTACATGATAGCGTTACGTCCCGCTTAGTTTACTAAAGCGCATCATACCCTAAACTCTTTAATAACACCATTTTGCTGTTTTCAAATCAATAAACAAATAAGTGTTTCGGGACAATAGGCTCGGATGGCCCTTGGATTGCAACATTATCTCAACCATTCCTTTGAGGAATAGAGGGACCTGTAATCTTTTGCCGATTCCGAACAGATATGTAAAGAAGTGCCTTCTATGACCGAGTTGAACCTCGAACTTTTAGTTTTAAGACTGAATTTAAAAATTACCTTAGGTGCAATAGGAGTTGCTAAAGTGTTCATTAATTCTTTGATATTGACACTGCGTGCGTGCTCATTTAAATGTTTTTCAACTATTTTTGGTCGCTTTAGTTCGTATGCTCTTTTTTTGTAGTGCAAGGAAATTCGCCTTTGCGATGTCAGTTTTCGATCCAATTTGTGATTTGACACTTAGCTTAGGTAAGGTTTGGTTTAAGTGACTTTCAACTCGTATGCCACATAAAAGTTCTAGTGTATCCTTCTACTAATGGAACCATTTTGAGCTCCGAGTGCCGTTTCTTGTTGGCTTTATGGTAATTTGCACATTTTTAGTCTTTTTATACATTTATATTTCTAGAGAGTGATCGGATCCTACGGTGATCTAGAGTATAGCATCAGCACACGATGTCATTATTAGTAGCAGGGGACTTAGGAACATTGTACTTTTATATATAAGGTAAAATGTGACGTACTTTCTACCTTTACCAAAAACGCAATATTTTGCTGTACATACTCGAAATTATGAACTTTTGGTACTTTTGTAACAGCCTTACATTGGAAGAATTTTGGAAAGTTCAGTTCAGCAGTTTTTAAGTTCCGCTTTACGTCCCGTAGGAATATGAGGATTAAATATAGTCTATGTCATATCTCTAGACCATTTGTGTTCTTAGTTTCATTCAAATCGGCTCCGTAACTTTGAAACATATTAAATATGTACAAACAGATAAAACTCACCTTTTTCTAATAGTGTATAGATTCAAGTTTTTTGTATCACATTGTTTCAGCTCATTTAGCAATGCTCTATGCGCTATGCAACATGCAAGCTGGAGCAGTAATATCGATGTATGTATTTAAGATTTGAGTGTTCCTGGTTATTGCTCTCCCGCTCTCAATTTACGACCTTACGATACGAGTGCACAAAACAAGTTTGACGTAAGCTCGAATCGTTAAGCTCAGCTCCAATGTGTCTTGTTGTCTCACTCATCTCCTTGTGCCATCGCCATTTCCAACTGTGGAGAGGAGAGCAATCACTTTGAAAAATAGTGATCAAAGGCAAAGCACAAGGTTTGCAGAAGTTTTTACGTTTCTTTGTCTCAATCAGTTTTGATCTTTGCTTTCTCGTGGACTGGTCGGTTTTCAGTTAAAGTGTTCTCGTGTGTTAAATGTTTGTGCAAAGATAAAAAATTAGTGGAGATTTTAATTGTCTTACAAAAATTAAAAATGAAGTTGTGAATGATGTGTTACAGACATAATTTTTTTTTATTGGTGAAGTGATATGGTGTTTAAAATTTCTTTTGGTTTTTTTATTTTTGCTAAGCAAATATATACAATAATTTTGCTTTTGACTCTCTTGTCGTCGCGTTTCCTCGTGATCTCCGAGTAACTTATCGGATCATGTCGCATCATGTCGGATCATGTCGGATCATGTCGGATCATGTCGTGTCATGTCGGAATATGAGTGGATCTCAATCAATCCTACTGAATACTCTTATAATAACAAGGTGAGTGTAGTCATAATTTTTCAACTTTGTTTTATTTTTTTTTATTCACTAGCTGTAGGTATTTCTACTCATTTCTTTTGATGTTCTGTCAGTTTGTCCATTTTTTGTGTTTATATGGGAATCAAATATTACAATTCCAAAAATTATAAACTTAGATACACATCGAAATAGTTGCTATGTAAATGGTTAGGCACCTACCCGTAAAAATCAAAGTTCAGGAACACTCTTCGCTTTTTGGTCAAAAATACCACTTTTTGTGAGGAACACCCAATTGACTAAGCTGAAGATTGCCTGATAGGTTTTAGTTTCTCGTCCCCGTGGGAGTATTGGGATGAAACCTTAAGTAGGACACAACCTCTGTCCAGTTGTGTTCAACTTATCAAGTAGGCATCTGTTCTGTAACTATTGCCTCAATGAAATCAACACCCCTATTCTGTAACTGTCGCATCGATAAGATCAATTGAAAAATGGTGAAAACCGCAACGAAATCCTACTAAATTCGTAAAACTTCCAGTTCCAATTTCTACCGTTTACTGTCGGATTTTATCGGAGCGATATGAAAGAAACAGCGGCACAGATGTTATCGATGCTACATGTGATAGTTGCAAAATAGGGGTAGTCTTGGATTGCTAAGAATATTGGGAAAAAGAATCGCAATGGTACCGAAGCTGATGAAAAAGCAACTAGTTTCGATAGCACAACGATTCTTCTTACATTATCCTGAGCACTTCGATTTGCTATCATTATGTCATCATCATCGTCATCATCGAATTTAAACTTTTGCTTTGGGTTTGTGTCCCGTTGAGTTCTCTGATACATGAACCAATGTAACCTAGAACACTGCTGTGTTTCGGATACTACTAGCAGCAGAAATTAAACCTCTTTAATGAGGTGTATACATACATCAATAGTCATTACATAAAAAACACAACAGTTTTTGCTTTTCATTTTATGAAGATTAATTTGCTGAAGCATTGCTGTTCTGTAACAATCACCTCGATAAAATCCGACAGTAAACAGGGGAAACTTGAACGAAATTCTACGTTAAATTTCTTTCCGGTTTCCACCGTTTTTTTATCGACGTTACAGCAGGGTACTGCGATGTTACAACGTTGTACTGCATTACTACTTTGTAACTATCGCATCGGTAACATTCATCAAAAAACTATGGAAATCGGAAAGAAATTTTAATAAAATCGTAGAATTTCGTACCAGTTCCTTCCTTTTATCGCCAAATTTTATAGAGGCACTGCACTGGTAAGACTTTAAATTGTCTGTACCCACAAACAGTGTGATATAAAAAAAATAGTGAGGCATTTCTTAGTTTTGTCTCTTTATTTCAATCAACCCATTGAAGTTGAACTTCCTCAACATTATGCTCTTGTTTAGTGTTATATTTTGAAATTAGTTTTAAATTTTGCTACCACTGGAAATAAATAATTGAGATATTGAAATTGAGATCACAGAGCGCCAACAGTATTTTACTAAGCTGAAAATTGCATATTCAGTCACATCCATCGCCACTACTTCACCTTCTTCAAAACAAAAACCATTCTCATGAACTTGCTGCAGATTTATCCCACCCCAAACAAAATTCATGATTACATTCAAATTGAATTGATGATCGGTGAAACCAGTTGAAGCATTTTCTTCTTCTTTGATTCAAAATTGAAGAAAAGAAGCCATTTCCAGAATTTGAAATTGATTCGTACGCTGTCAACAATCTCAAATTGATTGAACTCATTTAAAGTAGCTCATTTAGAATTTCTTTATACTGCTGCCAAAAATTTCCATCTCGCCAATATACAGTTCAGTCTCCATCAAGAAATAGATGGCCATCTTTGAACTCTGCTCAAAGACTAAGACGAATAGTTTTCTTTTTTTTTTTCATTTCTTTTCTTTTCTTTCGACTATTTTGGATTTCCACTTTCCCAAAATAACTATTTTTCTCTCAAATGCATTTCATGACAAATTCATTTCGTCTTTGTCCTTGCCTTACACTCTCAGCTAAGCCAAACATCACTATGAGAAAAATAAAAGAAGAACAAAAATAAAAGAAGCACATAGAATTGCTAAACCGATTGAAATTGAATATTCCCGTCCCGTTAATTCCGGGCTAAGGACAAACACTAAAAAGTAATCCATTTGAATTCTCAAAGGCAGTAGCGCCCAATGGAATTGCAAAAGTCTTATTAGGTTTTTCACTTCCTTCCGATTCTGTTTTTGCATCCTTCACATCGATGCTTGGCTGGGAATTGGATAGATCCCTTTTGTATTGTGTGTGACTCCCAGGACACCCAACACTTCTAGTTACTCTTAAACCGACTTTGATGTTCAGGGTGAGAAATAATGATTATTCAACTTCATTGCTTCTTTGAAACAAACATACAGCTCACTCTCGCTTTCTCCATCTTTCTTTCTCTCAAGAGAAATAATAAATTTCGTATTGTAATTTCAAAAAATTCTGAATATATTTGTGTCACTCAAAAGCGGTTGAACTTAGAAAACACCGTCCTTATATTTCATAACTTCAAAGGTTTTATTTTGGGAAGGTTTTATTTTGGGAACAGAAGAACAGAGAACACATTTATCTGATGTGGGTTTGGAGTGTAGGACTTCACAGTATATTGCAAAAATGTGATTTATGATGTTTCCTCGTAAAATGTATTATCTTGTGTTCAATGGCTTACTTACATTTAATGTAGATGAGCTCCTTAATTTAAAGATGACAGAAAAATTCAACACTTAGTTTTCGAACTAATACCTTATAAAGGGTCCGCGAAATAATTTTTTAATTTTTTGAAAAAGCTATAAAAAAAAACTACTGAATATTTTCTCAAATTTCTTTTTTTATTTGAAAGTATAATCCTTCCGGTTAAAAATGGAAAATAATTTCTTTCAAATGGCTGCCGCGGCTGACCATTCAATTTGTAAGCACATTATCGATTGAGTGCAGTTTTATTTTACCAATGGCTTCACGAATATTGTCCTTTAAAGCGTCAATTGTCTCTGGCTTGTCAGCGTAACACTTATCTTTTACGCACCCCACAAATAATAGTCCAACGGTGTCAAATCGCAGCTCCGAGGTGGCCAAACGACATCAGCTCTGCGGCTGATAATGCGATCTTCAAAAACAGGGCGCAAAACATCGAGTGTAGCTTCGGCTGTATGGCTCGTAGCGCCGCCGTCCTGTTGAAACCAAATGTTGTCAATATCCTCTTCTTCAATTTTTGTGAACAAAATTTCGTTCAACACGGTGCTTCTCTTCTTCCAAAATCCGTACGCAATTTTCGCACACATTCTGAAACACCATATTCGTTCAGCGAAAAGGTAAAACTAATTTATCTGTCAAATCTCAAATCAGACATCGGGCTTCGGTGCCCTTTTGTGCTATTAGCAAATATGAACTGTAACCTGGGCAGCGAAGTGTGTCTGGATGGCCCGGCATGTCACACAACCAATGGAACAATTAATCCTATGAGCACCTAACTCCCAAATGATTTTCTCAGTACTTACATAAGTTCATCATCACAGCAACCCGTGACCTATATCCGAAAGCATCAACAAGGTTTTGGAAAATTGGAGCACATTCTGGACTGCTGCGAAGGCAACCGGAGCCCATAGTAACTAAGCTTAGAAAATGTGGGAATAATTCCATTTTCGTCATTTTATTACATTTTTAAAATGGAAACTATATCTGCTCCTTTATATGGACTGCTAATAAGGTTTCATTTCCATTTAAGACTGGCAAAGACTTTGAAGTCGGCGGCACTAGCACAATTGGTGCAACCTGGTAGCCGGATTGATAGTTCTCCACGTAGAAGATGCCATCTGCTTTTGTTTGGAAAAGTTAAACTGTGTCAAGAAATGGCATACTAAATACCCCATGCTAGTAGGCCATTTCAAAGTAAAGCCTGCGATGCTATAATGCCTCTAGGTGTGCGTTTTGAGAAATTCTTCAACAAACTTGGCACTTGTCTTAGACTTGGATAAGAGATGTACCTACCCTGCTTTTTTGAAACTGTTAAACTTTTTGATGATTGTCGAAAAAACAACAAAAGATGTCATTAGTGTCTACGTAGAGAATTATAAACAAGACCAACCGGTGGCACTAATTCGGTAATCCGTAGTGTTGCAGGACTTTGCAATTGCAAACTAACAACCCGTGTTTTGTATGCCATTGACAGAAGAGGGGCAAATAAATCAAATGCTAGTAACAAATGCTTTATTCTAGTGCACGAAAGGCGTACCCCACGGGCGGATCACTAGTGTGAAGCTGATAAGCTGCGATATTTCCAGATCGCGATGCTTACATCAAAAAGGATCCAAAAGGATAAAGAAAAATGTTTCATTCTAGGCTGATTTTTTATGTCTTATGACTCCTCGAACATCAGCTTAGTTCTCATACTAATTTGGACCCATCACTCATGCTTTCGAGATTTTAATTTGTGCTATGGTCATCTTCTTGTTTGAGTGCTTCTGTATTTTGTAACTCGATTAAATCGTACGATAAACTTTGGAAACTGGAAAGAAATTCTGCGACTTTGGTAGTATTTAATCAACTTCTTCTCCATGGACGCTATCGATACGATTGTTACACTACAGAGGATATGACTTCGTATTTTTGGTATTCGGTTTTTTTAGTTTTCTGACTGTACATTTTTTTAGTACTTCGAATTTATATTTAGTACTCTTGCGATCCACGTAGTATTCGATACTTTTGTTATCAAGGGAGGTGTATAAATGGCTTTTAATGTTGTTCTTTGCTAAAGGTAAAGCATTTTGTCTTTAACTTTGCTTTTCGGTCTCAATTATTTTCTTAACTGATTTCTAAGATTCTTTTAGGTAGCTATTTTGATATTTCATCAAAGACGAAGTTATATTTGCTTTTAGTTCCCCAGTGATTGTTAGCTTCTGATTTGGTTTTTGAGTTCATATGAAATACTTCCAATTGGTAGAAATTAATTCGCTATTTAAGGAAATATTTAGTACTCCAACTGGTCAAGAGGTCATGCTTCGTTCTTCCAATTTCTTGTTGAATATTTGTTTACTGTCTGACTTTAGAGGTTGTAGACTTTACAGCTGTTTCATTTGCACTCCGGGTGTGTCATTTAGTATTCAAGACAATTTTTAGTACACTTGATATCTAGGCTGCTGTTACCACAAGGTGTTTGTTTTAAGCACTTTTAAACACCGTCAATGCGAAAAATTGTATTTAATATTGCTTTCCAATAAGCTCCCGTGAACAGTCATCAATGAGCTCTGTGTTCGTGTTGCATTCCCGAAAAGGTCTCTGACAAACACGACAAAGTGTCACTGCACCAAAAATAATTTTCACACGTAAGTAAAATGCTATTAAGGAGCGAACAACTCCTCGAAAGACGAGAAAAGTATTTTTACATCTTAACAGCGTCACCGTGGTCGGTAGTGCTGGATGATAAAGTATAACAGCAAAAACTTTTCCAATGAAGAAAAACTTCACTTTTTTGATTATGTTTTTGTTCCGTTTGTATGTTTGTATTTTCCTCAAAAACAAAAACGAAGGCGAAAAATATATGTTTGGGATACGGAACGGATACCTAGAAGAACAAATAACCACAGTGAAATTCGAAAACCATCTGAACAAAGCACCAAGACTATAAGTACTACCATTACTGTCTGTCTATATACTACATCAGCGAACGAATGACACAGTTAAAGTGGCAAGGTCCTAGCCAGAAAAAGTTCTTCATGTCTAGCTTCTGGTACTGTGTCCTGCGGCAGCAGCTAGTCGTATTCCATGTCCTCGACATTGTTAAAGCACTTCTTGTGTGCGGCACACCACTTAAGGATGCTTCATTTAAGTTTCTCAGTAAGAATTTTTATGTTGGTGGTGTTTCCAGGTGTATCACGGTTTTCTTACCTTTTTTTTCTCTCTCCCTCTTATTGTATTTTGTTTTTGTTTTAATGTCCCCGGGTCTGACAATGATGGTGATGATGAAAGGTTTTTCTGAGTATTTTTCAAAAAAAAAAATTATTTTTACTTTGGCTACCCACTCGAGAGTTGTTATTAAATTTCTTTTTTTGACAAAGAGGATCCGCACTCAGGCGAACTATGTCGAGGATGTCTAGCTGGCCTGATGGGAAGTCTCTTTTGGTTATGATGGTTGCAGGCAGCGTAATGGTTATGAAATGATTTATTAAATGCAAAGACAATATTGCCCAAGTAATGAAGTGCCATGTTAAAGTGTTCTGCGGGTAAATGTTGAAGTTTTTGTGAAATTATAAAAAAATATTTAGGTACCGTAGTACCTACCGAGGTAATTTTACATTATACTCTCGAATCTTTCAGGGCGAACTTTTCAATTGACTATGGAAATGCCGTAGTTAGCACCATCAACAAGAATGAATGGAAACTTTTCAAGTCCTTGTGAATTGCAACGTGTTGTTAAGAAAATTTTCACCGACACAAAATTACACTGAGAGGTTGAGTTTTTTTTTGTGTAAAAAGCTCTCTTCATCTTAGTTTAAGGAAATATTTGTTATTATTTTTCATTTTTCACTGTTGAGTTCAGATCAAGTGGTATTAGTAGGTACTATGCTGGCTGAAGTATTTGTGGCCAATTTTGGACGTCAGCTTGAGAATTTCCCGGAATAAATTGTGTTTGTCATGAGTAATTATTTGAGAAAATACGAAGTGGATTTTCTGAACTGCTTCCTTACTTGGCGGTACCCGTGGCGAGATGGTTAGCATGTCTGGTGTCAACCCAGAGGTTCGACGTTCGAACCCCAACACGGGCAAAAATGTTTTTCCATGGGTATCGCCTTTCGCGAAGAATTGGCAAGTTCTCCGTTAGTAAATTCATTGCCATGTAAGCGCTTTCTCGTTAAGCGTTAGGAACCGGCAGAAAATTGTAGGTCCCCTCCATTGCCTCACAAGGCATGGTTGTGAAAAATGTCCTAGGCTTTAGGGCTCCTCGATCTATTGCGCCACCCTATTTATTTATTTTTTACCTTGCTTCGAAAAGTTTGCGTAAAACCATCACCAATGGAATAACAGTTTCTTTCTTTCCTTGTGATTCGGCCAACTACTTACGAGATTTGAGAATTAAGTATTGAGACTGATTTTGTTGCCGTGATTGTGTTAAACCTACGACGTTGGAATTCCCTTCTCCTTCCCCGTCATCTTTCCCATCTCGATCAAGTCTAGCATCGGCAAGTACTCGAAAGAGTGTGAACGAGTCAACATGGTGTGCCCAAACATTGCTTGTAACTGTATTCTTCATCACGACAACGCGTCGTGGCACACCCTCAGTGTGTCTCAGTATTTGTCCTCTCAAAGGATCGCCGTGTTGTAACAGCCGTCGTATTCGCCCGATATGTTACCCTCTGACTTTTCTGACTTTTCTGACGGACATCAAAATGCGACCGTGGCGAGGGTACTCGCGGACATCAATAGTCAAAGCGTTCCAGAAATGAAGAATGAAACGAAGCATGGAAAACGCGCTATAATCGCAGAGTAGTTGCCTAGGGCGACTTCTTCAAAGGAAATTAAAGGAATCTGTCTTATTACTCAATTGCCTAACCTCGTAAGTTTTTCGGCACAGTATGCTCCTAACTGTACTTTTATTTATTTTTTAGTTTTAAGTGATAGAAAAACTTTGCTGCGAAATTTCCCTAAATTTCGTCCAAATGAACAGTCCTACGAAAAAGCAGACTTATCGTAAAGCCTTCCTTTACGTCAATTTCGATTCTCTGTAGATCCTAGCACAAAGGATATTTGCCTTTAACAACATTTTACTCCTTGTATTTGTATAGGAAAACTTTACGCAGGTAGCCAGGTAAACCTCATTTATATTTAATAGCACTTATGCTCAATGAGTTCCTTTCAAACCCCAAGCTCATTTCTTTGATTACATGTGAAAGGTTCATAACCCAACATAATGAACCGGAAAACTGCATCAGATTACAAATAGAAACACAATAAACGTCCCTTGTCTGTTAACCAATACCTGTGTGCTTCTATTTAAACGTTTCAAACTTCTAACAACCTAATACGATCTTAAGGTGATTTTGACAAATGAAAGCCAAACCCCACAAGACTGTTCCAGAGAAAAGCGCCCGCATAAGGATGACCAAGACCATAGACAGCATATAGAGTCTATAGGTTAACATACTCGATACACACATCACTCTGATGTTCAATCTCCTCTCCATATACTTACACCAAACTCTCAATTATGTAAGCAACTCAACAGTTCACTCAGCAGAACTTAAAGTTAAATCACCTGGAAAATGCTTCTGTTAAACAATCATTAGGGCAGTGTAAATGGGACTTGACTACATCGAAATAATCCTTTGCTCTATGAAGACATAGAATCCCGACATTCCGACATCCCGAGGCACTGACAGGGACTGACAATCCTTAATAATTAAATATGAATAAACGAATGTATGTATAAGTATATGGCTGATACTATGGGTGAATAGAATATAGAGACGAAGTAAAATAATCCCCAGGATGATGTGGGGAACAGAGTGTAACCGCAAAATAATTCCACTTCATAGACCATCGATTTCTGATCCTGAATGTTTCTATCGTGTGCCATCTTAAACAAACGGATTGTTCTTGTGGATGTGTTACTAGGATAACAGATGAACTCGTTGCATTTGCAATACCAAATCCCTGTGTTGCTTTTTTTTCTGTATTTCAATTTCATCTACCTCCGGGCGCATAGAAATGATGAAATAAGAAATCTTCCACAAGAAACTATACTGCCTCTTATAATATGGGTTCTTCTCGATAATGATCCAAAGAATATATCGATTTGATAGTAAAAGTAAAGGACATCCCTGGGATTTGCGTTGTGTTGGCATGGGAGAAAAATAAGTTTTGCGGAGCTGTAAAATATTGTTTATTGAGGTCACGTCTTTATTGTATCGGAAGTAATAATGAATGGCTCAGAGCAACCCAAGAAATGATTCCTCTTAACATCAAGTCAATGTATGGTGTGGTCTTGGTCAGGTCAGTGTGTGCGCTGATCCTTGTATCTATGTTTCAAGTTGAAATCAGAACTTTATTATGGATTAAGTTGGCCATAGAACATGAATGAGATTTTTTTCTTTTCCTGTATTTTGCTGCTCTCTGGGGATGGAGTTAGTGTGAATGAATTTCTCTTTATGATGTGGCAAGCAGATGTGAGGATTTGAAAGTTCGAACGAGCATTGTAACTTTTACAAAGTATTGTGTGAAACTTTGAAAGGCAACAATGTCCCTAGATTTCCTTAAAGATATTTGAAAAATATCTTGGTAGGTATTCATTGAGTTCTCTTTTTTTTTACCAAAGAAGTGAGAAGAAGCCCATATTCTTTTGAAGTTGAAAAAAGATATTTTTTGTGTTATCATTCCCATCAGTATGGATATATGAGAATTGAAATTTACTGAAAGGATGACCCGAATCAAAAGTCCCCTTTACGTATTATGTTTGTTAGAACAGTTATTGCTTTTTATTGTTTGTATTGTGCTTACCAACTTTTCAACTTCAGTGATATTGAAAAGCTGCTCTGTTTTTAGATTTTTTCAGTAAGCCTTAAGACTTTGTCATAGAAATCAAAGTCGATTTTTTAACATTTTGAAAAACACACCAACAAAGAACTTTATTGAGCTTGTAGAGCAAACGGGAGCAACAACATAAGCTAGGTATTTTTGAAAAGCTATTTGTGAGATAAGTATTCTAAGAAATAGAAAGAAGGAAAGTGAAGCTGCGTTTGAAAACAAGGACTTCAGGATAATTAAGATTAGCTAAATGCCCATTGAAGGCGAAATGGATGCGCTTCCAAATCAAGAGCGTTCTGGTCAATAATTAACTGGAATATGGTTTAAGTGACTTTTTTGCATTGTTATGGTTCAATTAGACGAATTTTAAACTTAACATAAAATTTATCGTGTAAAAAGCACAAAAAAACAGTTGATGTCTTTGTAACAACTGATACCCCGATGATTCTGTTCCCGGATAGTACATACTCTTCTTCTAATCAAACTGAAACAAATGAAGGACAACGAAATGAACGTCCTTTGGCATTTGCAGCTTTCCAAAAATATCACTTCATTTTTACTATCTACGCATTGATTCGGCACATCCACGATGTGCTCTTCTTTAAGCGCCTAAAGACTCGTGCACCACTCGTGTACCAGAGCAGGCTGTGATTGTGATTTGTGGAGCTTATTCTTGTTTGAATGTTCGGCAAATGTCCTTGAAGTATGTATGTAAATCCATACGATTACATGTGTTTCATTTTGATCGCAATCACAGGCCGCTCTGTTGTGCACAAGGCTTTATCAATATCATCAATATCAATGCATATAATAAAACGCTGTCTGTACATGGAAGATATATGAGAAAAAGTATTATAGGAGACCTTTATTAACGCAATAGAACCCAAAACAATGATTTTTGGAATTTTTGTCTGTTTATTTGTGCACGGTAATCTCAGAAACGGCTTATCTTATCTAGATGGGGTTTTCAGTAATATGTTGTGGTAAGCTTCACTTAATATTTAGTTTTTATTTCATGTTAATCGGTTGATAAATAAAAAAGTTATGCCAATTCTTGCGGACGAAGTCGCTGGCAGTGAGAAATAAAAGTAAATCTCAAAAAGAAGCGGTAGCAATGATCCTCCGATATTCTTAAATTTTTTGGTAGATAACTCTATTATTAAAAATGGAAGTACTAAGCTGAAGTGTACCCAAGTAACCCCATAATGAGAAATCGAATGCTGTTGAATAGCATTATTGAGGAATTCAAGCCTGTTCTTCGAAAGATCGATTTATACTTTCCAACTTCTGATTAGCTTTCCCAGCTCATAGAATTTTTTGGAGAAAAAAGCGGGCAGCTTGTTTCAGATAATTAATATTCTAACCGACACAAGGTATCCGATTTTAAGCTTTTGACTCAAGCTTATGTCTTTTTTGTTGTTCGACTTACAATTAAGTTTTCAGTTTGAAAACAACTGAGGATATCGAGCATACACATGGTTATTTTTCTTATCTTATTTTTTATTTTTCCCCATATAGGTTTGAATAGTTAAAAACACTTTATTCTGTCGTTAAGTCATCCATTTCAAATCATTGGAGTTTATTAAAATCTTGAAACCTAGTGAGTTGCTGAAACGAAGCGAAAGAAACAATACGAAGTCGTGAACGAAATGTTGACCTTGCTTTTCGTTATGAATTGGCAGTACGCTGCTGCTATGCGAAACAAATTATAAAAAATAACTGTAATGAATTGTTACTTTGTATAAATTTTACAACTGTCCATACTTTTTCATTTTGTGTTATATTTTGTGCCACAAAAAAGTGAAGTCGACCAAGAATAAATCGACAATTAATGCCAGTAAAAAATGAATCCAATTGAAAAATATCACAACCAAAAAAAGCCTCAAAGGACTAGATCCCAATATTAATCTATTTTTGCTAATGTCAATGTCTGTTCATTGAGTTTTCTCTGAACTATATCAATTGTTACATTTACTACAAAAAGAAGAGTCTTACTGAAATTTTATATTTTAGTTATATTATTGCAACGTGTGCTTAGTTCGCAAAAATAAAACTTTGCCTTTCAATTTAATTCTACCACTTTTATTCAGTATCTACTTTATTCGATTTCAACTCTACCAATATTCACATTAACTCACTCTTAAGTCTTAACATTATCACATCTGGTTGCCTAGGCGGCCTATTTATATCGAATGACATTACATCTAGAACTCTCCAGTAATTTCCACATGGTCTCCACTCTCCACTCCTGTCAAACATTTTCCCTCCTGGTATATTTCTACACTTAGACTAGTGTTGCCGCTTGTGTTTTCGGTTGAACGTTTTCGATTAGGAAATTGGTATTAAATGTTGGGTTCGCGTTACATTATTAATGAGTACCTTCAATGATTTTCTTTCATTAAACTGAAGTAATGACTTTCAGCAATAACGTCAAATATCAAAAGTTCTCTTACGCTTTATACTTTTTTACTAATATTATTTTCATACCTATAAATAAGTTTGCATACTTCAAAAGAACTTCAATCTCACCTAAGAGATAGCGACGGCAAGAGCTACAAATAGTTTTGAAAAGACAATGCCACCAACAGCTATAGCAAAGAATTCGTAGTCATTACTGCAGGATAATAGAATTTGAAATGTAAATGCGATTGAATGCTTAAATTCAGGACTAAATGACTGTTGAAAGCCTCCCATAACCCAACCGGACAATAGCTGAACTGATGGTTTTTATTATGCTTTTAAGCTTTTTGTATAGAAACAAGTTCCATCATAAGTTCATTGGTGCACGGGTTTTTGCTCTTGATAGACGAACATTTTCAACAATGTGTATTCGAACAGTTGAGATTCGAAAAAATCTCACAGATTTTTACTTCCTCATTTAGGTGAATTTCACAGGGTTGAATCTGGGCTTCAAACAACAAAGTACTTAGTTTGATTGTTTTACATAAGTCTAAATTTCTGCATTGTGCTTTCGAAAACCCGTCAAGCCGAAGCATTGGCCTTTCTCATAGTCAGTTTTCAAAAAAAAAAATCTCTACAACTTTACTGCCTAGCAACAATTGATAGTAATATTTCAATAGTGAATATGTTATGCCCGGGCAGCTCTTTATGCTACCTTATTTATTTCACAATCAATAAACTGGATGTTAGCACTAGAAATTTCAAACAAGTAATATCAAATCAAATATAAGCTTAAAAAGCACCTTAGAAAGTGCAGGCTGCTATCTTGGTAGTACAATGGAACGACAATTAGGTCTGAGTGCTCCTCTTTTTTAGAAAAAAAAGAGAAAACCTTTCGTTTATATTAAGTCTTCCATATAACTCAGTATGCAACATACCAAGAATAGCTTTTTTCCCTAAAGTTAACAAGGCGACATCAAAGTGATGCTTGCATAGTATTTCAATGAAACGTTTCTTTCAAACTCGTCAGGTGCCCCCGACCCTTAAAACTATAATCCACTAAAGGAATTTGTATACACTTTTTTGTTTCGTCCGAAAGCTGTGAAACCAATCGCATATCGTACTATGCATGCGTTCCTAGTTCCTACCCAAAAGTGAACGAACATTTAACGAACTTGAGTAGACACTATGGTTCCCAAGTTGATGTGCAATGAATGTGCATGTGTTCTTTTTTATGCGAACTGTGCCATACATTCTATGTCGAGTATTATAGTTGGGCTTTAGCTTTTTATAGAAAAAAATCCCTCTCTTGTGGAACATAAAAATAAAGCTTTCTTATAACAGTTAAAATAAATATTTCTCTTTCCGAAAACAACGGTGATTTTCAAACAACTTCCTAGTGACATCTGGCTGTGATATGTTCTCGAATATATTCAAAATGTTTATTTGATTTTGAGAATATTTGAATCAACATCAAAGCTTTTAGATATTCTTTTTATAGGAAATGTAAATTTACTTTCTTTCGTTATTTTCGAATTCAAGTGCAAAGAACGATGAATTCAATCCATTCAAAAATGGATGTGAGGCAATTGCCTTTAAACCTGGGTCAAATTTGAACCCCAATCTGGTGAATTTGGTTGGCTAATATTGAGCCTGCTCTGGAGCAGATTGAAATTCTAGCCAGCTGCAAATTATGACGTTCATCGTTACTTGTGAAAATGTTTCAAAGATGGGGAGAGAAGTAGGCATCTTTGTTTACATACTGAATACACGATGTTAAGGACTCAGGAGCTTTGTATATTTAAACTATAGTAGCATCACGGAGGGGAGATCGATGGTAGCGCCGCCAACGTCTCCATTAAAGGTTTTATCGGTTCTGAAAATTTTGCTGTGGTTGTTCACTTAGGCATGTGGATGGTATTTTTTCGGATGCTTAATGGTTATGGATGGTATTTAATTCATCAATTAAAATGTGTTTAAATGGTTTTCAAACAATGTCATGACACACCAAATGCAAAACAACAAATTTTTTATCATTTAGAATCAAAAAGCACATCACTCGCACATCACTCTTTTATATTGCTAACACATTTACGAAGCAAAAGCTGCCCTAACAAAAAACAATAATATATGACGTATTGACAGCATTTTGGCAGGGTTCTACGATAAACTTGTTCCGTTTGAGAAGGTAGTACGTTTAATGGTGGCGACAGGGGGCGATACCATCGATTTCCCCTCCGTGATGCTACTATAGTTTAAATATACAAAGCTCAGGAGTCCTTTGTATATTTAAACTATAGTAGCATCACGGAGGGGAAATCGATGGTATCGCCCCCTGTCGCCACCATTAAACGTACTACCTTCTCAAACGGAACAAGTTTATCGTAGAACCCTGCCAAAATGCTGTCAATACGTCATATATTATTGTTTTTTGTTAGGGCAGCTTTGCTTCGTAAATGTGTTAGCAATATAAAAGAGTGATGTGCGAGTGATGTGCTTTTTGATTCTAAATGATAAAAAATTTGTTGTTTTGCATTTGGTGTGTCATGACATTGTTTGAAAACCATTTAAACACATTTTAATTGATGAATTAAATACCATCCATAACCATTAAGCATCCGAAAAAATACCATCCACATGCCTAAGTGAACAACCACAGCAAAATTTTCAGAACCGATAAAACCTTTAATGGAGACGTTGGCGGCGCTACCATCGATCTCCCCTCCGTGATGCTACTATAGTTTAAATATACAAAGCCCGCTACTACCCCCAATCAAACAGCACGACTTTTGAACTTGAAACAATAAAAAGCTCATCAATAATTCATTCATTCCTTAATTTTTGATACCTTTTGCCCCCAAATATTTACTGTGGACTCTCGGTCGAAAAGAAAGAATAGAAAAGATATCTGAGTATCATTGTCCCTATAAACTTTTGACTTTAAGACAACATAAAATCTTGTCATAGATAGAGTCTTTGTAGCATTCAAAATATTTGTGACATTCGGTCATAAAATTAATAATAGAGCCATACTGGAAAAACGTCGCGAGAGAACCTCATATTCTATTAAATATGGAAAACCATCAAAACTAGAGACGTCCATTTGACCGTTTTAACTGTCCGCATAAAGAGAAACAAGTAATAAACCCTGTCAAAATCATAAAGTTATTGTTTCATTGAATATGTAAATATTTAGAACAACACTTGTTGACAAATATCACTGCCCCCTTTGCTTGACAGTTTACGCATACTTTGGATTGCCGTCGCTTATTTTTTGGCATTTAGCGGCCAGATACCCATTGTTGATTGTTAGCTATGTACGTATACAGATACTGATTCCATAAAATGTTTCATTCAGTTTTGTTTGAATGTAATGAATTTAGGGGATGATCAATGCCAAAAGTTTGAAGTTATGTACATTCCGTAGTTGGGAATGTTGTAGTTGCTATAGCGGAATGTTGTCATTCACATTCAAAGGGTTGCGGCATTTTGCTTGTTTTTTGTTTACACTTTAAGTACTGTCATTTGTCATTGAGTTGGACATTTTTTGACAGCTTTTTCTGCCAAAAATAGGTCAAGTTCGTACCATTTGAATGCCTAAGTTATTCATTCAGTCAAATAAAACACGATGTCACACAAAATCCAATTTTTTTTGCACTGTTTTTTAATTAAACGGCAAAGTGATTCGGCGAACTAACTCCCATGTATCTGCTACGTGCGGTGGTATTTGCAAAAAGCTAACAGCTGCCAAATTAAATTGAAATACCCAACAGTCCAAATGGAAACTTGTCTAACCGAAAGTCATCATTTTGCCTGCCCAAACACATTTAACATGCATTTAAGCCAAACTGTCATTAGTGTTCGTCCTTATAGTCGTATGTCCATCACACGGCCACCGATAGGTATGTTCCATCTATGGACGACAGAAACTGATAGGAATGGATACTCACTCTTAAAATAATCGCCGATTTACATTGCCTAAAGAGTGCACGTTACACACTCCCATTCGTCGTATGAGAGATACTTTAAATACAACTTGTGTATAGAGACAGATATGATTACATTTTCAAAACCCCCCATTCCCCAAGTGTCAGCGCCTGCCCCCACTCTAAAGTGTTCTTTTGTTATTACAGGCCTTGCCATTCAGCATCAGCATCAGTAGCAGCACATGTTGAATTTAGACTATGAAGCAATGATACATTTTTGGAAATGTTTGTGTTTACGCAATGTGCTATGTTCAATTTTGTTAAGTGGATGGAATCCTCTCATCCATGCATCCAACTTAATATGTTTCATCGATTTGAAATCGAATAGCATTGTGTGCGAGGTGTGCGAGAGGATTTAACATTCGAAACACAATCAATCTGAGTAATATCAATAATTTGATGAATCTTTCATGTGCATTTCACTTGTAAGCTATATAATCCCGAGCAATTGTGTGGTGAGTTGGATAAAATTGGTAATAGGGTCAAGATACGTTCGTTAGTGGGACTTGAATGAAGCCTGTGGCTTTCGGGTGTTACAGTTGCGATTATTGTATTGAATTGAATTTTAATAGATGTCATTGGTGGCAGTATAGGCATGCATAGCTCGATTAAAGACTCGATACTGGAATGTAAATGTGGCATGTATTTGAATGAGAATCCCAATAATTGCACTTGAAGTAATTCCTATACTGTAGTTTTGTTGGATTACGTGATTTCTGATTAGTCGAAGTTTACAACTCAATGGTGCTTATGAATGAATTTTAACGCACAAATACACTTAAACAAATGAATAGGACACCCCTTAACAAGTGAATGTTTGTGATTAGCTGACTGCGTTTTGGGTGCGAATCCAAGTCATTTTGTTGTTTACTCAAACGCAAATTTCATTAAATAAAAAATTGAAAAAAAACCTTGTAGAAAAAGCATCCTTAGATTGACTAAGACAGCTAATTTTCATATGAAGACAATTTGCCATGGATCATTACAGAAAATGCAGAAGATGAAGGAAAGAGTACACGCGTGTTGAGAACAATCGGGAGTGAACTAGACAAAGAAGAGAAATAGTGTTGGGCTCGCAACGACGAAATGGGACTGAAGGAAACAGATTTTTTTCAGTTTGTATCTATCTTAGGTATGAGAATTTTTTAATGAACTGTGTTGGCATATTTTAAGTATAAAAGAACAGTTTTTAATAAACTGGAGTTATTACGATTGATGTTGTGAATTTTGTGTGATATTTTTTTAACTAATTGAGTTCATGCTTCACTATCGCCCCACCAGTGGTAGGGTCTTAATAGCGACAACGTAAGCGAGAACTAAGAGACTGCTGGATCGATTCAAAAAATTATTTTACCGTTAGAATCTTAAATTGTCCCTCAATAATAATGACTATGCTCTATCCCCATATTCCCATGGGGACGGCAACTCAAAAACTGCTGGACAGAATTCATAAATACAAAAGCTCCCAATTTCAACTTCGACAACTTATTGAGTGACGTACATTTATACTGATCTATGAAAGTACAATGCCTCTAAATTACATACTTACTGCATCAAACAAAAGGCTTGTGTCGATGATATATCCTAGATCACTGTATGATATGAACTACGCCCACGCCGCACCGCGTACCAGGGGGAAAATCAGCTGGTGTGATATCACTGCTGGCAATTATTGTTCTCAGAACTTTGATATGGTATGACTGCAGAGCTTTTCTGTAGCTAGGTTTAGTACAAATTCGCAGTGAAATGACTTTACTCAAAATAACTTTAAGTAGTTTTGCCGAAGTTGGCAATGCTCAAAAAACCGCATTTTGAATGACAATATTGTCGTGGCCTATTCGCTATTGATTCCCACAGTTTCCTCGAAAGAACTTTTCTCAAACTGCACTTACATGCGCAACAGAGCGCACGCGAACAGATAACGCATTTCTCAAATTCATACCATGTGAAAGAATGGGGGCACCTACAATTTTGTGCCCATTCTGAATGACTAATCGAGAAAGCGCTTTTCATGGCAATGAATTTAGTATCGCAGGACTTGCCAATACCCGTTGGAAAACATTTTTTGGTATCTATTGATCTGCACTAAACTTTGCGAACTAGTCTGACATCATAGTAGAAGAACTTTGTTAGGCAGTAATGAACTTTTAAGGTTATGCTGTTAAGTGGGAGTTTGAGGTCCGCGTCCCAGAAACATCCCTTTGTTTTTCTTCGAGCATTGCCTTTCACTAGGAACTAGCAAGTCCTTCAAAAATAAAAAAATAACAAAAGCAAACTAACTGCAAAAGAATCTGACTTAGCAATGCCAGGTTGTCGGTGGTACCTCAAAAGTAAATGCAATCAGAGGTATAGGGATCATAATGGAAAACATACTGATTCCTTAGAGGATTTACGTATTGGGTTTACTTACTTCGAAAAAGCATTTGATCGACAACGACAACATGTGGAGTAAGAACTCACCATTGCATTGCCGTAGTCTTTATTAGCCCCTTGATCGTTCAAGATCTAAAACGCTTCCTTCAGTTGATCCTCGAATAATTGCGGCCTATTTGGCAATCCCTTTCCTTCCTCTTTTTGTTAGTAAACTCTTTGATTTCCGATGAAACTTTATTTGCAACTTTTTTTTTATTTACTACCTGGTTTTTCGGAGTCTTGTTTCTCGCTACTCTCTCGATTGCTATGATGACTCTATCAACTTGTTCCTTAGTTTCAAGATGTGTGTTTAAATTCTTTCGCGTTTGTTCTTGCGTAAGCTAGACTTCCGTTTCCTGTCAATATTACTGGCAAATGGTCAGCAAGTATGTCAAAGCTTTCCTCAGTTTTGCTATTTTATATTATTATTGTGATTTTATCTTTTAGCAAAGAAGAAATCAACGATGTTTGGCTCTATCGGTAAGCCAGCAGGTATTTTGGTTTTCTTGTAGTGATGAAATCTTTCTTTTTTTTTTCTCTTTTCAAATAATCTTTATTTTAACCATTATGTTTCTAGGTAATGTTTAAAAGACACATTATCTTAAAATACTTTAGTTTAAAAAAAAACATACAAATTCAAATAATCGTACAATACAAAATCGTGTGAGCTTATTTGTCGAAATACATACATATATGTATCTACGTCCCAATTGGGAAACACTGCTATTGGCTATCCGAATCTGAATTTGCAATGAAGCTTACTTGTCTGTGTTCAATGATTTGATTGAATTACGTCAATATTATGTAAGTTATAGAATTGACAATTAGAATGGAAATTGTGTTTATTGCAAACGGATTTTACACAGAACTCGTTACATATAATCCTACTTTGACAGCTTAAAAAGCATGTGACAGCAAATTGTGTTCAATTTATTAATTGATTACACCTGACGTTACACAATTGGAAATTGTGTTTTTAGTGCAACACTGAAAATTAGTTGATGTAACTAAGCTCTACTGTGACTTTTTGACACTCGAAATCCAAAATAAGAAAATTATGAAAGTACTATGAGGATTTTCATGCAATAGAGTTCTTAATGCCAACATTGTGCAGACAGAGCTCACTAAAAAAAGGAATAATTGATTTTAATCGAAAATGAAATGTGGGCTGGAAACTTAGACAAAAGAGCAATTCATACTGTACGATAGTGTCTAAACGACCAATGTCGGGTAATGTGAACCCTCAAAAGACCGCTTGTCGGATTTGTTAGATGGTTGTAGAATGTGAACTGCGCTAAATGTAGCTGATATTTTACAGCCTATGTCTCTGAACATTTCAATATTTTTTTATTGTTCAGGAAAGTATTTTGACTATAGCTTCGGCCTCCGTAAAAGGATTTAATGTTTTTTTAATTTGAATTTATGAAGTGATGTGTTTCCATTTTTGTAACGGTTTCGGTACTGGCCCGAGATTTTGTTTTTTTGTGAAGCTTGGGTGTTGTAATTTCCATAAAGTGGTTTTTCTATTTTAGTTAGGCACATTATTATCTTTTCCAGCCTTTTTTTTACCGGATCCCAGTTTCTCATTTACTTCTGCATAAAAAAGTTCGAGGTATTTTGATTAAAAAGCGTTGGCTATGTATTTCTACATCTGAAGTAAGTGAAGCTTGATTTTTTGAGTGTACTTTTTCAAAACACTCAAATTTCCATCATATATCCAAATTTTTTTTTGTAATTGATAAATTTGACCAATTGCGTTTCATGGATAGCTTTATGTAAATTTTGTCCGCAGCTCCGTTTCAAATGGTCCATTCGAAAGGTCCAACTTTGAGTCACTTTTTCGAGCATTTCGGCCTGCTTTACAGGATAACATAATACATTCATGGAAGAATATAAATGTGTTATGCTATCCTGTAAAGCTTCAATCACGTTCGGTTTGTCCAAATAGACCAACGACTTTACATAACCCCACAAGAAATAATCAAGAGGCTGAGAGATAAATCTCATGATCTTGGCGAACAACTCACTGGGTCATTCCGAGAGAAGCTGCTCACCAAATTCATCCTTCAATATGTCCATTGTTTTACGAACTGTGAGGCATGAGGCACCGTGTTGATGAAACCACATGTAAGTTCAACGTCTTTGATAAAAAATGCCTATGATGGCTCGATATCGTGCCCTGTTTTGTCTGCGATCGTCTCTGAAGAAAAATGTACCGTCGGTTTTTCAGGATGCATGGGTTATTTTTATATGGCATGGGGTTGTTTATCAATCTAGATGCGACAGTTTTGCCTATTTACGTTAAGTCAGAAACGAACCTCATCGCTGAACAAAATTTTTCGACAAAGCAGCGAATTTTCATGGAGCTGTTCTAAGGCCCATTCATTAAAAATTAGACGTTGTTGTAGGTCATTCGGCTTAAATTCATGCCAATGTTGAATTACATATGCTTTCAAACCCAAATCGACACGTAAAATTTCCCCTGTGGTTGAGAAACACCTGCCCCATTTTTGAGAACGGCGACGAATCTCATTAACTCTGGGCGTTACGACTGCAATACTCTCTTCGGAATGCACTGTTCGCATGCAAGTCGATGGTTTAATGTTCAACACAGTATATTTGGTGCGAAATTGGCGAATTGTTGATTCACAAGGTCGATTATGACGACCATAATATGATAACGATGTACATTTTTTACAGAGCACGCATTTTGATTATAAATTTTAACAATTTGCAATCGTTGCTCGTTTGTAAGCCTCTCCGTGGTGAATTGGCAGAGTGCAGCCAACCTGGAAAACTAAGCTATTAAAAAATCACCCTTTATTTCTTTTATTTGAAAACACGTCTGACTTTAGTCAAAGACAAATCTGTAGAATATCTTGAATTTGTTCTTGAAGCTTTTCTTGAAATAAAACGATGGATCATATATTTTGAAATTAACAAACGTTTCAAGTTTAATGTTTTTAGATTAAGCTCTAGAAAATTTTTATAATGAAAAATCTTAAAAGGAAAATATGTTTTTCATAAATTATTATAGTGGAATGAAAAACTAAGTAATTTAACTGAGTGTGATGTTTGGATATCAACACTCCTCCTCGTCACACCAAATTGCATTTTCGCCGCAAGCTATCGTGTTTGATTGCAGATAATGGTTTTGTTAATATGTCTGCAACCATGTCTTGCGTTGGACAGTATTCACATTTGATGATTTTCTTCTTTACCAGGTCACGAATCATTTTGAATCTAGTGTCAATGTGTTTCGTCTTGTATGAAAACTTGTGATCGCGTACCAGGTCAATGCAACTTTGATTATCCTCAAACATGATTGTTGGAGATTCGATTCGTTCGTGCATTTCTTCCAACAATTGTCGCAACCACTTTACTTCTTTTGATGCCTCAGAGATTGATACAAATTCAGCTTCACATGATGATGTTGCAACTATGCTTTGCTTGTTACATGCCCAACTGATGGTTCCACGGTTGAAGTAGATGATTCTACCGCTGTTCGATTTTCTATCAATTCGATCGTCAGCCCATGTAGCATCCGCATAAACAAATCAATGACATTGAACAGATTTTTAAGCCGCATGTTTCTCTTTGCGCAAACTGATAGCAGTGTTCTAAATGTTGTATGAAGTACTACTGGCGCAAATACCTCGTCATAATCTTCACCGTACCTTTGCGAAAAGCCTTGTGCAACGAATCTAGCCTTATATCGTTGTATATCACCATCTGCGCTGGTTTTTACCTTAAAAACCCATTTACTACCAATCGCCTTTTTGCCCGGTGGCAAATCAACCAATTCCCAGGTTCCATTGTGTTCATGTGCTTCAAATTCTTCTTGCATGGCAGTGAGCCACTGCACTTTTTCGTCGCTATTTATTGCTTCATTGTAATTCTTTGGTTCATTGATCTCTCTAACCATATTTATCTCCTCAATTAATCGCTTTTGTGGAACACCCTTGTTTGACCGTTGTGATACACGTAACACCGGTTGATTTTCTTGAACATTCGCTTGATCATGAATCACACGTCTTGTTGGTGTTCGAGCTTGTGTTTCAATCAATGTATCGTCGTTTATCTCCTCCTGAGAGTTATCGCACCCATTGAGAGTATTATCGAGAGATGAACCCACTATACCATTCGACGACTTCTCCTGAATTGATGCACTATCAACTTGAATTTCCGTTACTTGATCGTCTTTTCGTGTTGCATCATTCAAATCAATCGAAATTTCATTTGCTCCCATTCCTGGTTTACAAAATCGAACATCTCGACTGATTACCACCTTTTTGGTCGCAGCGTTGTAGCACCGGTATGCTTTTGAATTGTCGTCATACCCAAGAAATATCATTTCAATTGCTACGTCGTCCAACTTTCCTCTTTTGGCTGATGATACGTGAACAAAACATTTAGATCCAAATATTTGAAAGCAATTTACACCTGGCTTCGTTTTGTTCCATCTTTCATATGGCGTCATGTTCGTTGTTCTTGTGATCACACGATTCTGGATGAAATTTGCCGTAGCGACAGCTTCGCCCCAAAAACTATTCAGTAATCCTGCATCAATGAGCATACATCTAGCCATTTCAATCAGTGTACGATTTTTACGTTCAGCCTTTCCATTTTGTTGTGGACAATCTGCTGCTGTCAATTGAATTTGAATGCCCTGAGACTTTAAATACTTTGTAAGTTCCTTCGAAGTATATTCACCGCCCCGATCCGAACGCATTACTTTTGGTTTACTGCCGAACTTGTTAACACATAATGCGATGAACTGTTTCATTGTATTTTCAACTTCTGACTTGTGTGCCAACAACACAACGATCGTAAAACCCGAATAATCGTCAATAAATGTGACCAAATATCTCTTTCCGCTTGGTGTTACTGTGCGCATCGGTCCACAGACGTCGGTATGTATCAAATCCATTACTGCCGATGATTCGCTAAACGATTTCTTCGGAAATGGTAGTCGTGTCATTTTGCCCTTCATGCACACATCGCATACTTCCTTTATTCCGCATTCAACAATTTTAAGCCCTTCAATTGATCCGTTTGATGCCATTTGTCGAATTGCTACTGGATCGCGATGTCCCATTTTGCGATGTAATTCATGTATGCAATTGTCATTGTGTGCTATCACCGCACACACCGAATTCGGCTTACGCAATACATATAATTCACCTCTTGGATCGGCCACGCCAACTTGTTCACCTTTATACTTGATTTCGCAAATCCGATTCTCAAATTCAACTTTGAATCCGTCTTTCGCCAACCGTCTGACAGAAATAATATTTCCAGCCAACTTTGGCGCATACAACACATCGGTTATCTTTACTTTGCGAATGCATCCCCTTTCGTTCACAAACGTCAAATAGCCAGTGCCGATACCAAGTACGTTTATTATTTCACCATTGGCCACCTCAATTGTGCTTCTGTATGATTCGTCAAGATCAGTGAAAAAACTTTTATCCTTCGCACCATGTTTCGTTGCTCCCGAATCAATGAGGTCGTCTTTCTTTTGTGTGTTACCAACAAAGAACATGAAATCTCTTTGCTCGGCTGAATTTACTTTATCCGCTGGTTTTCCGCCCTTACCATTCTGTTTTGCCAGCCACCTTTGATACTTAGAGCAATTTTTCTTTTGATGATTGGGCTTCTTACAGAAAAAGCAAACAGAAACCTTGTCAACAACCTTCATTACCGAATTGCCAATTCCGCCTGATGCATTCGTGCGCCGCTCGTATTCAGCAATTATGTGCTTCTTTGCCACATCAAATGTTATATCAGCTTCGCCACGTCCGCTCAATGCTTGTACTAATGGATCATAGCTTTCCGGTAAACTGCTTGTAACAAATATTTTGCTCCATTCCTGTGATAATGCATTTTCACCCAAATCACCCAATTGTGTGAACAAATCTTGCATTCGGTTCACATGCGCTCTCGCATCACCACCTTCTTCGAGTTTCAACGCACAAATTGATCGCACCAAGAAAACCTTATTTGAATACGTGTTTTTCTCGTGATAATCCTTCAATGCGTCCCATGTGGCCTTTGCAGTTGTTTTCGTGCGTATAATTGCTAGCTGATCGTCTTCGACAGCCAAACCAATTGTGCCACGTGCCTCGTCATCGTGTTGATCCCATGCATCAAGTGCCGCTTGATTTTTATTTGAACCATCAGCGTTCACTTCAGCCGTTGGTCGTGCTCCAACAATCACCTTTTTCCACAAATTTTGCTTCCGCAACAGCAATTCCATCCTGAATTTCCAATTTGGATAATTGCTATCATTCAATTTGACGAATTTCTGTTTCACTGACTCCGCCATTATCCTTATGCAAATTTGCTTCGTTCCTCTGTTGTGATTGGTTTTGTTTTTTATAATTTCAAACTTTAATCCTTTATTACTTTATGTTTATTTCAATCGCTGGGCCCATAACCTGTAGAATATCTTGAATTTGTTCTTGAAGCTTTTCTTGAAATAAAACGATGGATCATATATTTTGAAATTAACAAACGTTTCAAGTTTAATGTTTTTAGATTAAGCTCTAGAAAATTTTTATAATGAAAAATCTTAAAAGGAAAATATGTTTTTCATAAATTATTATAGTGGAATGAAAAACTAAGTAATTTAACTGAGTGTGATGTTTGGATATCAACAAAATCAACCTCTTTTGCCTTTTATATTTTGTTTTTGATTTCAAGTATGTGGAAAGCTAAGCTCTCAAAAACGTGGCAAACCAAAAATATTTCCCACTGTTGTTAGAATTTGTAAAGAGGGTTCAAATCAGAGGAATATCGCGAAACTTTAAATGAATTACATGATCTGTGGGTAGCACAAGAAAGGAAGGTTACATGACTGACTTAAGAAAATACTCCATGTATAGAGATGGTCAGTTGCATTAATTTTCTTAGAAGCTTTGAATTTAGCCAAAAGGAGGGACCTTCCACCTCCAAGCCAACTTTCATTGATAACTATATCCTTCGACTGCCTCGTTAAAAAAAATTAAATGTTAATGTCCGTGTTTCATGCCCAATGCACCAGTTTGTATATCTTTTCTTGCAGAAGAACTACACCACAACTTGTTGATAGAATATATTCAGTATTCAATGCCAAGACACAAGCTGCCGTTCCAATATTCACTCCCAAAACATTCTTCTCCTTCAGCAAATTTCCCTTTTGCTTTGTCCTCCCCTACAAAATGAATACTCCTTCCACCCTCATGTCATCCACAATTCACTGACTCTCTGCGCACACGCCACAAAAATAACATCCAATCCAAAAGTATTCATTTCAAAAATGTCTACAACTCCATTTACTCAATGAATTAGAGAGGTAGGTCATAGTCGTAAGCACTTCAAGCAATTTGAATGCGTCGACAGCGTAACCTTTTCATCACTTTTGTCCAAACTGATGAATAGCCTCACATCTTGGTTGACTCGGTAGGTCGGTAGTCATTTCATTTGCAAATGTCATTGTTTTGGAGTGAAACGCTTTAGTTTTTCCGCTTTTTAACCATGTAACCTGTCGTCATTCAAAATGTCACAGAGGTACTGCATACAAAGACTGTCTTTTCCTGTCAAGGATATTTCACTATTAAACTACTTTATATCCTTCGCTTTATGTCACCCACAAAGGTCCATTACTTTTTGCTTTGCTTGCTCGCGTACTCCTTGATCTTGTGCGGAGTAGCCAACTGTACACAAACTATGCGAGTATGACACACACTTGCAATCATCAGCCTTCACAAACATATGTGCATGCTCTCGGATGCGCAGGAATATGAAAGGCAACGACAACGAGTACCGTTAGAACGGATATTCCATTAAAATGTCTCAGTGCAACAAGCATTCCGGTGTGTGTACCTGTATACATGCGGGGGCACAAAATAAATTGTGTCAAGTGGAACGCCATTGAGGTGAGGAAGGAAACGTATGTGTGTAGGAATAAGTGCTAGAAATATCCTTGACGGGAAAACGCCTAAGGAGATGCATTCGGGCATCACAGAACATGCTACGTCCTTGACTTAGAACGCCTTTTTTTTTTAATACACGTAAGCATACAATACGGGGTTTTTCTTTTTAGTAGAGACGAGGGGGTCCTTTCACACACGTGAACGAATAAATTGTATGGCTCAAGGAGGACAAAGTTGTCCGTAAATCAGACCACGATTTTGCGATGTCCACACAATAAATTTATTACACTTTAGCACTACCTACTGCTGCGGTTTGGTCGGTGTTTTATTTTTTACGACTTAGTAACACAACATATTGATTAGAGTCAAGATACTGTGTTGTTTATGCAGTGATGTTACATTCTATATGAAAACATTTAGATCAGCTGTGTGTGGATGTGTAGGTCGCAATAAAGTGTCTATTGTGATTGTTTCAGGTCTACTTCTTAAAGAAGATATTGCAATATGTTCTTTTATGTCGGGAGTTGAATAATCAAGCGTCACGTACTTTAACTTAGACCATCCTCGAATTGGAAAGAATTGAACTATAAAAGACCACCCATTAAATATAAAGGAAAGGAATGCAAAATACACAGAAATAAATATTTAAAAAAGTGTACATTGGGCAATGGTTGAACTACAAACTTATTCAGTTCAGTCAGTAGTTCACAAATGACCAAGTTCAAATAACTACTGAACTAAAAGAACTCGAACCTCGAGCATATCGCAGGGAAATCGCGGTAGGGTGGCGCAATCAAGTGGAAGGAGACCTCATTCGACTGCCAAACTGGAGGAAATTGGCCGGAATCGAAATTGTTGGCGAAAGATGTTGGTTGAGTCTCAGGCTCACACCGGACTGTAATGCCCAACAAATTAAGTAAGTAAGTATATGATTCAGTTCACTTCAGCATTGAATGAGACAATGCCCGTCTTGTTCTTTGTTCTTTGCCTTGAGACAAAAGCTATTTGTACTTAGTGAACTTAAAGATCGAACTAGGTCAGTAAAAAGATGAACGCTGAATTAGACTTATACGTATTAATTTGGCAATACACGCTACGATCTTCCAAAGAGGTTGTGTAATTTAACTGGAGAGTTTGTGGGGATACACTTGTATATTTTTTGAACTTGAGTATAGGGCTGGATATCGGAAGAAAAGAGTTCTTTTGTGCTGCACATCGAAACGTCCCACAAACATTTGTACCGTCTATCTGCATCCGTAGTAACACCTTTAAGTTTTAACTTTACTTACAGAGCTTGGCTTGTAGACCTCTCTAGTAGACTCAAGCTCAAGTTTTTACGTCTTACCAGGTGAAGACTGCTATTTGAATTGCTTTATATCAGCCACACTTTCTTGGCTTGGAACACCGTAGAGAGCTTCTGACATGAGTGGCCCTTTTCAATAGAATAATCCATAACATAATTTTAGTGTCCCAAAAGGCAATTGAGTTTCAAGGTTCTACAAGCACAATAAAAACTAAAGCATTTTTCATTCATATTGCGCAACTAAATATAAGTATGGTGTGCGTGGTTAGCAATTCTGACGTACGTGTACGTGAATCGTCTCCTTTTATAACAAGATATGGTTGAGAGAAATGCCTTCGGCTCAGGAACCTCCCGAGCCCCCTTATAGTTATCTACATATACAAAGGGCGTATCGTTTCTCCAGTCGATTGGTATTATTTGAAGGAGCGAAGCCAACGTTTCTTCTTTAAAAAGTCATAAAAATGAACTACAAAGTTCAGTACCCATAACTACCATAACGACCATTTCCTATTTTGTACGATTATTGAAAATTTTCTTAAAGTTCAAAAAACAATTTTAACATAACTGCGTTCTTTGTAACGCTTATTTGTTTACTTGCATTCACCATCACAATCTCTTCCCCATACGTACATATCTACTTTATTGACAGTAAGTTTGCTTTACCATCTCGCTTTGTCGCTTCTCGCTTTTTATGACTTTTAATGTGCATTCCGTGAGCTCATTGCTAGAGTCAGCAGCAGCATCCTTCCTTTCCCATCCTGTTTGTCACATATCGGTGGCTTTTACATCCCATACACGCAATGAATTTATAAGAAAATTCTGTCGGTTGGAATGGAATTTTTGAGTCTTTACGAGGAACATTTTACGCGCAGCAAACATTGTCGTGTACCCTGAAAAAGTCTTTTGCTTTCCGTCTTTTCTCTCTCTCAAGGATTCTAAAAAGAAAAGAAGAAAATATCAAAAATAAAAAGAAAAAATTCCATTTTTACCAAACTAAGTCGGTATGGTGCTTGGTGGGTGCACTATGGTCTCTATGGCACACCATGATATGACAATTGCACTTGTGCTGAGACGGTGCTGGCTGGCGACAGTAATTTAATGACAGTCGGAAGTTGATTGTTACACTCTAGAACTGTCATAAATGTCATATTGCTGTGAACGTGCTGTTGGCTGACTGCAAAAGCACGGATGCCAATTCGTTTTAAAATGCTTGTAAATGGGAACTCAATTCATATTTTCGGGATGGTAATTGGGTGTTCTGTCTTGTTTTATGGGCTTTGATGTCTTGGAATATGGGCAATATACTTTTTACTTTCCTTAATATATCCTATAGACTTTTGATTTTAATGTGCTTAAAGGTTATTACTTCTGTTATTTGCAAATATGGTGTTTTTTGACTAATTTATGATTGTAGTCAATCAAGATAAATGCAATTGCACATTAACATATCAATTGTGTTTTTCATATTTGATACTTAGTCGATGATGGAGTGAATAAAACGCTTTGATAGCGTTAAATGGTTTTTTAATTGTTTTTCTTAGGAGTGGTTTTCAGGCTGCTGACCCGAGCTTTGCGTTGAATGATTCAGCGACTAACGATCGAGGCAATTGGGGGCTGTGAGGGAGTAAGTGAGACCGACTCATCGAAGCTATTCATCAGTTTGGACTGACAAAATGAAAACACAATGTGAAGCTGTTGGAAAGTAGATTTTTTCAGTGATGTGAGGCTCTGCCATGTTCTGAGTTTCAAAACATGGCCCAACTCAGCATTCTAATTTTGAACTATTTTCTAATAGACGAAATATGTACTTAATTCAATTTCTTAGCTCATAGCTAAAAGACGAAGTGGCAATATGAAAAAAGTGACCTCATCTTGATGGCAACAGCTGGTATTAGGCTATCATTTGTTACTATACTGTGAAATTTCTCTTCTGTGGACAGTTTCGAAACCATAATTGTTTGCCCACAGGACAAAAAGAGTGTCCCGGTCATAAAAACTAAATTTCGAAGTGGCTTTAGAGAGGCTTTCTTTTCTTTCTCTTAAGTGGACACTTTCGAAACCATAAATAAAATAAATAAAAAGGAAGACGGAAGACGTAAAGAAAAACACAGCACCATTAAAACCAAATCTCGAAGTGCTTCATGAGAGACTTTCCATTACCAGTTCCGAATAGTGAACTGAGATGCCATTGCAGGGATAAAGATCGATTCTCATTAACCGGCTAGTTCTGATTTTGCTGTTCGCCTTAAACGAAAGCCTTAGACATTGGGTGAAGAGACAACAAGTAATCTTTTGGGAGAGAGGCGCCGAAATATTTTCGTAGGTCCGATTGAGCTCCTCAAATCTTCCAACGTATTTAAAAATTATGACCATTTGCATCAAACCGCACTAAATTTGCGGTCAACCATACGCCCTTTTCCAAAATTTTGGACAGATTAGCACAAACTTCCTCGAGAACGATCAATGAATGGAGAAATAGTTGTTTATCCTTCTCCAGCATGGTTAACCCGGGTGTTCTTATTTACTTAGGTGGGTTTAATAGCTCGGGCTGAACCTTGGCCTTAACCAGCATCTTCCGAGAACAAATTCGATTTCGGACGAACTATTTCCAGTTTTGTGGTACCCGTAGGGTGATGCTTACAATGTCTGTTTGTTAACCTAGAGGTTCGTAGCGCGAATCCCAACAAAGGCAAAAATGTTTTTACGCGGTTACCGCCTTTCGCGAGGAATAGGCAAGTCCTCCGTTAGTAAATTCATTACCATGGAAAGCGCTTTCTTAATTAGCCGTTCGGAACCGGCAGAAAATTGAAAGTCCCATCCATTCTCTAACAAGGCATGGTTGTGAGAAATGCCCTAGGCCCTAGGCCCTGGCTTTGTATATTTAAACTATAGTAGCATCACGGAGGGGAAATCGATGGTATCGCCCCCTGTCGCCACCATTAAACGTACTACCTTCTCAAACGGAACAAGTTTATCGTAGAACCCTGCCAAAATGCTGTCAATACGTCATATATTATTGTTTTTTGTTAGGGCAGCTTTGCTTCGTAAATGTGTTAGCAATATAAAAGAGTGATGTGCGAGTGATGTGCTTTTTGATTCTAAATGATAAAAAATTTGTTGTTTTGCATTTGGTGTGTCATGACATTGTTTGAAAACCATTTAAACACATTTTAATTGATGAATTAAATACTATTAGAAATTGAATTGTACTTATAATACAGCATTGGCAACACAGTACCTTTCTCCCAGTATTATGTAAAGCTTTCTTTATTCTGGAATATTTCTTGTCACTTGAATTACGCATTGTAAGTTCAGTTGCTTAATAAAACCTTGTTAAACTGGATGTGTTCCAACGTTTTTACTTTTTCTCTAACATAGGTTATGGGCCCAGGCTCACGTTTTAATTAACAAGTATAAAGTTTTTTTTGATATAAAAATACTCGTGAGAAATATTGATTCGAATTAAATTTGCGAGTAAAAATTATTAGCTAATTCAAAGTAAAATGAGTTCATCCTTGTATCAAATTGATAAACTTTCGAATGATAACTTCGATTGCTGGAAAATTCAGATGAGGTCAGTCCTCATACATTCTGGGCTTTGGTCACAAGTTTCGGGGAGCAGCCCTAAACCTGAGGCGCAAGCTAACGGTGCGAATGCAGATGAAATTTCTACCTGGGTAAAGAAGGATGAAAAGGCTCTTGCAACAATTTTGCTGTGCGTACAGTCAGCACAGTTGGGTCACATCAAAAATTCGGCATCGGCGATGGAGGCATGGCATAAACTAACGGACGTGCATCAGCCAAGCGGCCCCGCTAGGAAGGTAACACTTTTTAAAAATCTCTTGGCGTTAAAATTAGAAGAGGGTGGTTTGGTATCCGATCATTTGATTAAGTTTTTTGATACGGTCGATAAACTAATAGAAATTGATATTAAGCTTCAGGATGAGTTGCTTGCGATCATTCTATTATCTAGCCTACCCAAAAGCTTTGAAAATTTTGTGGTTGCGATTGAATCGAGAGATTCGCTACCTCCTACCAGTGTGCTAAAGACAAAGCTTTTAGAAGAAGGGAAGCGGAGACATGACAATCCGCAAGCGATAAGTGAGTCTGCGTTTCTCATTCAACAGCAGCCAAAGGTACATGATAAGAAACATAAGCGTCAAGTGAAAGGCAAGTGCTACAATTGCAATAGAAGGGGACACTATGCATCATCATGTACAGCACCTAAAAGCTCTCCTCATAAAAGCGTGACGTCATCGTTTGCCATGCTTAATATGCACAGTTCTTCTGTTCTTAATAGAAACAGTTGGGTTTTTGATAGCGGATCAACTTGTCATATGTGCTGTAATGAAAGTTTTTTCACGTCGATTAGTTCACACATAGAGAAAATTCAGTTAGCGGCTGATTTTTCCATAGAATCAAAGGGAATTGGGACCGTTATAATTGCTACAGATGATCGTACGGTTAATTTGAGAAATGTGCTGTTTGTTCCGCAATTGCAAACTAATTTTATTTCGATATGTAAAGCAGCTGAGAATAATCATTTTGTTCAGTTTTGTAACGACGGTGCAAACATTTATGATGAGGAAAATAATCTGGTTTTGCATGCAGAAAAATGTGATGATTTTTATTTGTTAAAAATGAAACATAATTCGAAATTATTTTGCATGAGTAAATTAGACAATAATTATTTGCTATGGCATGCACGTTTTGACCATTTAAACTATAAAAGTTTGCATGATTTATATAAGCATGAAATGGTCAGAGGATTACAGTTGCCTAGTGCTCCTCGACGAATGCACTGTGAAGTCTGCTACAAAGGGAAGTTATGTAGTTCAGCGTTCCCAAAACATAATGAGATAAGAAGTCAACAGATCCTGGAAATAGTTCACACAGACATTTGCGGGCCAATGAGGACCAATTCGCTAGGGGGAGCGAAATATTTCACTTTGTTTATAGATGACTTCAGTAGAATGGTTTTTGTTTATTTTTTGAAAGCAAAGTCTGATGTTTTTGATGCTTTTAAAAGATTTAAAGCTGAAGTTGAACGTGAAACTTCTCACAAAATAAAAATACTTAGAAGCGATAACGGGCGGGAGTATGTCAACTCCGAGTTCTCAAAGTATTTAGCCATAGAGGGAATTAAGAGACAGTTAAGTGTAGAGTACACTCCACAGCAAAACGGTATTGCTGAACGTGCAAACAGAACCATGATAGACATGGCCAGGTGTCTTCTATTAAATAGTAAATTACCCGATTATCTATGGGCAGAGGCAGTTAACACTGCTGTGTATCTCCGTAATCGTTCTCCAACGAAATTGCTAAATTCTAAGACTCCTTATGAAGCTTGGCATGGGATTAAACCAAATGTTGGACACCTTCGTGTTTTTGGATGTAAGGCATTTAAATTAGATAAACACCGGGGAAAGTCTAAATTTCAGGCCAGAGGTGTAGAATGTTTTATGGTTGGCTATTCTAGTGAGTCCAAAGCATATAGGCTCTATGATCCGAAGACGAGGAATATATGTAAGAGTAGGGATGTAAAATTTGTAGAAAATTCCATAAACATTGGACAAAAGAAGAATGAAGATCTGGTGCTTTTGAATTTTGAAGATAATGAGTCAAACGAGGAGAAAATGTCTAAGAATATAAAGAAGTATATCAGTTTTTGCTCAGATGATAGTGAAGATTCTTATGAAACGGATTGCGGAGAAGATGATGATGGCGAAGATGAATATGTTGCTGAAGTTGAAGTCAATGATGCCGAGAACGAAGAGGATGCTGCAGAGGGTGATAGCTTGGGTGTAAACGATGATGTTGGTGTGGAGAATAATGATTGTGAAGAGAACCCTAAAGATACGAGACTACTTAGGCCACGTTTGAAGGAAGTTAAATATAACTACTTCATGAATGATGTAAAATTGTGCGACAGTCCATTAACAGTAAAAGAAGCTCTAAATAGATCTGATGCTCATAAATGGAAACAAGCTATGGAAAATGAACTCACATCTCTACAAAATAATAAGACATGGGATCTCGTCGATCTACCATCCAATCGTCATGCTATTAAATCAAAGTGGGTGTTTACAATAAAACATGATAAAGATGGAAAACCTATTAGACATAAAGCAAGACTTGTTGCAAAGGGTTGCAGCCAACGTTTCGGACTTGACTATACGGAAACATTCTCGCCCGTAGTAAGATACTCCACCATTCGTCTAATTTTAGCATTGGCCGTGGAATATGATCTCGAAGTTCATCATGTTGACGTTTCATCGGCGTATTTGAATGGTGAAGTTAAGGAGGAGATTTATATGGAGCAGCCCGAGAATTTTAAAAATTGTTCGAAAAGCAAACAAGTTTGCAGATTGAAAAAGGCTATTTACGGGCTGAAACAAGCCGGGCGCGAATGGAATAGTAAGTTGGATGAAACACTGAAGTCTCTTGGGTTCAAACGTTGCTCTGCTGATACGTGTGTGTACACGAAGAACGAAAATGGATTCAAAAACATTATTGCGGTTTATGTTGACGATCTTATAATTGCATGTTCAAAGAAGAATCATATAGTTAACATCAAACATGCAATTAGTTTAGCTTTTGATATCGTCGACAAAGGTCCTATAGATTTTTTCTTGGGTATAGGCATTGAAAGAGATAAGAAGACTGGTTCTATAAGCCTTTCTCAAGAACAATATATCCGGAATCTTTTAGCTAACCACAATATGATGTCTACAAGAAAATGCTGTACTCCGTTAAATCCAGGAGATGTCTTAAGGAAATGTGAAAATATTTCGAACAGCAAAAGGGTTAATGCAAAACAATATCAGTCACTTATAGGGTCTTTAATATACTTGGCAGTTTCGACTAGGCCTGACATTCAACATGCAGTAAGCAAATTAGCTCAATTTAATATCGAACCTTGTCAAGAGCATTTAGCAGCAGCTAAGCATCTTTTAAGATATCTTTTTAATACAATAAATTATAAACTATCATTTAGAAAAACTGGGGAAGCACTTCATGGGTTCGCAGATGCAGACTGGGCTAATTGTGTAAACGATCGTAAATCATACACTGGGTATGTCTTCATGCTTGCTGGCGGCTCTATATCATGGGAGTCTCGAAAACAACAGACGGTGGCTCTCAGTAGTACTGAGGCGGAATACATGGCGTTGGTGGCAGCTACAAAGGAAGCAGTATATTTGAGGCGTCTGACTGAAGAGGTTGGATTCAGTTCCGCATTGAGAGGTCCTACTGTACTAAATGGTGATAATTTGAGCGCACAGAACTTAGTTAAAAATCCAGTTTTTCATTCAAGGTCAAAACATATTGACACCAAATATCATTATATAAGAGAAATTTATAACAAATCTTTAATAACTTTAAATTTTGTTCCATCTAATGATATGATTGCAGATGTTTTAACAAAAATTTTATTGAAATCAAAACATGAATATTTATCTTTGAAACTTGGATTATCAAATTAAAATTAAAATTATATTATATAAAGGCACTGTTTTGAGAGGTAGTATTAGAAATTGAATTGTACTTATAATACAGCATTGGCAACACAGTACCTTTCTCCCAGTATTATGTAAAGCTTTCTTTATTCTGGAATATTTCTTGTCACTTGAATTACGCATTGTAAGTTCAGTTGCTTAATAAAACCTTGTTAAACTGGATGTGTTCCAACGTTTTTACTTTTTCTCTAACAAATACCATCCATAACCATTAAGCATCCGAAAAAATACCATCCACATGCCTAAGTGAACAACCACAGCAAAATTTTCAGAACCGATAAAACCTTTAATGGAGACGTTGGCGGCGCTACCATCGATCTCCCCTCCGTGATGCTACTATAGTTTAAATATACAAAGGGCCCTGGGGCTCCCCGCTCTGTTGCGCCACCCTATATATTTTATTTTACTCATTCCAGTTTTGCAGTCTTATTCGGTTGAGGTTTTCTTCTTCTTGTGATGTGCTTTTTATTTTAAACCCAGGGTATGACTCATGGCTGTCCAGAGTCGGCGAATACAACACAAAAACATCACCTTGAAGGTCAGAAACTCTTTATTATGTTTGAACTTCTCTAATATAACTTATTCATAATTTATTTACAACTTAAAATTTTCAAATACGCGGTAAGATGGCGCTATACGCTTTTGAAGACAAATTTAATAGTCGGTGTCGGTAACGGTAATCTATCTGCAGCTGTCGGCGTTGATCTTCGAGGTCTGACGGTATCGAATCGACGGTATACCTGTAAGGGAGAGAGAGATTAGCGGTTGAGTATTGTTAAAAGTCCTCCGGCAGAGATCACAGGTGCCCTAAGGCCCTGTGCGGTAAGATCACAGATATACCCCTGGTAGGTCGGCGGTGACGGTCGAGTATTATTAAATGCCCTCCGGCAAAGATCTCAGGAGCCTTTAGGCCCTGTGCGGTACGATCACTGATATACCCCTGGCAGGTCAGCGACAATGATTGCTGTGCTGCTGCCTGCTGGCTTTAGTCTCCGGAACAAGTAGAGCGGTCTTCCGGGCGGTTTTTTGGGTTGTTAGATTGTCGCTACGGCGTCGAATAGAGGATTCGTAGGAGGAGATGTGCACCGTTCCACCGGTGCCGGCTGACTGACTTCTCCTTCGTTAGTATGTATTATGTACAATTTGCAATTCTACTTAAAGTTAACAATGTGAGTATTTATATTTTGTTGGCACAGAGGGGGTCTAACTTACTTACATTAAGCTAGATAAAAAAAATAATTAAAATTAATTGTTGCTGTGATTGGTTAATCGCATCGTCTGTCGTTCACTTCCCTCGGATTGTTCAAGTCCGGTTGTCACCTGTGTTTTGATGGGGAGGGGTGGGGGTGTTAGTGGCTCCTAGCCACGGTAGTAGGCTGTCCCGGGTCAGCATAGAAGTTGAGACTGACTTATCTTGGCCCAGCGTGCCCTATTTATACCAATATGGCACTGTGGTGTCGTGTTGTTCTTGTTCAAGGTTGGTGTCTAGGATGCTCGGTTGGTATAGCCAGTAGGTGGTGTGAGGTTGGTGTCACGGGTACTTCGGTTTGCAGGCTACGGTTCTAGATGGCGTGTTGGTGTCCGCTCTACATCTCACGATCCGTTCTCTTCTAATCTGGTTTTTAGCTATTCAAAATTACATGGCATTAATATTCACCGATCTGCGCGACAGTCTTAAGAAAAAGGATCACATCTGCGGGCGAAAGCAAACAAGGGCCAAAAAGTTCTGATTTATCGAAAGAAATGCAAAGCAGCTTCAAATATTTTTGAAGTGAAAACTTCTTTAGGCGCGTTTGGCACTTTTGCGATGGGGGTAAAGCAATGAATTCGCGACCGACACCATTTTTTGGCTCATCGTATTTCGTATGTAAAGTCGTCATAGCCCAGCGTCTCAGGTTCGATTCCCAGCCATGACTTCCATTTTTTTTATTTATTTAAAGTGAAAACATAAATAAAAATTTGTGGCCACGGCTGGGATTCGAACCTGAGACCCTGAGTTTAATAGCCAACGACTCTTCATTTCATTTCATTTTCAATTCATTTTTATTAACTTTATCTTATATCTACTTACATGCTAACAAAAATGTGTAAAACTAGCTTATATAATAACTTAATTAACTTACTGACCCTAGGCGGGTACTCTAAATTATTCAATATCTTACTACTAATGCCTTTCGGCCTTATGATACCTTATTAATTACAAACTAGAACTAGTTAAAACTAAGAAAATTTTTTAAAAAAACTTAGCTTTCTTGATCATTTTTTTTTTTTTGTTTTCTTAAAACTAATTAAAACTAATTAAAACTACTTAAATCTACTTAAAACTAGGGCAGCCACAGAAGCTTTTGATTTTTGTTTTTTTTTTTTTTTGTATTTTGTATTTTATAATTTTTTTTGGATTTTGTATTTTTTTTTTAATTTTTTTTTTGGTTTTTTGTATTTTGTGATTTTTTTTTTTTTATTTTTTTGATTTTATGTTTTTTTTTTTTTTTTTGATTTTTTGTGATTTTTTTGTTTGCCACTGTGCCCACCCCCTATACCCTAGGACTTACACGCTAAACCTGTGTAAGCCAGCCATTGGCGACTCGCTATCATTATCAAATTCTTGTTGTTGCTCCGACAACCACCAGAACATATTCGACGTTTTAACAACGTCACGACGATCGCGATCTGAAACCGCCCTACTGAACCGGAGGAGCTCTACAGCTTCTCCGCCTACTGCGGTGACGTCTCGGTTGTAAAGGAGTCGTCGTTCCACGGACTTACGGCAGACGTGGTAGATTAGCGGAACCGCCAATCTATCCTGAATCAACCCTACCATATCAAAATAGAGGAAAGCCTCCGGTGGGACAAATCCACTGAAGCGCGTTTTCTCCATATATTCAGTGTTGGGGTAATAAGCCCCAAAAATCAGGCCATTGGTCGAGGTCATCGCTCTTGCAGTGTGACCACGAGTCAGTTTTATAATGAAGTTGTCGATCCTGTTTATTTGAGCCCCGTTGTAAAGGACCTCATTAGGATAATATTTTCTGTACTCCGACTCTGGTGTTCTGTGCAATCCAAGACAGGTACGCAGACACTGTCTCTCAAACACCCGAATCTTTTCCATTTGAGACGCTGTAACATTGAACCACACGGGGCACCCATAGACAATCATTGGCCTTATGAGGGCCATGTAGCAAATCACCTTCACTCTGCTATCAAGTTGACTGCTGTGAAACAGTCGCCTTGTCAGAGCAAAAGCTCCCCTAGCCCTGGCCAGAGCCGCATCCATATGTTTGTTAAAATATAGATACTGATCTAGCCAGATGCCAAGGTACTTGACTACTACTTTGCTTGGCAGTGGGTGGCCATGTAGATCAACGATCACCAGCTTTCGCCAGTTCTTTCTCGTATCCCATGAGGCCCGAGCCAACGAGGTTCTAAACACAATTGTTTCCGATTTCTGGACGTTGATTTTCAACTTCCAGTCATCGCAATATTGCTGGATCTTATCGAAGTCACGCTGCAAAAGTATTCTGATGACTTCGATCTTTGGACCTGTTCTGTACGCAATAAGGTCGTCGGCGTACGCTATAGCATGGTGAAGAGAACCAATTAGATCGCCGGTGAAAATGCTAAATAAAATAGGCGAATTCACCGCCCCCTGTTGTAGACCGTTCTGTATTTTAAAAGTTCTGGTAGAAGTTGTGTTGCAACTTTTCACAACAAACGTTCTACCATGAAGCATGTCATTTAGAATATAAAGCAGTGGTTTACTCATGCCATATCTGATCAACTTATAGAAAAGACCGTCTAACCAAACGGTATCGAATGCCTTCTCCAAGTCAACCAGACATGCACCCGTACACTGATTTTTAGCTTTGTTCCATTGAATATCTGATACTAGTCTAGACGCGGCATGTGTGGTATCATGGCCCGCCTTAAAACCGAACTGATTTTCTGGAATAATATGTTTGTCCTCAGCCCATGTGGACAGAGCTCTATTGAGAACTTTCTCGAATACCTTGCTGATACTCGGGAGAAGACTAATTGACCGGAGATTTGCTGGATTGGAACCATCCTTCCCTTTTTTAAGGAGAGGATGGACCACTGCCGTCTTCCAACGCACTGGATAATATGCATTATTCAGCGCATTGTTGAACAACGTGGTGTATATGTCCACCGCTTCCGAAGGGAGGTTTCGCAGCACAACATTGGGTATGCCGTCGACTCCTGCTGACTTCTTTTTCTTTATTTTGTGAAAGATGTCCAAGAGGTCCATCTTAGTAACGAACAGGGTGCTATCCCCGTTTCGCTGGGCGATGACTGCATTTGCAAGTCGGTCGTCATTGAACCTAGTGAAACCAGGATTCTCGGATCGCCAATGCGAGATCTCGTCTCTAAGATAGAAGTGTCCAACGAAGGCTCTATTCTCAAGGTCGTAATTCGGGCGAATGCACTCATTCACCTTATATACTCGCTCGAAAACAGCACCCACCGTCTCTACCTTCTCCTGAGCATCTTCCACTATAAAGTGGTCATCATCCAGGATGGCCTCATCCGGATCTATCCCTATTGTCAAAAGTAAGTTTTTGTTCTCTGTCGTCCTTTGGAGTTTAATACCCTGAAGGTCATTTTGATCTTTTCTCCTAAAAATTTTATTTATTTCCGGAAACATACTCGGGTTGTTGGACTGCACAGCCCGAATTTTATTGTTCCAGAAACATGAAATGGAAATTCTATAGTTTTCTTTAATAAGTTGTTGGAGATTTTTGATCTGTGACCTCAGAGTTCTAATCTCCAAATCGTGTCGGTCAGTAAACCTCCTGTGCAAGAGTTTGAGTCTCGACAGGAGTCTACTTTTTTGTTTGTAAAGTGCGTCGATTGTCGCGTTTCTGTACATGTTCGTTGGATCGTTTTGCCTATACTTAGGAATTGTCCTGTCCATTGTACTACGGATTGCATCCTCCATACGTTGCAGGTACCCATCGATCTCAACGTTCGACAGATTCCTGTTGCATGGCGGCGCAATACCGTTCGAACGAAGTTCCCTTGAGACGGCACCGGAAAAGCGCGGCCAACGTGTCTTACCGTAGTTGTAAGAGTGCGTCGGCACGTACTCCTCCAGTTCCACAAGGTCGTTCGGAAGCAATATGACGGCGGCAAGTCCACAGTGGTCACTGTCGTACTCAACCGTCGTCAAACAATTTTTCGTCCGTCGAAGAAAGTCGTCGGTCAGTTTCAGTCTTGAGTCTAAAAGCAATAGATCCAAATAAGAGCCACTTCGAGGATATGAAGGCCTGTCAGTAGCCAGCAGATCGACTTTACACTCAATGCTGTGGAGCCCCAGCCAATTGAATAGCTGGGTCCCCCTTGGATTGGCTAATTGATTTCCCCAATCTTGGTGTTTAGCATTGTAATCACCGGCCAAAAGGAAATAGTTTTCTTCTGAGTTCAGTTTCAGACATTGAAAAAGTGTTTCAAGCTCTGTTATAAAACATGAATTTTGAGAAGCCTCCGGCGCATAGATCGCGACCACATACAACCGCCTCCCCTGTTGGAGAGGAATGCATACGATACACGCTTCAAGCAACTGGAATCGGCGTACTTCACCACTATATATTACTTTATGAGCAATGCCCTTACGTATGAAGATCGCAACCCCACCCGCGAAAGTCGAGTTGGGTCGGTCCCTCCTTACGATAATGTAATTATTATTCGTCAAATTGTGATGCTGGTTTAGCCTAGTTTCGCTAACCATACATACATCAGGACGTTGGTCTTTTAACAACTCAAAGAAGTTGGTTCGTCGTTCTATCCTAACTAGCGAATTCACATTCACGGCTAGGATCTTAAAAGGCCTCTCCGGCAGCGCGCCCGTTAACCTAAAAATTGCGCAAGCGACGGCACTGCACGGTAGATCAAGTCCACCCTACGCGCCTGCTCACTTATTTGCCGTGATAGTTCACTCATTTGTGCCTGAATGACACGCAGAGCGACCATCACCTCTGACTCCCCAGTAGCTGCCTTTGACACAGATGGCTGTGCGGCCGCTTTCTGAGGAGGCTGTACCGTTTTCCCAGCCCCCCACGCCATTTGGGCGTAGGAGACTTCGGGAACGACGGCCCTTGGAATTGGTCTGGCTGTTTGCCTTCCCTCATCCTTAGTTGCTGTTGGAGCAGCTTTTTTTGACTTTTTAATAATTTGGTGTCGAGGACAACCCCGATAATTAGCAGGGTGCCCATCTCCACCACAGAGAACGCACTTCAGTAGGGTCTTGTCTTCGACCCTTGTCTCACCGAGCTTACACTCTTTGTCGTTGTGGTTCTCTCCACACTTGACGCACCTCGACTGCATTTGGCAGTTGAATGCGGCGTGACCGAACCGTTGGCAACGAAGACATTGTAAAATGTCCCCGTGCCTGTTTAATTTTTCCCATCTTACCATCTGGTAGTCCAGGACGGAGATTTTCCTTAGACTCTCCAGACGGCTATTGGGTGATAGGGTGACGAGGAACATCGGCAATAGCCGCTTCTCCCGTCTTGCCTTGGCCGTGGTGAACGACTTGACCCCGATAAACTCGAGATCGTCGCCCGCCAACCTGCGGAGTTCAACTAAGAGCTCCTCTGGATCAGAGGTAGGCTCTATCCCTTTAAGTAACATGCTTTTGGGTTTCTCCTCTTTGGGAGTAAAAGTAAAATGTTCGGTGGCTGTTGTTTGCAACAACGCCCGAACGATCTTATGGTCACCAATGCTTTCACATTGGATCGCATGTCGATCTTGACCTAATCGCTTAATTTTAAATTTGTCGCCAACAGCGGACTTACATAGATTTGTAGTGGCTTTCAACTCCATGTTGAGGGTATTTATCGGGGGCACCCTACCTTTCTTTGTGGTCTTTTCTCTTGGCTGCTGCTGTTGTTGTGCTGGCTGTTGTTGTTGCTGCTTCTGTTGTTGCTCTACTGGCTGCTGTTTTCTGCTGGAGATCGTTGTCGCGGCTTTTATAGCCGCGGTCCCACGGGGCTGCAGTTTTTTTATTTTGTACAGCTTTTTTTGCTGTAGTCCCGCGTTGCTGCACGGGCGCAGTTTTTATATCAGCAACCTTTGTTGTTGTAGGCTGCTGTTGTTTTGTTGCCTTATCTGCTGCTGTCTGTCGCTGTGATTGTTGCTTGGCTTCGGCTGCCGCTTGCCTGCGGGCAATCTGTCTTGCTTTGATTGCCTCAATTTCATTATTCATTTTCGCCAATATCTCTGTCAACGTTTGCATCCGTTGATCATCTTCTTCTTCGTCGTTTTTATCATCGGCTAGGGCCGCGAACGAATTGCCGCTACCTGTGTAACGGCCCTCTCCTCCGTTCGATTCGTACTCGTATGTGGAATTCATACTTTCCTCGTCAGAACTGGTTGACATCATGTTTTCTCCAACCTCCTTATCTTCCACCACTTTCTGTTTACGTTGAACTAGATTTGGCTTCGCTTGAATGCGTCGCCTTCTCTTGTGTGCGGTTGTTATCGCTGTTGTTGTTGCGGTAGTTTCCGCTACTGATGTTGCGGTTGTTGCCGCTGCTGTGGTTGTTGTTGTTGCTACCAACCTCGCCTCACCAGATGTTGATGGACCTGATTTGTCCATCACATCATCAGTTTTCTCCCTTATCTCTTTCAATAACTTTTCTCGTTCTTTTTGTTCGGCAATTTTTTTTAGCCAAAAAAGCTGAACTTTCAGGTTCGCGTGGGGATCGATCCCGTGTCCTTCCACACTGTAGTCGAACGCTTTACCCACTAGGCTACTGCCCTTATTAAAAATCACTGCTTCTAATAACACTCCGAATTCAATTATACACTGCCAAAGTCGCCAACACGTCTGTGCGCTTTCACAGTTGATGAACGACTGAGCCAACGACTCTGCCATTGAGCCAAGAAACACCTTAATTTTGATGCTGCTAAATGACTTAAGAGAATGTAATAGCAACATTACCTAGTAATAATTACTTACCGACTCGGAGAAATACAGAGAAGAAGAAAGGAATTGAAGGACATAGAAAAATTTATGTAACGCAGAAAAAATAAAAAGCACCAAATATTTTACTACCATTACAATGAAGTGGATGAGTGAAGCTGGAAATTTCATCATGGCAGAGTAGGAGACGCATTGGTCGATGATTCGAACTTTACAAAAAATTTAAAGAGATCAACAACTCATCGCGATGATTTATAGATGGAATTGAAATGGTTGCATGAAAACCGTTACTCAAATATTAATTAATTTCGTTTCTAAACTTAATGCATTGTCCTTTTTTCATTTTATTGTCAAAGTTTACGAGCGCAGTTACAAGATCTGTAGACACTATCGTTAAAAAATTTAATGTATTGATTTTAACAGAATTTCACAACGGTGACGAAGAAATATAGATATTGTGATATTCCAGATTTCAATTTAGTTGCAAGTTTCAGAAGGCACGATCGTTCAGCAGCAGGAGTAGCTAGCTATCTGTAAAAGGTTGTCTGATACAACTGCCATATTTTGCTCAAATCATATGGATTTGCATACGAGGTACACTAGTATGTTCAGTACTAATGTTTTTGATATCGGCGATTTGTGTGTTTGTCGTTGCCACTCTGGAAATGGACAGCAAGTTATAACAGTAGGCGTTTATAATTCACCGAATACGTCTTCAAGTGTAATACGACAGTTTTTATATAAAAATTTATTTATTTAGTCTGAAGACGCTTCTGCATATAAATTGGGGAGAGACTTGATGATTTGCATATGATTTTGAGTGGTGATTTTAACATCAACTTCGCCGATGCTACAAATTTGCCACTTATTAAATTTTTAAAAGAAGAATACTATTTTACAATGACGAATGACCGCAGCCTTAGTACAACGAAATATAAAAAGACAATTGATGCAGTCTTTGCGATATATTTAAATAGATTCGAGACAAAATTGTTCGTTTCCTATTCAAGTTACCGTAGACCTATTATTTCAGTATTAGAATACGATGATTGTAGAGATGATAATAGAAGAGATGAAATTGTGAATGAAAACTCATAAGTTTCATTGATGTTCTTCCATATGTGTACTTGTACATGTACATATATTATAAAACATTGAATACAATTTTGCCACTATTTATCTATTTTTATTATAAGCACTAAGAAGAAACATTTCAATGAAAAGATTTTCCTGTACATTAAAATATTTACTGAAAATTCATTTCTGTTTTCACTTCTGTCGGCACTCCCGGAGTGCTTCCTTTTTTTTTTTACTTATGACTGACTCGAAAATTGAGTACATTTCCTCTATATTTGTTTTCTACAGCTATCGTCTTTTGCAGAGAATCGGCAACTGTTCCGAGAGAAATTACACTGCCATAAGTATTGTTTGTCCCTGTAATGCTTTAAGTCCCCAAGTTTTTTATTTTTATATGAAGTGTTATGATTTTAAAATCAAAATTAAAAATACAAGTGACCTTCACTCCTATGCGTTTCGCCCAGGTACAAACAATGGGCTCATCACTTAGATAATGTTTGTACCTTTCCAAGACGCAGTGTTTGGTCGATTTGGTTATTTTTATTTTATTCAATTACTCCCCCAGGACTCCCTCAGACTTAATCAAAAACTGAAGTTGATGACCCCAAAATAAATGTTCTTATCCAAAGACGCGTTTGAATTTTCTATAATCGATTACCGAAGCTATATACAAATGCCACTAACCCAACCCTATCTTCACCAAAGCACTCAATTTATAAATCACTTCTTCATAAAATCGATTGAATTCTGTAATGATTCCGTCGAAAGTAATTTTCCATAATTTTGCAATCTCTTCAAATATTTCGGCTGACGTTGTAAAGAAAACAGTTTTTCAATTAAAATGCTTTCAGCTGCATTCCCAGAAACATCCAATGTCATTCGTTCTCTTTTCATGGCAAAATTCAATTAATTTAAAGAAAATTATGTTTAATTCATCGTAGATTGGTTTTTCCTGATAGAACCACCAGTCAGTTTCGTGAAAGTTTTTTGAGACTATATTTTAGAACTTCCAATCGAAGCCCAAAAGACACGAAATTCTTAAGACACTCGACCTTAAATTGGTTAAGAATTAATTGGGGATGTTTCAATTTAAATTGAATAATTTAGTAACCTTACCCGTGATGAAATTATTAGGTAGGTATTCCATGGACGACCATCATCTTTAACTACTATTATATCTAGTTTACACACGTTGTTTGGGAATCATTGTCCCATGGTGAACCCTTACGTGACTCTGTTTTGATTAGGGGTTCTTATTACACAAAGAAACCCCTTCAAGATGTCTGCTTTCCTTAAATATTTCAAAAGTGTTTTCCAATCTGAGAACGTGCGTTGAGACTACACAGGTTCTTATCATAATGAACTGCCTCTAAATTCGTCGTAATTCTAATATCGAACATGGGTTTAGATGTTTTGGGGTGCAACTCAATTAAAAGGTAGAGTAATTAAAAGCTTGATTGGCAAATTTCAAACAGAGAAAAAAAAAGAACAACAAAATCAAATAGAAACTCCAACAGAAACAATTTCAAATTCATTTCGTCTGTTGCCAATTTCTAAATTGCATTACCATACTGCATTGTGCCTCTTGTGCTTGACAAATATGCAGATTCTACCTGTTGGCAACTTGTTTGACTTTGCACTGTGAGCTTTTTTTTCATCAAATGTTTTATTATATGCGAAGAAGTTAAATTGCCAACGTCAACAGCACCATAACAGCGAACAACCTAATCTAAACACATGCATCAGAGAATTATTCTCTCAAAAATGATGACGATGACGACAACAACGATGACATCCTCTGGATGTGACGACGCAATTTCCAACAATCATCTGTTTTGCAGCAGTTTAATATTTCAAAATTGAATTTGGCTCAAAGTTTTGCTTTTGTGTTACGTTGTTCCTTTGGCATTGTGCATGTGACTGACTGAAAAGTGGGTGGCTAAATGAAGTGTGGTGTTGTGCAGTTGAATGGATATTGGTAATGGAATGTTGGGTATGCTGGCTTTTAATAAGGAAGAGTGCATTTTAGTTTCATAGAATCTTGTTGCCAAATCAATATTGTGTAGATGGAAGTTTAAAATCCTGTTTAAGGAGGGTTTTTCCAATTAATGCTCATAAGAACTGATGTCACTTCCTGTGCTGTACTTGTGCTGGAGCAAGGACCACAAGGTCTGGGGTATATTGTTAGGTGAAGAGCGATGCTTTAAGTATAGTTTCGTGGGTAAATCAATTTGGATAACAGCATGTGGACAAGTTCGTTTTTCAGCTCTGGTCGAAAATATTAATTCGAGTATAGACAAGCTGATGTAGTCCTCTACTGACATCTTGTTTCTTGAGCTCTTAACATTTTGAGTCGGAGTCTGTATCTACACTTTGTGAGGGATACTGCAAGATAAGTGGATCTGAAAAGCTTCTAATAATTTCATTTTCTACTGCAACAAGGCTGGGCAAACTTTTTAGTTTATTCACAAGAGGCTATGTGACAACTCAACATTTCAGATTTCAAAGGCTTTTCTTTTAAATCATAGTGTGAATTATTCCTACACTTTTTGATAACACTGTTACCGTTCGAGGTAAGATGAAAAAACAAACCCGAGATTCGCCATGACTACTGAAACTTACCAGTTATGTCGCATAGTTTCACATTCCCTGAGGACACTCGCGTCTTATCGAATATGCTCGTGTTTTTGGTTTGGCCTAGTAAAATGGCGTTGGACTTTAAAGGATATTAAGATTACTTTGATGCCTCAAGGCATTCCCAGTTGAACGAGGTGTCAACAATAAAAAATCATTTCATCAAAGACGTAACTTTATAAAGAGTAGTTGGAGTTTTTTTAAAGAGTTATGATTCCTATTTTTTTATAGTCATTCAACCCTTCAGAAGACCTACTTATACTATTAGTCCCATATTTATGTTCGCATGATCAATTCCGTTAATCATTAACATTTTTAATGAAGACAGACAATCCAAACATAGTTTTTGCCACAGACACGACGGAGAATGCGCTGCGAAGAATAATCCGTTGTGAGGCATACCTCGATATGGCTGACTTTTAAATATCGAACTTGATGTTCTCCTATCCCCCACCAATGGAAGGGTGGTAAAAAACATTTTTAACAAAGGAAAGGCAGTATAAGACAGCTATGCACCAGAAATCTGTCTAACAAAGAGTGTTGCCTCGTTTAAGTAGCTAGTAGCTTACAAAATTTTGTATTGTAAAGATTAAAGTATTAATTTTCCAAAGAGTATGATATCGATATCCAAACGAAAACAGCCAACAAATTCAAGTCTTCATAATTAGCTTCCAATTCGTTTTTGCAACAATATTGTACACATTTCATTACATTCTTCCTTCAGATGGGTACTAATTATTTGAATCATCAAAAAGTTTTTGGAAAGTTTGAACAAAGTTTCCTTATAAAATTGTACTTCTATAGCCATTCAAAAAAAGCATTTCAATCGATTTTCACTGTAATAAAACGATACGATACCCCATTCTCTTTATATCTCCAGCATTATCTCTTAGCTCATTTGTTAGTTCTTTGAACAAATTGATGTGCATGAAGCAGGAAATATTGACTTCAAAGTTTTCTCTGATTGCAACAATGCGGTTGTATAGTCAGTCAGTCAGTCAGTCAGAGTATTCTTCTCTCAAGAAAAGTTTCCTTTTCATGTAACACTTCAAAAAGTAGGTCATAAATAAGCAACACGTTCTAAGATTCCGTAATTACTTTGAAACAAAAGAACAAACCCATCACTTGAACAAGAGGAACAAAAGACTATAATAGTCATTCATGAGCACTAAAATGTAATTTGAAATATTTACAGAAAAGAGGAGAAATTAAAAAACTTTGTTCAGGAATTTGCCTAGAGTGTCTTGTGAACATGGTTAAAACCAAAACACAGTTTATTGGGTTATTGTGTTGTGTATTTTGATTTTAAGTTGTTTTTATTAACTTTTGTGGTGTCAATTTCAGTGAAGGGTTTACATATATGCCGGAGACGGTGGAGATGAGATAGTCTGACATTTATGTGGGAGCATGAAAATTCTGAAAACAAACGGATATTGCGATAATATTAACTGGATTAGATGGTTTTAGTTTTTTGCAAGAGTTAAAGGGATACTTTTGGAGATGTGAATGAAGGAGGAAACTATTCAATTAAGGCAGAGAATACACTCAAATGTGGTTTGTGTTTGGTCTGCAGAGGAAAATCACACACTATGGATGTGTTTCTTTAATCTTTCCGTACAAGGATATGAAGTTTGGTGGAAAGAACATTTTGTTGTTCATGGGCTTCACAGAGGTACACAGGTTACTTTTGTAGAAGGAAACAGATATTCCAATAAGAGAGAGGAGCCCTTGCAGGTTTTTTTTTCTGTTATGTGCTGATGAATCTGATAATATGCAAGAAAACATATAAAAAAGTCATAATTAACTCAGAGAATAAAGTCCAAATATGGCAAATGGTTTTTTTTTTCAAAACTTTAAATTTAAGATTTGATTTCACAAAAGCCAGTCACTGAAGAACCACGCTGTAGAGCGTAGGTGACTTATCTGATTTGAAATAATTTTGATTTAAGTCAAATTTCTGTAAATATTGCTCCCTCGCCTATACGCAGAAAAATAGACCCCCTCGCATTCTTGTCTTGAACCATTATATCTGTCTTGAGCCTTTGTCACATAAGATGCATGTGAAACACTCTTTATATTCTATCAAAACGGATTTGACTGTGAGGTTTTTGCTCAGCGACCTTATAGCTTAAAACTACGTTTCTGATTATGAGCACAATATTCACTTGTAGTGATGTCCACAAATGAAACGCCCGAAACAGTAAAAAAAAAAAGTGAGAATTCGGACAACTCATCAGAAAACCAAATTATTATTTTTGAAGTGAAAACTTCTTTAGGCGCGTTTGGCACTTTTGCGATGGGGGTAAATCAATGAATTCGCGACCGACACCATTTTTTGATTGGCTCATCGTAATTCGTATGTAAAGTCGTTATAGCCCAGCGTCTGAGGTTCGTTTCCCAGCCATGACTTGCATTTTTTTGTTTATTTAAAGTGAAAACATAAATAAAAATTGATCGCCACGGCTGGGATTCGAACATGAGACCCTCAGTTTAATAGCCAACGACTCTTTTTTTTTTTTTTTTTTTAAATTCATTTTTATTGTGTATCTCTTATAACTACTTACATGCTAACAAAAATGTTTAAACTAGCTTACATAATACCTTAATTAACTTACTGACCCTAGGCGGGTGCTCTAAATTATACAATAACTTATTTCTAATGCCTTTCGGCCTAATGATCTAGTCTCTATTTCTAACTATAACTAGTATTAGAGCTAAGAAAATTTTTAAAAAACTTAGCTTTTTAGATCCTTTTTTATGTTTTTCTTAAAACTACTTAGACTAATTAAAACTACTTAAAACTAATTAAAACTACTTAAAACTAGAGCAGCCATAGTAGCTTTTTATAATTTTTTTTTTTTTTTTTGTTTTTTGTGTTTTATAATTTTTTTTTTTGGGTTTTTGTATTTTTTCTATTTTTTTTTTTTTGAATTTTAGGGACGCACAGTCATTTTTACATTTTTTTTGATTTTGATTTTTTACAATTTTTTTTTTTGATTTTCGACGCCGCTTTAATTTTTATAATTTTTTTTTTTTTTTTTGGTTTTTATAATTTTTTTTTTGGTTGCCACTATGCCTACCCCCTATACCCTAAGTCTTACACACTAAACCTTTGTAAGCCAGCCATAGGCGACTCGCTATCCGTAACATTTTCCCTATGTTGCTCAGACAACCACCAGAACATATTCGACGTTTTGATAACGTCCCGTCGATCGCGATCTGAAACCGCCCTACTGTACCGGAGGAGCTCTTCAACTTCTCCGCCTACTGCGGCGACGTCCCGGTTGTAAAGGAGCCGTCGTTCTACGGACTTACGGCAGACGTGGTAGATTAACGGAACCGCCAATCTGTCCTGTATCAAACCTATCATGTCAAAATAGAGGAAAGCCTCCGGTGGGACAAAGCCACTGAAACGTGTTCTCTCCATATATTCTATGTTGGGGTAGTAAGCCCCAAATATCAGGCCATTGTTCAAAGACATCGCCCTTGCAGTATGACCCCGAGTCAGTTTTATCAAGAAGTTGTCGATTCTGTTTATTTGAGCCCCGTTGTAAAGGACCTCATTAGGATAATATTTTCTGTACTCCGACTCTGGTGTTCTGTGCAATCCAAGACAGGTACGCAGACACTGTCTCTCAAACACCCGAATTTTTTCCATTTGAGACGCTGTAACATTGAACCATACAGGGCACCCATAGACAATCATTGGCCTTATGAGGGCCATGTAGCAAATCACCTTCACTCTGCTATCAAGTTGACTGCTGTGAAACAGTCGCCTTGTCAGACCAAAAGCTCCTCTAGCCCTGGCCAGAGCCGCATCCATATGTTTGTTAAAATATAGATACTGATCTAGCCAGATGCCCAGGTACTTGACTACTACTTTGCTTGGCAGTGGGTGGCCATATAGATCAACGATCACCAGCTTTCGCCAGTTCTTTCTCGTATCCCTTGAGGCCCGAGCCAACGAGGTTCTAAACACAATTGTTTCCGATTTCTGGAAGTTGATTTTCAACTTCCAGTCATCGCAATATTGCTGAATCTTATCGAAGTCACGCTGTAAGAGTATTCTGATGACCTCGATCTTTGGACCTGTTCTGTACGCTATTAGGTCGTCGGCGTACGCTATGGCATGGTGAAGGGAACCAATTAGATCGCCGGTGAAAATGCTAAACAAAATAGGCGAATTCACCGCTCCTTGTTGCAGACCATTCTGTATTTTAAAAGTTCTGGTAGAAGTTTTATTGCAACTTTTCACAACAAACGTTCTACCATGAAGCATGTCATTCAGAATATATAGTAGTGGTTTACTCATGCCATATCTGATCAACTTATAGAAAAGACCGTCTAACCAAACGGTATCGAAAGCCTTCTCCAAGTCAACCAGACATGCACCCGTACACTGATTTTTAGCTTTGTTCCATTGAATATCTGATACTAGTTTAGACGCGGCATGTGTGGTATCATGGCCCGCCTTAAAACCGAACTGATTTTCAGGAATAATATGTTTGTCCTCAGCCCATGTGAACAGAGCTCTATTGAGAACTTTCTCGAATACTTTGCTGATACTCGGAAGAAGACTAATTGACCGGAGATTTGCTGGATTGGAACCATCCTTACCTTTTTTAAGGAGAGGATGGACCACTGCCGTCTTCCAACGCACTGGATAATATGCATTATTCAGCGCATTGTTGAACAACGTGGTGTATATGTCCACCGCTTCCGAAGGGAGGTTTCGCAGCACAACATTGGGTATGCCGTCGACTCCTGCTGACTTCTTTTTCTTTATTTTGTGAAAGATGTCCAAGAGGTCCATCTTAGAAACGAACAGGGTGTTATCCCCGTTTCGCTGGGCGATGACTGCATTTGCAAGTCGGTCGTCATTGAACCTAGTGAAACCAGGATTCTCGGATCGCCAATGCGAGATCTCGTCTCTAAGATAGAAGTGTCCAACGAAGGCTCTATTCTCAAGGTCGTAATTCGGGCGAATGCACTCATTCACCTTATATACTCGCTCGAAAACAGCACCCACCGTCTCTACCTTCTCCTGAGCATCTTCCACTATAAAGTGGTCATCATCCAAGATGGCCTCATCCGGATCTATCCCTACTGTCAAAAGTAAGTTTTTGTTTTCTGTCGTCCTTTGGAGTTTAATACCCTGAAGGTCACTTTGATCTTTTCTCCTAAAAATTTTATTTATTTCCGGAAACATACTCGGGTTGTTGGATTGTACAGCCCGAATTTTGTTGTTCCAGAAAAGCGATATAGAGATTCTGTAATTTTCTTTAATTAACTGTTGGAGATTTTTGATCTGTGACTTCAGAGTTCTAATCTCCAAATCGTGTCGGTCAGTAAACCTCCTGTGCAAGAATTTGAGTCTCGACAGGAGTCTACTTTTTTGTTTGTAAAGTGCGTCTATTGTCGCGTTTCTGTACATGTTCGTAGAGTCATGTTGCCTATATTTAGGAATTGTCCTGTCCATTGTGCTACGGATTGCATCCTCCATACGTTGCAGGTACCCATCGATCTCAACGTTCGACAGATTCCTGTTGCATGGCGGCGCAATACCGTTCGAACGAAGTTCCCTTGATACGGCACCGGAAAAGCGCGGCCAACGTGTCTTACCGTAGTTGTAAGAGTGCGTCGGAACGTACTCCTCCAGTTCCACAAGGTCGTTCGGAAGCAGTATGACGGCGGCAAGTCCACAGTGATCACTGTCGTACTCAACCGTCGTCAAACAATTTTTCGTCCGTCGAAGAATGTCGTCGGTCAGTTTCAGTCTTGAGTCTAAAAGCAATAGATCCAAATAAGAGCCACTTCGAGGATATGAAGGCCTGTCAGTAGCTAGCAGATCGACTTTACACTCAATGCTGTGGAGCCCCAGCCAATTGAATAGCTGGGTCCCCCTTGGATTGGCTAATTGATTTCCCCAATCTTGGTGTTTAGCATTGTAATCACCGGCCAAAAGGAAATAGTTTTCATCCGAGTTCAGATTCAGACATCGAAAAAGCGTTTCGAGCTCTGTTATAAAACATGAGGTTTGAGAAGCTCCCGGCGGTGCATAGAGCGAGACCACATACAATCGCCTCCCCTGTTGGAGAGGGATGCATATGATACACGTTTCCAGCAACCGGAATCGACGTACTTCACCGCTATATATTACCTTATGAGCAATGCCCTTACGTAAGAAGATCGCAACCCCACCCGCGAGAGTCGAGTTGGGTCGGTCCCTCCTTATGATAATGTAATTGTTATCCGTCAGTTTGTGATGCTGATTTAGCCTAGTTTCGCTAACCATACACACATCAGGACGTTGGTCTTTTAACAACTCAAGGAAGTTGGTTCGTCGTTCTATCCTAACTAGCGAATTCACATTCACGGCTAGGATCTTAAAAGGCCTCTCCGGCAGCGCGCCCGTTAACCTAAAAATTGCGCAAGCGACGGCACTGCACGGTAGATCAAGTCCACCCTACGCGCCTGCTCACTTATTTGCCGTGATAGTTCACTCATTTGTGCCTGAATGACACGCAGAGCGACCATCACCTCTGACTCCCCAGTAGCTGCCTTTGACACAGATGGCTGTGCGGCCTCTTTCTGGGGAGGTTGTACCGTTTTCCCAGCTCCACCCGCCATTTGGGCGTAGGAGACTTGGGGAACGACGGCCCTTAGAGTCGGTCTGGCTGTATGCCTTCCCTCGTCCTTGGTTACTGTTGGAGCAGCTTTTAATGATTTTTTTATTACCTGGTATCGAGGACATCCCCGATAGTTAGCAGGGTGTCCATCTCCACCACAGAGTACACATTTCAGTTGGGTCTTATCTTCGACCCTTTCCTCACCGAGCTTACACTCTTTTTCTTTGTGGTTCTCACCACACTTTACGCATCTCGACTGCATTTGGCAGTTGAATGCGGCGTGCCCGAACCTTTGGCAACGAAGACATTGTAAAATGTCCCCGTGCCTGTTTATTTTTTCCCATCTTACCCTCTGGTAGTCTAGGACGGAGATTTTCCTCAGACTCTCCAGACGGCTACTGGGTGATAGGGTGACGAGGAACATCGGCAATAGCCGCCTCTCCCGTCTAGCCTTAGCCGTGGTGAACGACTTGACCCCGATAAACTCGAGATCGTCGCTCGCCAACCTGCGGAGTTCCGCTAAGAGCTCCTCTGGGTCAGAGGTAGGCTCTACCCCTTTCAAAAGCATACTTTTTGGCTTCTCCTCTTTGGGAGTATAACTATAATGTTCGGTGGCTGTCACTTTCAACAACTCCCGAATGATCTTGTGGTCACCAATGTTTTCACATTGGATCGCATGTCGATCCTGTCCTAAACGTTTGATAACAAATTTATCGCCTATGGCGGACTTACACAGGCTTTTTGTTGCTTTGAAGTCCATCTTGTGGGTGTTGATGGGGGGCACCCTGCTTTTAGCTGCTGTTTTCCTTGGCTGCTGCTGTTGTTGTGCTGGCTGTTGTTGTTGTTGTTGTCTCTGCTGCTTTGGCACCGTCTCCCCTGGCTGCTTCGATGGCGCGGCTTTTTTAGCCGCGGTCCCCCGTTGCTGCTCTTGGGTAGCAGTTTTCTTTCCGTTTTGCTCCCCAGCTATTTTATTAGCTGTTGTGCCTTGTTGCTGCACGGGAGCCGCTTTTTCATTTGCTTTTGTTGTAGTTGTTGGCTGTTGCTTTTTGGCAATAATTTTAGTTGTATTGCCCTTTGACAACAGTTGTTGTTTTTTTGCCTCGCTTTCGGCTAGTCTGCGGGCCACTTGCCTGGATCTTATCTCCTCTATTTCCTTGGATAGCTTCTCCACGGTACTTGTCAACGTTTGGAGTTTCTTATCTTCATTGACTTCCTCGTCAACACCGTCCCTTTCGTCTGCCAGTGCAGCGAAAGAATTGCCACTGCCGGTGTAACGGCCCTCACCACCGTTTGATTCGTAGTCGTATGTGGAATTCAGACTCACGATGCTTTCGCTGCTGGTCGACATGCCATCATCGTCGACCTCCTTATCGGTTCCCTTTAGTTTTCGGTTGCGGGACACTAGATTTGGCTTGGCTTTAATGCGCCGCCTCTTTTTTGCAGTTGTTGTTGCTGCAGTTGCTGCAGTTGTTGTTGGCACCGCAATATGCATTGCGGTTGTTGCCGCTGCTTTGCTTGTTGTTGTTGTTGTTTTCTGTGTTGGATTTTCATCCAACACTTTTTTTGATGATGATGGACCGGTACGGTCCATCACGAACGACTGTGTCGCTTTCTTTTCACTCTCTATTATTGTATTTTTCCTTTATCTGAGCAATTAGCTTCAGAAAAATAAAAATTGCAATGCGCCCGGGTGGGAGTTGAACCCACGTACCTCCACACTGGATACCTGCTGCGCTACTCACTCGGCTACTGCCTTAATGAATTTCGATGAACTTTTTATATTTTTGAATCGCACTCCACTTGAAAAAATACTCACAGCTAAAGTCGTCAACACGTCTACTCGCGATAGCTGTTGCTGAACGACTGCCAACGACTCTACCATTGAGCCAAGAGACACCTTAATTTTTATGTTGCTAAATGACTTAAAAGAATGCAATAGCATTATTACATAGTGATTGTACTTACCGACTCGGAGAAATACAGAGAAGAAAGAAATCAATTGAAGAAACAGAAAAATTTATGGAACGCAGTAAAATAAAAAGCACCAAATATTTTACTGCCATTACAATGAAGAGTGGCTGGATAAGTGAAGCTGGAAATTTCATCATGACAGAGTAGGAGACGCTTTTAACAACAAATTAGAAGAGATCAACAACTCATCGCGATGATTTATCGATGGAATTGAAACGGTTGCATGAAAATAGCTTGAAAACCATTACTCAATAGACACTATCGCTAAAAAAATTAACGTATTAATTTTAACAGAGACTCACATGGGTGAAGAAGAAATATATGATATTCCTGATTTCAATTTAGTTGCAAGTTTCAGAAGGCACGATCGTCCAGCAGCAGGAGTAGCTATCTATAAATGGTTGTCAGATACAACTGCCATTTTTTGATATCGGCGATCTATCTGTTTGTCGTTGCAACTGTGAAAATGAACAGCAAGTTATAATAGTTGGCGTTTATATTTCACCGAATACGTTTTTAAGTGTAATACGTTTTTATATAAAAATTTATTTATTTATTCTGAATACGCTTCTGCACACCTTCACGGCAAAATTGGGGAGAGATTTGATGATTTGCCAATGATTTTGAATGGTGACTTTAAACATCAACTCCGCCTTTAATTTTTTAAAGAAGAATATAATTTAACAATGACGAATGACCGCAGCCTTAATACAACGAAATATAAATCGACAGTTGGTGCAGTCTTTGCGATATATTTAAATAGATTCGAGTCAAAATTTTCCGTTTCCTATTTTAGTTACCATAGGCCTATTACTTCATTATTAGAATACGATGATTGCATGAGATGATAATGGAAAAGCTGAAAATGTGAATGAAAACTCATAAGTTTCATTGATGTTCTTCCATATGTACATGTACATATATTATTAAACATTGAATAAAATTTTGCCACTACATATTTATCTATTTTTATTATAAGCACTAAGAAGAAACATTTCAATGAAAAGATTTTCCTGTACATTAAAATATTTACTGAAAATTCAATTCTGTTTTCACTTCTGTCGGCACTCCCGGAGTGCTACTTTTTTTTAATTACAAGACAGCTGTGTCGCAGGGCCGGACCAGCTATATGTGCAAGATGTGCAAATGCACAGAGCACCAACTTCTGGGACGCATTGGCAAGAGGAAGGAAAACATTACTAACAATTAAGCAATAAGTCTAGGGAAAAATTAATTTTATCTAATTCGAACAAATACTTCCATTTGCATTCTAAACAAAAAAATTAATTCAACAACATAAGTCTCTTTGAGAGGTTCGTTAGATGAAACGGTCAATAGTGCGGGCAGGCGTCTAGTCGATTTGATTGAGAACTTCGGTTTGATGGTTTTGAATGGGGTTGCAAAAAGTGATAGAAGAGGAGAACTAACATTTATTTCTGGTCAGGGGTGTTCCGTAATAGATTATTGTTTGGCAAGAGGCAAATGGCTTAAAGTTGTGGAAGATGTTGAAGTGAGTGCAGTAAGCTACTCGGCCCACCTTCCAATTGAGACGTCTATCAAACTTCAAAACCTTGATTCTTCATTGTGTAAGACCTTTCAAAATTATAAGTGGATAGACAGTTATAGAGTCAACTATAATCGTAAATTAGATCAGTGTGTGAGTCGTCTCTCAAATCAATTGTCTTGCCCCTGTGATCAGTTAGCTGCTCAAATAACAGAAATCATTAAGCAGTCAGCCATACCACCAAGAAACAACAAAACGTTTGCATCTGAGTGGTATGACTGGGAATGTATTAGACTTCGGAAAAAATCTTTTGCTCTACTTAAACTCTTTAGGAAAACGAAATCCTTGTTTTTTAAATCACTCTATCTAGATGCAAATAAGTCATACAAAAGAGTTTGCGAATCCAAACAAAAAAAATTCATGAAAGGTATAGCAGCAAATTTGTCACAATGTAAGGACTCAAAGTCATTTTGGATTAATGTAAGATTGTTGGCTGGCTGCAAAAGTACAACAGCGTCTGATATTGGTGAGGATCTACTCGCAAGCCACTTCAAAAAACTCTTTAACCCCTCAACAAATCAACAAGCATTCCAATATGCTCTACCTTCCATTTCAGTGGCAGACCTTGATGACTCTATTTCATTAAACGAATTACAAACAACGCTTAAAAACATGAAAAACAATAAAGCTGCTGGTCTCGATGGGATTCCAACTGAATTCTATAAATATTCTTCGTCGTCCTTTCAAAATCTACTCCTTATGTTTTTTAACAAGCTGATTGAAGAAGAAGAAATACCACAGTCGTTCTTAAATTCGCAGATCTGTCCAATTTTCAAAAAAGGAGACCCCAAAATACCATCAAACTATAGGGCCATTTCGATACTACCCTGTCTGAGAAAAATATTTACTCAAATTCTTTATGGTAGACTGATGAGGTGGGTAGATGAAAATAAGCTTTTAAGCATTTTTCAAGGTGGTTTCCGCGCTGGACTTTCGACTGTTGATCAAATTTTTGTGCTCACCAGCGTCGCAAAAAAATTTATCGACAACAAACAGAAACTCTATGCCTGTTTCATTGATTTAAAAGCCGCGTTTGATACAGTCAATAGACATTCACTGATATTCAAACTTTCGAATATAGGCATTTCGACAAAGTTTTTAAGATTGTATAAGTTACTCCTCTCCAATACTTGCGCTGCGGTCTCCAATGGTAGTTCAATGTCTACCTTTTTTGGCACTAATACGGGTGTTCCCCAAGGTTGCCCCTTAAGCCCATTAATGTTTGCTCTCTTCATAGATGATGTTTCCAATGAATTACCTGGTGGCGTCAGGTTTGGTGGAGTACTTATCAAAGTACTTCTTTATGCAGATGATTTGGTTATTCTTTCAGATAACCCTACAACTTTACAGTTACAAATCAATAAAGTGAAAAGATTTTGCGACACATGGGACCTGGAAATAAACACCTCTAAATCAAAAATAATGATATTTGAAGACGGCCGGCGAAGAAGAATTCATCCGGAGATATGGACATTGGACCGTGAACCTATTGAAGTTGTTTCACAATACAAATATCTAGGTGTTCTACTCCCAAGTAACTTAGATTTCCGCCCTCATGCTAGGGATAAATGTGTATCGGCAAAAGTAGCAATAAATATTATGTGGAATAGAATATTCTGCAACAAGTTCATAGGCATCTCAGCTAAATATAAAGTTTTTGAGGCCACTATTAACTCTTGCTTATGCTACGCCAGCCAAGTGTTTGGTTACCAAAATCTTGACGAATATGAAATGTTACAACGTTTCTTCTTCAAGAGAATTTTTAAACTTCCAATCTCTACTCCCACGTATGCTATACACGTTGAATCAGGTCTTCCACCAATCTTTTTGAGAAACCTTAAGTCCAGCGCTGACTACATAGTAAAAGTCATGCAAAGATCGAGCGAAAACCTCCAAAGGCAAGTAATGGATGTCGCGTTTCAAAGGCAACTGTCTCCGTTCAAGGAATGGAATGAGTTAGCTGACACACACTGTTTTGAACTTAAGCTAAATGATATCCCCTCCGTAAATTGGCAAGATAGTTTCTACGAATGCATTGCAAAGGTAGATGATTCAATTTATCTCAAATTCTTAAATAGGGCCCAAACTTCCTCCACCCGTTTAATGTACAAAGAGCTCAATCACGCTCTTTTCGTAAACAATTATTTTGATAGCAAATTTTCAGTAAATCAAATAAGTACACTGTTTAAGGCAAGAACTGAAATGTTAAATTTAAATTACAAACCTCACAGAAACAATAATTCCTTATGTAACCTCTGCAACCGTAACGAAACCGAAGATATTAATCACTTCTTAGCCAATTGCCCAATTTTACAAGAAGTGCGAAGGCTTTACTTTGAAAAGAGCTTTCTAACTCGTGAGGAAGTCAAAGATATTTTAAATGGTCAGTGTAGTTGGAATATTCTTTATAGTTTTATTATTCATGCCTTGGGTTACCGAAACAGCTTTATCGAATAAAATAGAAACAATTTAATTTATTTTTTGATAAGCAATGTTAATATGCTTTTATTTATATACTCAATTGTTTTACTTTTATTGTATATTTATATATTTTTAAAACAAAACTTTTACTTTCTTTTCATTAAACCTCGTTAAAGTCAAATTTCAGGCAGACGGCAAATAATTTTTGCCATGCTAATGTTCTTTGTATTTTTTATGTAAATTTTTCGAGATTTTATCAAAATAAAGAATTTATAATAATAATAATAATAATAATACATAAGTCTCGACATTGCTGAATTATTATTTGTACACTAACGCACTTTACTTACAATATTGCTCAAAATAACGCAAAATTAAAAATCCCTCTAGACTAGAGAGACCAAGTAAAGTGAATAGACTAGAAAATGGCGTTAGCCTTGCACAGGGCGCTAGTTTAGCTGGGTCCGGCCTTGGCTGTGTGTTTGACATGAGCCTGACATTTTTGAACAGTGTTCGTTTTCGTTGATATTTGTTAACGAGAATGAAGTTATTCATTCCTACATTCATTATAAAAACTACCCTCAATATTTTTTTAAGCAAAACAGAGAAGTGTTGTGCAATCCATTTAACTCTTTGAGGTCCTTTCTTCGTGTGGAGTACGCCTATTGTTTGGTGGGCCTTCCGGACTATTTTAATGTTCCCCTTCAGCCAGCTTGATCTCTAGCCTCTAGTTTGAAGCTTAGAATAGACCGAGACTTAGTTGCTCCATCAAAGATACTGGCTAATTTAGTACCTCTTTCCTCTGCTATGGCTCGTTGTCGGAAACTTAAAACCTTGAAAAGCGCTTGTTCGTTCACTCTTCATGGATTAAGCATCTCCACTAGACCGGTTCAAAAAAAGTGACTATTTTCTTTTTCTCGAAACAATTCGATTTTTACCTTCGAGGAGATGTAAAAACAAGCCTGTTAAAATTTGAGCTCGAAATATTAATATTTAGAGGTCGCCCGTTGCAGATTTCCATTTCCCGTACAAATTGAATGGGGAAAAAACATTTAAATCTTGGAATTTTATATTTTGGTTTAGAAGCAAAGTGCCGGGATAAACGATACATATTTTTTTAGAAAATTAGTTGTTCTACAAAAAAGGTTTTTTATCATTTTTCGGCAATTTCACTCCTTCAAAAGTTATTCAAGGTTAAAGTTTTGTCAGAAACCAAGAAAAAAACTTAAATTTACTCTAAATTAAACTTTAACCTTGAATAACTTTTGAAGTAGTGAATTTGTCGGAAAATTATATGAAGATAGATTTTTTGTAGAACAACTTATTTTCTAAAAAAATATATATCGCTCATCCCTGCACTTTGCTTCTAGACAAAAATATAGGGCTGAGCGACTAAATATTAATATTTCGAGCTTAAATTTTAGCAGGCTTGTTTTTACACCTCAAGTTTTATCACAGCATAGCAACTTTTTAGTTCGAGTAAATTGTTGTAGTGATTTTGCTTCTGAGCAAAATACTTTAGCGACAAATTCCACTTGTTTCGGTTGGGTGAAGCATGGATTTTCTATTGCTGGCTCTTTAGTTTAGTTTTTTTTTTTTTTTTTATTCGAATAACAGTTTTCAAGTAAATCAAAATTGTTTCTCATTTTTTTTCTAGCTCAAATGTTTAGGAAGATGGCAGATGAATGCTTTCGAGATGGCAGTTTACAATTTCGAAATGATTTTACTTTCTTCTCAGTAGCTTACTAAGTAGCTTACTAAGAAAAATTAGTAACTTTGCCTTGCTCGACATCGATTAAATTTGGGTTCTGTGCAAATAAACATTGCTAACCTGGCTAAAGAGTTGCCGAGCTACAACCAAAATGCCCCTTGTTTCGTTATGTAACTCATTGCTGGGGGTGTTCTAAAAGTATAGTATATAGAATACGGATATCTTTTTGTTGTTGTTTTATTTTTACTTATTCTCATGTTGGTTTTGTGATTAAACTTATTTAAGTTGCATGGCAAATCGAAAAGCAAATTTCAATCGTTTTTATTAGCGTATTTTGAATATTTTTCTTTATTCAAATTTCGTATATTTTACCGCTATTATTGGCAGCAATCCAAAAAAAGAGATATCTGAATCGTTCAAAACGGTATGTAAGACACGGGTATCCAAGATGGCAGTTTCGCTATGTAGGTTCTTGAACGCGCCCATTTTTGTATCATCTTTGATAGACCTTATTTCGTTTGCCTTTGTTACCAACAGGACTTGTTACTCAAATATACGGTGACTGTGTTTGTTTTCTTACTTTTGCGCTTAGTATTAAAAGTGGGATGATGAGTTTTCTGTACAGCGTTTGTTAAATGATTGGACGTTGTTCCGCGATTTCTGGCGCAATAAGAAACATCGATTAGTAGGACTTATTTTATAATTTTGATTGAGGGTTTGCACAATTTTAAGATCTTATTTGATGTATTGCACATGGTATTCCCTTTAAATCAGTCGAGATTTACTATAGTGGCTCAAGAAGTTACAGTATAGAGTATAGTATCGATTATAATTTTGAAGGAGAACCGTAAATTTTCATCCTTATAAGGCGAGCATATTTCATTTAAGCGATAATTCGCTGTTGATACGATAAAGCTTTTTATGTTGTAAATTTCTAAAATATTCATGAACAGATCGTGGATTAAATTCGTTTGTTCTCCCAGGATCTGACGCAATGTTTAGATCAGATGTGTTTAGTGCTACTTTTTCAGCGAAGGGCTAGAGACCTGAAACGCCTCGCCGAACAAGGGGAGTATATTCTGATCGTGCAACCAATCTGATCGAATTCTTCATTATGAGTTTTGTCTAAAAACACCGCGTCGTTTCCATTTCTAAAGTACACTAAGAACTTTTGGATAAAAACTTTAACAAAACTGTCCAGTTAAGAGAATTGATCCGAATAAAGAGTCCCTCGAAAAAATTTTAAAGTGCACTTCAGTAGTTGACCTTTTTTCTTCTGAGAAAGCCTTTCTGATCCTTTTTTGCTTCACGTAGAGCATGGTAAAAACCCAATGTCTGTTCTGAAGACTGAAGTCCCTTTCTTTGAAGACTTTTCTTGTTTGCTCCACCACATTTACCATCATTATCAGACAATTTAAAGTTCAAACAATCAATATGGAGAACAGGAGATCTGAAAACCTCAACTCGTCAACTGCGCTTCGTCCAGGTGAGGCAGTGGGCTCACCAGTTAGATACTGTCCTACCCTTCTAAGACGCAATCCTTCGTCGGTTTTCATGGAACCAAAAAAAAGTGATGCAACAGAGAGGGGAGGTCCGGGCCCTAGTTAATTTCTCAAAAACATTCCATGTCAGTTTAACTTTCAGTCTATCAGTTTCAAATTTTGTTTGTTCAGTTTAAATTGTTAAGAGTTTTCGTATATCGCTTCCATTTTCTATTTTATATTCCTTATCAGGAATGGAGGGAATCCACGATTTTTCGCATATTCCGAATGGTTTATCTAGAAAGCACTTTTCGTGGCAATGAGTTTTCTATAGGAGGACAAAGCGACATTTACGTAAGAAAGCTGTTTCCGTTTTCAGTTCAGATTCGAGCATAGAACTGCTCATCGTCTTCATACTTTTCTTGATACAGATTTTGTCAGTACACTGAGCCTAATAAATCTCAAAATTGTTATAAAATATTGTTTAATGATTTTTTTAACTTTTTTTCAGATTTTCTGTGAGAAAAAAAACAACACAACACGTAAGTCATCTTAGTATTCATTGATAAGCAAATAAGAATTCATTTTCTGATTTTCTAGTCTTTTGTGAATCCCCCTCCTTCTCACTTTCTCTCTCCCTCTCTCTCATAAAAAGCAGAGCGGATCAAAATGTGAACAATTTTACTTCGTTGTTTCCTTGCCTTTACTAGTCACCAACTCAAAACCCATGCCCTATCACAAAAAGTAGTTGTAGTAGTACCTACCACCTCAGCTATAAGCGATTTTTATTTTCATTGTTAGATCTCTATAACAAAAAACTTATTCCAACAATGCGAAAAGGTCTCTCAAAAAACACACGGCCTTTAGAAAAGTTTTGTTTCCTTTCGAATTTATTCGTTGCCTTTGGGTAACCTGAACGAATATCAACTTATCAACTTCGATTGTTCAAATACTATTTATTATCCTCTCCACTGGTTCAATTGGAATTTTCTAACACTAGTTTCCTCTCTCTAAAAAAAAAAAAAAGTTTCTATACAGCTAGTGCCATCGAGAGTTCCTCTGTCGGTTCTGTTTAAAAGTGACAACAAATTAAACTTTTTCAATTGATTCCACTATACCGTATAAAATAGCCTTTTGAAATAAAACAGAAGTGAAAGATTTTTTTTTTGCTTTTTCTTCTTTGTTTTTTATCTTTTTGCCAAAATGCAAAAAGGGGTCCTTCCGATGTGCGAAACTTTAATTCAATAAAGTTTCAAGCTGATGAGTTAAAGCTTTCTTTTTGGATGACATCACACAGTGAGTAGAGTATCCTCTTCTTCTTTCATATGACATAAAAAGAAGTCTTTGCATAAAGTTACTTTATTATCAGTTTTATAGTTGAAACTGATATAGAAATGAGAGGAACTTTTAAAGAAACAGTGAATAAGAGTGCCAGGGCTATGAGAAAAATCAACTATAAATGAGCTCATTGTAACGGATTAATACCGGCAAAACTTTGCCGCTGAAGTATGCTTCAAAGTCACCACGACTTTATCAAGTGACGATGATGATGATGATGTGAATGAACGACTGTCTTTTGTATACTTAGACTGGAGCAAAATGGCAGGCAAGTGTTTGCTTTGAAACTATACCAATGGGGGCTTTAGTTTCTGCATTGTTAGGGTAAACGTTTGAGGCAACCCCACTGGATTGTTTCTTTCTTTTTTTACTGAAATATTTCTATGATTTGATTAAAACTTTGACGGGCAGTGTTTAAAGAACTGGAAATGCCTTGGATTTTTAAAGCCTTTTCTGTTTTCATCGATCGAGATATTGAAATTTTAGTTTAATATTCTTAAGTACCATAAATATTGGCCAGAGACGAGTTTTTGAAGCCAACATTTGTGTTGTACAAAGAAAATTAAGAAATAATTCTGGAGAAAAATGGAAAAGATTTTTCAATAGATATTGTGGCGGCCATGTTTCAATTACTTTTCTTCTTAATGGGCAAGTTATAGACACACCAAATAATTAAGTTCATATCAAGCCGAATATATGCGGTTAAGTAAGCAAAAGAGCGGAAAGCCTTGGGACCTGGAGCGTTTCTCTCAACCATGCTTTGTGAAGGAATGGATTGGACCTATAAGTTTCTGCTGATTCTGAATAGAAGGGCTTGTCAACTCCTCCCGAAAGGTGACACCCGTTAAAAAACATTTTATTTCTGTTTGAATTCGAAAAATTAACCAAGGAGGACATGCCAACCATTACGCCACGATTACCACCTATGCGGCAGTGTAGATGAAAATTGGGTCGGATACGTAGCAGCATGAAAAACATGGATGGACAGCCATGTTAGATCCTAACTCATATCTTCCTTAAGTCCATTCCCATTGGAAAATTCTTAACTTTCTATGAGCATTGATCCAAATGTTTTTAAATTATTTAATAAAGTGAAAAAAATATTTTCCTTTTTCTACCCGATGGAAAACAAAGAACATTCCATTGAAATTGGTAGTTTGTTGATACACCAACAGCCAACACCCACACCATTTTCTACAACTGTGTGATGATATCCTGATATCTCATTGTACTGAGTAAGTTTGGAATTCTGCAGTCCTTTCATACCTCGAGCATAACTAGATTAATTTAAGGAATTGTTCTATTTGTGTCTTCATTTCAACTTTGTTGGAAAATAACTATCCTTCCTATCAAAATACACACACACTCACTCACTCTAAAAGTTGTTGCATTTAATTTTTCGATTTTAAAGTGCAACCAAGTGCATGAAGTGCCTTCAAGAGATTCACCCAGCAAAGACTTGAAATTTTCATATCTGATGGATACTCCATCCGAAATCATATTGACAATCTGAAGTTTGTTATCTTTGTTCATTTAATTTCCTTTGTTGTTTCACCTAGTAACCTAACTGCATCGTCTTGCTGCTGTCATGTCCTTGCTACTGTACCGAAAGTACCTACCTACAACCATCACATTCCTTTATTTTTTCTTGTTTTCATTTTGCATAGTATACTTTTCCCATGCCCATCGCAAGCAACACCTTCAAGTAGAAAAGGAAAACAAGTTTTATTTAATTTTTTCCAGATATTGCACAAGGATTACCATAGTTTGGAATTTCTTTGGGGGGAAAAACCTGACAAGGTGCAAAGGTGTAAACATGGGTTGGGACTGCGACCGAGAGCAGCCAAGCAGTTGGTCTGATTGCAAACGAGAAAATCATAATTTCATAAAGCTAAAGAGGAAAGCGTCAATGTTGTCGCACTTGGTTAAGGAAGTCAGTTATCAGGAAAAATAGACGAAAACGATGGAAACATTGCGAAAGCAAGTCTAGGGGCGCGGAAAATGAGGATACGGAAACGGATGCGAATTTATCAAAGATTAAAACTAATAATAAGTTTAGCGTGGAGTGGATTCGGCTGCTCCCCGAAGGTACTGAAGCGCTTTGCATAAATGCTAAATGCCAACTATACTATAATAAAATAAAAGCAAAGAAAAAAAACTAACAACGCAGTGACAGGAAAATGTTATTTAAAGTTCGAAGGATAAGAAGCGGAAGAAACGGTAAAATGGTGTCTCTTCTGTACACTGCGGATGTGAAAGGAGGATCTTTTTATATAGCTAGATGGAGTTTTGTCAGACAGCGAAGAAGTGTGATTGCGGTTGGAAATTACATTTTTCTTGAAAGGAAACTTGGAATGGGATATTAATTTTGCACTTGAGGAAGTTATGAGTTGTTGTCCATTGGGAATAATAGACTTTGACAAAAGTTTTGATTCTGTGACGACCTGTGATTTTAGAATTAATAGCAAAATCATAGTGGATCAAACTTGGGGTTAATTATGGCTTTTGCTCATCATAAAAAGGAAGATAAATTCTGTAGAGAATATTCCCGGTATGTTGGTCTGAGGAAAACACTATAGAAACCATATAGAGACACTTTCGAGTAATGACAGTGCTGTGCTGAGTGTTAGCTTAAAATTTAGTATTGGAATGAGTTTATTTTTAATAAAAAAGAATCCAGTGAGAGAATTAGGGCAACCAGCAGTCAGATTACTCATCTAAATACGAAAAGAAATAAACAAAAACACGGTTCGAGTATATCTTCCCCGAAATTTATTAGGAACAGAGAATACAGGCAGTCCTACTCCTCACTTTAGTTATCAATGACTTCCAGCGGCGAAATACCTACAGCACTTAAAAACTCTTGTTATTTTTATAAGACGGCGCAATAAATTCACTATTGACATTTGAACTATGACAGAGGTGCAGCAATGTGAAATGAAACTACATTTCTACACAAAGTATTTAGTAAATTTATCGCACAAATGGCATCCCATAAAAAACTAACTATGACAGCCCTGAAAATGTTGACAAATCTTTAGTATCCCGGTTGTAGCTTTGACGGAAGACAGGACCGGTTCATCTAAAGAGGAGAACAAAGGGTTAGTCTAGGGCGATGATTCCGGAGGGCGAAGTTCGAAGAGAGTATGTCAGCTTGAAACAAAACTACACAGGACGTTCAGTATGTTTTTACACATTAGTAAAATTGAGCCACAGAGTCATATATTTGTTTGAGACGAAACAATAACAACTACTTACTAGTAGTATGGTGGAACGCTCTAGATGAAAGTGACTTACTGTGGTAGTCTAAGCAAAGTCCAGCGATCAGCCTGTGTGTACGTAAGCGGAGCTCTCGGATCAACACCTTCAGCCACCCTAAATAATATTTGTCATTTTTATAACCCTAAGATATTTATATTATATTTAAGATACAGTTACGGCCACTAGCGCAGCCATTCGTCTCAGAGCCATCTCTAAGCCTACCAAAAAATATATTGCTCAAATATCCTGAACTTGTTCGGATCAATCCCAAGTAACCGGCTACATTATGCCCCAATTGGTCTTTGAAAACAAGTTCCAAATCTCAATTACATCGAGGTCCATCTGGGATTATGAGGAAATTTTAAGAGATGATTCAACTCATTTCTTTGAGAAAGTACAAAGACCGAATGGCGGGGTGTATTCAGACAGACTAAACGTAAGCCTCTCATTCTGTCTTTGAAACCGACTGTAGTCTCTTCCAAGCGGAAGCTCTGCCGATCGAAAAGATGCTATCGTGGTTAAAAGAACGTGATACGTGACTATCCGTATCTTCTCAGACAGCCCTCAAATTACTCGGCGCTGTTTAAACGAACTCAGTAACCTCCCTGAAGTTTTTGACTATTTTACAAAGAGATGGTTAAACAGTTGGCGTTCACCTTTTTAGTGCAAGAGTACAGAGATATCCTTGGTAACTGCAAAGCTGATGAACTCGCCAGAAAAGGAACCAGCAAACCAATCTCAAATAATGGCAATCTCCACTATCAGGGTGAGCACTGGTATACCAGTCGCTCCATGTAAACTCATTCTAAAGCAAGGTGCCTCATATAAAACAAACAGCAGGTGGAAATATCATGATCATAATATCATCACTTTGTCTGGTGACAAAACAGATCTGGCCACAACTGGATCTAAAACGCAGAAGGCACTTGGTATCCATAAACAGATTGCACATTGGCTCCGTAATCGGTGTCATTACCATACCGGACATTGTCTCTTAGGCAGACATGTCACAAGACTCACCGTTCTATCAAACGATTACTGTATAGAAGCTTTTTAGACAAGGAGGACGAGGAGACAATCCCACACTTCCTCTGTTAGTATACTCCACTCTCCCTCAAACGAAAACTGCATCTTGAATATTTCTTCTTCGAGTATTTTTCTTCTTGATGAACGCAGACACACTTCACCTCTTCCGCTTTATTAAAAGCTCCAAAGAGTTTAGTTAATTGAGGTAGGTACTCTCTCACATATTTCGTATGGTTTCACATCTGACCTTATATTGGTCTAAGTATGTTAGTTGGTTTCCTGACCGCAATGCAAAGCACAGGAACTCATTCTTTTCAAATATCAAATTTGTTGGGGCCGAATAGATAGCGCTTTCAGCAAGAAATTTTGAAAGGAAGACTTGTTTAGTGTTTAAAGTAGAAACACTAAACAAGAAATATAAAATACTTTACTGAGAAAGAAATTACTGCCTTTAAAAGCAATTTGGGGCTCTTTTCGCATCATTCGCCTGAGGCGTTGAATTTTCCCAGGCCGGCTCTGACCGAAAACAAAGCCAAGACATTTTTTTTATGATCGTTGGAAATGCTTTGTTTTTACGAGTTCCAATAACAGAAAGAAATCGTAAAATTTGAAATATAGGTACTCCACGTTACAGTTTGAACGAGTTATCACTTAAAAGTAACTAAAAATCTACAATCATGATTACGAGTACATTTTTGTGTTTTCCTTCCTTCAAACAGCAAAGATAGTAAGGATTTCCAGAGATTAAAACTTTTAGTGCAAATTAGAAAAAAATAAATATAATTGAAGGATGTCATCCCTACTGCTTGTGATTTGTGAATGCGATTCGGAGCTTAGGGCATTCTGTGTTAATTGACAATAGCAAGTTAACAAGTTGAAAGTAAAAGAACGGGGTGGGCTAAGTATAATGACGAATAATATAGGCCAATTGTTTGAAAAGTTTTATGCTGATTACATATGGATCATAAACGAGGCAAATATATTTTGCCATGAATTTCTTGTTTTTAATTAGTGTAGTGTGAGTGAAAGTCATACCTGAGTTGAGTGTGCTGCAGCAAATTAAAATTATTCCTCTTTTAAAATTGTTGGCCCTCTTTTCAGTGAACAAATTGAAGCTGAGGAAAATGCATGAGGTTGTCATTTGTATCATTAGGTTTTTTGTTTGTATATAGAAACAAAGGCCTAGTAAAAAATAAAAATGAATGAATAATAATAAAGTTTAATTAGAACTCAGTCTATTTTTGTACCTTTTTGTACGAGAGAAATGTTCTTTTGTTTGTGTTTTAGTATACGAACTCTTTGGCACAGCGATTCAGAAAAAGTATAGGTACCTATTTGAATTAGAATTGAAACCAAATTATGTACCTACATGTTTTTGAATTTATTTTGATCTTCGCAGTAGTGCATTCTGTGGCTCCAATCTTCCACTTTTACAGTACCTTGTTGGTTTCGGGCTGTAGGGCTGTAGCTCACGGATTGTTTGGATGGTGTTGGGATTAAGTGATTGAATCATTTCCGTATTTTTGGAGTAACATGGGTCCTTCACGGTTTCCCACAAAAAAGTTCGAAGATGTCAGGCTGGTTAGTGGTTACTTGAAGAGCGGCCCTGGTATAGTGGTGGAGTGTTCAATTAATAGGCCGGACACGTGGGTTCAAATCCCACTCTTGGCATTTACTTTTCTTTCAGTCTCCCAGTTTCTTCTGGATGCCACAGTTGAATTTATTTATGTGAAATTACAACCACCTTATTTCCGCATCTAAAGCACCACAGATAAGGGAAAGTTAAAGAAAACAACCACCAAAACATTCTTAATTGACATCAGCGAGTATTTCGAAACATAATCTCAAGGTAACAATAGCGCGTCGTTTTTTGTGAGTATCGTTGCTTGTAGTACGAGCCCAGGATTCATTGGAAGGCTATTGAAAAAATGTTTGCCTGACGATAAAGAAGATTAAAGAAATGATTCTGCAGCAAAAAAAAACAGGCTCCAATTCTACTACAATCTGCCAAGCAATCACGATCCCAGTATATGAATCTAGTTAACATCAACGCTAACGACTGAAAGAACAGACCCCACAGTTATCATTAGGTCGTAAAGTTGATATTGGTACCAAGTAATTGAGTAGCTCAATGCCTCAGTTCTGCAACTCTACGATTCTGCGGAAGAGTTTTTAGGGTTCCAGGACCTTTTTGAAGTAAAAAAAGTAATATCGCAAAAACTACTATACATTTTCAAAAACGGACAACGAAAATGCAACTGAAGCATATTTCCTCCTAAACTACACGATAGTTATCGTGTAGTAATCCAGGGCCCTGACTCGGGTTACTTGTTAGACGATTGTCGTTCAATCGTCTATCGTCGATTGTATCAGCAACAGACCATTACCGAGAGGAAACTTAAAGCTATGTCGCTTTCCATTGGTTTCACTCGAAGAAGCACTCATTTTAAAAACCAATAGAACATCTAAAAAATTTTCTGTTCAGTTTTGACAAATGTCTTTGTGTGAGTGAAACATTTCTAGCTCATAAAAAATATTCCTAAAGCAGAATCTTCTTTTCGATATTTGAGTTACATGTATCTGTGCTTCTTGATTCGATTCTCACTTCAAATCGAGAAGTGGTAGTCATTTCTCAGAATTATGTAAGCGATCACAAATGGAACGGTTTGCTCTTGGATTCCCTGGATGGCTCTTTTCCCCCATTGGAAAGCGACATTAATAATTGATATAAGAACCTATGCACCTACATTAAGGTGTCCCTTATTTTAGAGGTTTTTCTGACTAGATGCTTTGATTCTTAATAATTACTTTGATTCGTAGTAACAACTACTATTTTCAAATAAAAAGAATCAAAGCATCTAGTCAGAAAAACCGCTAAAATAACGAACACCCTAACCTACATGCTTCTAAGTTTGAAGTTTGTAAAATAAACTTAATCGAGATTTGTTGCTTGGAACACCTTATGTATATAAAATGGGGACAGCATTTACTTTTCTTAGATTGTAGAGTAGGTAACTTCAGCTGTCTCGAAGAACATAAAGTCTGTTTAGATTTAAAAGTCTTATATAACCACCCTGTATAGTCGTTATCTTAGGTCAAAAGCTATAGTGCAGTTATCGTAGTCTAGGTCAATGTCTCAGTGCAGCAATGGCCATTCGTTTTTTGTCATTATCTCGTTTTCAAATATCGCACGAAAGTTTGGATGTGCTTTCTTCAAGTTGTTTCCTGTTTAGTGTTTGTACGTACCGAAAATAGTAGTAGAATCCTAATTTTCTCAATTTCAATAATAAGTGCTTTTTGCCGCAACTCAGCAACACTACGATCAACTCAGCAATGAATTTTACAACTGAGCAAATTAACAAATCAAAGTTGTGCACAGTAAGCTCAGTAATGATTTGCTTCTGTGCTCAGTGACAAAGTGCATTGCTGAGCTAATCATAGAATTGCTGAGTTGGGACAAAAACGCTCCAAACACATTTTTATGTGTTTCAGCTGTTAGTGTCATCCCCAGACCTGTAAATTTTAATCCCAAAAAAATAACCCAAAATGAACCTTTACCTTCAAAGTTCTCAAGTCAAATGACTCCATTTTGTAAGGTACCTTGCTGAAGGAAAATGAAGGACAAAACAAAAAAAATTAAGCTCACGAGCTATGCAAAAAATGTATATTTTTTAAACAGCTACGCATTTTGATAAACGCAAAAGTAGCATAAACATAATCAATTAACCATGTGGTTAAAGTAAACATAAATCTTCATTTTTTGGTACAAAAACTAATTAGTATTGTGTATAATAACAAATTAATAATATTTCACAGTTAAATTAATAAAAATTAGTTGTTTTTTTCCTTGTAAAGATTGAGCGCATACATTTGTCTGGTTTTATAAGGAATTATTATGGCAATTTAAGGTTTCAATTTCCATTATAAAACAATGGAAGGTGGGTATTTTTATTTTTTGAATTACACAATGTAAATAAATTAAATTGGAAATTCACATAAATAATCTGTGCATAATCAAGAAACTCAATTAATATTTTTTTTATGTTTTACAAAAAATCTAACTCAATAGTGTCGAGTAGTTGCAATATTTCTTCTTCATCGATATCATCGGTAACAGCAGACTCTTTCTTAATTTCAACCTCTTTTTTGTCATCAGAAACTATTTTCTCTTCTCTTTTTTCCTGTTTGATTCGTACGTCTTTCTCTTTCTTTGTCACAACCTGTTGTTCGTCGGCGAGCAATAGCTTTCCCTTTTTGTCGATCTTCTTATTCTTTTTGGCATTAACAAATTTAATCTTAAGGCTTCCGTACTTCTTCACAATGCAAACATGGGGATTATCTAAAAAGTTCCTACCAAGAACCAGTGGATACTTCTGAACAGAATCCTGGACGATGAAAACGTCTATTCGCATTTCAATATCTCCTGCACACACTATTTTGTAGATCTTCCCTATCGGTTTTGTTGATTCAAAAGACAATTCTTTTTCTCTTTCATCACATGGAATTAGTTTCCAGTCGTGTTTTTCAAACTCACTTAGCTGAATAGTTGTGTATTCACTTCCGAGATTAACAAAAGTTTTTAGGTAAACATTGTCAACCTTGACAGTTTTCACAAGATCATCATTAGAGGAACCAGAATTATCTTGAGTTGTTGTTTTAGTTGAAGGGCCGTTATCAGATCGTTCGTTCTTATCTTGAAGCTTACAATCCCAGATTAGGTGCCCAGGCTGGTTGCACTGCAGACAAATCTTCGGGGCACCGCTATAATCAACTGAAGAACACTTTCTTGGAGTTCCAACGTTACGACTATTTGACTCCATAGCCTTGCAATCCCAGACTAAATGCCCTGGTTGATTACACTGCAGACAGATCTTTGGAGCACCATTCGAAATATCTGGAGTTTTGATTTTTATCATTGGCTCTTCATCTGTCATTTCGTTTGTGGTTCGTTTCCTTGAATACCCGAGGCTACATTCCCATATAAAATGACCGGACTGGTTGCACTGCAGACAAATCCTCTCCACTTTATTACAATTCCCAGGGCTTTCTAGATTCTGGCGAAACACTATCTCCTTTATCTGTGACAATAGCTCGGAAATAGTCCTGCAATTAAGCTCTATCAGTTGTTGTCGCATCACTCCATCCCTCAAGCCGGAAATGATGTAATTAATTGTTGTTTCAAAATTGAAGTTGCACTTTTTAGCAATCCGAGCAACATCAAAAGCATAGTTCTCGTAAGTTTCTTCATCCTGCTTGCGACGACGCAACAGCTGATCAAAATACTCTGATCGATCTAGAGATGGTGGGAAACTAGCAACCAAACGCGATTTGAGCTCATTCCAGTCACATAAATTTTGCCGAAACCATATTTTTGCTTCATCTTCGAGACACAATGAGGAATACAAAAGGGTTGACTTGTCGTCCCAACCGTGGTATTGTCGAAGATTTTCAACAGTTTGAATCCATTGTTCGGCATTCAAACCGTCAGGTGAGTCGGGATTAAAAGGGGGAATGAGATTTCTAATAACATCCGAACTGAGTCGAATTGAAGGGAAACACACGGGCAGATTTGTAACTTTGGAAACGTCCACTTCCATTAAAGGCTTCAATTCACTTTGATTTACTTGCACTCTGTCTTTATGTCTACGTCCTCGTCTCCTAAAAGTATCACGTCCACAGTTCATTATTTTACTTTTGTCAAATTCTTTGTCAGATTTCTAAATAAAGTTTATTTGTTTTCTTAAAAAGTACGGTGCAAGTAGAGTAAACGATTGCTTGTCCACAACTGAACTTTGTCTCTCTTCTCTATCTCATCTCAACTACACGACTACACAACACACACAGTACACATGTACTACACATCATGAAGTGTTTCACATATATGATACGACCGCACACAAGCATTTGCTATATATCTGTAGGGTCATTCTCATTATGTATTTTCCGATCCCGGCAAAACAGTATAATGAATTCGCTTCACAATTGATTTTTACAACTACTTGGATATGGATACACAGAAGACAGAACACAGCTGCTTGGGAACTTGTGATTACTTCATAAGCAGAAACAAAAACAGCGCCAAGCAACGAAAAAGGGGAAGATGAATAAACAACAAAGTCTCAGCAGCAAAAAAAAATATTATGCGGACAGAGGCAGAGACAGACGTGCGTCGTCGTCACGTTGTGCTTTGTGCATGTGAAATTGTGAAAAACTCAAACTAAACATGGCGAGAGAGAATCTGCAAAATTGCATAAGGCGTCTGGGGTGGAGGGTTGCCGCCAGCACTTATATTTTGATGAATATTCTTACAAAAGTTGTATCAATTTTAATTTTAAGTTGATGATAGGTATAAATATGTCAATTGTTACGAATTGTGACCATCAAAACGTACGAAAAGAGTAATTTTTGTTTCTAACAAAGAAACCGGCTAGTTCATAGCGAAGTTGAAAGAGATCAAGGGAAACTCACGCTTCAAAAATCTGCCAAGACCAAGCTATACCTATATCCCTGCAAGAGGTTTTGTGTGCACATTAAAAAGAAATCGTTAGGTCGATAGAAACATATTTTTTTGCACAACTGTAGGTATTTCAATTTGTGAAAAGAAAAGTATTTACATAAAACTGAGAGTTTCCCTTTTTCCAAAAATATCACAAATATTCTTCAAGTAGGTAGTACCTACGGTACCTATTGAAAACAAAAATTCAGTAACTTTTTAGACGATAATCGTTCAATCGTCTATCGTCGATCGTTTAGTCAAAAGAGTATTTCTGGTAATTTGGCTTTCAACAGTTGTTGAAAAACTGTTGTACTATCGACTTACAAATTATATCAATTTTTTAAAGGTGTGCATATGTGGTTTTAGTGGGTAAGCCTTAAGTCAAGACGATAAGTACTCGTTAAAAGCGTTACGAAATTCAGGGTCTGTGCGACGGACGAACAAGAACCGAAGTTATTTTATATCGGTCCTTATACGGAACCTTAAAAAAACACGTAGTTAAATTTTGAGGCGAATCAGTCTTATTTTGACAATCTATTTCGATAGAAACTAAGTCGAATTCAAAATAATGGCATTTTGAAACTCAATTGATTCGAAAGTTAATTTCGATAGAAAGTTAGTCGAATTAGAAAGAATTGCATTTTGACACTCGATCGATTCGAAGGCTGACACGTAAACTTTCGAATCGATCGAATCTCAAAATGCAATTTTTTCGTATTGGATAAATCGTATTACAATGCCGAAATAAGCATGAATTTGTTTCAGCCAAAGGGCGAAATGTTTGCAGATCAAACACGGAAGACAGGACCCAACCAACAAACGTAATAAGTACCTTTTAATAGCTACCTATATGCTGAAGTCAGCTAATCTCTAGACACAAAGATCATTTGGCCCATGGCAACTCTGTACTCTGCTAAAGAGACCGTTTTTGCCTGCCGCTATTTCAGTTGAATTTAAACTTAAAAGGAACAAACCCTAAACAGGTAAATAATATTTTTGGATGGTTGATGATACTGAATACCGAACTGATACAGATATGTACTCCTCTATCACCGTTTTGATTCCCCACCGGTAATTTTTCCCAGATATCAGCGGCGACCGGCGAGTAGTAAACATTGAATCAAATAATATGTAGGTTTGTAGGTATCACTTTTTTCTTTTGCAATTCATTTGTAAACAAGTAGAGCCATTCACATATTTTTTTGTTGTGTTTTTGGCATAGAATTGAATTTTGGTTTCGTTTTCGTAGTCCTTCCTTTGTTTTTGTTGATTTAGCAACAGCAATACCTAAATTTTTGCTGTGTGTGCTTTGTGGATGCAGAAACAATTCGACTACTTAGGTACCTAATTTGATATTCGAAAGCATAAAATAATAATAAAAACTTTAGTAGGTAGGGTATTGATACGTCTAACAGTCTGTCTGCAGCTCTGATTACCTACCTATATTTAATTTTAGAGATAATAGGTACCTGTGTTGTGTATACCTTGGTATTTTGTTTATCCAGCGAAAGAAGATTTAATGAATTACCTACCTACCTATATAATGTAATAGACCAAGAGCTAACGACCGATTTGCTTACCTCATTTTACCAAGGCTCAAACTTTGCTCATAGAAGGATTTAGGCCCGACAAGTATAAAAGTGCCCGTCTTACACTCCGGTTCGGTCCATGAGGCCTTAAGATAAGGGCTTGAAGTTGTAAAAAATAAGTCCCCATTTACCTCATTTTACCAAGGCTCATCTTTTAATATATTCTTCATTGATTCAATATTTACACGAAAATAGCATTGTAAGACGTTTTAGCTGTCCATGACATGCTGTAAGACGCTCGTATACATGTAAAAAAAATGACCCCATTTACCTCATTTTACCGAGGCTGGTTTTTACACACAACTAAGATGACATAAAAACAAACACACATTTCAAGTGTAAGACGTTTATTCGGTCAATAACCCTCCGTAAGACGCTGAAAATTAAATTAAGATAGAAACAATTATAGTCTATTGATTATGTCATTTCTTAAGGTACTCGACATTGAATGAACTTTTATTGCATGAATCGATTAATGGGTTAATATTAGAGAAAAAAACCAAAGTCCTATTAAATTAGAGGGTGCGAATCGGAGATATGGGTTCTAAACCATCTTCATTCATTTTTTCAATATATCTCGAGAACGAAGCAAAATTTTCATGCAATTCCAAGGACGTTTTTTGTAGAGAGCAAATTTTCCCATCGAAATGTATCTTTCTTAAAATTATAAATAAAATTTTTTTATCCAAATTAGTAAAATTCCCGACAAAAAAAAGTCAATTTCTTGCAGTTTTTTAGTTTTGTCAGTTTTTTTTAATGGCATTTCTTTCTGGTTGCTGATAGGTATAGGCAATGCTTTATAAAAAAGGAAGTAAATAAAATTTTCTTTAAAATGCTATATCAGAAAACTTTCTGCGTTTCATATTCACCGAAATATTACCACTTAATCATAGACATTTATCGTTATTTTTCATCCTTTTTATATTGACTGCATTTATTCTTCTTTTGAGGAAATGTAAAAAGTGTTTTAACTGTTAAAAAGTTTTTACTAATCTTTTCATTTATTAGGAAAAGAAATATTTTTTACTCGATGGAAAAGTATTTTATATGTAAAAAAATGCTAACTATATATATTTATTTTTTTTTTACTTTACAATTACAGTGTTTAATCCTGGTGCTATTATAATTCTTGAACAAAATTTCGAAGGTCTATATCGACATCAACATCTACATCTTCAAAAATGTCATCTTCTGCAATATCGGCGGCTACTTCCACATTATCGCAATTGACTCCCATTCATTCTTTATTTTGTTTCATTTTCATTTGTAGTTTTCTGCAACCACAGCTTCCATGGCAACCTGTAGTGCAACCACAAGCCATTTTTTAGCTATATCTCTGGTGTAGAATGTGTAATTGTGCGAATCGGAATGAGTCCACATTTAGGATCAAAACCAAAGTTTAAAGGATCTAATTTATTTTATTTATTTATTTATTGAAATAATTTACAAATAAATTTACAAATTATTTTGTTAAGGCATCAGGGCAATAAAAGCCATAAACGATGCCGTCTTTTTAAGATAACATTAATATCAAATATATATGCAAAGATATTGAATATTGAAGACAAAAGAACATTTGTTGATATATACATTTAAAAAGTTTAGATAAGGTATAGGGGAGACTAAAAGTTAAATTTCATCAAATTTGTTGTCAAAGGATCTAAGCGGTTTCCATGCCACTGTTGGATTTGGAAAAAAGTTCTTAGGCCATGATGTTTAATGGTGTCACGTGTTGGTGGTATTTGTGCCTGTTTGGAACTGGATGGATACATTTACAAAGAAAATAAACAATACTAAACATACGTTCCACAAATTGTAAACGTAAACAAAAACATAGAATGTTTATGAAAAAGTAATGAAGTTAATGTACAAAAAGTCATGACTAAAAGTTGAGAAGAATTAAATTACAACCAATTTGCAAGTTAAAAAGTGAAGTTGTGTGTTTCATTTCAAAATACTTTTTTCCTAGTTTTTTTCAAGTTTAAATTAAAACCTAGTCGGAACAGTGCCAGCGAAAAATTTGCACTTTTTGATAATTTGCAAAAATATTGGAAACGACAGTTGCTTAGGGTCTGGTTCAACCGAGTTCCATACAAAGAAACTGCAGTCAGTATAAAAAGGATGAAAAGTAACGATAAATGTCTATGATTAAGTGGTAATATTTCGGTGAATATGAAACGCAGAAAGTTTTCTGATATAGCATTTTAAAGAAAATTTTATTTACTTCCTTTTTTATAAAGCATTGCCTATACCTATCAGCAACCAGAAAGAAATGCCATTAAAAAAAACTGACAAAACTAAAAACTGCAAGAAATTGACTTTTTTTTGTCGGGAATTTTACTAATTTGGATAAAAAATTTTTATTTATAATTTTAAGAAAGATACATTTCGATGGGAAAATTTGCTCTCTACAAAAAACGTCCTTGGAATTGCATGAGAATTTTGCTTCGTTCTCGAGATATATTGAAAAAATGAATGAAGATGGTTTAGAACCCATATCTCCGATTCGCACCCTCTAATTTAATAGGACTTTGGTTTTTTTCTCTAATATTAACCCATTAATCGATTCATGCAATAAAAGTTCATTCAATGTCGAGTACCTTAAGAAATGACATAATCAATAGACTATAATTGTTTCTATCTTAATTTAATTTTCAGCGTCTTACGGAGGGTTATTGACCGAATAAACGTCTTACACTTGAAATGTGTGTTTGTTTTTATGTCATCTTAGTTGTGTGTAAAAACCAGCCTTGGTAAAATGAGGTAAATGGGGTCATTTTTTTTACATGTATACGAGCGTCTTACAGCATGTCATGGTTAGCTAAAACGTCTTACAATGCTATTTTCGTGTATATATTGAATCAATGAAGAATATATTAAAAGATGAGCCTTGGTAAAATGAGGTAAATGGGGACTTATTTTTTACAACTTCAAGCCCTAATCTTAAGGCCTCATGGACCGAACCGGAGTGTAAGACGGGCACTTTTATACTTGTCGGGCCTAAATCTTTCTATGAGCAAAGTTTGAGCCTTGGTAAAATGAGGTAAGCAAATCGGTCACTAGCTCTCCGGCTATAACTGTGTAGAGATACTTATCTCTCTTGTTATAAAATTAGAAAAATGCAGAAAATCTACCTAGATGCCTACGTTATGAATCTACAAAACTGCAGGGCAAGAGATAAAAATGTTGCGTATCTACCTAGGTAGGTACCTAATAGAATTGCAGATGTGGAGGTACCATTATAACTTCTGAAATTTCCCAATTAAAATATAGGTAGGTGGTAGGTACCTACAACCTACATACATACGGTATGGGTATTGACTGAATTTGTTAGATACTGCGAGGGAGACACTGCAGGTAGCTTATACAAAAAGCTGCAAAGGTAGGCGAGGTACCTACTAGTTTTCAAATGCTGGTGAGATAGAATTTAGGTAGGTACCTATGTACCTATGTATGTAGGTTTAAAAAGGACTACAAAAATCGAGTGAAATTTTTGGATATAAAACCTTCCACACTGACATTAAAACATGATAGGTTTTTTATCTTCGTCTTTTCGTGATGTCAAAGAGATGACAGTTTTCCACTTTGTCACTTGAAATCCATCTGTGGGGTGCGCTAGTTCCACCACAAACCGTGTTGACAAGCCTCTGCAGTTTTTGTCTTAATTTTTTTCTTGCCTGGTCGGTGCTGAAATTTTGGTAGTTTTGTCAAGCTCCTCATTTAAGACGAAAAAGTCAAAATAATTTAAGTAAACAATAAAATCAAATGAAATGAAAGAAAAAAGGTGTTTTCAAGTAGAAATAACATTTCCTCTAAATAGGTTGTAAAATGACTGCAAATATGAAGTTGTTTCCGACTCGCCTCGAATTTGATGGCAAATTGAGAAGTATGTATGTATCGAATCCGAAACGACTCACTTCGAATTCTACAAGGTGTTTTGCACATGGTGCGACAAAAAGCTCAGGACGGATAGGTTGGGTAAAGACAAAAGAAATCGTAGGGAGAGGGTCTAGGTATCTCCCTCTGTTTATGCGATAGAAGGAGTTTTATAAAAAAAAAATTGACTAATTATTTAAAAAAAAATTATTGAAGACCCACATATTATATAAATATGTTTGAAAGCTAATACTTTGTTCTTTTAGGGGGGTTGGTGGCCTAAAACTTAAAAGACTTAAAAGAAAATCGGTCGACTTTTATACCTGTGCCCTATTTCACCAAAATGAAAGTTACAACCACAAATTTGTAGTTGTAATCTACAATTACAAATTTGTAAACCCGTTTCTTGTTTCACCAATTGCAAGATCTTATTTCACAAACTTGTGATTGATTCTAATAAAGCTGTAGAAAAATGAATTGTAGGTCACAAGTGATCAAAATTCCTGTTGTGCTGCGTAGATATCAAAACTAACAAGGAAAATATAATATTTGCAGCCTCTTTGATCAGAGATAAAAAAGATATATTGTTCGGAACGTTTTCCGATTACTTGATACATTCAGACAAAGTAAGAGAATGGAAAAACATTCTTAATTTTTTGCAGTCTCAATCATCAATAAAGACTGGAAATATTGATGTTCGTTAGGCCAGCATATTATGTTTTCGAATATTAAACTGACGACTGCGGTGCAAACTCTATGTACGCATCCGCAAACTGTTGACTTAGAAATCACTCGAGTGGTTTTTTGCGGTCCAATAATTGAAATTATATCCTCTGCTTTACATCGACTCATACGAAATTTTTCATTAAAATGAAATAGCTTAAATATATCATAATTTATACGCGGCCGATAAATTCTTTTTTCACTATCAAAATATCAACACTTTGGCTGTTATTGCTACTCTATGCCTTCGTCGCAAAGACATTTTTGTAATGAAAGTAAGGAATTACAAATTTGTAACAAAAATTACACGTCTACCTTCACCTGTAGAATATTCTTACAAACCTAACAAATTTTGTAAGTCTATTTTCTTTGGTGAAATGAAAACTCACAAATTAGTGTTATATAAACAAGTTTGTTACTTGTAAAGTACAACTTTAATTTTGTATTGGTGAAACCGAACAGGAAATTTTTCCACAAATTTCCTTTTGTAAAATACAACTGCAATATTGTAATTAACAAGGTTTGGTGAAACAATATTTTACAAAAACCCACAAACTTGTTAAAAAACGCTTGTAATTACAAATTTGTGAGTTGGTGAAATAGGGCACTGGTCGCACTACTGCTACCTGTCAGCTTTAAACGTTTTTCCTACAATTCACCTTTTCAAATTCGTTACCCCTCACAACTTCAAACCTACTGCAACGATTTTTTTTTTTTTAAATTTCTAACGCTATTTCTGTACATGGTTTACGAATTACGAGGTAACGCAGAAGGTTTTTTTAATATTAATTAATTCGTTAAAAAAAGGCATGTTTTTGCGATTTTTTTTGTGAGAAACCAGTTCAAATTTCTTTATTAAAATCAATTACACATTAAAAAGTGACATTTCAAAAATGTTGTGTAAAATTTTCACAAAGAAATATTTAGAAATACGACAATGGCAGCAATTATTCGGACGTGCCTCGAAAAAAAGGCGAGTTGCGGTGCCCCTCATAACTTTGGGCTGGATCATCGGAAATCATAAAATCTAAGTTCATTCCTTAGATAATAGTTTTTACCAGGTGATGTCGAGAGGGTTTTTTGAAATTTTAATTTTTCACTTTTTTAGAACACTTTGAAGGGACAAACGCGATATTTCGTGAAAAAAATCGGCTAATTTTTTATTGTAAAATAACAATTATCAACAAATTTGAAAAAACTCTTCGTCACTACCTTGTCAATTATCAACAGAAATAGTGTTCAAAATTTTAAGTTATGAGGGGCACCGACTTTTAAAAAGTGAGTTGTGGGGAAAATGCTTTAAAGTTTTGAACATTACAAAAACACAAGGAAAACACTATACCGACAGGTATAAAAATATTCGTAACTTTGTCAATTTTGCTCCAATCCATTTGAAATTTGGCACAATTTTCTTAAAAAATTAGACATTCATTTAAAAAAAAACAGCAAAAAAAAATTTAAATACGTAACCTAATCCTTAAGAGGCACCGTAACTCTACATTTGTTCGAGACGCTTCTCAAAAATTGTTGCCATTGTGCCGTAATTTCGATATTTCTTTATAAAACACACAACATTTTTTTAACAGGTACCTATTATATTTTAAAGCTGCTTTGGTTTTTATAGATACTAAATGTACCTTTTTCGGCGAATTATCCCCCTAAAGATAAAATAAGGATCAACTGATTCTTTTTGCAAATATAACTTCTTTTGAGATCTTAACTTCAAAGAAACATGATTAAGAAATTCAAAAAAGTAAATCAAAGATTAACAATGTCAAGAATGACTGCTTCAGAGTCCGGAACGAAATCCTACTAAATTCATAGAATTTCGATCCATTTCCACCGTTTATCGCCGGCTTTTATCATTTCAGTCAGTCGGTTGTCCATCCATCGAATGACATTTCGTTCGATTGCTCATGAGAGAATGCCAAATTATGGTACTACATTGATGAATAGCGTGAGCGGAATTGACATAATTCATTCAGGTAGTTACTAGTCGCTAAAGTGTGCTGCGGTTCGGTCCCTGGTATACATATTAAAACTTCTCTACCAAGGCACTAATTTGTAGGCCCTTATTGCGAGTGTCGTTTGGCGTCACGGTTGTCGATAGTCGAACATCGAAAATGAAATTTGGTCGATACTTTCAATTTTGAATTCGGTCGTTATCATCTGTGTTTTAGCTTTCGACTACCACTGAAACTAACTCAAATGTCAAATTATATTATAATTTATTATTGAACGGATAGGTTCTTCTTTTTCGATATGGTTGGTTTCTTATTTAGGTATATCAATTACCTATTATATTAAATGACTTTTGTAATTCATAAATTTACTTTGACTGTAATAAAGTAACCTGCCTTCGTAATAAACGCAAGGAAAAACGTTCATGAAGTTTCTTATATTTTCATTTCAAAAGCAATCAGTGAGCACTTCATCTGTCTAATGAAATTCCGTTCGATAACTGATAATACCAAATTCACATAATTCCGTAACGAGTAACTCGATAACCTGTGCCGTAATTCGGCCCCTGGATTTTGATTTTCAAAAAGTGTCATGTCAAATGTTTGCCATCCTTCCTATTTGCTTACCTTCTATGCTCAAAAAATACTCGTATTTCATTAGAAAACTTCCCAAACAACCATCAGTACAAAAGAAAAGCAAGTGATTTTTATAAAACCAAAACATTATCTTTAATAAATTCAACTCCATTTCTTTCTCTTTAAGGTAATGATAAAATTAATCAATTAATTTCATAACAACGACTAGTAACATAAGTATTTGCGGTTTTTCACAAACCATAGGTAGTCTAATATTTTAAAAATAACAATAGCGTTGTATTTTGTGCTTAGATCGTAGTTTGTCACTCAATTAAAGTGGTGATTGCAATTGCAAAACTTTCTTCGTATAGACTTTTTTTTATTTTACAAACAATCTCGTTCTATATCTCCCAACAACTCGAGCAACTGGTTATCATCCAAGTCAAAGTTGACAGCACTTTTGTTTGATTCACCGCCACTGACCTTAGATTCGGTTTGAGAATCCGATTTTTTAATAATGAGGCTTTTGTAATTCTTTATCAAACAAACATTGGGATGATCCAAGAAATTGCATCCCAAAACAAGTGGAAACTCCTGAATGTTATTTTCCACAATAATAATTTCTGTCATCATCTCCACTTCACCGACTTTGACATTCTTACACATCTTTCCAATAGCCTCGGTCGATGCGTTGCCGAATCCTTTCAGTATCAAATTGCATGGCTGCATTTTCCAATGATTCCTCTTGAATTCACTCACTTTCAGTGTCGTGTATTCACTTCCTACATTCACTAGTGCCGTGACACTAATTTCGTCGATTTGAACGGTTTTCAAAAGATCACTGTAAGCCTGGAGGGGATTATTAGCTGGTTCTTTAGGAAACTTTGGTATATCAGTAGAGCTATCACTTTGTGCTGAAAACTTCTTGCAATCAGAGGCACGGTGGCCTGGTTCCTTACATTTAAAACAGATTCGAATTTTCGTTTCTGGAGTTGAATTTCTCTTTGATGAACGCTCTCCATGTGGCGGGCTTTCGGATCCTCTTTTGATCTTCGTCGGGCATATGATGGCATAATGGCCAGGCTTTCTACACTTGTAACAAATCGGACCCTCTTCATCCTTGGGTTCTTCTTTCACATTGCTTGATAGTGGGACCGATTCTCCAGCCTCAACGGAGGAGCGACCAATTTGATTATGTGGATTTGTTGTCTCTGGCGATCTTTCAAAGGAACGACGTTTTTGGTCACTATGGCTCTTAAACTTGCAATCACTGGCCAAGTGAGCTGGCTCCCGACAGTTATAACACATTCGCTGAGGTCTTGTTTCTTGTGATGGGTTTCTGTTTGATAATACACGTTCTGCATGCGACGGGCCGTCGGTTCTTATGACACCTTTCATCGGACATTTATACGCAAAATGACCGGTTTGTTTACATTTATGGCAAAACATATTGTTGTCTCTTCGTTCTTCTTTGGCATCTCTTGTCTCTTTGGCATGATCGCGAAAGTGTGGGAAAGTACAGTTAATGGAATAGTGACCTAGTTTCTTGCATCGAACGCACATAACTGTCCGTTTTACTTCCGAATCATCAAAATACTTTTTACCTACTTTCCTGTCACGTTTAGCAATAGAACAATCGCTAGCGTCATGACCTCGTTTGCCGCATACTTTGCAGTTTTCCTCCTCACGAGACTTACCATTTCCAGAACAGTCTAAATGAATTCGTAGTTCCTTGCGACTTTCAGCTTCATTTAAGGATTCTATGCGTAACATCACATCGTTGACAGACTTGCAATTGTATGATATCAGCTGATGGCGTAAATTTGAGTCTCTCAAACCGGAAATGATATAATTGATTGTTGCTTCCAAGTTAAATCCACACTTCTCAGCTATTCGCACAACATCGTAGACGTAGCTTTCATAATTCTCGTCGCTTTCCTTACGGCGATGCAATAATTGTTCAAAATGATCGTCGGTCTTTTCAAATTCTTTCACAAATTTTAGTTTAAATTCAGGCCAGCTGCATAAATTATCTCGGAACCAAAACATGGCTTTTCCCTCGAGACGCATTGAGGCGTACATAAGTGTCTGCCGCTCGTCCCAAGCGTAGATCCTTTTAATATTTTCAATCGTTTCAATCCATTGTTTCGCACTTAGATCACTCGACGACGATGGATTAAATGGGGGGATCAATTGGTTGACTTCTTCGTTGTTAAACACAATTGGTTCACTTTTTATTCGTCTTTCCTCTACAACCTCTCTATTCTCTTGTCTATTATTCATTTCGGTTTGATCTGAATTCATTCGATCCTCACTTGATCGTTCGTTAAAACTTTCGCACTTAATTTGTCTCCTCATGAGTTTTTGTTTTTGAATCTCACAAATCACAACCGACCTTCAACCGTGCAAAAATCAAACTGCGACCTGCGAGAGAGCGAGTGCGTAAGCGCTAGCGCAGCGGCAGCGATGCGGAGAAAACCTAAATGCTTTCAGTTCACGTTTCGAGATTATGTTTGTGTAGGTAGGTATATAACGATAACGAGAAACGAGTCACAGTTCACAGAATAATCCAAAATGCTTAACACAGATAGCGATAGATACTCATCTTCCACAAAAAGGATTTCTTTTACTTTCCGGGCAAGAGGGAGATAATAACACATCATGTAAAATTGAACACTGTGTTCGTGCTTCGTTCTTCGTGTGGTTAAAAGTACCGCGATCGTTCGTCAATAATTTGAATTGAAAAATTACTGTGCAGAGAAGAATGGAATGGGTTTACCGTCCATAGACCTTTTCTGTTTTGTATAACTTATACCTGGCTATTTGAAGATATGAAAAAGGGGACGCATGAAAAAAAAAACTATGATCACCAAGTTTCACGCATCGGCACAAGGGTTGCCGTAAATCACAATTGAACTCAACAATAAAATAATTTTTAATTTTTTTCGAGCGAAAAGTGATAAAACTTTTTGATCAGAAAATCATGATGTGTGTTTTACAGCACATGCATAAAGCATTAGCACCAACTCTGGTACGTTGACGCCAGAAAAGTGATATGAGTAGATGGTTCGTAATTTGAAATTGAAGCTAGGTATTTTTCAATGTCTGTGAGGCATGCTTAAAAAAAACAAATGTTTTTACTAGTCTGTGCTCGATTGTAGGTACTGCACTCAACAGTTTTTTTTTTATGAAAATCAAAAAATTCTTAGCCTACTTCACAAAATTTTTTTTTTCAGCAACGGCTTATTTTTACTCAGGACCATAAATACTCCGTAATTTTAGACGGTTATAGTTCAATCGTCTATAGTCGATTAGCGGTTATTGGAAATTAAGATTGGTTTTGTAGTTTCACCATCAGCGGTTATTGGAAATTTATTTTAGATACTTAGATATTACTTTCTTAGTCACTTTTTAAAAATCTTGAACACGTTTCTTAGTACCTAAAACTTTGATGACAGTCGTCTAAGGCGCTACGAAACTATGCCCAGCATTGAATAGTACTTTGTTCGACTTACTACGCCAGTGTGGTGTGGCACAATAAGAGGGAGAAGATGAGAAGATAGTTTCAAACATTTCAATAAACGTTTTTCTTTTACAGTTGCTAGTTTCATCATTTTCCGCATTTGAGTACTATTTTTTCTTTGAGTACTATTTTTGTGTGTGTAATCTCAAATACTCTAATTCTTTTTGTTTTTATGAAACAAACACCTAATCATCTTAAAGATTTTGTGAAATGACCAAAAATCTAATAAAGCGCTTCCCATGAACAACTTGACAAAGAACGAAACGTCAAGAAAAATGTCAATTTCTTTTAATTGTTCTTATCAAAATTGGCTAGTATCTAAACAAAAATAAAAGTAAGTTTGAAGTGTCACAACAAATCTATGGAAACCTCAGGCCTCGGGGCCTAGCACATTTCCATGTCTTACAATTGTAGGTACGCTGATTGCGAGTAACTTAGAAAGCATTTCATGGTAGTGTGTAACTATTCTTGGAGTATTTTCAGCGCAAGAGTTCACTTTTCTATTACTTTTTCTTGCTGTGTTTTGTTAAGATAGATTTTTGTCTGCAAAATAGAAAAGTAACTCGTGGTACCCGTGGTGTGATGGATAGCATGTCCGCCTGTGAATCCAGAGGTTCGAGTTCGAATCCCAGCAGAGGCAAAAATGTTTTTTCCACGGGTATGGCCTTTCGCGAGGAATTGGCAAGTCCTCCGTTAGTATTCATTGCCTTGAAAGCGCTTTCTCGATTAGCCGTTTGGAACCGGCAGAAAATTGTAGGTCCCTTCCATTCCCTCACAAGGCATGGTTGTGAGAAATGCGCTAGGCCCAGGATCTCCTCGCTCTGTTACGCCACCCTATTTATTTATTTTATTTATTTAACTCCACATATGTCATACCACCAGATAACATTCGTCATATAATGTAGTCCAACATATGTATCAACATGAAAAATCACTTGGAGCATAGATAGAAATGTTAAAGAGAGATTTGAAAGAAAAAGCAGCCGCAGGCGTCTACGCATAGAAAAGTAATTGTTTGCATTTTATTTTATTTATTTTACATACATCAAATTGTACTAAACAAGAATTCTATTCGATGATAGGGTAAACGCACTATTACCCGGACACTTAACTTTTTTGTCAACTTTGACTTCAAACCATTTTGTAACCATAAATGCTACCGCGGAAACTTTTATTGATTGTAAGAATATAGACATTTCTCAATAAAATGACGTTCAAGTAAATTGCAGAGATCATTGTTAAAATAAATAAAATAACAATTCAGAAAAGTTCCATTTGCGTTAGTACCCGGACAGCAAAGTTTAGTACCCGGACGCCTTTGTTTTAGTACCCAGGCACAATCATTTTAAGAGACAAGCCCTGTCTGGATACTGAAAACATAAGATACTTGTTTTTTTTTAAAATGTCTCTTAAAATGATTAAATCTCTCAATGATTAAGTTTCTTAAAATGACTGATCTAGTATCCGAACGCTTTTGTTTTAGTATTCAGACACAATAATTTTAAGAGACAACCCCTGTCCGGGTACTGAATATGCATGATAATCGCACTTTGTTAGTAAGTACCCGGACAGCATGTCTAGGTACTGAAAAACATATTCAATCTAGTTTTTAGTGCCCGGACACTACAAATAATGGCAAAGATTTTATTAAATTTGATTATTTTTGCAAATTATTTTAGTTAATCATTATTTTCCCACAATTTTTTTCTTACGCAAATCGACAACGAGACCGCACCTTCAAACCTTAAACAATAAAGTGATGCGTAGTTCCTAAAGTACGCATTTCGAGTACCTGAAACTTTGCATGCATGTATAGGACACATTGAAGGGCCCATGTATGTTGTTGTTTGTGTATTTTTTTGAGTGATGTATCTATTAATCGCAAAAAAGGTCAATGTGTCCGGATACTAACACTGTCCGACTACTAGTGCGTTTAACCTACGTTTAAAAAGAATTTGTATGTATATGTATATTTATTCAATCTACGATTTAAGAAATCTACAGATTATGCTTAGAGCTAGTATATCTATACAAATTTATATAAGATTCAATTTGAAACTAAGAATTAGTTAATAACAATGAACAGAGGCAACTTTTGAAATGAAATCTTTTAGTAGTTACATCAAAATTGTTGTAATACAAATTAAAAAATTTACAGCAATGAGAAATTGGTTCCCTTTGACCGTAGTTTGTAAAATGAGGTATTTCATAAATAAAAGGTCTCATTCTCAATGATCGAATAGGCGCATAAATATTGATTGAAGATAAAAGAAATTCACAATCAATATCATTCGAAATAATATCGCGAATAAATAATACACTATACATTACACGTCTTGACTCCAGAGTTGGTATTCCCAATAACAAACATCTACTTTTGTAATTAAGGTTTACACCATTATAGGAAGAAAATTGTCTCAAAGCAAATCTTAGAAAATTTTTTTGAATTTTTTCAATTCTATCAATCAATTTTTTTGTCACAGGATTCCAAATAACTACACTGTATTCTAATAAAGGTCGAACAATTGAACAGTAAATAGCTTTAAGAGTATGAGGATCTTTAAAGTCGCTGGAATTTCTTTTTAGAAAACTTAACATACTGTTTGACTTTGAAACAATGTAAGAAACATGAGAGTCGAAACTTAGTTTAGCATCAAAAATTATTCCAAGATCTTTAACTTCATGAAGCCGGTATAATTTAAAGGGGCCAGTTATAGCGATCAGGAAAACGAATCAGGAAAAATTTTCAAATGGAATAATAACTATGTTCTCGTTACAATTGAATAACAAATGTTATACCAATCGATGGCAAATCACTCAAAGAATTCTTTGTGCCCAAAAACGATATAATAGAACAAATATTTGCTGTTTAATTTGTATTTTTCTATTTTCCTGTTTCAATTCCATCAGGAAAATAGAAAAATACAGTTTTACGGCAAAGTATTTGTTCAATTGCACATTTTCTTGGCAAAATAGATTCTCTGGGCTGTTTACTATTGATTGGTATAACATTTGTTATTCAATTGTAACAAAAACATAGTGATAATTAATTTTGAAAATTTTTCCTGATTCGTTTTCCTGATCGCTATAATTGGCACCAAAACCTTGTAAGGTGTAATCAAAAACAATTTGATTGGACAAACGACAGTAAGTTAAAACAGAGCATTTAGACAAATTAAGATTTAGATCATTTTGCCGGCACCAAACCTCGAATTTGGAAATATCTTGTTGAAATGCAATGCAATCATTATAATTTTTTATGACTTTAAACATTTTTACGTCATCAGCAAAAATTAAGCATTCTGATGAAGACAATATGTTTGGTAAATCGTTGATGAACAAATCGAATAACGGTGGGCCCAAATGACTTCCCTCTGGAACACCAGAAGAAGCAATAATTGGGAATGATTCAACATCCCCAATTTTAACAATTTGCATTCTATCAGTCAGATAAGACCAGAACCATTTAAGAAGAGTGCCGTCAAAACCATATAATTTTAATTTTTTAATTAAAACAAGGTGATTTACTCTACTAAAAGCTTTAGTAAAATCGGTATATACAACATCTAATTGGCATCGATTTTCTAGCGTTTTAAAACACGTTTTTGAAAAACAATCCAAATTTGTAGTTGTTGACCGACCACGATAAAAGCCGTGTTGGCTGTTTGAAATGTGGCATTTAATGATAGCATATATTTTATTTTTCATGATATTATCAAAAAGTTTTGGGATGGTTGGCTGCTTACATATTGGGCGATAGTTTTCAATTTTCTTTTTATCACCATTTTTAAAAATTGGATTTATATGACCGATTTTCCATTCGTTTAAGAAAATTCCAGTTGAAAGAGATTGATTGAATAAGAACTGAAGCGGAAGGCTTAAAGATTTGAAGCAATGCTTCAGTACAATCGGAAAAATTCCATGAAAATCAGGACTGAGTGAAGCCTTCAATTCATATCAAGCCGTAGAAACTTCATCCAGTTCACAGCTCAACAAACAGCAATCAGTCATTGGAATTAAATTATTAGAAAAATAATTATTTCCAACTACTGAATCAGAAGTATTTTAAACACTTTGAAAGCTTTCTGCAAACCAATTTACAATTGTACGAGAGTCACTCGACAATTCATTCTTATAAGCCATTACTGTAGGAAACCCGACAGATTTACGTTTTGAGTTCATAAATCTCCAAAAATTTTTAGGATTTTGCTTCAATTCAGTTTCAGTCAAATGAACATAATTACTATAGCAAAATTTTGAAAGAAATACATACTCTTTCCTTAGACGCGAATATAGAGTGAAATCATCATTGCTATTCGTATGCTTGTAATTTTTGAAAGCTTTATTCTTTGCATTTTTAAGTTTGCGCAATCTAAAATTCGACCAAGGAGGATGAGAGTTAACTTTAAGTATAGAACGCGGAACAGAGGAATTCAATTCTCTTACAAAAATATTTAAAAAATTATCAAAATTGTCTTTCAGATGATTATTCAATAACAGTTGCCAGTCGATTCTGAAAAACAACTCATTTAAGATATTTAAATTAATAGAGTTGAAATGATATTTAAATTTACTAACAAACTGATAAGCATTGACATTATTGAAGCAAATATTATTCAGAGAAATGGACATGGCAACGTGGTAAGTTGAATTTGAGAATAAAGGGATGCATTCAGAAACATTTACGTCGGATCCATCATTAGCAAATACCAAATCAAGCATTCGTTGCAATGAGTTATGCACGAAACTAAATTGCATTAAATTTAAGGCAAAAAGGGTATCGACAAAATCAAATTCTATTTCAGTTGTAAGAACAACTGGTAAAACCCTATATTCTTGTTGCATCCATTTTATTCCACCCAAATTAAAATCACCAATTACACAAACAGTATTTTTATACTCAGAAAAATCAGAAATGATTTTTTCAATATTATGCAAATGACTTGTATAAATAGATAGTTGAGAGTCAGGAGGTATATAACTAAGAAAAATTAAGAACTTATGATCATTATTGCCTTGAATACAAATACACAGTTGTTCAGTATTTACTTCTAAAGAATATAAATCAAGATCAATAACATAAGAAGAAAAAACCATTACGAACAGCCAAAAGAACACCACCACCTCTTCCGGATCCAACATCATAACGATCACGCCGAAACACAGTAAAATCAAGTGTATCGAAAACTTCTTCATTTCTTATATCATTATAAAACCAGGTCTCAGCAAATGCATAAACATCGTACTCAAAAGAATCAACACAAGCATAGAGATCGTGAATTTTACCTCTCATTCCACCCATATTTTGAAAATAAATAGAAACATCAGGTTTGTTAACATTTGCGCTTGTCCAAGCTGACTGGAAATCATTTCGCCAGGATTGGGAACTCGCGCCACTTTGATGTTTTTTGGATTATTATGCTGAGTAAATTTTCGCACAACAGTATTCTTTGGCCAATTAGATCCCAATAATACCATACTTAAATTCACTTTGTTTCTTGGAATACCAACTTTGAAATTGATATACCTTAAATTTGTTGCATCTTTTTTTACCAGTAAACTAGTTTGCACAGCACACAGCTGATACCTACATGCATTTACATCTACCTGACATTTTCACAGAAGCATTGAATTCAGTTTAATCAAATAAAGGTGTAGGTAAAAGTAACACGTTTTGAAGTACGCCAAAGAAGAAATATTAAATGTATTTAAGAAAAAAGAATGGTTTAAAACGAACATATTATCAAATAGTCCAGGAACACACAAATCATTCTCTGGCAACCCAGCTGATACCCGGTGAACAAAGTCCATGACGTATAAAAATCTGAATACGAATCTGAAGCACACAACTACACATACACACCTACTCATACTCAGTTACAATTCTCTGTCAAAATGCTTTCTTATTTACTTGTATTTCCCCTCATTTATTTCTGAATTTAACACAGCGCTACCACTTTGCAGAGAACGGTTGAAGTAGATTTGTAGTCGTCAATCGCCATAATTGATATTGAAGTAGGTACATTCCTACATGGTTCCGAAGATTATGTTCTTTGCAAAATTATCTAATTTTCAATGATGAAATATATCGAAATACTCAACATGAGACAATAATTTTGAATAATTTGGGTTTCATTATTCATTTCGACAGCTCTGTTCATTGTGTACCTATTTACTAAGTTCATAATTTTGTTCTTGAGTGAGTAAAAAAGTTTCAAAATAAAATAGCTTCTGCACAGTTAAAGAGAAGATTGACACTAACAATTATGCAATGCATAGTTAGAAGGAGCTAATACATATGTAAGTAACCAAACAAACAAACGGCGATCCTGTTGCTTGCTGGCTTTCCATTCCAATTCCCAATACCTACCGAGTACCGAACCCACTTTCCAAACAGCTGTAGGATGTATTTGCAAGCTAACGAAGACATTTTTTTTAAATTCTTTTTCTCTTGTTGTTTTTTCATTTAAAATAAATAAATAAGGGAATCAACACAAAAATCTATGGTTGTGAGCGTCCTACAAGCTCATATACCTTAAAATACATCGCTTCAGTATTTGAATTGAAGGCACAGCAGCTTGGGCAGGAAAACGTAATATGTGCGAGTTTCCTAAATTGTTTGTGGAGATGGAGAGTTGTCGTAACGTTTCGTGCTTTTATGTTGCATATGCCTTGGCACTGTGATTAAAAAAAAAAAAAAAAACTGTCGGTACAGGCCAAGTCCTCTTTTACAAAACTCTTAAGCAACAGTTGGATGACAGATTATGCCTTGAAATAGAAACTGAAGAAGGTAATTGTTTGTCAGATCTTGGCGTAGGTACCTACCTATATGTATGTTCAGATTCAGGTGCAATTAGCAGTCCTGTATAGGTATTTTGTAGTTGTATTTTCAGCAGCCCTGGTGCTAAAAATATGAACAATACGTTTACGATTAACGTTGCTAATTCAAACAAGGGAAGTTGCTATGACCGAGGTTGTTGCACTAACCGAGTAAGTCAGCAATCTGAAAAAGATAGCCTATCCGATAGGTTCTTGAACGTGCCCATTTTTTATTTTATTTTATGTTCTGTTCAGCCCATCAAATTGCTGCGCTGAAAACTTGTATTGCAGTCACAGCCTTTATTTTGGGATGAGGTATGACAGGCTCTGGGTTGCTTTCATTAGATATATCAACCGGTTCATTTTCATCATAGCCTCATTTCTATAAATGGTTTCGCATACTCAATCGTAGGGGAGAACGGGGCTAGTAGACTAGAAATTTCCTTATTTAAAAAAAAAAAAAAAAACTAAGAGATATCAAAATTAAAAAAAGCCTTTTTATAGAACATCATTTTTGCTATTTAAAAAAAATATGTCTTGTAAACATTGTTAATACAAAGAAATTTTTTCCCAATTCTACAAAACGACCTCAAATTGGGCAACTAACCTCAAAACCGGGCTAAGTTGGCCAAGGCTATGGGATAAGTTGACTATAGTCTTATTTTCAGCTTTTTGATACTAAAACTATAAGCAAATATAATTTTATTTGAAGCTTAAAATTATAAATAAATACACTTCATAAGAACTAGATTAAAAAAAACGATTTTGAAAAAAATAAAATTAAGTTAACAAACCAAGTCCACTCCTTGTGGTATCACGAAATAAATGAAAAAAGTTAAATTAAATAAGCGAATTTAAGCCACTTCGTGTGATATAACAAACTGAAAACTTGAAAAAACCTTTGGTTTCGGCGCTCTCGCGGTTTTCCGCACATATGTCATAATTTTTTTTTTTTTTTTAAATTACCAAGAAAAAAGATGAGTCAACTTACCCCCAAAAAAATAGTCAACTTACCCCGTTCGGTCCTTCAGAACTCAACGACTTTTTTTGGCACTCAGATATCAATATAAAAACAACTACCAGGTGTTAACAATGGCCACACTAACACTACTCTTTTTCTTAAAAAAATTTTTACATTGAACACAAACAATCACAAGAAAAAAAAAAAAAAGAAAAGAAAACAAAAAAAATTACTCACGAAAGCAAAAATTTGTTTTTTTGGAGATAACACCCGAGCGACGTGCGTGTGCGACACCAGTGAAAGGCAATATGAGAGTCAGCAAGCAGGTGTGCTCGATGTAACAAGTGCAATAAACTTGAGTGAAATGGTTTTCTTTTGAAGTTATTACCGATTAGTCTACTTGCACCTTGGGCCAACTAGTCCCGGTTACCCCTATGTGTTTTCATTGTTGCTGGAAATATGATTGAAAAGGATTGATACGGATTCTTTGACCGCGTGTTCACTGATAAATTTCGGCTCAAACTGTGCTCAATAGTACCTAGGTCATCTTCATCTTCCCAATCACTATGGAAAGCCCTCAACATATTGCAACATTTTTTTTATAGAATCTTCCTGAAGTTATCCCATGCATTAGATAGAAGGCAAACTGCGCTTGAGACTTGAGAGATTGAATGCTTAGTTTTTTTTTAATTTTTAATTTGAGGTCTAATCCTTTTCATTCAACAAAGAAATCCAATAGCAATTTTGTCAAACTGATAACGTTCTGGTTCATTGATTGAAGGACTATCTTACCAAGTCTACTCGTTTATATCAAATTGCCCTCGCATATCATTGTTCTTTCACAAAGAAAATGGAGACAAAAATTTCAATGAAGAAAATTAAAACGAAATGAGTAAAATAAGGAATAGTAAATCTTTCACAATTTCCGAGCCACAGAAAAAAAAAAACAAAAATGAATTAAAAATTAGCTCTAAGATTATGTAGGTATACAAACATTTATTATTTACTCTATCGCTGGCTTATGAAACCAATGAACTTTATCAACTTCCTGAAAACCAATTTTTCTAAACATTGATCGAGATGCAACGTTATCTTCCATAACCGGTGCTATAGTCTCTATGCCTTTTTCAGCTAATCTTTTAGACATAACTCGAACCATTAGGCTGCCAAAACCTTTCCGTTTATGGCTATCCTTAACACTCAACAATCCTAATCCACCTACTGGTAAAAATAAACAATAGGAAACCAGAATTCCTTCTTCATCATAGGATCCAATACTTGGATGGTAGGATATTAGATGGGCAACGAACAACTCCGATCCTGGATGTTTATGTGGCCAAGCGTCGTTGATGGTATCAATGTCTTCTTTCCGTAGAGATGAGAGGGTTATACCTGGTGGAGGCCTGCATAAAATAGATTAGTTCAGTTTGAATCAGTTGGTTTGATATTTTGACTGACTTAACATCAAATTCCAAAGCTTTTGTGCGGTCGATGTGGTGCCAAACAGTTGTGTTGACATGATAGTCACTTTTGGCTAATCCACATTCAGATAAATGATTTTCAACGATGGGTTTCAAGCGATCGGGACAGCCGGAGAAAAAGTAAGGTGCTTTTTTGTCAAGGCAGTTGAGAGCTTCTAGAAGGCGCTCTTGTGTGTCTTCGCAAGTATTAAACATGATGTAGCGGTTCCGGTCCTTTAAAAAAAGAAAACAAAAATAAAAAACTCAGAAATAGGTATAATCAAAATGAAAGAAATTCCGACAGAGTGTGACTGATTACAACTTCAACTCTTGTTCTCTTTCTAAGAAGTTACTTCTGAAATTCCCCATAAATACCCATTTATCACCTTCTGTTCTCTCAAAAACACTCTGGAGGAGTGAAGAAGAGAAGATCTTGAAAGAAAACGGCAGGTGTTTTTCTTTGTCAGAGTAAGAGTTTTTTTTTTTGGATTTAACTACCGGTTTGGCAACTACCTACCTATGCCACAAATTTAACCAATTTCACTTTTTAGGGAGCTGGCAAGTAAGGCCACCGCTGAATCGTTATCTGATATCTGAGTATGCTGATATGCACTCACTCATTGAATTCCACAAGCTACATCGATTTTCAATTGAAGTTGACTCAATTGACTCATTCTTTTGTGCTTGAAATAGAAAAACACCTACAATTTATCTAAGTTCTCAATCCACATCAACAAACTGATAACAGCCAAAGATTTAACACCAACAAGCTGCAAGGTACAAGCTGTGGATCAATAAAATCTCCTGGAAAAACTACGAAGAAATAAAAATGTTGCTCAACGGAAATGATAAGGAGCTCTTACCCAATCTAAAGTCTAAAGGCACAACAAAGATCAGCTGTTTGAATGACAATACCAACGCATTACCATCGAGAAACTTTACAACTACATACTTCAACAACTGAAAAAGTTGCAATTTTAGCAAAATGACGTGCATGCATTTTATCGATTCCATAAATCTTTTGCTTTGTTTTCTGCTTTACTTACTGTGTAGATACTTTTGTGTTTAGTATTGCAGTATTGCGCTTCACTGATAATGGGGTTGCTATTTGGTAGAAATTCTTTCCATATCTCGTTTGAACACAAAGGCAAAGGCAGAAAACCAAAATCGTTAACTTGTTTACCAATGCACCTAGCAACAATATAACAAAAAATAAGAATTCATTTTCGTTTTTGAATTACGTCAATTCACTTGCACCCACTTTACTTAAATTTTTGATTGCAAGACAAAAAAAAAAAACAGATTCTCACTTGAAGTAAAAATGTTCCGTCACTCCAGTCACCGTTTAAAGAATAAAATTTAGCTAGACTTTGATTTGGTTCTTGAGTCGTAAAGTCAATGTAATTTTGGATCATATTAAAAGAATTTGATTCGGTTTTTCGATTTGAGTAAAGATCTCGGAGTTTTGACCAATCGTCAAATGGAATTTCCACTAAAATATTTTCAGTCATATTAAAATGAGCAAAAAAACAAACTGTGAGAAAACAATACAAATAGAGTCAGTCTTTCTTTGACTGTCAGCCAAATAATACTGAATTAGCGAATTTGTTTCATTTTCTTATTTCTGTTTATACCCATAGCAAATTGCATACGCTGCAAAACGATATCAACTCAAGAGTTAGGTTTAAGAGACAGAATTCATTAGACGGTTCGAACATGGATGCAGTTGCAGCTTGTAGCTACGTTATATTTAGAGTTGCCAAATAATGTTTTTTGTTGCGGTGAAACCCATCGCCCGGGCTAAGATTTTTTCTGACTGTTGACATTTAGAATTCAGTTCGGCACTGGTCTGTGTGGATAAATCAGATTTGAGATGATTTTTCAAAGTAAATAAAAAATTGAAAACCTAATAAAAATAATTTAATAAATAGGAAGGTTCTACAAAGCTCGGAGAACCTAGATCCTAACGCATATCTGGGACTAACGATTTTTTGAGCGGGCGGTGCTTTTTTCAATTCTTCGCGAAAGACAATGTCCGTGGGATTCGAACTTCGAGCTTCATAGAAAAGTTTTTCTATGGGTATCACCTTCCACAAGGAACTATATACCCTTCTAATCTTCACAAGAAGATAGAAGTATGTAAGTGGCAACAATTATTATGCGAAATTCAAAATCGTTCCGTGAGAAGTCCACTACAAAAAGCTTCCAACTGAAAACGGGTTCTTAACTTACTGTGGACATAATTTGCCTTTTTTTTTTGAGGGCTTAATGTCATTTTCAACATCCCTCAACTCAACCAATTTCATCTCAACTCAATTCAACTCAAGACCAAATTAAACAAAACTAAGTTGAACTTAACTAAACTATGCTAAACTAAATTCAATTGAACGCAAGTAAATTATGATAAGCTAAGTTAAGCCAAGTTAATCCAAATAGAGTTAAACTAAACTAATCTAAATTAACCTGTATTAAACTAAACTAATCTAAGCCAAGCTTAACTCGACTAAACTTAAGTTTATAAAGCCAAGCTGAGCTTAACTTAACTAAACTGAACTCTATTTATTAAACTAAACTTAACTTTAATAAACTAAACTAAGCCGTTCTAAACTGGACTAAAATAAACTAAACTAAACTTGAGTAAACTTAACTAACCTAAACCAATTTTTATAAAAAACTTTAAAGCCTAAATAAAAATAAATAAATAAATAGGGTGGCGCAAAAGAGCGAGGAGCCCCAGGACCTTGCGCATTTCTCACAACCATACCTTGTGAGGGAATGGAGTGGACCTACATTTTTCTGCCGGTTCTGAATGGTAAATCGAGAAAGCGCTTTTCACGCTTTTTCATCATAATTAAACAATTGGGTTCGTTGAAGAAAGCTTTCATGAATATGTACTATCGAAACCACTCGAATAAATTAATTGTTTTACTGAAAAATACAATTTTCCACCTGTGAAATTGTGAGTGGGTAGGGTATCTACAACAGCAACTCAAAATAATTCAATTATTTTATGAACATCAATGCTGTGCACTGTATGCCTCTGAAGGGTTTATGAATGCACAATGACTGTAAGACAATTTCATTGAATTTTTTATTTTAATTGGCTAGAAACCTTTTGGATCTCCCAAAAATAAGTAACTACAGACAAACAAAGCAGAAAGAATAAAATTCCAATATCAGACCGAAAGCAAATAAAACGACGAACATTCAAAGATGAAGCCACAAATCAACAGCCAAAGCCTATCAGGTACACTGCGACGTATGGCAATTTTTATGAAATGAAAAACCGTCAGCCAAGTCACACAATGAAACAAAACATGGAAACAAGAAAAATGGACGCTTCGAGCTGAAAAGCTCAAAGTTCGCTAACCAAATATATGAACTCCAAACATTCTTCGACAACGGATGGGTCCATGGATATAGGAGATATGCAGCAATAAGCGGGAAAAAGAAACTTTTTTCATGTTAAAAACAACTACATGTGTGGATCTCACAGCGTGTTCCTTACTGACTGATTCTGATTTTTTTTTAAAGGTTGGTTCCACTGTGAAGTGGTGTCCTCCACATCGTCATCAGAAAACTACAACGTATAGAAGTGGTGTAGTATAACTAGACGGTCGTATATGTATGTTATTTGCAAGCTCTTTGTGATATGCAAATTTATGAAATGAGATTCCTTCTCGTTTGTAGGGACAAACTTTGTGTCGAACAGAAAAAATAACAAGAAAATACCATGTCCAATCTGGGAGAAAAGTGCCATATGGAAGGCTACGTTTTGCATACCGAGGAAGTTTTCACGCTTGCGATGAGTTGACCTGATAACGAGGAAAAGCACAGTTTAAAAATGGTTTAAGAGAAAGTCTCTAAAGTTTTGCTTCATAGTCTATAAGAAGATGAAATGAACTCTAAGGAGTGAGGAATTTTTTCCGACACTGTCCGAACGGGTGTCTCTGCAAAGAAAGTAATTTCACAAGGTTACGCTTTTTATTATCGTTTTTATTCAAAGTGCAATATGAAATTTCCGAACAGGAGTCACCATATCAACCCCATTGTCTTTAAAAATATGAAAATGGTAGAAAAATAATGTCTGTTTATTCAAATGCCAATAGTAAAATAGAAAAAAAAAAACTTAAAGGAATCAAATTGTTTTTCGATGACGGAATTGTGTTACCTCTACATGTTGACAGCATCGTTGTCAAGTTTGATTGAAATCATAAAATCTAACTTTATGCAAATGCAAACAAAACCCTTAACATGAGGGCCACTACGAATCAGTTTGCATCGTTTAAACGAAATAGACGATTGACATGGTCACGCAAATGATTTTTACGACCAAAAAGAGCTAAAGTCTAGCAGTTAAGGGAGATACAGACCATCGAATTTCATCATCAATGTGGATCATTGCTTACAAATCGAACACATTTACACTTCAACTGTACGTTTGAATTGCATGTAAATTTCTTTTTCTCGTGTTTTATTTGGGGAATGTCTCGACGATGTAAATTGACCATTAACTGATGTCTCTGTTCGTATATCTTTTAAAATCAAATTGATTCCGATAAAACATTATTTTATTGGCTTAAATGGAGATGAGTAGGGTAAAGTCGGGGGATATGGCACCCATTTTAATTTTTCGCTATTATCGTATTATTAAAATAAGAAGCGGCTTTAAAACTAAGCAGAAAGATAATTCACAAATTATTCCCTTTTTTGGCACAAATAACGATTAAAAAAAATTGATTGATTGGGTAAAATGGCACCCGATCGAAGGTGGCATGGCACCCTACTTCTTACTGATATTTTTTTTTGGCCGAATTTATTGCATGTGTTTTTGAATGACGTACACGAATCATGAGACCAAAAGTCTCATATAATGCACTTAACCAATTCATCCGGTTTCGTTGTTTAATCATAATCCTCGCCAAAGCCCACAGAAGTGTTTTCATGGACGTGTTCGGGTCCATCCGATTCTTCATATAATGACATGGAAATGGATTTAATTCGTAAACAGAGTGAACCAGTCTTTTCCAGCTTTTTTTAAATGATTGAACCGGTGCCTTATCCCGCAATTTTCAGCAAATCCAAAAGCCTAATGACAAACTTCCTTTCTGAAAGGAGCGAACCCGTGGGCCTGAAACTTTTTTAAATGAAAAAAGGTTTTTGTGCTTCCCGACAGCACTCGTTTCACTGGGGTCTTAGGGTCTAGTTGTTTGATAAGCTTTCTTAATGTAGTTGTAGAGAATCACAAAATACTTTACATAGGGCAGCTCTACATAGCGGATAGCCCCGAGGCCTAGTGCATTTCCCACAACCATACCCTATACAGGGGACCTACAACTTTCGACCGGTTCTGAACGGCTAATCGAGGAAGCGCTTTCCTCGCGAAAGACGATGCCCATGCAAAAATTTTTTTGGCTTCAGTTGGGATTCGAACCACGAACCTTCCGCGTAACAGGCAGACATGCTAACTCTTACGCCACGGGCACCACGAAAAACTTTGCTGCAGCTATTTTTGACATTTTATTGTCACAGACAGCTTCAACGGCTGAAGTTGGAATTGAGTTCATTTCTCCCCGTTTGCTGAAGCTCTTTTATATTCTTTCATAATTTCTTAAAGAAAATAATTAAAACGATTGTTAGTTGAAAAAAAAATGGGTTCAAAAATAGAAGCGGGGAAAATGGTACCGGTGTCATATATTCTGAATTTTCTGGGTGCCATTTACCCATTTTTAGGTTAGGTTAGATGGGGGTGCAGCCACAAGTGGCAGCATCTCACTCGGATCTCAAGGATCCATTGCGCTCCCCGGGAAACAGAGGATGAGGAAGTGGGAAGAATGGATAGATGGAGGGTTGGGCTGGTGGCGTGGTTATTGGCGTTGGGAGCCCACACTGAACCATTTGGAGCCCTGAGTAAATTTCAGGATGCTGTTCAATGGGAATTTAGAGATGTCGCCCAGTTCGTCAAAGAAGTATTCTCAGAGGGCTTTTTTCCTAGTATAGGCCAAGCTAGGACACTCACAGAGGAAGTGAAGTGATCCTTCCTCTGCCTCTTCGTCTTGGCGTCCTGTGGCCCGTGAGGCTGCCTCCTATTTTACTACACCTCTGTTTTTCTTTAACAACAGGAATAGACACATTTGCCAAATTTTTGCTGTAAGCTAACTCAAAAACCCAACAGTTACGGTTCTTGTTGTGTTAAAATGAACACCTGGCGTCAAATATTTTTGCAACGACACTCACATCGCTTATACGCAAAAAACTTTTCGCTTCAAATCTACTCACTTTTTTGTCATTTTTTTTAAATTTTACGTCTCAATTTTTACAGCGGATCTTAATGCATCAACTGAAATATTTCAGACTGAAATACCCATGGTGTCTAATTCAAATTTTCCTTTTCTGCAATCAATCTTTTGTTTTCTTATTTAACCAATCGAATGCAAGCTGTTTATTTAAACATTTTATCGGACATTTTTTATGTAATGAGTGGCGTACCACAAGGTTCTATACTTGGTCCGCTGCTTTTCTCAATGTACTGTACTTCCTACTGTTGTACGACAATGTTCTATTCGTATGTACGCTGACGATACTAAGTTATACTTTAGCAGCCCACTTGAGATGATCGAATATACGACAACCTGCATAAATTTGACCGTTGGCCTAATGAAAATGAACTACTGCTGAATCCAATGAAATCTAAATGTCTGGTTATTTCCAGGAGCAAAATTGACGTGTCCTACTTCACTCAACTACTTCTTAAGGAGAGTCCCATTGATTACGTCGATTCTGCTAAGAACTTAAATGTAGTGTTTAATCGGAAACTTACCTGTGATCATTCATGTGAAGAACACTGTTGCGAAAGGTTATGGTGTTCTACGAACGCTCTATCCTTCACAAAACATAATTTCATTTAAAATAAGAGCATTTCTTGTAAAAATACTATTTTTACCTTTGCTAACTTATTTTTGTCTTCTTTCTTCTTTCCTTTAAATTTATGTAGAAAACCTTAAACAAACAATTAATTTGTTGTTAAACACCAAACATCAAACCGCAAACCTAATTAAATTCTGTAAATTGGCATTTTCGTATTTTTAAAATTGATTGAATCCAATTTGGTGCCGTTTACCAGGAAACACTCAAACATTCACATCATGAAGCAACATTCTTTACACCAAATCATTTGTCAGTGATTCTCAAGAAAGAACGACTCATTATTTAATTAAAACTGCATTTTCACACCTCAATTAGTATTCAACTGCGGATTGTATTTATGTCTGTATCTGTACAGAAGAACACTCGAGTTTCGTTGAAATTTTGACACAACAACTGCCAATTTGTAGTTCGGGAATGCCAATTTTCCTCTTCTCTTCATTCTGATATTCCTCGTTTACCTCATATCAGAACTTAAAGGTTTCTCTCGATAAATGAACAGACAGACACCCCCAATGTACGCCAACTCGTGAATCGTGATGCTGGGCAAAATGCACATGTACCGGTACCGAACCGACACACATCCTTTGCACAGCAGGATTTCAAATCATCTTCATCGTTTAAGTAATTAGTTTTACCCTGGCAATTCTAATTCATCTCTTTCACGTTATTCCTATATATTTTATATATGTGTATACCTACCTCTATATGATAAAGCCACCTGATTTTCCTATGGTGTACCTCTTAGTATGGAACAAAATGAAACTTTCACCGGGAACTACATAGTTTGTTTGGTATAAGTGCAGCATATATCCAACATATGCTACAGCACCTGCTTTGTAGACTGTAATCAAAGTGAAACTAATTAATTCGAATATCCGTAAGGAAAGCAGAGTTGTTCGACGGACGCGACCGACAACGCATCCTTCATACATCCATTAAGTGGTGTGAATGTGACATGTTCGGTTCGTTCTTCGTGGTACAAGTACTTTCTTATATACTAGATGAAGAAAACACATCCGAACAGATGTACACTTTGGTAATTTTAGGCCCGATTTTAGTATTTTTGAATTAATTTTCTTTATTTTGTGATGATTGTGGCAAGCTACACAAATGACTGCAAAACATAAGATTTTCTTCTTCTGTTTTTTTTTCCAAGCAGCTATAAAAGCATGGCAGGTGGTATCTCAAAGTATCCCGGCCTTCTTCGGTCCTTTCTTTCTCTGTCAAATCCGTCCCTGTCGAATGAAGTTGTGATGAATGTGGAATGCTAATGTACGCCGCGTCGCTTAAAAGTTTTCGTGTACAGAGCAGTCTTAGCTGATGTTTGGGCACAAGACAGTTTTGTTTCAAAACTCTGTAAAACATTTCTTACAAACTTTGTACATTTCGTATCACATTTTGAGTTAAAATATTACAGATACTTAAAATTCTCAATATAAAGTTGAAAGAGAACTTGTTAATTCTTATCTGTGGCTGTGTATGTTTGTTTCATCCCATTAGTCATGGCTCACGAGCCTTTCACGACTTACACTATGAAACGGAGTCGTCATTGATAAAAGTATGCATTAATCGAATTAAAAGTCATGGAATCAGTTTCCTGGTCCATGATGGAAAACAACCACGAACAATTTCCCAGTGATCAAAGAGAATACATTTTTCCTTCTTTATAGCGTGTCGTCGTCTATTCACTGAGAAAATGAAGTCATGTTTCGTATGAGTAAATTACATGTATGCTTCTGCATGGCATACTGTCCACGAGTAGACGGATGGATGTTGATGGACATGAATAGCTTAGCAACTCAGCACTCAATTCAGTGAAGCGACAACACGGTGAGATATTCATATGCATGAGTAATGTGGACAGCAATATGTAGTATGTCATATTTTGCAAAAAGCACTACAGCTTCCGAGATTTAAGAATGATCACAACAGAAAACATTGAGAATTAAAATTGTAAGCCAAATTGTACAGAGTTGAATTGGTTTTGGGCTTACTTCCTTTTATGCAAAGAACAAGGATGACTAGGAGGAAAAATAAAATACAATTTAAAATTGAAAGAAAAAATTGCACAATCGCACTAAGAGAGCTCTAAGCTCATGGTTTGCTTTAGCTGGAAATAAAAGCTCGTCCTGGGAAATTTATGGATTAGTGCTCCCATTATGAAAGAGAAAGACTGCAAAACCTTACATAATGTGATTTTAAATAATTTACGTGGACATTTGCAGCTATGAGATTTATACATTCATATCGTTGCAATTTGTAAGATGAAAGTGATTCAAAGGAAGGTAAACTTATTTTCCTCAAGGAGCTGTTTAAGTTTCTACTTACATCCGACATAAATTTCTATTTTCTATATTTTTTGGGTGATTGGACGAAAGGACAAAACGAAACTTATTTGTTGGAGAGAAATTGAACTTACAATAACTTCTAACGAATTTTTGGGGCTTTCCAGCTTTAAATAAAGGGTTTTCCAATAAGGGCTGGTCCATATGCCTAATGTGCTTACAACGCCATTATCCAGTGTTCTAGTGGAGCCACATGTCCACCTTCATTTCACTTAATTCGATCTAAGTTATGGAGACAACGAAAAGCTGTGTTTTTGTGCAATTGAATGTTGTTGGCACCTCTACACTCTATCTTGGACATAGACGATGTTCTCGCCTGGTTTGATATTCGTTACACTCAAGGGAATAGACTGATCGTTAATCATACCTGTCGTCTTAAATGTGGCCACCGAATATTTTATAATTTGAGATTTAATACGTGCATCATGATTGCGGATTGTGAATTTCCTCTAAATGTTACAAGACTTACTTAGGTGGGCGCTTACAGTTCGGGGTGAACCTGGGCCTCAACCAACATCCTTCTATAACGACTTCGATTTTGGGCGAGCTCTCTTCAGTTTTGCACTCTAAGTCGTTTGAGGTCTTCTTCCACTTGATAGCGTCATCTAAGACAAGTTTGAGGAGCGTTAAGCAAAAAGGATTTAAATAAGGTTAAGGTGTGCCTTGATTTCAAATCGTTGGAAAATGTAATACGTGTTAAGCAGCTCAACTATACGAGTTTTTATCTCTAAACTTTTCTGTACCGAAATTTATAATTTTATATCCTTGCTTAAATTGATGATTACTTTCATATTTTTTCAGCAAAGTTGTCCTTTTCGGCGATGTTCTGTATTTTCTATTGCAGTTTCGGCAGAGAAAATGTAAATTTGATGTATTCATCCCCTTATTTCTTTGAATTTGTTAAAATTATTTGGACTCTGATTCGTCCTTTTTGAATAGCTCGTGCAAAGCAGCCATTGCGTAGTGCCCAGCTTGTCTGCATGTTGCGTAACAGTTCGAGGTTCCATTCCAATTCCAACAACTGAACGATCATATTGTTTTTTCATGTTTATTGTCTTTTGCGAGGCGTTGCGTTGTTTGGAAAATCGATATCTCACTCAGCCGATCACAATCGGCAAACAACTGTAGGTCTCTGAAATGCGTTAGGCTCCAAAGGTCACTGAGCATTAGAACTTCAAATTGAAATAAAACACAAGAAAATCGTTTTAGTTTCCATCGATTTGGCTTTATTGGAAGGATAATTTGCCATTAATGTTTAAATATGAGCCGCCGCGGCTGGTTCAAATTAACGAATGTTGGCTTCCAAGCCCCCTAACGTTTTTTGACGTAGACGAGCGACTTCACATATCTCCAAAGAAAATAACCCAATGGTGTCAAATCACACGATCTTGGTGGCCAATTGACAGACCCATTCGGTGGCATGTACCCTTGTCTTGTGGGAACCACCGCACTAACGGTAACTGGCTCGCCAGCATCATTTCGGAAGAAGTATGGCCCAACGACTCCACCAGCCCATAGAGCACACCAAACAGTCGGTTTTTGTGGATGTAATGGCGTCTCAAGGTGCTCATGTTGATTCTCTTCACTCCAAATGCAGCAATTTTGCTTGTTGACGTAACCATTCAACCAAAAATGAGCCTCATCAGTCATCACTGAACAAAATTTTGCGATTAAAATCAGCAACGAAATCAATCGCATTTCACGACGCATTGCATGGTCTCGCGGCTTTAATTCTTGCACAAGTTGGATCTTGCAAGGGCGTAAGCCAAGATCTTTGAGCAAAATCTTCCATAAAGTTGGTGGACAAAGCTCCAGTTACTGTGCACGGTGGCCGTTGTTCTACAGTGGCAATTGTTTCTTCGGTGCACACTTTTCGACGTCCCTGCGGATGCGTATTATCACATAAAGTAAACGTAGTGCGAAAACGATCCATGGTTAACCGAATTGATTGCTTTGATGGACGATTATGTCGACCACAAAATGGACGGAGCGAACTGAACTATTGTTTTCGAAATAAATTTGCACGATTTGCAAGTGTTGTACTTTTGTCAACCTGCTCATGATAAAATGGCAAACCAAACTGAACATAAATGGCATTAGAGTTGGTCGATTTGACCACAAGATGTCAGTTTTATCCCTATTCGAAAAACCAACCTTTAAAAACACCCGATAGTACCTTACCACTGGTGGGGGATGGCTGTAACAAATTACTTAACGCAGTTTAACTTCGCAACTTCCAATTTATCCAATTCCTTTTTTGGCTCTGCCTTTTGTAATGAAATCCTTTGTAAAAATCTACTGATGTTTTGTTTGGACTTGAAAATCCAACTTCTACAGACTGCAGTCGATATCTGCAAATGTTGATCTCAAGTTGACTGTTTCAATCAATATGAAGTTTAATGTCTAACAATTTGATCCCCATCCAGAAAAAGTTAATCTTTACCACTAATGGTTAACCTGAAATCAAAAAGTTTTACATTTCGTCAAGTCAGGGGCTGAATTACCGCATAAGTGATCGAGTAATACGTGACTGAATTATGTGTTTTTCGCATTATTTCTCGCATTATCGAGCACTTTAGTACCACAATTTGACATTCTTTCATCAGTATTCGAAATAATTAAAGTCGATAAATGAAACTGAGACTGATGTTAGAGCGAATTTTCACGATCACTGATGTGGTAATTTGACCCCATATCTTTGAAAGAGCCAGAGTAAATCATTATCGAAATGCGCCATCTTTTCATTTATTCCACCACACGTGACCGAAATTTGCTCGACTAAAAACAAAACTTCTCTGTGTGATTTTCAGTCCTATCTATGAGCATTCGTTGTCTAGGACATGAGCACCATGAGTTTCCCACCTGATTGAGATCGCAGAAGTGCCGTAGAAAACACACTAGAGTCGAAAAGTGAGATAGAGCTCCAATGAAGACTGCGCATTTTACGGAAATAAATTTGTAGTTTTTTTACGAAACTCAACCTCCGGTCACGAGTGAAATCAACAAAATGATCTGAAAGCTTTTTCCACCACTTTTGCAATTAACAACTGTTTAAATAGTTTACTTACACGTGCCTTTAAAACTGTTCAATTGAACACTTACTCAATGAATTTCTATAAGTACAATAATTGTATTTGATCCTTCGTCCAATATGTTTTCCTTGCTCCGGACGAACGACAAAATAATTTCATTTTGGAGTGGTATACTTTTTTTTGCGTTGTCCTGTATGACAGTTTATAATCATATTTTTTTATTTGACACTCGTGTTAATACAGCAAAGTGCGAACGTTCGCGCTTAAGTTCACAGATAATAAATCAAATTTGCATTCAGATCCATTCTGTAATCCTGATATCCTTATTGCACACGGAAGCCCGGAAAAAGTACCAAGTAATTTAATGATCATTAATCTTTGTGGGATTTTTATTCAAGTTGAAATACGTTTATGACTCCTCCACAGAGTGCATGTGGTGTAGAGTACCGTATAGCACTCTGACTTTTGTATATTCAGGTAGGGGGAGGCTAGCAGCAGTCCACCCCACCAGCACAACTTGTGCTTTTTCATCGACGTTTTAGCCATTCATTTTCACAGTCGACGAGTCCTAAATTAAATTTATCGTTCCCAACGCATCGCGGATGTGCACTTTGTTAAATGTAAATTAAATTTATCATCGAAAAACGCGTGCAATATTCTTCTGCATGTGTTTTTTTGAAAAACGATTTTTTTTTTCATTTTTGATCGATTTTATTTAATTTTTGTTTTTTTTTCATACTCCTTTTGAAGTTTTTTGTCATGAATATCCTTTTTTCTGTTAGACTCATGAAGTGTGGTTTGGGAGTGTTTTTTTTACCATCACTTGATCGTAACAGTGGTACTATGTTCAACTCATACCCCTACCTCCTTTAGAATTTTCGCCAAACATTGTTTTTAATAACGTAACAATAAGAATACTCTTACAACATCGCCCGGACTGGGAGAGAGACTACCAATAGACTTGTTTTAATTTGAATTTGTACACACATAAAACCGGTGTAATAAAGTTGGGTAAATTGGATGCAAATGAAACTGTACAGTCCTTGTGAAAAACCGAGTACAATTATTGCGTAGCTATACGAACCAGGGGCTGTAACACGAGTATGTCTCTACAAGTACACACCTTTATAGAGAAAGATATGCATTTAACGGATGCGTTGTGTTGTGTTGTTTTTGTGTGGATTTTGTATTATTGTTTTTGAATGGAAACTTTTAATTAAGTGGTAAGCCACAAACAGAAACAAATATTCCCACTCACTGCAACGAATCGTTAAACTATTTATTCGAATGAAAAATAAATTTTATTTTAAATATTTTGTTTGTTTTTTTTTTTTTTTTGGTTTTTATCTGCATGATGATGATGATGATGATGATGATTTTTAGTGCATGAATGTGTGTGTTATCCGAAGTGAATTGGATAAAGTTTTTCAAAAGTTTTGCTTTTGCCACGAAATTGTATAATAATGTGTACCTATACATTTAGCTACTACCTACATACGAACTCCGTTTTGTGGTACAAGCCGACAACCAAATAATTAAAAAATTTCAAAAGCTCTTGTTTTAAACAAATTAGAATTGTTGTCAGTTATTGGGGAAGGCGGATGTAACTTCATACAGGACACGGACACAAGTGCAGTAACGTTCGTGTTGAATTGCATTCAGTGTTTTTGATATGTGCAGAGTTATACCAGATGTCGGTTGTACCAGCTTTAATTTGTTTACTGATTTAAGTAAGCTCGAACTTTTATAAATTGAATTTTTTAAGATAAAAGAACCAAGATAAAATCGTAAGGACCGGTAAATCTGTAAATTATTATTCGTTGAACTGTTTTGAATTTTGCGTTATTCTTGTAGGTGCCCGCGGGGCAACACTTGCACAATCAAAGACTGAAATGGTATTTTATCGTCGAATATTAAATTCGAGTGTATCGTCGGTTGACAGGTAAAACTCCACATCTGTGCCCTATTTCACCAAAATGAAAGTTACAACCACAAATTTGTACTTGTAATCTACAATTACAAATTTGTAAACCCGTTTTTTGTTTCACCAATTGCAAGATCTTATTTCACAAACTTGTGATCGATTCTAGTAAAGTTGTAGAAAAATAAATTGTAGGTCACAAGTGTTCAAAATTCCTGTTGCACCGGCATCAAGAATAACTTGTTTTTTATAACAGTTTTTTCACAATATTGTAGAACATTGTACTGCGTAGACATCAAAATGAACGAGGAAAATATAATACTATAATCAGTTTCAGTGTGAGTGTCGTGGGGTGCACATCTCATTGTTACATTTTAAAATCTTAAACTGTTCAATATGAATTGCCAAGTCTGTTCGGATAAAATTGATCGTAGTTCTGTTGAAAAAATATCGTGCGCGGACTGCCTTAACTTTTTTCATCTCCCTTGCGTTAATCTTCATCAGAAAGACGTTGATTTTTTTAAATCAAGCGGCACACCATTTCGATGCGATAAATGCTCTGTGTTAAGACGTAGATCTCTACACATGCCTGAACAAAAGAAAAAAAATATTAACATCAGCAGGCAGACTGCAGCCAACAACAAATGCAGTGTCCCTGCAAAATCACAGGAAATTAATGCTAATGCTTGCGAGGATGATGGAGAAGTGCTCACGTTGAGAATGGTGTTTGAGAAACTCACCAGCCTGGAGAAAATAAACCAACAATTCCTACAGGCACTGAGCGAGCTGCGCACAGAAAATGAGTTTCTAAAAACTAAAGTAGAAGTGCTTGAGAATAAACTGAATTGGCAGCAACAACACCAGCTAAGTAACTGCATTGAAATTGAACTAACTGGAGTACACAATGTCAATAACAACAACGCTAAAGACATAGCCCAAAAAATATTTAACAATGCTCTAGCGGTGGAGGTTCACGATGACTACATTGACAAATGCTATGTACGAAAAGTTAAAAGAGGAAATGGGAAAGTTGGTGACAGCTCTTCTAGTGATCTTTCTGTCATTTGCTTAAGCCTAGCTAATTCTTCTCTTAAGCAACGAATTATGAGAGCTAAGGCAGTAAAGAGAAACAAATTAAAGTCGAATGTGTTGGATATCGGAGGTGGTGATGGTGGTAGCAGTATTGATGGGTTGCAACAACAGCAGCAGCAAACGTTCGAATATTTATATTAATGACGCTTTGACAAAATATACACGGGCGTTGTTTATGAAGGCGAAGGAAGCAAAGAAGCAGAAGGGGTTTAAGTTTTTATGGTTTAAAAATAATAGAATTTTAATGAGAAAGATAGAAGGTAGTAAAATCATAGTTATACAATCTTTTAATGATCTTGCACTCATATAGTGCCTTTTGTATATTTAAGAGTTCATATGGATTTTAATAATTTTAATTTTGATTTTTCTATTTACAATCTGAGAAACACTAATTGTGAAGAAATTTATTCTAATCATTCCTATTGCTTAAACTGGTGCCATGACATTTGGCCATGTGCCATATGGCCATATTTCGAGATATGGCCATTTGACACTTTTCAATTGTGTCACATGGCCAAATGGCCATTTGTCGCTTTGGCAATGTGTCATTTGACCATTATGGCCAAATGACACTTTGAAACTTGTTCTTAAAGTGCAAAAATTCAAAACAGAAATATCAGTACATATATAAAAGGATAAACCTGGTATTTGAGTATCGATGACGTTTTAATAATATTAAATTTAATTTATTTAAAAACAAAAATTCCTGATTTATAGTAAAGTTTTTTTGATATAGAATTAATGTTGAGATTTTCGAAAACATTATCATTATCAGTTTTCGAAGAAAAGATTTTCAATTGGATATCTATAATAGTAGATAAGAATACATAAACATAAATACATTATGTATGTATGCATATTTATATGTACATTCATACTTTAAGTTTAAAGGTGAATGATAAACAAAAATGATCGTCATCATCTGCACGAAACGCAGCAAGCGCAATCTTTTTTGTTTTTGTTTTTTCCATCAGATAATCAATTTTGGGTGTGAAAATAAAAAAATTCGCGCGAATTTTTTTATTTTCACACCCAAAATTGATTATCTGATGGAAAAAACAAAAACAAAAAAGATTGCGCTTGCTGCGTTTCGTGCAGATGATGACGATCATTTTTGTTTATCATTCACCTTTAAACTTAAAGTATGAATGTACATATAAATATGCATACATACATATACCAAATACAAAATATAAAGTAAAAATTTTTTATAATTTTATATATGAGTGTGTATGTTTATTTATAAATTCTTGTTTTTATCCTATTAATGTGTGTAAATATAAAGAACTAAGAAATAAAATAGATATTGAAATGGTTGCATATTACCAAATTGGCAACCATGAATATACTTGTTGAAATTTCTTGCAACTGTAAAATTAGTTACTTACAAAAAAAAACAAGACGATGAAAAAAGGTTCAGTTAAATAGCCTTGAACTAAAAAGCCCATCCAAAATATACGCATAACATTTTGTTTTTGCTCGAAACACCTTCAAAAAATATGGTCAAACGACACTTTGAAAATGTGTCAAATGACCATATTCTAATATATGGCCATTTGTCATTTTGAAAAGCGTCATTTGGCCATTTGGCTAAATGACACAAAAAAATATGGTAAAATGACACATTGCCAAAGCGACAAATGGCCATATGGTCATGTGACACAATTGAAAAGTGTCAAATGGCCATATTTTGAAATATGGCCATATGGCACATGGCCAAATGTCATGGCACCGCTTAAACTCTCCATTTTTTGTTCACCAAAATGTCAGAAGCTTGAGAGAGAATTTTTCTTCCCTTGTGTTGACGCCATTACCAATGTTTACTTATTTACCCTATGATTGAACACTCGCATCTCACACATACATACATATGTACTATATTAAAAAAAAAATCCTATTGCTTTCAGTTGTCATGTCATATAGTCAGTTGTTGGTTACATTTCATTCGGCACGGTCGCTAATAAAGAGTCAAATAAACTACAGTTTGCAAACCTTTCTTTTATTTAATAGTTTCAGTACATATTTACAGTCCGCTAAAACATTGGTCCTTTTTCGCCACATAATAAATTTAAAGAATTGATAATTATAAAGAATCGGCATTTAAAGAGTAGTTCGCGTATAATCTACGATACCACAAACGGTACATAGAAAAGCACGCGCCGCTTGTTGTACGGTTTTTGCTAACGGATTACCGTTCGAGTACATAATATTTTTTGCAATAATTTTTTCGGCGTCATGTCTGAATTAGTAAAACGTGATAGCGCGCGTAAAGCAATAAAACGTAGTTTGATCGCCAGCAAAAAAGCAGAGCTTTACGATGAAGCAACATTGGAATCATTCTGTGTGCTTCTTAACCAACAATGGAGCACCTTTTGTGTAGCTCAAGATGCAGTGGAACTTTCTTGTGGCAGTGACACTTTAGATGCACAGGAAACTGAGAGGGAACAGGGTGAAGTATGGTTTCAAGAAGCCCTTGCCAATTTCACACGTGCTGCGAGCATACATAAAGGGTCTCAAAAGTCGGACTCAGACAACACACAGCGTCGTACCCGTGCAGACGTCAAGCTCCCAAAAATGGACTTGCCTCATTTTTCTGGTGATGCTAAAGAATGGAGACCATTTCGAGATGCGTTCACGGCATTTATACACAATGAGACAAATGTTTCAGGTGCTCTCAAATTGCATTACCTAAGGTGCAGCTTGCAAGGTGAAGCACTTAATGTCATCAAAGCATTTCCTATAACGGACGACAATTACGATGAAGCGTGGAAGCTTGTAAGCAAACGCTACGATGTTGAACGTGTAATTGTAGACTCACATTTTCGCGCTCTTTTCTCCATCCCAAAATTGAACACCGAATCGTCAGCTGGTTTAAAAGCCCTCATCGACCACACCCAAGAGAACTACCAGTCACTAAAAGCTTTGGGAAGACCGGTGACAAATTGGGATGATTGGCTTGTTCACCTCACAATTAGCAAGCTAGACATCGAAACACATAGGCAATGGGAACTAGTTCAGACGGAAAACCGAGTAGCAGATTTTAACACACTCATCGTGTTTTTGGAAAGAAGATGTCGCTCACTAGATGCAATTAGTTCGCACCAGCAGCACACCACATCGATCAACAGAAACCCGGCAAGTCACCAGTCAAAAACCAAGAAATCTAGCGTTCTCCACACAGCCGCACCAAAGAAACTCCAAGGTAAACGTTTTCACGACCACGTGTGTGCATTTTGCTCAGGTAAGCACCTCATTTACAGTTGTGACAAATTTCGTTCTGCTCCAATTTACAACAGAATCTCATTTGTGAATGACAAAAGTTTGTGTTCGAACTGTTTGATGTCTGGTCATGATTCCACGAACTGCCCAAGCAATTACACGTGTCGGGTATGCAACATACGTCACCACACTTTATTGCATAAGGATGTTCTTACAAATGACTCATCAATAGCATCAACCAACAGTGTGACCAAAGCCAATAATGCACCTTCCTACTCCACACATACCAATCACTTAGTACTTCTCGGTACCGCAATGGTACAGGTTATGGACAAGTTCAAGAAACTCCTGCCATGCAGACTACTCTTCGACAATGGTTCCCACGTTTCCTTCATTACTGAGGACTGTGTACAGCGACTTCAACTGAAACGGTCGCCAGCTACAACCGCAATTGAAGGAATCGGTGGCACAGAAGCCGGGTCTTCGAAGGGCGAAGTTCAACTTAACCTAACTTCGTTTGATGGAAAGTTTTCCACAGCCATCAACGCTCACATTCTGAGCAAAATAACGAGCAAGCTACCATCAGTTCAAATTCAACAATTCAGCTGGCCACACATTGAAGGCCTGCTTCTAGCTGATCCATACTTTCATACACCAGCAGCAGTAGACATATTGATCGGATCAGATGAGCTCAGTCAATTCCTATGCACTGGATTGATCAAAGGCCCAGTCGGAACTCCAATTGCTCAGAGATCTACACTTGGGTGGATCCTCATGGGCAAAGTTCCCAACGTACCAACCACATTGCCATACAGTGTCTCATCGTCAGTATGTTTGCACACAGACGCCGCTTTAACGGAAGCAGTCTCCAAATTTTGGGAAGTAGAAGCGTTGCCTGTAGTTAAGCATCAAAGCACGGAAGAAAAGTTGTGCGAGCAGCATTTTGAAGACACCCACTATCGGCAAGAGGATGGACGGTTCGTTGTACAGCTTCCTTTTAAACCTGCCTGTCCTTTGGGAAACTCTCGCAACTCTGCAGTGCGAGCCCTTCTTCGGATGGAGAAGCTATTTGCCAACGATAAACAACTCTACTTGCAATACAAAGCCTTTATACACGAGTTCATTGAACTAGGCCACATGGAGGAAGCAACTCAACCTCCACTTCATGGTTTGCACTATTACATGCCGCATAGAGCTGTCATCAAAGACTCGAGTACGACCACAAAGCTACGAGTAGTTTTTAACGCGTCATGTCGCACCAGCTCAGGGTTTTCGCTCAACGACTCACTGATGATAGGACCGCAGTTACAGCCAGACCTGTTCACAATACTGCTCCGGTTGCGCACCCATCGGTTTGCTATGAGCGCAGATATAGCAAAAATGTATCGTCAAGTTCGGGTGCACCAGAAGCATGTCGATTTCCAAAGAATCGTTTGGAGAGATTCGCCAACTGAAGACATTAAGGACTACCGGTTATTAACAGTCACATATGGAGTCGCATCAGCATCTCATCTAGCTGTTAAATGTCTCCAGAAGGCCGCAATCGAAACCAGTCAAAACTCTTTTGCAACACAAGTAATTTTGAACGATTTTTATATGGATGATCTGCTCACTGGCTGCTTTGAAGAAGATGATCTGCAGCGTTTACAGGGCGATGTATCCACAATTTTAAGTCAATATGGGTTTCATCTTCGCAAATGGGCTTCTAATTCGAAAGTCCTCATAAATTCTATACCAGCGGATCAAAGAGAAATTATGCAGACGTTAAACTTTGAGGTGGGAGACAGTGTTCGAGCACTAGGCCTACAGTGGGATACTTTGTCTGATCATTTGTCGTTCACGCTTCAGGAGCATGAAATATCTAAAACAAACCTTACTAAACGTTTGCTTCTTTCAGACACTGCCAAGCTGTTCGATCCACTGGGTGTTCTATCTCCATGCACAATCATACCAAAGATGCTGTTTCAACAACTATGGCGACCTAAGGTGGACTGGGACGAGATCGTGCCACACGATGTAAAACGTAAATGGCTACACTACAGGGACCATATCACCTGCCTTGCAGCAATTCAAGTGCCAAGGTGGGTCGGTACAGGGATCCCTAATGCTGTTTCCGATTTGCATGGCTTTGCGGATGCATCGCAGTCAGCATACGCCGCAGCCGTTTACGTGCGCACGGTAGCTCCCGACGGTAACATTTCGGTTTGTCTACTAACTGGAAAGACCAAAGTGGCGCCGTTAAAAACAACTACTTTAACTCTACCTCGTTTGGAACTGTGCGGCGCAGCACTTTTAGCACAGCTAATGAAACATGTGCAAAGCTCTTTGTCACCGCATATCCGAAGTTTGTATGGCTGGACAGATTCAAGTGTTGCACTTGCCTGGATACGAAAACAACCTGGTAAATGGTCAACATTCGTGGCGAATCGTGTGTCTTTGATACAAAAAGTGATTCCTCCTGAAAACTGGTTGCATGTTCAATCGGCGCAAAATCCTGCTGACTGCGCGACGCGAGGAGTGCTTCCGCAAAACTTAGCGAACCATCCACTTTGGTGGACGGGTCCGAAATGGCTCCAAGAAGATGAATCTACATGGCCCGCGCAATACATTTACTCCACAAACCTAGATCAACGAGCAGAAACAGTCAACTTAGTCAGTACTCCTGAAATTACACCTATCTGGGACCTCATCGATCAGTATTCATCTTTAAGACGGCTGAGAATAGTCACCGCTTACATCCTTCGGTTTGTCAACAAGGCCCGACAACATACTTTAATCTGCAAAAATAAAAAGACAATCTCTCCACTAACAAACAAGTACTTGCATTTCGGCGAGCTTAACGAAGCTTTCAACTTCTGGATAAGGCTGACCCAGAAACAATTTTATTCGGATGAGGTTCAACGACTTCAATTTAATCAACCTGTTGGACGAAGCAGCAAGCTATTGAAGCTCCATCCATTTCTGGATCAAAACGGTCTTATTAGAGTGGGTGGAAGGCTACGCCATTCTTCGTTCCGACCCGAAGTAAAATATCCTCTGGTGCTCCCTGGACATGCCAGACTAACAAGGCTAATATGTGAAGACATCCATTTTTCAACGCTACATGCAGGACCCCAAACGATGCTTGTTGTGCTTCGCAGTCGTTTTTGGATAGTTGGTGCACGCAATATTCTACGCCAAGTATATGGGTCATGTGTCACTTGCAAAAGATACTCCAACGTTCCCCAGCAACAACTTATGGGTGACTTACCAAGATCGCGAGTTGAAGCTTGTCGACCGTTCTTGCAAACTGGCGTAGACTTCGCTGGACCAGTGCATTTACGTCTCTCCAAAGGTCGTGGTACCAAATCTGTAAAAGGATACATTTCCATTTTTATATGTATGGCGACGGGTGCCATGCATTTGGAACTTGCGAGCGACCTATCTTCATCCACTTTCATAGCTGTTTTCAAACGATTCGTCTCACGTCGTGGTCAATGCAGACAACTATATAGCGACAACGGCACAAATTTTGTTGGCGCCGAAAGAGAACTCCAAAGGCTTTTGACGCTCGCTATCAGAGACGAACAACTGGCAAAATATCTCGCTGATGATGGTACTGTATGGCATTTCAATCCTCCAGCTTCCCCTCATATGGGAGGTTACTGGGAGGCCGCAGTAAAACGGGTGAAATTCCATTTGCGTCGAACCTTGGGCGACATCCTCTTAACTTTCGAAGAGTTCACAACATTGTTAACGGAGATAGAAGCTTGTGTCAACTCTCGGCCACTTTGTGCAATTACTTCAGATGTTAACGACTTATCTGCTCTAACACCCGGGCATTACCTTATAGGAGAACCACTAAAAACGATACCTGAACCAAGCATAGCCGAGTTCAAAGGAAATCTGGTGAGTAGGTGGCAACTTATCTCTCGTTTAAGGCAACACTTCTGGCAGCGATGGAGCTCTGAGTATTTGTTGATGCAACAACAACGTCCCAAATGGAACCGCTCCTCTCCTAACTTCAAGGTCAATGATCTCGTATTGATTCGCGATGAGAAACTACCCCCCGCAAAGTGGAAGCTGGGCAGAATTATCAATGTGCATCCTGGAGACGACAGCAAGGTCCGTGTCGTTACACTTAAGACTGCTGATGGAGTTCTAATGCGACCGATTGTAAAGATAGCACCACTCTTATTAACTAACGATGATGTACCAGCCTAATCTTTTTTTATAAATAACATTAATTATCACTTTTCATTGTTTCTTAAATTAGTTGTTGTTTTTGAAAGAACTATTTTCATAATTCTCTCAAGGCGGGCAGTATGTTGACGCCATTACCAATGTTTACTTATTTACCCTATGATTGAACACTCGCATCTCACACATACATACATATGTACTATATTAAAAAAAAAATCCTATTGCTTTCAGTTGTCATGTCATATAGTCAGTTGTTGGTTACATTTCATTCGGCACGGTCGCTAATAAAGAGTCAAATAAACTACAGTTTGCAAACCTTTCTTTTATTTAATAGTTTCAGTACATATTTACAGTCCGCTAAAACACCTTGCATTACATATTGATTCATTTGCTCGTTTGCCTGATTTTGTTGTGGTTTCGGAAATATGGATATACGATTTTGAGAAAGATGATTATGCATTACCTGGTTTTAATTTTTATGCTAATACCAATGAAAATTATGCGGCAGGAGGAGTTGGCTGCTTCGTTAGATGTAATTATAATGTGTTTGATGAGTCTAAATTAGAATTTCTTAGCGCCGATGTTTTACAATTGTCTTTTAAAATTAATAATGAGGTCTATATTATGCTTTGCGTTTATAGGCTTCATTCTTTCCATGTGGCAGTATTTTTAGAAGAATTGTCAACCGTTTTAAATAACATAAAATCAAAGAACCTCATTATCTTAGGTGATTTTAATATTGATACTTTGGAGAACAGTGATATGGTTTCCTCTTACCTAGATTTACTAGCTTTGCATGGTTTGGTTTCATTTATTAATGAAACCACCAGACCTGCATCAGGGAAATGCTTAGATCATATTTATGGCCGTTTTTCTCCGGCAACCATTAACTTTTGTGAGAAATGTGTTTTTGATCTGGAAGTAACTGATCATTGTATGACAGGGTTACTTGTTAGTCTTTTAAATAATGATAACATTAATGAAAATGAATTTAGCTCTCCTAATATGATTACAAAAATTGACTATCGAAAGTTAAGATCTGTTCTATCCTTTGAATTTTGGGAAGGTGTTTTAGCTGAAGTTGATGTTTCCAAAGCTTATGATCTTTTTTCGAAGTCTCTTAGTTCCCATTTATCTTCTTGTACTCGCATATTATTACCGAAAAAATCGGATAAAAGGCTTAAGCCTTGGATTACCCCAAATTTACTAAATAAAATTAAAAAAAAAAAACAAACTTCGTGTAAGATGTCGCAAAAATCCAACAAATTTTCAACTAACTCAAAGGTATAAGTCTATGTGTTCTGATCTAAAATCTGAAATCTTTACATGTAGAGAGAACTATTTCAGTAGTAGATTTAATGCAGCTGAAGGTAATAATAAGACTTGAATGGCAGTTAGTTAACAACATTCTCAAGCAAACCACAAATAAAAATAAACCATCAGCTCTATTTTACAACGAAACCACAATTTCTGATGATTTAGCTATGGGTAACGCTTTTAATGCCTATTTTTCCACGATAGCAGATAACGTTTTATCGAACGGTTCCTATTCGTCTTGTACTGCGTGTAGTCCCATTATCAGCTATGACGATCCTGCACAGAACCAAAGTTTCCTATTCCAGCCCATTACAGGATTAGAACTTTTAACAATAATTGGAACACTGAAAAATTCTTGCTCATATGGCTTCGACGGTCTTTCAAATCAACTATTGTAAAATATTGGTTGCTTTTTAGTTGACATTTTAGCATATATTTTTAATAAGAGCATTTTCGATGGTGTTTTCCCCGATGCACTGAAATGTGCCGATATTAATGATGAGTTGAATAATTATAGACCCATATCCCTTTTACCTTCAATAAGTAAGATTTTCGAAAAAGCTATAAAAAATAGAATGGTGAGGTTTTAAAAAAAAAACCAATTATTTTAGTTCTGTACAATTCGGTTTTCAGAAACATAAATCTACTGAAGATGCGTTATTGCATTTCTGTTCTCAAATTTTCATTAACTTGGATAAAAAAAAGTTTACAGCTGGACTGTTTGTGGACATTACTAAAGCCTTCGATATGGTTAACCACGAACTATTGATTAGAAAAATTGAAAAAGTTGGGTTTCGTGGGTTTGTATTGGAGTGGTTAAGGTCTTACCTTAAAAATAGGTCTCAAAAAGTCAAAATTGGCTACAGCAGAAGTGAAGAAAAGATTATTAATATTGGAGTCCCTCTGGGCTCAGTATTGGGCCCAATACTTTTCTTGATCTTTATCAACTCGTTGTTCAGATTGCCTTTCAAAAGTAAGTTGACTGCATTTGCAGATGATGTGGGATTTGCCTTTGGATCTGATAATGTTGTGGATCTCACCTCTGATATTAATTATGATGTTTACTTATTAAGAATCTGGTTCGCTAAAAATAAACTACTGATTAGTTCAAAAACTAAGTTGATGTTTTTCAACTTGGCAGGTCAAAACAGTTTTGCCAGTGAGGTGTTTTTTCATGCTACTGACTGCCCAAGGGTCGAATTATTTCACTGCAGTTGCAGTGCTAGTATTTACAATTGTTCTTACCGTAATTATCTCAATTGCACCGAAAAATGTTTCCAAATTGAAATAGTTGATAATTTTAAATACTTAGGGCTTACGCTTGACTCTAACATGAGTTTTCTTATTCATACGGAAAATTTGAGAAAATATTTTCGTAGTACATTGCGTAACTTCTATTTTCTGCGTACTACTTGCTCTTCTAAGCTGTTGTTAAAAATTTACTATGGCATTTTTCATTCTAGGCTACAATACGGTATAACTTGTTGGGGAGGAGCCTATTTTAACAGAATTCAGTCTCTTTTAACTCTTCAAAAGCGTATATTAAAAGTGATTTGTAGAAAACCCATTCTATACCCCAGTTTTCCATTGTTTAAAGACTTAAAAATTCTTCCAGTCCGTCATTTATACTGCTATAAAGTGCTTAAAATTTTTTTTAGAAGGTCAGGGAATCTTAATTTCAGACTCATCAACAATTATGGTTTACGCGCTAATTCTCTAAATACAGTATCTATTCCCAGGTTTCGTACAACTGATTTCCGCAACTTCTTTAGTATTACGTCGTGTCGATTGTTTAACTTACTTCCATATGACTTGAGATCACTAACAAATTTTAATTCGTTTAGCAAAAGCATTAAAAATTGGCTGTTTAGTCATGATCTAAAAAGTATTGAGTCGCTTCTCAACATTCTTCAATGATATTTTGGTATTTATATTTTAAAAAGTAAATTTTTTTTTTTTTTTTTTTCTTATAACTCTAACGAACTTGAATTATTAATACTAAACTTTTATTTGCAACTTTTCAAATTCAATAGTTAAATTTTAAGGGTCACCCCACCCATTTCATTCCATTTATATGTATATAATTTTACTATTTATTGATGTGGCATTACCTCTAATTCTTTAAAGAATTAATTATGTCACTATTATTTCTCTATTCTTTTCAATGAACAAACATTGTAATTAACTTGAATTGTCATGTAGAAATAATTGAAAATAAACTAAACTAACTAACTAAACTAACTAATATTTGCAGTTTCTTTGATAAGAGACAAAAAGATATATTGTTCGGAAAGTTTTCCGATAACTTGACACATTCACACAAAGTAAAAGAATGGAAAACATTTTTAGTTCCTTGCTGTCTCAAGCGCTTCTCATCAAAAAAGACAAGAAATATCGATGTTCGTTAGGCCAGCATATAACGTTTTCGAACATCAAACTGACGACTGCGGTGCAAACTCTATGTACGCATCTGCAAACTGTTGACTTAGATATCCCATGCATGTCGGCAACTCCATGGTACTGTCCTCCATTCCCTAGCCAACGCAAAGCTGTTAGAAACTGCTGCCGTGGTGTTAAAGCACAGTTTTTTTCACTGAAGTGGGCTATTTGCGGTCCAATAATTAAAATTATTTTCTCTGCCTTGCATCGACTGAGTCGAAATTTTTCATTAAAATGAAATAACTCAAGTATGTATATCATAGTTTATACAAGGCCGATAAATTTTTTTTTTCACTATCATAATATCATCACTTTGGCTGCTATCGCTGCTGCTATGCCTTCGTCGCAAAGACATTTTTGCTATGAAAGTAAGGAATTACAAAATTGTAGCGAAAATTACACGTCTACCTTCACCTGTAGAATATTCTTACAAACCTAACAAATTTTGTAAGTCTATTTTCGTTGGTGAAATGAAAACTTACAAATTAGTGTTATATTAACAAGTTTGTTACTTGTAAAGTACAACTTTAATTTTGTGTTGGTGAAACCGAAAAGGAAGTTCTTCCACAAATTTCCGCTTGTAAAATACAACTACAATATTGTAATTAACAAAGTTTGGTGAAGCAACATTTTTACAAAAACTCACAAACTTTGTTAAAAAACGCTTGTAATTACAAATTTGTGAGTTGGTGAAATAGGGCACTGATCTAAAACGACTTAATATCTTTCATGTACTGTTTTTTTTTTTTTTTCTATATCGGTAAAAATTCATTATATTCATCGAACGATCCTTAATACAAGTTTAAGTTTTTTTAAAATTCACTAATTCTAGTTGATCCAATTTTTACGGCAGGAAAAGATCATGAGATGCTCATTCTGGGATGCACTTAGTGAGTTTTACTTGCCAACCGACGATATAAGTACCTCTCCTCTCGTATCCCATTCGGTTCTTCAATTAAATTTTGATACTTAACGGGTGTGTCAACAGAGAGAAGTAGTACTTTTGTGAGACCTCCAAATGATTGTGACAATTGGAATCGAATAACTACAAATTTGTTTGTATTTTTTAGTTCCGAACAGAACACTATACTGAGACAGAATATCACGAACTAGTTCTGAAGTGAGCATGTAAATTTGGCTTTGTGCAGTTTCATGCTCAGTTGCTCTGCCCCGTAGCGTCGATTTATTTTGAGCGCATACTGTCCGCTTATAAGGTGTTCCATTTGAAAAGAAATACAGAACTGAAATGAAGAAGAAGAAGTACTCTTGCTTTTTTAGGCCTTCAGACCACTTTTCGAAATTCAAAAGGAAGTTCTAAATTTTACACTATGACTTGTCAAAACTCAGTTCTGAAGTGCATTTTTATATGGGAATTGGAGATTAACGGAAAGCAAAACATTTTCGGGTGCTTAAATTCGCTCATATAAAGGTTTTTTTACTGTTGAAATCATAGTCCAAGCTCTCATCGGGTAAGCAGTCAATTATTTGACGATAGTTCTGCTTCACGTAACACAAAAATGTGGTATCGTCTGGGACGATTTAAGGTAGAAGATTGAGTACATTGCTTCCTGGCGAATGTTTTCAGACGATAAAGATTTAACGATAGCTGTTTCACTATCGTCTCATATATTCAGGGATACACCATTTTGACAAAACGCACGACGATAGACGATAAAACGATGATCGTTTTGAAATAAATGAGATTAGGGCCATTGCTTTATAAAAACGTGTTTAAATGGCTGTTTTTTTTCTACTTATGAATTGATTTTGAAAAATTAAACTTTTTAAATTTTTTCCTGTGCTAAAACCCGGAAGTGAATACCAAAAATGTCAGTACACCACAACTGCACTTACATACTTGACTTCTTGACCAGATACTTAAAGTTTTGTTGCTCAATATTCGATTACAAAGTACGATGTACCTAATTTCTTCATACTTTCAGCTCCTCTGTCAGGGTGGGGGATTTAAAAAATTAACTATGTTTCTTAAAAAACTTTTGTAGAAAAACAAAACTTAATCAACTTATCGAACGGTCGTGAGGGCTTTGCCGGTGTTGGGAAACTCTTCCTTAAGAAAAGCTTCAGGTCGATATAACCGTCGTGTGTATTAATTGTGTTATAAGAGTAAAAGTCTTACAATACTATACCAGAAAAAGCTATGCACCTAAGCAAATGTACAACAAACAACGTCTCAGGGTGATTTCATTCAAGGTCTTCTGAAACTACTTCTCTTAGGCTTTTCTATACGATTTCTAATAACCTGCGAAAATTGGAATTCATTGCAAGCCCTGGATCCGTTCAGAGCCGGGGTGAAATTGGAATTATCTAAACGATTTCTGATAACCTGAGAAAATAGAGACCGAGGTTGTATTTTATTAGTCACACTGCTGAATAGGAATTCTTTAATTCAGAGTCTTCTGAATCTATACTTCTCTGTTGCCAGGGTGTAGTTGGGCTTCTCAAAACAATTTCTTATATCCTGAGAAAATAGAGCCGGAGTTGGTATTTTGTTTGTCAAACAGCTGGACAGCTAAATAGGGATTCATTACGAGCCCTGGATCCGTTCAGAGCCTTATTAATTTAGTTCCCTATTGTTCGGGTGAAGTTGGACTTGTCTAAACGATTTCTGATAACCTGAGAAAATAGAAACCGAGGTGGTATTTTGTTTATCACACAGCTGAAGAGGAGTCAATTACGGGCCCTGGCCATGTGAGGATGCTTTTTATCAGAAACTGAGGTGAATTCGTTTTCGTCGGATCCAACGTTTACTAAAGAAGCTGCAAAGCTTTAGTGTACTGAAGTTAGTTTGTTTCCGAAATACCTTCAAATAATCATTATAAATAAATGCAGTGGTATTCATATTTAATTTTCTTCAATTTCATAATTTAGTGCCTCTCAGTAAGCCTGGTAGCCTCGTCCGAAGGGGGATGATTCGATTCTGACGTTTGGATGAGAGTGATTCTGGTTTTGGGGACTAGGTTCTGGGATGATGTCACGTCAGGGTTTCAAGCTTTGAATATAGGGACTTAAACGATGATGGTGGTTATTCTCGGCTTCCCGACTTGGCAACAAAAAAATCAGCCGGTGATGGCTGTTGACCGGTCTTTCATTAGCCTTTTTAATTTTGCTTTTTGAATTTGGTAAGCTTTCCGATCTCGGAAACAAAATACAAACAAAAATTCCCATAAGCAAATTCTGAAATTGCTTATGAGCGCCTTAACTTACACTTACTTGTTAAACGGTTTCAAAATCGATGAGTTTATTTGTGGCCCCTGGTGGCACACGACACACCAGACAACAGATTGGATCGTCAGGTACTACACCATAGACCGGGGACCAGTAACACGAAAATACAAGTATACTTGTAATGCAAGTGAATTATGACAAGTGTAAAAAATTTCAAAGCTACAAGTTTTCTTGCTTTTCTACAAGTGTAACTATGTCCATTAACTCTTTACTTGTAGACTTGTAACTTTGTGTTAAAGATCCTTGTAGTGTGTTTATTTCGAAACAATTGATTCAAGCTTTTTGGAACTTCCAAAATTACTAATAATGAAAAACTTCTACCAGACTTTGAGACCTTGACGAGAGTATATAGTCTATGAGCTTTGGCGAACGAATCGTTCTCCTTCTTTGAGCTGCTTTTTGAAGGTGGCTGTTTCGTCGTTACTCTTATATCCCTTGATTTGGATCTTCAGACTGACCCGAACATTTTCAACTTCATATGCATATCCTTGCTCGCAGCTTCTGTATTCCAATTAGAGCCCTGCTCTTTCATCTTTTCATCAAAAACCTATCTATCACGCTATTAAAAGGAAGTAACGTAACACGAAACGGAAAAACAAATGATGATAATTTACTTTGTCTATCAAAGAACTGAATGAAATTTCAAGTTTCGCAAACATCATGCATTTCATTCATGGAAAACGCAACAAAATGTTGTGCTCAGATTGCAGGTGTGTGCATAGATATTTACCTTCTTTTTCCTGCCCAAAACTAGCTGGAAATGTTTAAGCCATTACCACAACCCAGAGCCAGTAAAAATATTCCAAAGCACTTCCTTTGTTACGCTATACGCCTGGGTATCCAAAACTAATCAAAATGAATGGCGAAACCTAAAAAATTGCATTTGTTCCTTTCATGCCGCTCTTAGCTTTAGTTTCTGTTCTATTTGGTGGTTGAATACGAACACAAAGACCTTTTCACAAAAACATTCCTTCTGAAATACAAACCGTCGGCTTCCATCGAACTTTGGTATCATCAATCAGAGTACTGAAGCATATTTGAAATTAAAAATGTTTCCTCTCACATATGATGGTCTACCTACACTCTTCAGAAAATGTACTCCGCCAAACACATAAAATCGATTGCGTCTTTAATTCAATTTGGATGCATGCCCGTCGGCGTCAATTAAAATCCACTCAATAAAAATTATCCTTTCAATGGCCATCAATCCGTTGTTAGCTCGCCAAAGATCCTTTACTCATAAATTGAAGCAAATGTGATGGAGACTTGCGCTGAGCTTTTAAAACCCCCATCGAAATGGTCCCAAAAACGTTTTTTTTTTTTTTTTTTTACTGACTCAAAAGGAGACAGCCAAAAAAAAGCGTCTGTCCAGTCTGATTCAATTCTGATCCTCACACATATGATGACATCGACAAAAACACTGAAGTTTATGAAAAATTGAAAAAGTGCTTTCCACTAGATTTTCATTTCTGGATCGTTGTTGTAGGGTTTTGCGTTTTGTGAGTGTATGTGGGTGTGCAGTTTTTATTTAAATCCTTTGTTAGCTGTATCTGCGTAGCACTTTGCTAAAAACTCAATTAAAGCCCTGACAAAGTAGGTACTTTCTATTAAGTTTTGATTTCCTTCTTAGATTCAATTTGCCTTGCAAATTGACAGCAAAGAGCAGAAAATAGAAAAAGCAAGGGCATCAGGACGATCGAAAAAGCAAAGAATAAAAAAAGAAGCCATTCTAAGTTATCTTTGGAAAATCTCTGGCACATGGTGTGTGTGATTTATCCTATCCATACGAAAATCCCTCCTTTTGAAATATTTCAATTGACATTGACCATGGCTATGATAGCAGTGCAAGGAATTTACGAGATCCCTGATATCCTTTTGCATTCTGCATTGTCATGATGGTGAAGACGAAGAAGGAAATTCCTCAAATATTCAGTGGGGTTAGAGCAAACGCGATGGTGTATAATGTAATCCTCGGACAATCTAATGGCATGCTGAAGCATACTAACTTGCATGCACATGCATATGGTTAAAATGAAGAAGAAGTAGGTAGTCTTCCACATGGCATCGAGGAATATATTTTACATCTGCAAGGAGTCAGCATCACAAGAAAGAAAAATGTGTGCGGTTTTATTCCTTTTACTCCCTTTCTTTTTTGGAAGATGAGATAACGTAAGAAGTTGGAGCTCGAGCAATTCATTCGAAAAGTCTCCTTAAGCAAGGGATTCCATTGTATGTTTTCTTTTTGAGCAAAAGGACATGCGAAGGATTTGCATATCTGGATGTGGAGAACGAATTGTGTGGTAATATGCTTTTTGCTTCGCTTATTTTATTATTATTTTTGTCTTTTTTCTTTGCCTTCTTCGCTTTGCCTTGCTATGCTTTGATTTCCTGCACAAGAAAGTTTAAATTAAATTGAAATGAAGTTGGATTTTCGAAAATGCCCCGAAGAGATGTATTCATTTGTGTAATTTAAGTAATTAGTAAATTATAAAGTTTCGTCTAGCTCTGGTGTTATTGCAAGTAAAAAATTATATCAAATTTTAGGAGAAAATTTAATTAGACTTTCTATTGCTGCAGCTATGATTGTGTACATTGAACGTATAAGTAGGTTGTAGGTATGCATTGAGTCTCTTATTGCTTTACAACAAAGCAAAAAGCATCAATACACTTAAAGCTTAAAGTCTACGATGACTTTTGCCAACGTTCTTTGGTGTATTTTTGTTTCAAACATTTTAGTACCAATCAAAAATCATTGAGTCTAAACTTTATTGAACCTTGGAACCTTAAATCGAATGAAATTGAAATTGGCTTCAATTTATCGATAACTTTATGTAAATGTTGTCCGCGGCTCCTTTTCAAATGGTATAAGGCTTGTCCAAATAGGCTAACGACTTTACATAACCCCACAACAAATATGCGTTAAATCGCATGATCTTGGCGAACAACTCACAGGGTTATTTCGCGAGATAAGCTACTCGATAACATGTCAATTGTTTCATCAGTTGTGTGGCGTGTGGCACCGTCTTGATGAATCCACATGTCAACCAAGTTGAACTCAGCCAACTGGGGCGAAAAAAAGTAGCGTATCATTGGTCGATATCGTTCGCGGTTGACGGTTACGTTTCTCCCACGGTCTTCTTTGAAGAAGAATGGGCCGATGATGCCCATAAACCGAGCCCAACTGTCGTTCTTTGGGGATGCATGGGTGATTCTTGTATCACATGTGGCTGTTTATCAGTCCTGATGCTACAGTTTTGCTTATTTACGTATCCGTTGAGCCGGAAATGAGCCTCATCGCTGAAAACAATTTTACGTTAGTAGAAAAGAATACATATTTTTAAAAAAGCACTGATTTTGATAAAAATTTTAAACATTTTGTAATCGTTGTTCGTTTGTAAGTCTTTCCATTGTCAAATGATAGAGTATACTGAAAACTTTTCCTGGTTTGGACGCCATTACCAATCAGTGCAGTTAACCTGAAAAACTTAGCTCACAAAAAATCACCCTTCTGATGTTTCTATAGGATACGCGTAACAGGTAGATAAGTAAGCCATTGCGTTGCGTTTACCACACAGACTTGCATGCACCAAAATCATTGAATTGCTATAAGTTCAGCAAATTTATACGATTCACACTCTCAGTATTGAATCGCACACGCTGCCAGGTATTTTTTCATTCAAATAAGGTCACGATTGGACCAAGGATTGAAATTATAGACCATGGCTTTTAATTTACGACATTTACAGGTCAAACCAGCAGCAACTGATTTTACCAAACGTAGATGACTCAATCACTTACTCCTGCTCATTGCCTCCAAGGGCTGAAAGACCGTGAGTTAATTTGAGGGATAGTGTACATGTCCTCTATCAAAAAAACTCACCTTCACCCTTGCGGAATCCAAATTAAAGAGGGTGCACAATTTTTCGTGTACACAATAAAAATTCACTCTTGCGGAATCTAGCCCCAGTTCTTACCGCCCACAGAGTTAAAGACCTCGTAAATCATCTCTGGAACTGCAATGCCGAATGGGAAGTCAAAATATAAAAGTTGTAATCCAAGATAGGTTAACTCAGAAGACCAGCACCATCCCTCAGTACAGGCTCGGTCACCAACTGCTATAATCTTACCATGATCCTATCTGATGGAACGATTTTGGTTGTGAAGCCAACCGTAATGTGCCTGGTTGTTTCTTTTGAAGAAAATTTTCTAGTTAGTAACCTTAACATTGGAACCAACCTATACGTAAGAGCTTTTGCAAGTCAGCAGAGACACCCGCACCTCGGTCTCAAGATGCCATGGTTCTTCTGTACGAAGATTACAATCGCACCGTCAACAAAGTTATCCAATTTTACACATAGACAATGTCATCTTATCACCACAGCTGGTTACCAGTGGTTACCAGGGCGGCATAGTAATGTTTGTTTATCTGTTACATGGATTTCGAGTTTTGAATCCTTGAGAAATTTTCCGTGGTCTTCCCAGAGTAATTGCACTGCAATGAAGGGCGTGGCGTTCCCTACCAGTGGATCAGGGTGGGAGACCTGTGATCCCTTTGAGATCACGATGTTCGTAACTCCACACCAAAAACAGGAAGAAGAATTAGTCGTTTGTAGTTTTCATAAAATTGTAGCTTCATGAAGTGCATCCAACGAAAAAACATTCAACTACAACTTAAAGGTATTTTAGTAACCTCAATTTGTAATCAGCATGCGTTTTGTAGAATCAGTTATCTGCAAGAAGTGCATGGGAATTCTTAATAAGTAAAAATACAAAACTGACATCAGCATACGCATTCAATAGTTTGTTGTCCCTGGTTGGTGTGCTGTTGCTTGGCCTATATTCCATTTGCTTTGCAGGAATATGAGTTTGCGTTCAATGTCAGCCTGTAACATGTGTTGCAATGGATCGCAAGTTAAAAAATCGGTTCATTCGGAGACAAAATTTACCGATTTTGTAGGATTGGGAAGTTTTTGCTTCTCCGGCATTATTTTAACACAGTTGGAGTGCGTTCAAGTGCTTTTTTCTGTGTTTGTTTTTCTGATTTCATCCGACGCTGCGGACAATTTGCGCTCCGAATAGTCACCCCGCTAAAGCAGAATTTCTATTTTAAAGTTCTCTGGCTTCACCAATTTATCCATGTACTTGTCCAACCGCATGTCCTTGCTACTTATAACCCCCACTTGCTGCCAACAAAGAATTTGAAATATGAAAATTTTCATAATATTAGAGGACTCAAAAAACATTGTAAAGAGCAAAGAAGAATCTTCCTACTTACCTTACTCTGACTTGAAGCTCCGCATCCTTTGCAATAAATGCAAAAGCTTCTTTGTCAAAGTTGACAAGTTGAGCACTTCTATCACACATGTTGTTACTTCATGTCATATTGAAGTAATTACATTTGTTTCCTTGACATTTCCTTTATGCTTTTTCCACACACACACCAGCTTCTTTTTATAAGTGCATTGGAATTTTTCCGATCTAACATCTGAGCGGTAATCTTCCTGTTCCCAGCCATCCCGACTTGACTACCTACGTATAGTTGCAAGTTGAATGGAAAATCTATTCTGAGAATAAAAAAAAAATCCCAGAGACGTCTGTTATGGAAAATTGGCTACCAACTGCAATTGCTTTCTCATACTATACTAGTAAATTCGATTCCCCATGCATTCAACGAGTTCTGCCAGTTCTACCAATTTATTTTCTTTTTATTGCTATGACTACTTTTATGAATATTTTCCAATGTGAATAGCACATAATTCAGAATCTTTATCCTAACCCCAACCCACTGACACATAAAACTCAGAAAGGTTGAACTAAGCCCAATCCCTTCGCGATATAAAAATCAGAGACGATAGGGGTTTCTAACGAAAGCACCGCACACTTTATCCCAGTAAAAATGATGGCAATGATTATGATGACTGCAGCCGCCAGGAAGTTGTTTTTTTTCTTCGTCTGAGTGCTTTTTTTTCAAATGCATGGCGTGGATGCTATCAAAGGACATCATTCCTGACCTATTCTATCGTGAACAAGTTCCTTAGATATACCAGGAATGAAAAAGGCGACAAAAAAGTGCTCGAAACCCCCGTTAGCAACTTCTTTTTATTGAGTTAAAGATTTCCCATTCCTCTTTGTTAGCTGGGTTACTTCTTTAGCAGATGATGGATATGGTGGTGTTGCTCCAAGGTCTTTGACAATCACGAAATGGGTGTGGGAAATCAGCCCCGCGGGCTTACACAAAAGCAAAAATTACATTTCCAACATTGGTTGCATTGAAAAGTGAAAATTCATTTTATGTGCTCGCATTTCCTTCTTCTTCTTCTTCTTTTTTTGCCATTTCAATCCCACTAGTGGATGAGGTGGAAATGCTTCTGATGATGAGTGCTGCATAAAGCATTTTCCATTAAAATGGGAATGCGATCTCTCCTCCTCGTCGTCGTCCTACTCCTCCATAATCAAAATGAATTTTCAACAAGGAATTGTGCTGAAAAGGACTTTACTTGCCTTTCACAAGCGCCGCAGCTTGATATGATTAAGGTAAGTCTGTTAAGAGCTTTGTGTGGGGACTTTGTTGTTGGAGCTCAAAAATTATGGAATAGAATCGGTGAAGCATTTTCAGAATATTATGATCAAAGGTTAAATAATTTTCCTAAGTCGTCGAATTATAGTCAAAGGACTATATGTATGTTTTGTCAAAGTTCGGGTGTCTCTCATCACCGAGGCGACCTATTTTTCGAATGTCTGTTTTATGGCGGATTTTTGTAGCCTTTTATGCATATGATCCTTTTCCACTATGAGAATGGGATTAAATTATATGAAAATTGGAATGTCAAAAATAAGAACACAAAAATTCAATTTAAGCAAATTGAGGAATGGTATTTCAAAGGAATACAAAATGCACAAGGGTTAATCAATGGAATATGCTGACCTGCTATGATATTGGTTTTTAGACCTCCTAAGCAGAATTGTGGAGTGAAGTTTAGGAACTGATAATGAAACACTGTCAGGGAAATACAATTTTGGTTGTAGATTACATACATTTTTTTTTTTAAACTAACACGAATCACATCAATTGTCTAAACGACACAATGGGATATATGCTTCATGTAGTGGTATCAAATCTTTGTACAATAAAAGGAAGATGATGTGCCGAAAAAGCAGTCAGTTTAGGAAAGATTTTTTTCTAAGCGAATTCGTGACAAACTTATTGCCACAGATTTTTTGTTCATTGAATCCTTGAAAGTGTCCCTGTATAATTTTGTGTTTGTAAAAAAATTTGGGAAATAATTTTGCCATCTGATGCTTGTTATCTATCATCAGTCATATGTCATTTATCATCTCTCAAATGTCATCTCTCAAATGTCATCTCTCAACTGTCATCCCTCAACTGTCATCTGTTATCTGTCCTCTCTCAGCTGTCATCTGTCATTTGCCATTTCTCGTCTGTCATCTGTTATCTGTCATCGCTTATCTGTCATTATTCATACGTCTATTATTATTCTGCCGTCTGTCATCTGTCATCTGTATTTTTTCATCTTTCACTTGTCACTTGCCGTCTGTCAGTTGTTATTTGTCATCTTCCATTTACCATCAGTCATCTACCATCTGGCTGCTACCTTAGGCCAATATTATGTTTCTGCCTTTTAGAATTTCCATTTGGCGTACTTTTCATTCGCTGTTGCTTACCTGTGTATAATTTTATGTCGGAAAGTTTTATGAATGGAATATTCCTTTCGCATTCGTAGGTTTATGTATTTGCAGTAGGCCTTAATTTTTGTTTAAAATAAATAAATAAATAGGGTGGTGCAACAGAGCGAGGAGCCCTTGGGCCTAGCGCATTTCTCACAACCATTGCCTTGTGAGGGAATGGAGGGGACCTACAATCTTCTGCCGGTTCCGAACGGCTAATTGCGAAAGCGCTTTTCATGGCAATGAATTTATTAACGGAGGACTTGCCAATTCCTCGCGAAAGACGATACCCGTGGAAAAATATTTTTGCCTCTGCTGGGATTCGAACCTCGAACCTCTGGGTTTACGAACCACGGGTACCACATTAGTTTTTGTTTACAGAGACAAAATGCATGATCTCAAAGGCTTCATTGCTCTTCCACTGGTCTGTTGTCGGCTTTGCGCAAGTGATCTGCATGTCAACGCGTCGACAATATTTCCATTTTTTTTTTGTTATTTCATCTCAGTGGACAGATTTGTCAGAAACCCTCAATCGCGAGGGTCCAAGAATGTGTTTCTAAAATTCTTTATGGATTTAACTATTTTGTGTTCAGAAGCAATCAGGAGCAATCAGGAAACCACGTTCTAAAGAATAACCTCACTCACACTGCTGCGTGGAATGTGAAAAATGGTGACCCTGACTAAATAACAATTTTAGTTCCAAAGCCATACCTTGGTAAGTCTTACTTTCTTGAAGATGTTATAAACTCTTTTTGAACAAAATACAAATGAGTTGTAAAAAAATATTCTTTTTATTTCAATCAACAAATTGTCACCACTTTTCTTAATTTTGTTTCATTTTCTAACTGAAAACAATTTCGATTTAATTAAGCAATCCTTTTTCAAAAATACTGACTTCCTTTGTTTTAAAACAAATGGCTTTCATTACCCATTAAGGTGACGTTGGAAATTTCGATTAGTCTGAAAATTCACAAGCTTAATTGGTGTGATGGGTAAAAGCTTTTAAACTTAAATCTCCCTTCAGCTCTTAATAAATGCTATAGGTAGGTAGAGAAGGAATGAGTTCCTTTGCCTGGCCATGAATTAAAGCACAAAGGTGATGAATAAAAATCAATTGTTACCATTGTTGAAAAGAAAACAGAAAAAAAAACAAAACTAAAAATAGTTATTCGTTGCCTCTCATTGTCCTGCATCAAGTTGTGTTGATTGTCATTCTGTTTCACCAGGAAATACACTTTGTATATATGGATGGCTATGGCAAAAAAGGGCAATAGCAAAATGACCAGCAATAAAAAGAACTGGTTACCCAAACCGAACACCATGCTTGTACATTAAAATAAATAAAATAGCCAATACCTATACTATATGGTATAGAATTGACCAGCATCAACTATACTCGCATAAGGATTACACAGCACGAAGAGCATTATGTCAATTACAGTCCCATATGTGTGTCCTGGAAGTAAACCGACATCGTTTAACATTTGGCCGTCTGCTCGGCCACCATTGCTGCTGTGTGTTACTGTTGAAATGGCCAACACAGTGACATATTCGGAAACGATTCAGAGAAAGCGAACAGAAAAAGAGAGAAAAAAAAAAGAAAATACCACGACACATAACAGTTGCTGTCTGTAATTACAGCGGTGGAGGACACAAAAAAGCAAAAAGGACTCATCGTTTGACAGCCACAAAACAAGAAAAAAAAAAATATATATATGCTATGCAATACCTACATCTACTATGATATTCACCGTACATCGGCAGAATGAAAAAGACAAAAGCATCAGGAAACGGAAACAAAATAAAGAGCAAGAAAAAAACTCATAGAAAATTTGCACAACAATTGGCTGCTGTCAATGTAATGAGTGCAATTGAATTTTTTCGAAATTTGTCATCGTCACTGCGGGTCTGTATTGCAGTATTTGGGTGTAATTGCAAGCAATTAACATTGCTTTTGAAAAATTTCTCTCGATTTCCTGATGTTTATGCAAAGTCGAAGCAAAAAGAAAAAAAGGAAGGAAGGAAAATCGATTAAGTGCTAAGCGAATTAAATCACTGGAACATTAAATTAATTACAACTGGTGACAGCAGTCATGGAAACAACATTTCAACCATATGTTTGAGACTTTCAATCTACTTATTATTTATAACCCCAACTGACCCCAACAACGTTGCTTTTATTGACAATTTATGAATAGAGTGTCGTACTACATTGTCGTCGTGGAAGACTTGTTGGGCAGATTCATAGGTGGTCCGCAGGAATCATCACCTATCAATATCAACGCTCTGTTTTGTACCCTATCAAGTAGGCGCAGAGATGTTTGAGAGGCACCTGACCATATATGAGAATCGTACTCTAGTTTTGGACGGATGTAAGCTTTATAAATCGTAGCCAGATCAGAAGGGGTGAAGAATTTCCTGCATCGTCTTAAGAAACCTAAGCATTTCGCAGCGTTTTTGTCGACTTCAGGTGGCTTCGTTCCAGCGAAGATCGTCGTTTACACACAAACCGAGTCCTGACAGCTTTTCGGTTTCTTGGACACAGGTATACCATTCATAGATAATGGCAATGGGGGTATGGTAAGCTTCAACGACAAACGACAACATTGAGTTTTCGAAGCATTGAATACTACTCGGTTTTTACTACCCCATTTAACAATGCTGTCCAGGCCAGAATTCAATGAGCTAACTATACGCAACCGTCCTAGTTCCACATCCGAAGAGCAGGGACATGAATTTGGAAACCAATATGAGAAGCAGAGGGTTGAGTCGTCAGGATTTGAGAGGATTAGAAGTTTCAGACAAGAGATCATTTATGAAAATGAGGAAGAGAGTCGGAGACAAATTGAGCCCTGGGGCACACCAGCATTTATGAAGTGGGTATCAGACTTGAAGCCACCCAATACAACTTGTATTGAACGGTCCGAAAGGTAGGTTCTAATCCAACGAAGAAGAGATTCATCGATACCAAAAGCAGGCGTTTTCGATAAGAGAGTTTGATGCCAAACTCTATCAAATGCCTTAGAAATAGAAAGCGCAATAATCTTCCTTTCTCTAAAACAATGTTAAGATTGGTTCCACTTTTCGGTGAGATAAGCCATCAAATCACCAGTGGACCTTTTGCTACTAAAGCCGTACTGTCGGTCATTAAAAAGTTTTCGTTCTTCGAGATGTTTGATGGGAGGATGATTTGCTTTTTTTGGGAACGGGCTGAACAAATGCAGTTTTCAATCTGTTCGGGAAGAGCCTAGAAGAAGAGAAAAGATAGAAAAGCTTACGCAGTGGTTTTGCCAGTTTAGAAGAACACCTCTTCAGTACGACGGGGATACCATCTGGACCTGCGGATTTATGTATGTTGAGATTTTTAAGGACTCTCGCTACTGAGCGAGTTCGAAAAAATATCTGCTTCATTGCAGAATTTACTGTCTCGATCTCAGATGGGGTCAATGTGCTATCATTAAGTGTCGAGTTAGCAGCAAATTGAGCTGCAAGCAAATTGGTTTTGTCGATGGAGTTGACATATGAAGAGTCATTGAAGACGAGCGTTGGGACCCATGACGTAGTCGAGTTCTCAATGTTCTTAACAAAAGACCAAAAGTTTTTCCTCGCTTTTGGTCACAACAGTATTTTTTGCATGCAAAAACTTAGCCTTTTGTGTGTTAGCATTTAGATTTTTCTAGCCCGTTTGAACAAATTTCAGTTTCCTACTGTAGGGTTGTCTTTAAATATTCGAAAACTTCTTTCTCTGTCCCTAATCGCGTCTTTACAGCTTGAATCGAACTACGAATTGTTTTTGGGGATGATGGTTTTTGATCTGTGAGGAACAAAATTTCTCATGCCGTTTATAATTACGTTAGATATCATATCAGCTGATGCGTTAACGTTTCAGAGACCCAACCGCGGTTTTGTAGCGCCACAAGCTAAACTATACCCGGAACCTTCGACTCTACTTTTTTGTCGGATAGTTTGAAATCAATTTAATGAAGCGAACTTTTCGAAATTTTTGGCTTTGTATCTGTAAAAACTATTGAAATCTTCAGTAAGAATTATTTGCTATCAAGTCAAAATCTATACATTAAAAATATTGGAAACAATGTCACTCAATTGCAGCCGAGTGGAGCCGTTAATTCAAATAAGACGCTATGAAGGTGTTTAAGGCTAAGGGGTTGCTAGTTGACGCTCTTTATTATCTTCTCTGTCATTGCTTTCCAACAGAGTGGAATCTGAAAGTCAACTACGGCAAGAGAATGCCCTTTTTGCCTACTCCCATTATAGTCATTAATTCAAATAAGACGTTGTCTCTGATTTCACCCCAGAAAAATGGTAAGGGTGTTTCTGGCAAAGAGGGTAGAAGCTGACTCTATGTATTTTATACTTTGGAGCATGCCAACATGGAGTACCGCACCGACTGGATCACTAGTGTGAAACAAAGAAGTAGGAGAGCTATTATCGATTTGAAATCGCAATGAACGTAACGCCGAAAAGCGAGGAGAGTAAGAGGAAGCCCTGTTTATCTCAAAACTAATATATCCACCCCAGATTCTCCTAGCTACTCTGATGCCTTAAAAGAAAAAAAAAAATCGTAATTTGTTTAAGTAAATAAAAATAAATAAATGAATAAAACCTTCGTGTGCAACGATTGGCTTTAAAAAATCTCCAGAAAACTCCAAATGCTTAACAAACTACTACTCCACGTTAACGCTTCATCTGCACATATATTTAAATGAATCTCTACATAATTACACTTACCACATTTCAGGTGTACTGATAATCTCAACCCTTTACTCGAAGGATCGTATTTTACTAAGTTCCTTGTCCTTCCTAAGGTTGTCTAAAGTCTTGACAAAGACTAGTAGAAGTTATCTTAGGCATTAGCAACTTTACCATCCATTCTGAAAGCAGACCCCCTAATTCGAATGATTGAACACCATTATGGAATTGTTTCGTGGGTAGCTTTTCATATAGATAAACACAGAAACACCATTTTCACAGATGAAAGCATACACAACATCTCCTTGTAGAAGCTCGGTCCATAGTAAATCCACCTCATCCTTATTGTAACAAGGATAATACACTCTTAGCTCGACCAGTGTCCTTGCATGGCTTAACTTTACTCAAAACTCGTCAGGAAATATGACTGACTGTGAACGATGCTCATGATTTTCATAATCCCCTCTAATCTACTCTAGAAACGAAAAGAGCATCATACAAATGATAATAAACTTTATCTGCCTTGCTACAAGTAGGTACACCTAAAACCACTTTGAAGAGTGTTTATGGATAGAACATTTCAAGAATAACAAACTCCTCCTGCACTAATGTTATTAGTTACGACTTGTTAAGGGTGGGTACTTCGGTATTCGGTATTAGGGCATTCGCAGTCAAGTCTATCTACAAATGTCTACAAATCCCATTAGTTAGGTTTGTAATTAAAACTTACAAGTGTAATGCAGGCATACATTTAGTCAGCCGTACCTTGACCAGAATTCTTCCAAACTATAATCCTGTCGTAACTTTCCATTCAATTCCATTTTACCACCCACGAAGACTTGTTTACTTGGCCATAAATCTTTAAAATTTTAAGCTGCTTCTCTGAAAATCCAAACTCCTGTTTTGCCATTTCCGCTAGCTACCATTACCGGTGAGCAAAGAGCCTCCTCTGATTCAATATTTTCCATCTTTTGAAGATAAACGCTGGTGCAGCAGCTCTTGGCTTTTTCATTGCGAATCACACAAACATGCTTTAGATAAATAAACTACTCTGTGGAAGGATCTTCCTTACAGCTATGTAGGTATGTCTATTTGAACTCTTTTCTCTTTCATTTTCTGGTTTGGAGTGAGATTTATTTGGATGCATTGCCCACAAAATGGAGTAACCTTGAGGTGCAAATTGTTCGATAAACAAAGAAAAATCAAAACAAAAACAAACAAGCAAACATTTACTAAAACGAAGGTAGCAGATGCTTCCATTGCAGTTTCAAAACCACCAATGGCGAATGGGCTATATTGAAAAATGTGGTTTTTACTTAAGAACTTATCTTTTAACAGACCTCAAACTCGGTTGCACAAAGGGTTTTTCATTAATTTTATTAATTTGAACTCAAAAACCAATCGTCGAACCGCATCGCATCGATTTCCGGATATAATAAATAACCGCACGCCAACACCCAGCATTAAGCCTCAGTTGATCTGTTCTCCGTGATGGATTTTCAAAACCCATAAACAATTTGAACTTTATGAAATAATCCAAAATAGCATCCTGCAATCCAAGGTAACTGACACGCAATTGTGATGTCCTGGTGTGAATTGCATAAACCGGTCGACGGCCTTTCTCCTTCTCTTTTCACTATGCCACCATACTCGCGCCGATAGATTCAACCAAACGAAAGGATTTCCGCAACAGCAATCCGTGCCCTAGCCACAAACTCAGATAGTGGTAATGTTTGACATTCTATACGTCCTATACAGGAAATATACTAAAGCACGAAACTAATTTTGTATTTGATAGTGGTTAATAGGGTGTCTCAATTATTTGTAGGTTAGGTATAGGTTTCGGTAGGGTTAGGCACTTGACTACAATTTCGACAGTGAATGAAAGTTCAAAGAACTCGTGGTTGACGTCACGTCAAATGGATTCGGTGTCGTTTTCGTTGAAGAGCTACCAAATGAGAACATTTAATATTCGGTCGTGTATTCCGTCCGCACAAGTCTTTTCGAATATGGCAAAATGTATACGTGGGTAATTACCTACTTTATAATTACAGAAATGCGAGCTTCAGCCTTTCATTTGACTTCTGAATAGAACATGTGTAGTGTTTGAAGGTACATTTGAAGGGATTATAACATTTTTTAGTGCATCAGCTCAGTATAAGCTACAAGGAGATTTAAATTCACAGTGCAGACTATGAACAGTGTACATAAATGGAATGTTCAATTAAAAGCAGGAATGAACGTTGCCTTTGCTTAGACTAAACCCCTTTTCGCGAAAACTAATTATTACGTCGTTCTTTGAAAAGGAAGTTCCAATTTGAAAGCAAACCATATCAACGTGGGTGTGTGAGAATGGTTTCGTAGAGGCAATAAAGTCTAAGGCAGTGTAATTCGGAATGAAGAATTCAAAAATAGGACTTGTAAGGATGGCGAAACTTTAATATGGTATCATCCAAAACTTTTGCTTAAGTCGATTTATCTGATTCTGATTTCCGGCGAACGCGATTTTCTGAGTGTTCAAGCGTTATGCTTTCAAACCAAGCGGGGCTACCCACTTCTAGGGCAAAACCCTATAATCTATTGTTTCTGTTATTGGCCTTCCTCTCGATCGGTATATTCAATAAAATATTGTAGGCAGTTAGTTTCATGTATTGACTCTTGGTTTCAAGACTTTGGACATCTACTTCATTTGGGGATAAGCGAATTGAGAATTACTTTCGAAGAATCGCTGAAAGTTCTGCTGATGATTGTTATTCAGATGATAAAGCTATCTAGTTGAAATACAAAGTAATTTATCGATGCACATGGAGGAGGAAGTTGTTATTTCCAATCAATACTAACAGTTAGCCTCCAGAATTCTTTTACCACTCCTTCGCCTTTTTCTTTTGGGATGTGGCTGCACAATTATGGGTAATAAATTGTTCCTACAAAATTTTTGTCGCATCTGAGGGAGCGAAAAGAACGAACTGCACTACGATGTAATCTGTGGAGATATATGTAGTTGAAATGGATACCAACATTTCAGTCTGACAAATTTTCCAAAAGCCAACTAAATGGGGTCGTTGAAGGTTAAGACTTCGTCTTAGGTGGTGCTATCAAGTGGAAATGCCTTTTACCAAACTATGTATACTGCAAATCTAGATACATTTCACCAGGAATCAAACTTGCTGTCGGGGTATGCTCATGGAAATCCCTGATTCACCCAATTTTTTTTTATTGCTTTTTTCATTCATGCCTTGATGATCTGTACGAAAGAGGGATCAGGCATACCTCACGAGCGGGCGACTTGTGTGAAACCGCTTTTAAAGAGCTGTGATCCCTTCGAGAGGTGGACATGTCATCTGCTTCTGAAAACTGTATGTCTCAGCCAAGTCTATTTTCGATAATTTTTTTTTTTTTAATTGGCTCCAAAACTATTGAGCCTAGGAAGAAAGAAAGGCTATGTATCATTCCCATACTCCGTCGGGAATAGAAACGGGAAGATAAATAAACATTTAGTTTTTGGATAGGCTCCGGTTTGAATGAAATTTGGAACAGAGATTGTCTAGAGCCTGAGAAATGACATAGTTAATTTTTCTTCCCTATATTCTCTTTTTCTCAAATGAATGGGAATGGGAACATAGAACTTAGAAAATATTGCAAAGATTTCAAACATTCTTTCACAGTGGAGTACTTCATTATTTCCTAGTAACAGAGCCTATATTTTATCGGACACTCGAATTCTAAAACCACTTGACCGAATAAAAATTTTCTTCATTATTACAATCCGGTGTTATCCTCGAGTAACTAGCCTATAATTCATCTCCATATTCCCACGTGCACTGAAACTCAACCGGGAACTTTTAAAGCACTGGACCGATCTCAAAATTTCTTGTCTCGTTAGAAAATTTTATTATTTCCGATTCACTTGTGCTATACATATTTCGTCTTCATATTCCTAGGGGAACCGGAACTATGGCTCTACTTTACTCAATTTACTTCAATTCGGTTACCTTAGGAACCGAGCTTTGCCAGGCTACTCAGCTTGTCTTCAAATAAAGCGCTAAAATTATTAATTTTCCCTGTCTAAGTTCATACCGAACTTTTTCCAACTAAAGAGAAGAGTATTCAAAATAGGTGATGCTTCTAAACACTAAATATGTGATGGAGGCTAAACTCAAGCATTTTGAGAAAATTTAATTGGAATTCAAAGCTGTAAATATATATATCAAATAAACATCATACTTTCACCTCTAGTGGTATTTGTGGCCTAATGGTTGACATGTCTGTCTGGTACGTGGGAGCTCGAATCGAATCCCAGAAAAATCCAATTGTTTTTCTTCGTGTAACGCAACGAAAAATTGGCAAGCCCTTTGAGGAAGTTCGAGCGACGCAGTGGTGCCCGTTTTTTATTTTTCATCTCAATTTCAGAATTTAGTAAATAAAAGTTCTTCTATGTACATAAAACCCGGTCAAAAAAATTTGATATCTTGGAAATGTCATCAATTTTTACTTTAATTTCCTTAAGTTAAAGCCTCTTCTTGTAGTACCTTACAACACCGTACCCAAAAATCATTTTCAAAAAAAATACTTCATGAAAAAACTTGCTGCGCTTGACATTTCAAAATGAAACTTCAAAGAAAATGAACAAGTGAAGGCACTCATGTCTTTTGTAAACAAAAACAGTTTTTAGCAAGTTACGTTTTCCTAAATACTAAATAATATCGACTACGATGGTTTTCTACCAAAACATTTTTGGTTTCCTAAAATACCTCCTTACAGGTTTACCGAATCTCACATAAGCTTTTTGATCGTAAACGTGATTCATGCGCTATGCCCCCAATTGCTCATGACTTCTAAATAAACTCGCTTTGTGATCGTTGCTATGCATTTTAAATTTGGTTTTTTTCGCATGCGAATAGCCCCCACTGAAACAGCATTTTGGTTTGTTTTGTTTCGATCTGTATGTTTGCCTGCTCAGTCTGTTTACTATATGTATTTCTCTTTCTTGTTCTGACGTTATCGATAAAGTTTATTTCACTGTGTCATGTTTATGTGTGGTGCATTTTTAAAGCTTTCACAAACAAAATTCTGTTGTTATCTCATCAAGAGACAAGAGGCCTGTTTGTGACACACAAACAAATCACATTTATTGCAAAAAATGCCTCAATGTTTAGTTGCTATTGTCACCTGTCACTGTGCAGTCCGTGTTTTTTTGATCAATTAAATTCCGTTCAAAATACTTTTTTCGTATAATGTCTGTTTGTTCTAATAAACTCACTTCAGTGCCGAGTGCTGTACTAACAAATCTACGTGACCTTTATCTCAAAGATTGGCCCCAAAACTGTGTCGGTTATTACACATTGGACAATTTTATCAGATGGCTGCAAAAAGACCCCCATATTAAAGCTCTTTCAATACTGACTTTAAATGGTGACTGGAGCGATGGAACCTTTGTGCTCGTAGTAAGTTCGTTGGCTTGGAAGACTTATTATCTTCTCTTATTCTGAATTTCACACTGCCTTAGGATAGATATCAGCTTTTTTTGAATACTCTCAACCCATCTAACGAACGACTGAGGATTGCACTTTCATTGTTGGACTGGTCCCGAGGCTACAAAGTCAGTTCATTTTTGGAACGGCATCGTCCCGCTGTGCTGTCCATTGTTGAGTTGAAAAAACTGCAAAAGGAATATGATAGCCTCACGCTGGTCTATCACATGCCTTGTGATGAAGCCATTCGAATGGAAATTGAGTATTCTGATCCCTCTCGGTTGTAGGCAGGCTGGGAGGCAAATTCCACTAATGGTTTTTAATTATTGACAGTTGCCCGGATGGTTTTGTCGTAAGGGAGATGGATGAAAAAGATGCTATTATTGCAGACAGTGTCTGGCCAAATCAACACGTGGGCTCGTTGTTCTTATTGAAAAGATTGATTAAATGGAATACAAGTATGGGTGTATACACGAAGGCTGACAATGAGCTGGTGGCATGGTGCTTAAGGTGGGTATAATGTGTGTGCCTTGAAGTTATTTTTTCTCTTAATTCTAAAGAATGAAATGTGGCTTTTTTCTATAGGCTTCAGGGTGGTTTTCTTGGAGCCCTTCAGGTAAAAGATACTTATCAGCGAATGGGAATGGGCTCTCTCGTGTTGAGAGCTATATCTAAGGAACTTGGCGATGAAATGGGTCACGATGTCATAGCATGTGTGGGAAGTGAAAACACTCCATCAAGAAAGATGTTTGAAAGATGTGGTTTTAAGGTGGTTGATAAGGCATTTTGGTTGCGCACATTCCCTACCATCAAGGATTTTGAGTGGTCTGATGAATGAGGTTTTATGTTAGGCTAAGCGGGTAAATTCATCTTTTGGTAATAAATCATGTATGCCTTTGTGTTGTAATACAATTCGTTTTTTTTTGTCTTACATGAGCAGGTATTAAAAATACGTTCTTTTCGCGTGATCGGTAAGGCTTTGTGAGAAGCTTAAGACTAAATTAAGTGGATAGATAAGTAGGTACTTCTTGTGTTGTTTTGAATATACACTGATTTTTGCTATCGCTACATTGGAAATATTTTTGAGGAATGTCATTCAACTGGAATAATATTTTCAGTGAATAAAATGCGATTTTTGAGTATTGTTTTATAATAATTCTGAGAAAACGCTATACAAAACTCAGTCATAAATTAAAAAGCACATCAATAAATATTAATAGTTAATAGTCATATATGTACTTTGAGTTATTAGGTAAATAATAAATAAACTTATATCAAAATGCTTTAAAAACTGAAAACATTTAAGCAAGTTCAAGTACTGCTATGGAATTCCACGTACATTAACTTCTTACTTAGCTGGACATTGGAATCCTGGGAGAATTTGAGCTTTTTCAGCAACTTTTATCGCCAACCACAGCGATTACTCGCTTGCGCTTACGATTTTGACGTAATGAGAAGAAGTATGGTTGGTGTCATAGGTGCTTTTGCGATCATTGAAACAGAAGCGGCAAAAATTGGTTTGATAATGAGGGCAAAACGAAGTATATGCTGTCTTAATGACAGCTTATTAACTAAACGTCACAATTGACAGACGTTACTTCGAGGTAGTAACGGACTTCGTCTGCCTAGGATTCGCTATTGACACGGAAAATACGATCAGTGAGAAGATCAAACGTAGAATTCCTCTTCTTAATCGCTGCTATACTTTTAGCTAAGAAGCTATTCCAGGAATGCTCATGTCACTCTTGCTATACGGCGTGGAAGCATGGGCCTTATCTCAAGCGGATGAAGATATCTTCGGCCCCGCATGTGAAGAAAACGTGTGGAGAAAAAGATTTAATAATGAACTGTATGAGCTGTATGGTGACATAGGTCAAGCTATAAAAGAGTACGCTTCGGAAGACTACGATGGCTGGGACATGTCAAGCGATTGAGTACTAACGTTCCGGTTTGGCGAGTCTTTGAAAGCGTATTGCTTTTGAAAGATCTCGTCTTAAGTGGTGCTACCCAGTGAAAAAAAAAAAACCTGTGGGGCCAGCTTGGTTCTGGGCCATAACATTTTAGACGATTATGATTGATGTAGGTACTAAAAAAACGTCAAAAGGTTACTAAAACCGCTGAAAGCGAAATTACATGAAACAATCTTTAAATGATACAATCGAAGATAATAATCTAAAATCCATGCACTGGCTTCGTTCAATTAGAGCTGTCCACTTCACAAATAACTGCGAGTGTTGACACTGCTAACCAAAAACTGCACTGTAGTGCTGTGCTAGGAGTGATTGACTGTCCGCTTCTCAGTAACCTGCAACGCCTATGGAGACTATCACAGTGAATAAGTTGGATTTTCAGAATCAACGGTTGGCATCAGGAATCGAAAAGCAGAAACCCCTCAATGAGCAACTGCAACATATTTTGTTTGAAGGCCTTTGATGGCTATTGAAATAGACAAGGTGGCAGATGAGCTTTTGATGAACTGCCAGCAGATTTGCACAGTTATACCTTTATGTCCAAGGGGCTTTCAAAACCCTGGTTCATTCTGCTCGGAAAAACCATACTGGAACCGAAACTCAACACACCAGGTTTAGTACAGTCATTTGGTAGGAAAAATAGCGGTTACCTGGAAAGTTTTCCGGGAGTTTTGAAAATTGACAATTTTATAGATTTTGATGTGCTCTTTCCGAATTTCAACTTTGCCACCTCGTGCTTTTGCCGCTCGCGCCGCCGTATTGGAAAAATGGCGCCCAAAATTGGATTTTAAGGAATATCTCCCTCCCAACTCATTTAACAATGAAAACATTTATATACAAAATAAAACTAGAGAAAACTTCCTACAATTTATGTGTTAATATTTTTTTTCATAAAGTCAATAGTTTTGGCGCGCGAGCGCCACAAAGTGTACTCCAACACGCGTTTTGGTCATTACTCATTATATATCCAACCCGTGGCATTTATTTTAACTGTTTCTATTTGTAAATTAAGAAATTAATTTAAATCTAAAAACTACGAAGCATCTGCCGGTAGAGCTCAATAGAAGTATTAAGTCTGAGTCATCAGTACACTACACTGAGTCATCAGTGCTACAGCGAAGTGCAATATTTCCGTATGGTTAACCTAGTAAAACAATTCATCGAGGCAGAAAGAATGGGTAACTGGAATTTACATCTTGACACTATACAGAAAATGACGCCTTATTTTCATGCCAGTGGCCACTTCCTTTAGGCGAAATCTTGCCATTTATATTTGCAAGATATGCTTAATTTGCAGGAAAAAATGACACCTGAAGAATACCAAAATTTCACAACTAATGCATATTTCACAATTAGACGTTTCGACAAATTTTGGTGTGGTACGTGGTCAGATATGACAATTGAGCAATCGTTAATGAGGACGATGAAATGTCTTGGCGGTTTTACTCATGGTCGAAGAGTTCAGGAAAGCGTGCTTACTAAGTGGACTTTAGGAATGGTATTCCTGCACAATGTTTGCGATGAAGTTGAAAAGTTTTGCAATGTTGTATTTTCTAGTTCCGAGCAGCATGTCGAGATAAGAAGCTCGCGAGTTAATCGTGATAATAGTGACGTAAAAAAACTGATGGATTGGTTGTGCAGCCATCCACCTTTTCCAGAATTAAAGGAAATTATGTAAGGAAATTATTAAGGAGTAATCGGAGATGAAAAGATAAATTGTCACATGTCTCAAGAAATTGGTAGTGCTGGCATTGCTAGAATCATTGGCAGCGATTTCTATACCGTAAAATTCAAACGAAATGACCGTATAAAATCACTTGTTGCTATGAATGCAGGCATCCAGATCGAAGATAACAATGTCCCGATTAATCCTTTATTAATTTTCCAAAGGATATGCATTGCAAAAGAATCTCAAAAGGGACTTGAAAATTTCCTTACGTACGAACTTGCTCCATTTCCATATCCCTTTTCAATGAGGAAGTCATGCGCAAGTGTATCAAATCGTCTATGTATAAGGCATTTCAGCAACGTTCTGATGATATAAATTTTGAAAATACGATGTACATATATCATCGACGGAGGATACTTATTACACCGAGTAGTTTGGAATCGCGGCGCATCATTTTCATCCATTTGCAACCAATATGTTACTTACGTTCGATTGCACTATACATCCAATGCCATTATCGTATTTGACGGATATCCGGAAGATTTAACGAATCGTGGTACTAAATATGCGGATAGATCCCGACGATCACGAAAAACTGCGTCAGTAGACATACTTTTTGACGAGACAATGATCTCAACTGTGTCACAAAATAAATTCCTATGCAATGACACAAACAAGAACCGTCTTATTGAAATGTTGAAGACAAAATTTTAAGCTGATAACTTCATGGTGAAACAAGAAACTTATAATCCCATCGCGGATGATATGGATGATATTCCGGACTGTGACGTTTCGATTGGTACTTTTGAATGGTATTTCGATTGGTAATGAATTCGCAACACCTTGTCCATCAAGTACAGGGAAGCGAAGGAGAATGCGCTAGATTTTAAGAAATTCCATTGCATGTGGATTAGGCCTATTGGGGATACCACGATAAAAAAACGTGCCGCTTACTCTACCTCAAGGTGGTGTGGAAATGAGTTTTTTGGCCAAAACGCGTGTTGGATTACACTTTGTGGCAAAAAATATAAATACATAAATTGTAGGAAATTTTCTCTAGTTTTATTTTGTATATAAATGTTTTTATCGTAAAATGAGTCGGGAGGGAGATATTCCCTAAAATCCAATTTTGGGCGCCATTTTTCAAATATGGCGGCGCGAGCGGCAAAAGTACGAGGTGGCAAAGTTGAAATTCGGAAAAAGCACATCAAAATCTATAAAATTGCCAATTTTCAAAACTCCCGGAAAACTTTCCAGGCAAAACTACCAAATGACTGTACTAGTTGTGGATTTTTTAAATTTATTTTCGACATTCGCTCAAAAGTTCAAGATTTTTTAAAATCTTTTTTCTATACTTGCTTGTGAATACACAGGCGACAAGCTGAATAGCATTGCTCATTGCAGCGTTTGAAGTGTGAAGATTGATGATGGGTATCCATTTGAAAGTTAAACAACTGCATTTAGTTACTTCAGGGAAAAATCAATTCTCTCTCGAGCTGCTCTTATAATTGTAATATTAATACCGAGCTTACTATGTTTACTCTCAAATGAACAAGTTTTGAGTACTTATTACCGAATTTCACTCCTAAATTTAATGCAGAAGTGGATGGTTCCAAATTTACAATGTCCGCCTTTTTGTTAACTCTAGTTATGAAGAGCATGTCCACCTGCTAACCCAGTGGTTCGAGGTTCGAATCCCAGCAGAGGCGCAAAAAATGTTTTTTCCCGGGTATCGCCTTTCGCGAGGAATTGGCAAGTCCTCCGTTAGTAAATTCATGCCATGAAAAGCGCTTTCTCAATTAGCCGTTCGGATCCGGCATAAAATTGTAGGTCCCCTCCATTCCCTCACAAGGCATGGTTGTGAGAAATGCGCTAGGCCCAGGGGCTCCTCGCTCTGTAGCGCCACCCTATTTATTTATTTTTAGTTATGAAGAGAGTTTTTTAATTCAATTGAAGCTACCTGGCAAGGCCTTCACGAAAGGTGATATCCGATACGGTTGGTTTTTGACTTCCGACTTCCCCACAAGAGGCAGACATGTTCACTTTTACGCCACTGACTGGGCCAAATCGTTCAATTGTAAAATACTTCCTTTAGGGACCCCAGCTATGTTTTCTTTCAATTGTTCGTTCATTGGAAATTCGATGGGAAAAAAATTATAAAAAAAACTTGAAGTAAAATTTGGCCTTATTGGAACTACCTATTGTGAAAACTAGGGCCCAATTACCGCATCAGTGATCGAAATTTGATCTTTATTACACAACATTAGTCTGCTGTTCAAATTATCGACTTCAATTCTCTCAAATACTTATGAGAGGTTGTCAAATTTCGATACTTAAGTACTCTTTAACATGTCATAGACACATAATTCAGTCACGTATTACTCGATCACGTGTGCCGTAATTCGGTTCCTGATTTTTAGGTATTAGTTTCTTTTCTTATTATGGGTGTCTATGGACGCACTAGTAATGATCTCTCATCTGTGTTCAACATCACAGGGAATAACTGAGAAAGTTTCTAATTTGAATTTATATAAAACAGACCGACACATGAGCCTAACGTCAATCTTAGGCAGACACTGCTGCCGTTCGCAATCATATAAAGTACCTAATGTCAACACCTCAGTGTTTGTTTAAATAAAAGATATAATTATGATATAATATTATAAATATGGAAAATTATGTCTTTCAGTTATTAGGTAGAAAAACGTGTGCATTTTCTCAACTGAGAAATTAATCACTGTTTGCTTACCAACATATGTGGAAAATATAACTTCTTGCAGCTGATAAGACTAACTATCATTATCATTTCTATGATTCAAAAGTTGAATGCAACCAATGAAATGCTTTATAGCCGTCCATCACCCACACAACTATGTAAGTTTGTTCATATAGACCAAGTCCGATAATGATTGACCCCTTTATTAAAAAGTAAAAAAGAAAAATGGAACAGACCACCTGAAGACTTATCACGTTAATTCGTCGTTATATGTAAATTATAACCCAACTCTGGAATTGGGGGATAAATTTGTGCTGCAACTCAAGTGGATAATTCAAAAACCTGTCCACGTGAATACCTAATTGAAAATAATGGAATTCTAAATGAGCTTCCTCTAACGGTTGACTTCTTGCGAAGAGATTTATTTTCACATGGACAAGTCCTTATTTTTATCGTCCTTTTCGCGCTTACCTTAGCTTGAATATCGTATGGAATAAATTTGGAATGTTGGCATCACATTGCTCGGTTTTGCAGGAGAAATGAATGTCAACTACTTTTGCGCAAAACTATCTGCATCTCTGTGAGTGGTGGGCAGACCTATGTAGGTATATTCGAACCGCACATCACAACCGACTAACAAAAAAAAAAAGAATGTGGAAGTTTTTCCGTTTATTTTTAAAGGAAAAAAAAATGGAAGGTCTTGCGTTTGAATTGCAAATTTTAGAAACTAGAAAAAAAATATAGAAAATTTCAAGCACGCCTTCTGTGCGGTTGGTGTGAAAAATAGGGTAACAACTTTTTCTGAGTAAAGGATTACTTACATCGTCACATTGCTCATAAGTTAGTCACTCACGGTTTTTTTTTTTCTTTTGAAAATGTATGAATAAAAAGGTTGCAACAGGCTCGCAGTTATGATCATGCGGCCTGGGCGTTTAAATCTACACCAAAAAGAACCTCTGCGTTGATCACAATTTGACATCTTTTATAGAACATTGGTTTTAGCTTCTATCTCAGGACTTCTTTCAAGGTTTTTCAACCGAAAACCTGGAGTTAAATCTCCCAAGATTTGGAAACTTAGAGATGTTTTTGCTTTTCCCTGATATCTAATTCTGATTTCATTGCTTTTAACTTAAAATTGGAACTTCTCCAAAATCCTGCGACATCTTTAACACGAATCAGCCGATTAAGTTCTACGTTCGAAAAAAGTTTCCTTAGATCGGATTGAATTTTGGAATTGATCGGCTGAGTGGTTTCAAAGGTATTCCAAGATGTCATCAGCAAGGTAACACCTGATTGAGTCGACTCCATCTTATTTAAAGTAATTCTTTAATGGAGTCGATTACTAGTTGGTCTTCTGGTCAACCGATTCCTAATTTGTAGGTTATTTCTATGCGAACTGCGAAAATAAATAAAAAATCGAATGGTCTACCCGTATCCCACCTGTATGTACTACGGCGACGATCGAAGGCAAATACAGCCCTGAATCGAACGTCCGAACTTTACTTGTTCCGTTGCATATCTACACTGGAAGGTTCCTTTCTTATGCTCTCCGTTGCACTGCTACACATCATGGACACAAATTATTTGCTTTGTGCCTTATGGTGAGAATTTTTCTTACGTTTACCAAGCGGACTTGAAACATAACTTTCCCTTGAAAGTGTAAAAACAAAAAAAAAAGGAAAGAAACAACAACGACCCAAGAAACTGCTGTAGGAAAATGGAAACCCAGATAGTGAACTTAATCATAATGCCTGAGTAACGTGAGGGTAATTTAAATAGTCACTTTGTGCAAGGATTTACGTTCGCAAGTTGTCGCCTGGGGGTGCAACTCGTGTACACGGGCTATGCACTTAGCGAACAGTTTGTGCTCGTTAATGTTGGGTAATTTGTTTATGAGAGACCCTGGCTAGAGTAGGTATGCAATGTTCTTGAAAGAGTTCATTTCCAATGACACTTAAAATGCAAAACACAGTTTTGAGAGCCATAACTGTCACAATAAGGTCCCGAACATTTTACACTACGGACAAATGATGGAAGTTGTTCTCATAATTTTGCTCTATTAAGATGCAAAGAGATTAATTTTATTTTAGTAAAAGTCTTGTGTCAAACAAAACTCTTTGGCTGGTTTGAATCCTTTTAAGTCTTTTGAGGGCTAGCATGTTAGTAAAGAAGAAGTATAGTGAAGCACTATCTGGCTTAAGTGGAGAATTGTCTGATGTTTAATTTATATGTCAATGTGATGGGATTATCTTGTTTGGTACTCGAATGGAATTTTCTCGCAATTAGCTGTGCGCTGTGACAAGGTTGTTTCTACAAGGACTTTTGAAGTGTTGCTCTCCACTTAACGGTGTTATTGGATTTGTAGTGCCAGTCAATGTAGTTCGCTGGATGGATGGAGACTGGAGAGCTTAAGGCTATCATAAGGCGAGTTAAGTAACCGGATTGTTTTAACATTTACCAAGAGAATCAAGGTAAATGCAATTCAATCGTTTGGCTTTAAGTCTGGCGAGGTTCGTGCGATTTTTGATGTGTTTTTTAAGAGGTGTTAAGTTGAAAATTGATTGCAAGGGAGTTCTACCTTATTTTTATTTTTTATTTTATTTGCTAACCGGTTTTGCTTGCGCCCAATTAAGAAGTTAAAATACGATTATTCTTTCAACCTCTTCCTTCGCGTTTCATTGTAGTGATTCATGCGAAATTTTTGAATAAGGAGATAACTTTCACGATTGAGATAGAACTGTCGTGATTGCAACAGAACTTCGTGATTAATTCAGAACTGTTGCGAATATGACAGAACTTAGCGAATAGCGATTACGACAGAACTGTGGTGACTACGACAGAACTGTGGCAATTACGCAGGACTGTTAATATTAGGAAAGAATTGTCACGATTATGACAAAACTGTCGCTATTACGACAGAACTTTTGCGATTACGACAGAACTGTCGCTATTACGACAGAACTGTCGCTATTACGACAGAACTGTTGCAATTTCTGAAAAACTGTCATGGCTACGACGGAACTGTAGCGAATACGACAGAGCTTTTGTGATTGCGTCAGAAGTGTCGCATTATATCGCAAGTATAACGCAAATGTAAAGCAGGTGTAACGCAAGGGTATCGCAAGTGTAACAAAAGTTTAACGCAATTGTAACGCAATTGTAAGGCAAGTGTAACTTGCAAGTGTAAAGCAAATGTTACGCAACTGTACCGCAAGTGTAACGCAGGTGTAACGCAAGTGTATTGCATGTGCAATGCAAGTGTAAAGCAAGAGTAGAGCAAGTGTAACGCAAGTGTACAGAATTGTAACGCAAGTGTAACACAATTGTAACGCAAGTGTAACACAATTGTAACGCAAGTGTACCGCAAGTGTAACTCAATTTAAAAGCAAATTTATCGAAAATCTAACGCAAGTGCAACATAAGCGTAACGGAAGTGTAAATGCGCTAACAGTTGTGGGCTACTGTCAATCGCTCGACAAAGTATAGAAAACTTTTACACTGGCGTTTCAGAGAGCCCCTTCAGAGTTACTGAAGCAACTTTATTCTCAAGCGGACAAGATGCACCTTAAGTTCGGAATTGAAGTGAATTATAATAAACAAAAAAGATTGTAGTTCACACCATTTATACCTTTCTGACCACCTTTGAAATTCATTGCATTTAAAAATCTAGACAAACTCACAGAAGAGGGGTGTGGAACTTTGAACTTAGGTACCCAATCCCAAGACCTCAAATATTCAAAATATTCAGAAACTTCTAAGATTTTCTAGAAGTGGGTTAAAAAAATCCTTTTAACTTATTCTTTGATGAAAGGAAAACCTTTTTAAACCACTTCCCTTAAAAATACTTTCCTCTTTTTTGCAACTGCTTTCGCCACAGTCCAAATTCTTTAATTTTTTATTTTACTGACAAAGTTCTACTCAAATTCCATGTCGCTTAACGAAACTTGTCATGGAATGGCGGTTTTCCAAGATTTAAGTGAAGTTCTAATGCCAACACATTTTCAGTTGTACTCTGCCCGTTAGATCCTTCCTTGATTATTTTCAATTATGAAAGAACTTCATTTGAAATCCAACACAATCTTTGGGATTTAAAATGAATCAATTTGAAATTAAACCTTCAATTGTTTGCATGAACAGTTAAGTAGAAAAACCATTCAAAATCATTAATTTATTGCCATAATTAAAACATGTTAATTGTAAACATTGATCAATGAATTTCATTTATTTCAAAAATATGTAAATAATAAAAATAACAAATAATAATAATAATTAACAAAATCAAACAAAACATATTAAACAACCGTTCTAACAAAATCGTCATTCAGCTTACAGACTAAAAAAAAAATGCATTTTCGAGAATGTAATTCGGGAAAAATAGAAAAACAAAAAAGAAATAATCATAAATCAACTCCTGATATAATATATACAAAAACAATTCAACCGAAAAACGTATTTTCAACTTCCTTCCCGAGCTACATTGGCCGGCGAAACCATGTGTTTTAATTAATCATTTATGGCTTGGCTAGGCGATTTCTAGTGCCGGTGGTGGTGTACTTTTCGGTACCTAAACGAAACAAATCAAAATATTTACACAAATTTTGTTATGGAAACCTCGTTAGCATGCTAATCCTTCCAAAGTCATGCAAATAGAATAAACGTCCGGCACATTCCCTTCCCTCTTCACACACACAATCCATTTCTCTCTCCCTCTCTATATACTATGCTCATATCCGCTCACCCTTTTTGAATAATTAATTTCCAAAAATGAGAGCAAATTTGGTTAATATTGAACTGACTGGAAAAAAAAAAGACTAAAACACAACAACACACAATGGCAAATCACTTAATTTAACTTAAAATTATTGAGCATGCATAATTTAGGCAGGGCATGCGATGCATCCATGGGATTTTCCAGACATCCCCAGTTAGCCTTATCAAATAAATATTTAGTTTATCAATTGCATACCAATAGAATATATATCTAAAATTGACATGCACCGGAGAGAGCTGTTTGTGTGTGTGTGGGGGGAAAACAAGGAAATGATGATGTTTTTGCGTAACACGAGTGTATTTCTAAATGCATCTAATAATTGTAGGAACCTCGAAATATTTCCCAAGCCTGGGCTTTTTCATTCAAATACATGTAAGTGTAGTCGGTCAAACAGTCCCGTCCAATGGGACTGTGTCGGTGGGTGTGTAGTTATAATGGTGATTGCACTTAATTGCACAAATAAAATGGTATTAGAGTGAGTGGGGTTATAATGTTTTATGACCAAAATTTTGTTTTCGTTATCACTACCGTTCAAATCTGGGATGCAATTTCAACAGTTGAGAGGCATATTGATACGAACTCGAAGAGTCGAGAGGCCTAAAAGTACATGATAATGGATTCCCCAAAATTAGTTTTGGTGTAACCACGTAATGGATGCCACGATTCACGGAAGCTTATGGCGGAACTTTGGTTAAGTTTATTTTTTCTGTTCGTTTTGGTTATGACGATGATTAAATTATAAATTTATTATCATTTGGTTTTGTTATTTCCCAGCAGGTAGTCTTTCTGTTCTCTTACTTTGAAACATTTAATTCGGAAGTGGTCGCACATCTCACGGACCTATTGGATGGAATTTCCCAAAGTAAATTTTTACTGAATTGAGAAAGAAGTTTACTTACCACTCCCTGGCCATAGTGTATATGGGCAATTGTGCTGAATATCGTCAGTCCATGAAGAATCCATCGTTCCACATCGGCTGAAAGCTCAACATCCAATTTATGGTAGAACGGAAAACAGGATACCATGACAACTACAACCAAAGGCCACATGAGAATGTTGAAGCCGTCACATCTGGTGTCGGACATTTGAGCGACAATCAAACGACACTGCAAAAGAGAAAACGCAAACTTCAGAATTGAAAAGAAATAGAATTTCACCAGCGTAGTTATAGAAATTTTGTGTATATTTTCAGTGGTCTCGAGAGGATTGAGTTGTTCCGCATAGCAATTAAAAATCAAAAAAGATCTTATTAAATTTTTACGAAATCTCGTTTCTCAAAAAGTGGAGATCGCTTAAATTTTTCAAATATTTTGACATAACGACTAACTTGACAAATTCCCTTTATATCGCATGTTCTGTTGTTTATTCCTTGGCCCTTTAAATCCTCTTTTTACCAGTAACTCATTTTACTTACAGCAATGTTGGAAAAGAGAGTCCCAAAGAGGACAAACATTATCCTGGGTTCCAAATTGATGATGTTGTTCGCTGAGTTAAACACCCAAATCATAGTTATGATGAATAGCCAGAGGAACGCAAATAATGGACGTGCCGCTTCCCAGATGGGTCGCATTTTTCCTGTCCCGTTCTTGTAGGAGCTGTGTTGTGTGAGATAATAATAAGATATTAATAAAGTAGGATGTGTCGTATTGTTGAAGAGATTTCGCATCGATATGTATTTATACAATACATAGCTACAACATACTCACAGATAGATGTTCTTAATTATAATTGGATGACTTGATATCATCGCCGAAACTGGTAGGGATATTTCAAATATGTTTGCCGTTGACAAACCAAACACGTGCGTTGTTTGCCAAAACGTTGGCCCCACAATGAATGTGAACACGAGAACCAATGTGACTCCCTGTGTTAAAGAAAACGAGTTTAATATTAAAGTAGTGTCTTGAAATGAAAACAAAACATTAAAACTAGCAACTTTCTCAGCGAGAATCTTTTAAAAACTTTAAACTTAGTATTCAGAGTTAACCATGGAGTTACCGGCTGTGGGTTTTCAAGCAAAGTGAAGTGCTTCTAAAAAAGTATAATTCTGCATTCTGTTAACACTTCAAAAGTTAACCTTTAGTTAAGGTATGAAGAAACTACTACCCTTCAACAGAGTTAATGCTGAGTGCGTCATTATAATGAATTAAATTATTGGCATTGAAAACACTGATTTTGTCTGGGGGTGGAGAGAGTACCACTCCTTGTTGAAGGAGACGGAAGCAAAGAAGTTTATAATTATGAAATTATGTTTGGTGTAGAGAAACCTAATTAGAAGGCTTCTTTACATTAGCACTCATGTATACCTACACCGCAGATAAATCTACGAGGTAGATGAGAACAACCATATGCCTGATACTCCACAAAAAACATTGCTACAATGTCACTGTATACGCAAGACATAATAACAAATGACAACAGTACATGGTGTTTCTCAGATGGCCCTCCATCTTACAGCCTTTAACCACACTTGTTTGCGAGTGACAAGCTGACAGGGCTGTTGGCAATCTTTTTGAATATTGCCGAAGTAATTTTTAAGGTTTTTTGTGGATTGTGGTGGTTTAAAAAGAACATCTGGTTCTCTTGTTTTGCACAGAGGTAAATAATATAAAACTCTTGGCAGACTAAGACGAGGCATGACCAGCGAATCGCAAATGGCGGTTGTTATCAAACTAAGGACTATCATGCAGATTTTGAGGTTTCTTTACAGAACGCGTACCGCCAAACAAACGGTGTTCGACCCTTTGGCGGTACGCTGTCTGCAAATACTAGATCAGCTGTAAGTAGAGTAGAATGTTAATAGAAGGATTGGTAAAGGGTCCTTATCCTTACAATTTCCTTGACGCTCTGACCGTATAGCGGTGAAGAATTTGACCACTTCGTCACTTCGTGACATATTGAATATAAAAAAGGCCTAAAATGCGTCACCATTTGTGAATCTGCTTTCTCACATCATCACCACAAAGACTAGGAGATCTTTATAGCTGAACCCTGGTCATAGCCAGTTTATCAAGTTTTAAGAGGACCTGCTATCCATGTAACTCAATTCTATAATATGGACATAATGGAAAACTTGAAAGAAACTCGGAAGTTGTTGTGGAAAAAAGATGAAAGAATTCTAATTCGATTCTACTTTTATTTTTTATCGACATTTAAAAACTGCATCAAAAATATCTTTCGAATGATTCGAAACTAGAATAGAGTTACATAGTTGACTACAGATCTTTGATCGTTCTTCATCAAACATCGCCAAAAGAAGTTTACCCTAGTAACTGAAATATTTTTGTGGCAAGGGCAGGCCAGTGGATTAGACAATTGCTGTTGAATTAAACAATTCAATACAAGTGTGTCGCAAAAAATGTGGAAATCTCGTTGTGACCTACAACTTTTTGCCGATTCCGTAGAGTTAGAAAGCGCTTTTCATTCCAGTATAGTATTAATCGGAAGACTTTTGAGTTCCTTGCGAAAGGCGATACCCGTGAATAGTAATTGGATGTTTCTGGGATTCAAACCTCGAACTCCCACGAAACTGGCAGACATTATTATTCCATCTGAAGTTATATTAACTCTATGCTTTTCATGTCGGTGGTCACAACAATGGCTCTGGATCCGTCTCACTAGGTCATTTGCAAAGGTGTTCTTTTGTTAGCAATTTATCATAGTTGCGCTATTTCTAGATGCTCTGCTTCTCCACACTCGATTGGCTTATTGCAAACAACCTGCAAAAACATTGCCTGCATAGCTCAAAATGAAGTGAATGTGAATTGAAAATTAATTACCTAGAAAGAGCTGTGTCCAGGAGTCTGCTCTGCCATCTCAATAAGAGATTGTCAAAAATTGAGATCGGTTTCAAAGTTCGAAAGATTGGTTGTGTAAGAAGATTCTGATATTCTCTGAGGATATCACGTTTTCTTTTAAAAACGATAGAAGCTGTTAAGGCGATCGCACCAGTACTTCCGCTTGGATCGCACTGCAGCAGTTTGGGAGACTTAACTTACGTTTTGTCTGTCTAAGTACAGCCCACAAGCAACCCCTTCTTCGGTCATTGAACCATCTGTATAGAAATGAATTGAATTATCTATTTTAAAAATTTCTCATCATCCCAAGTGGATCTCGGTGGAATGGAAACTTGGTTCTTATGTTCAAAGGCCAATAGGGGCTTGGTGTAGTCGGAGTTAGTTAGTTCAGGATTGTTTAGTGACCAATAGCATTATGAGTCTATTGACACTTGGCTCTGAGACGAATGGCTGCGTTAGCGGCCATCTGTTTTCCAAAGATATTTAGGGGTGTAATATTAAGAATTATGTTTAGAGCGACTGAAAGTGTTGATCGTAGATCTCCGCTTAGACTTTTACAGTAAGTAATGAAGGGTCAGTGTGCGGCCTGTACTCCGTTTGGCAAGGTTTACGATAAAATTAAATTGTCTGCAATTCTGTAAAAGTTTAAGCAACAGTTACAGACTTCATTAAAACCTTTTATCTTTCATTTTTGACAAATGCCATCGATGGAGGTTGATTCAATTATATTATCGTGTCTATGATTGCGTTGTATGGAGATATATCGAGTGTTTTGCTGGAGGATGGTTTTTTACAGGGATAAAACTGACATCTTGTGGTCAAATCGGCCAATTCCAATGTCATTTATGCTCTGTTTGGTTTGCCATTTTATCATGAACAGGTTGACTAAAGAACAACGTTTCCAAATTTATTTCGAAAATAATGGTTCAGTTCGCAAAGTTTACCGCAAGCTCCGTCCATTTTATGGTCGACATAATCGTCCATCAGAGCAATTCATTCGGTTAACCATGGATCGTTTACGCACTACGTTTACTTTATGTGATAATACGCATCCGCAGAGACGTCGAACAGTGCGCACCGAAGAGACAATAATTGCTTGCCGCTGTAGAGCAAAGTGTTCAGGAGGACCCGATCGGTTCGCCACCGTGCGCAGTAATTGGACCTTTGTCCATCAACTTTATGGAAGACTTTGCGCAAAGATCTTGGCTTACGACCTTATAAGATCGTCGTGATTTTGGTGTATGGGCCGAAAATGAGATTGAGGTCGATGCTGATTTTCATCGCAAGGTGATGGGCTCATTTTTGGTTGAATGGCTACGTCAACAAGAAAAATTGCCGCATTTGGAAAAGCTGACTGTTTGGTGTGCTAAATGGGTTGGTGAAGTCGTTGGGCCATACTTCTTCCGAAATGATGCTGGAGAGCCAGTTACCGATAATGAAGGCCGGTATAGAGCCATGATAACCGACTATTTTGTTCCCGAATTGGATGGCATGAATGTGGATGAGATGTGGTTCCAACAAGACCACGCTACATGCCACACAGCGCACGTCACAATCGATTTATTGAAGGAAACATTAGATGAGCGTATAATTTCGTGGAATGGAACTTTCAATTGGCCACCAAGATCGTGTGATTTGACACCATTATTGGATTATTTTCTTTGGGGATATGTGAATTCGCTTATCTACGTCAGCAAACCAGAAACGTCAGGGGGCTTGAAAGCCATCATTCGTGGCGTTATTGGCGAAATACGGCCTGAAATGCTCGAAAAAGTGGTTCAAAGTCGGACCTCTAGACTTGGCTTTATTCGAGCCAGCCGCAGCGGCCACATGCCCGAAATCATATTGGCATAAAATGATGCGTCCAATGAAGTCAAATTATTGGACATTTAAAAGATTTTCTTGTGTTTTATTTCAATTCGATGTTCTATACCTCCAAAAAAAAACACCCTTCAGATGCATCGTTGAAGAAGAGTAGAGCTCAACGAGAAGTAAAGAAACACAATGATATATCACGCAGTTTTCGGTCTCTAACTCTTCCCTTTCACAAATACAGCATAAGCCAAAAGTATTATGAACTTGAAATTTTTGTTCCTATTCTCCGAAGGTCACTGAGGCAAGGTCCGAAAAAACCCTGCTACATCCAAAAATACAATCGAATGATGGAACTCGTTAGACCAGTGTCTAAGTATAGCTAAAGTTATTAAAATAAAGAATGAATTTCCGTACACTTAGTTTCTTTTCATCTTACTTCCTTTTTGGTCAGTTTTTAAGGTGCCTCATACTTTTAGCCACGGCTGCGGCTGTAGATAGGCAATAACAGAATAGGGTGGATCCATTTTAGGAAGCGCCACAAGTAACTTCAAATGACTTTAGATTTCGTAATTTGAAACCACATTCCTAGGTAGTTGAAGGTCCTAATCAGTTTCTCCTTAGGTCTAATCGAAACACGACGACATTAAACAAATCCTTTCAAAGCTAAATAAATTGAAGTCACACAAAACAAAAACTCGTTCTTTGTTCTGAATTTTCATTTTTTAATCCATTCAAATATTTGCTTATCATTTAAGCAGAATCCAATGGTTTTCATTTAAATAAAACTAATTAAAGCCAAAACAATCGCAATTAAATCCTTTTCCTCCCAACACAAAAAAAATAGAACATCCTGTCTAAAGTATTTGTTTATTTTAAGTTCGTATTATCCACCATTATCCACTTAATAATAACGGTTCAGGCATCCCATTCATTTTAAATGAGATGACCAAACTCTAATGGACACAAAAAGGTGGTACACAAAATGCATAATGCATTCAATTCACGCTTCTTCAAACTCCAATTATTCTATTAAACGTGGTGAATTAAATGGCATATTAAATTGTTAATGACAATGCCTTTATTAACACCAGGCCTACCAAAAAAGGCAAACTAGCTCTGTATTTTCACATTTTAATCAAATTTTAAATGCTTAGCCATAAAACGTTTCTTTTTTTTGTGTTTGTCCTTCCTTTTATTGATATACGTACGTTATACGCGTGTATGCTTTGCAACCGCCATTTAATCCATTTAATACACAAATTACAAAAATTACTTAACCAAAACGATAAATAATACGCATACGCCAGAGTGTTTTGGTTGTTTTTTGTGTTTATTTTTTTTTTTTTTTGCCATCCACATTGAATGACATTTAATTGCGAAACGTTTTTCCTCACATTTTTAATTCCTCATTTAAAACCTCGCCACTTGGGTCGTTAATTAAATAAATACTCCAAACTAAATTACTTCAAAATAAATTCACCAGTTAATGTTATATGTTCGTCATAATATTTTTTGAATTAAAAGGCAAAAAAGGAAACATTCATTACTTAATTTTTATCAAAAAAAATGAAATACTATAGCGAAATAATAACAGACTAACACTCAGGCGAAGCATTTTGGAGAGCCAGGACCTGCGAAACTTGCAAACAAGGCAAGCAGCCCACAAGCCGAAATTAATTACCCATCAAATAGGCTGTCATCTATCAATCTTCTTAATGCCCATGAATTGATCATCAGCATTCATTTAATATTAAATATTCACGTCCTACAATATTGAAAATGGGTTTAATTTCAGTCACATGCCATGGTAATAATAACAAGCAGCAGCGGCGGCCTGCATTGGCTAGTGGAACTGAAAGTTATACTCACCCACATAGTAAAGTCATAGCCCCAAGGTAGAAACATCACACCTGTGTTGTATTTCTCTACATGAGAGAGGTAGAAATTCAGGAATATATTCCATATACACAAAAACATCCGTTTTGGTGGTAAATCATTTGTTCCGAGCAACGAAAACATATAGATTGGTATGAGGACTGAGGAATATGAGTCGAGTCCGTGGTCAAAGAGCTCACCAAGTGGTCCACTCGTACCGGTTCGACGAGCTTGTTTCCCGTCAATACCATCTGTATGGACAAAATAAGAACTGGTTAGTGGTGGCAGTAGATCATCATTCAGAGGAATTACCGGCAACGGTAATAAAATAATTTTTTTTGCATAATTTATTTCATGTATGGTATCGTAGTGGAAAGTGGGGTAACTTTGGAGAGACAGCCATTTATTTTGCAGCATTATTGTGTAAGGGAAGCAAAAAATGTAATGCTGTCGCACATAAAAGGATTCTCAAACACTTTTTTTCTGAAGTTTTCATATTTAAAATCAGCTTACTCCTGTGCACTTCTTCTAAACCATATTAAATCCCTCTTGTGTGGTTGGCGTTATTATTTTCCTGCAGATGGCTTCAAAGTCGTGTTCAACTCAGCCAAATGAATGCAGCTAAACTTTCGTCTCTCAAGGCAATGGGAGGCAACTTTTCACGCATCACTGGAAACCACATCTTCTTCATTAATGAAGTGGATGAGCTTCAACTTTGAGAGTTTTGGATTAAGCATCAAACTTTTTTTTAATTAAATGAAAATATTTCGTCTTTATTTTACATCAGTAGTTGTTGAGCTTCTTTTGAGGTGCATAAAAAACACACAAGGGATCTTCATGTGTAGTAGCCGTTTTTCTCCTAAGCTACCGCCAGCGGTATGTTTTTATGAATCCTTTTTGAATTCACTACTCTCCCTACCAACCACCATGATGTTGCATCTTACCTAGAGTGTAAGCCAGGAAAATATTTATCGCTGCAACTAGCCACACCCAACGTGGCACGACACTGTCGGGATTGTTGGCCGCTGTAAAATCCCAGTCGTAATATGCAATTAAAAGAAAAGTGACCACTGTCAAAAGGAAGCCAGAGAATGTTATGAGATTCGGTGCCAGCCATCGGGGAAAGTACTGTAATAATAATAACAGTTTATTTTTTTATTTTCTCCCAATTTGAGTGTTTTTCTTTTTTTCAGATTAAAGTGGTATAGGCTGTAGTTTGAATATTGACCAGTTGACTTACCTGAACACATTTATTCCAAAAGGGATGCATTATGTAGACGCTGAGGTAACTGGTGTCGATGCTGTTGTACTGAAACGAGACGGATGTATTTATACTTTTTTAATTATTTAATTAACAAACAAGTAGATAAGGCTTAAGCAAGTCAAATTTAAGAAAAACTCATGCAGGAATTTAAGAGTTGAAAAGTTTCAAAGCTGTCGTGAGCTTTAGTTTGTTTTTTTAGAAATTTAAGCAAATGGATTGACAAATGAAATATCAAGGTTGTAGTTCAAAAGTGAAAACCCTCCAGAGAGTTTGATGGATTCTTCATTTTGATTGATGAAGAACGCAGTTTCCTATGAAACATGCGTCTACAAATTAATTGCCAGATATTCATAAAAATATTTTAAATGATTTAAAACGGTCAATCGATTAAGAAGCTGATAAAAGTGAACAGTTATTTAATTGGTTCAATTTGTCACGCCAGCCTTATCACTCAATCAGCGATTAACAATTCATAATTTGCAGTAGTTAACATAAAACTTTTTATCAAAATCAACAAACATGACTAAAGTGAGTTTTCTTTATCGTGTTTGGGGACATTCGATTGAACTCAGGAATTTAATTAATGGTTATGAAATTTTGATCTTATAACTCAAATTAAGTATTGGGATTGAGAGTTAATTGAGTTCAGTTGGTGGCTACGTTTTGATGTAGGCCTGGTTTTAATCGTTAAACCGGGGGGAACCAGTCATAGATCTTCTTTTGATAACACCAAAGAACTATGTACTGTATTTTTAAGTAAATGATTCCACACGGATTAAAGCACAATCTTTGCTGAATCGGAAGTTTTCCAGCCATTACAGTAGATTATAAAGTCTTTTAGAAGTTAATCTTTTTTAAATTCGTTGTGAATTGAAACTCCATGAAACGAAAATGCGTCACGACAAAGAAGCAAACACATAAGTACATAAAGGATTCAGTCGGCAAGAGAATGAGATGGAATACATTGCATATATATGTGATCTAGAGGCATTGTACATTCAAAGATAAGATAAAATGTACGTCAGGCAATATGAGTTGTGGTGCTCGAAATTGGGAACTTTTGGTCAGTGATCTTGCTGCACTGCTCGCAAAAATTGGGATGAAATAAAATCTATTTTATTGAGGGATATTGTAGCATCCTTGTGGTACCCGTGGCGTGATGGTTAGCATGTCCACCTGCTAATCCAGAGGTTCGAGGTTCGAATCCCAGCAGAGGCAAAAATGTTTTTCCATGGGTATCGCCTATCGCGAGGAATTGGCAAGTCTTCCGTTAGAAAATTCATTGCCATGAAAAGCGCTTTCTCAACTAGCCGTTAGGAACCGGCAGAAAATTGTAGGTCCCCTCCATTCCCTCACAAGGCATGGTTGTGAGAAATGCGCTAGGCCCAGAGGCTCCTCGCTCTGTTGCGCCACCCTATTTATTTATTATTATTATAGCATTCTAATTTTCTAATGTTGAAAGAATTTTGGAAACCATTTAATCAGTTTTTGCGTGCTACCCGTATCGTAATAGTTAGCGGGTTCGTGGTTCGAATGCCAACAGAAAAACGAAAAATGTTTTCCCACAGGTATCACCTTTCGGAAGGAATTGGCAAGTAGTAAATTCATTGCCATGAAAAGAGCTTTCTCGATTAACCGTTCGGAATCTGCTGAAATTTGTAGGTCATCTTTATTCGCTTGCAGAGCTGTAAAAGAAATGCATTCTTTTTTGTATTGCAGTCAAATGATGAAGAAGACTTTTATCTTTTGAATATTTGGACTTCATGTTAGTACTTGACTTTAATCGAAAATTCCCAGTTAGTTTTAAAGTCTTTTGTAAACCAATCGTATAGAGCAGTCAAAAGACTTCACAGCAGCCAAATGACTACTTTCAAAACACTTCATGATTGCAAGGAATGTAAGATACTTGCAAGAGACTTCCAAGATTGCAACCAGTTCTTCTTCTTTTCATTTTCGGCGTTACGAGTAGGGATCTTGAAGCGATCACAACTCTCCCACTTTTCTGCTGCACACTAGTGATCCGCCTGTGTGGTACGCCGCGTTGACCTCAGAAAGCGTCGATTAAAAAAAGCAACCAGTTAAAAAGTAGATATTGCATATTCTAGAAGACTGGTTCACTAAAGACTTTCAAATTAACTGGATCTTTATTTTGAAAGTTGAAGTACTGCGGTAAAGAATGTGAATGCATTCCAAAAAAATTGTTGAATGAATGGGACTTTTTGCAATGCATTACCAAATGAATGCATTCTTTTGCAGCTCTGCTCGCTTGCAAGCCATGGCGTTGAAAAATGCTCAAGGCCGTAAGGTTCTGTTGCGCCACCCTATTAATTTTATTTTTGGTTCAGCGGTTTTTAAATTTTGTTGTACGTTCCCGTTCCCGTGGGAGTATGTCATTTCTCGGCCTTTAGACCATATCTGTTCCAAATTTCATTCTTGTTTGCTTTGAAACTTTCCTCTAATTAATTGTGTTTTGATTAAAAATGTTTTCTGTGGCAATTGATTCAACTAATTTAGCAATGTCCTATGCAATGCAGGAGCAGTAGTATCGATGTTTTTGAGATTTGAGTGTTCCTGGTCATTGCTCTCCCGCTTTCAACTTACGACCTTGCGAGTACAAAAAACAAGTTTGACGTAGCTGGAATTATTAAGCTAAGCTCTAATGTGTCCTCTTTTCTCACTCATCTTCCTTTGTCATTACCATTTCCATTCTTAGAGAAGAGAGCACTCACATTGAATGGTAATTAGTAAGCTACATAAGCACGAAACCTGTTTGCAGTGATCTTCTAGTTTCTTTGTCTCGATCAGTTTCGATCTTTACTTTCTCGTGACCACTCGCTTAAAGTGCTCTGGTGTTTTAAATTTTTGTACGAAGGTAAAAAATTGGTGGAGAGTTGAATTGTTTTTAGAAAATTAAAGTGCTAATCAAAAGTGAAGTTGTGAATAATTAGTTTTGTTAAAGTGCATACATAATTTATTTAAATAGTGAAGTTTTATGTTAATGGTTCATTTGAACAAAGTCCTCAAAATGTGTTGCTTACAGTTCAGATATTATGTGGAACGCAAGTAAAATTTGCAGTAATTTTGTTCCTGATTCACTTTTCGCCACGTTCCATGTCATTTCTGCATTACTAACTTGTCTGATCATGTTGGATCATGTCGGATCACGTTGGATCGTGTCAGATCGTGTCGGGCCATGTCTGAATATGAATACATTTTAATCCTACAGAATATTCTACATCAAATAATGACAGGGTAAGTGTAGTAATAATTTTTTAACTTTGTTTGTTTTATTTATTGATTGACTGTAAGTGTTTCTATGAATTTCTTTTGATGTTCTATCAATTAGTCGATTTTTTCGAATTAAATATTATCTACATTTAAAAAAAATTCGTCATATCTACAGATTGCAGATCGAAATTATTCCTAAATGGTTAGGCACCTACTCATAAAAGCAAATTAACTAACACTCTTCGTTTCTCGTTCAAACACACTACCAATTGTCAGGAACACCCGCTGGGCTAAGCTGAAGATTGCCTGAAATCCTTTAGTTTCCCGTCCCCGTGGACATAATATGGGGATAAAATATAATCTGTGTCACTGAGAGTAATGTAGCACCGCAGTTTTCAAAAAAATTTTGAAATCGATTCAGTTTTCAGTAGTTTCTAAGTTCCTGTTCTTCGTTCCGTTCCCGTGGAGTTATGGGAATTAAATCTTAACTGGCACTATCCTTGGGTAAACTATAATTATGCTTTAAATTTCATGAAACCTCTCGGAGGCTTATGCACAATGCACTTGAAGTTAAACTAGGTATAATTCTAGGATGGTTTGAGTTAACCTAGTTGTGTCCCCACTTGAAAACAAGTTGATATTTTTGTCTTAAGTTAAAAGGAGACAGACATAAAATGTGGGCAGAAAGTCAGACGTATGAGAGATTCCATTCTTTCTCCACTCACCTCCACTCTCTTAAACGTCAAATTCACTCTAATATTGGAAATAGTGTTGGCTTAAAGTAGGTTGAGATGAAACCCAGTTTTTAAATAGGTTTCATTTTGTATGGCAAACCACTTGGTTTTCATGTAGGTTTTGGATAGTTTTGCGTTGAACAAGTTGAAGTGCCAGTTGGGGACATAGCACTAGGAGTCTCATGATTTATGAGTGAATTAGGTTGAATACATGTGTTTTCTATAATTTTCTTCTCCTCTTTATTCTAGCCTTCGCAGTCGTCTTGTCTTTTATTAAGTTTCACTTCTGCTTTTTGAATTCAAGTTTGTTGGTTTCGAATCAGGATCTGTGAAAGTTTACTTTCTGACAAAACTGTAATCAATGCTCTGGCGTCTAGTTAAAGAAGTGGTTTAAAAAAATTATTCTAATGAGATGAACTCCCGAATGTTCAACGCTGATGCAACCGCACAGCACCATTTTGCCGGTTTATGCACATTTTCTTTTTTTTTTATAATTAACGCGCACATCAAGGGGTTATGACTACCACTATAATGTTATAGAACACAGTGCAAATATTCCCATCGATTGAAAAACTTTGCGCAGTCCTAATATTGTGTTTGACAGTTTCGCCTATTGACAGTGCGGAATTTAAGAATGTTGGAATTTGCATTAAAGAAATTGAACACTGGTTTTAAAGCATTGCGTTCTTGCATTGATATGAAACTTAGAGGAAAAAGTAAAGAATTCGCCAATCGAATGTAACTCGAAGAAAAGATTCGCAGTACTTCTGCAGCTGGACTGGAGGGTAAATTGATGTTGATGGTTGAACTATTCAAGGGAAGCAATGCAGATGGCATGTTCACTGGAACCCGTTTGGAAAAATATCAATATTCAATGAAGAGAAATACGAAACATTACTGTAATGTTTAAGAAATAAAAATGACCAAGAGATTGAAGTTTAAGAGGAAACCTCCCACATGACTGGTTATACTCTACCTTGGGACTAATGAATGCGTTAGAAATTACAACCAGCTCAGAATTTGGGAAATTTTTTAAAATTCGGAAGAAAAACTTCACAGCGTCGAATATGTGACTATTCCACAAAAGCTGTTTATTGATGTACCTACATACATTTTAAGTACGGAAAGCCGTTCGGTTTCTTTGGCCTAAATTTCACTCATGAAAGGGGACAGTTGAGTGAGCTTCACTTCTACGATAGAATGTCCTCGGTGTTCCATGGTTCATTACTGACTAGAATAGAATTTAATGCACTTGCCATACCCTGCCAATGAAGTTCCACATTCAAAAGAAAGGTATGCGAAAATGAAAACGATTATAATAACCAGGAGAGTCTCCTCGTCAGCAAAAAGATTGCTTGGGTAAATAAGAGATCTTTTATGAATGTAGGGAAGAGAGTAGGAGATAAAATGGACCCCTGCGGTACGCCAGGTTTTTCACTGTCAGTATCAAATTCAAAACCTCCTCCTGTGATCGCAGGACTATATCTGAGTCTTTAACAACATGTAAGAAATAAAATAAGTAAAAGCGAATACCAACATATATGGCGAATGCATTGGATGCCGAGGTTTAATCCTCTAGCAGGCGTCACCTTTCGCAATGGCTTGGCAAGCAATTGAAAAGCAATACTCCTTTGCCATTTTCTTTCTAAGCTAACCGTTTGAAATCAGCAGAAAATCGTAGGCTCTTCCATTCCTTATAGAAATACACTTTGCAATGTATGACGAGGTATTAAAAAATTGTGCGAATAGCTGACACGTACGAACAAGAACAAAATAAGTTTTCTCAGAAGCCTTAAGGCTGTTAATGGCAGATTCTGTTTTGTAATAAATCCTCTAAGGAATGATCTCGAATATAACGGGATCAAGTTTGGAGAAATTCGGTCAAGGCTCAAGACTCAATGTAAGTGCTGATAGAAACAAATCGATAGGCACACAAACAAAATACTTTCTTCATGTAATTTGGCAAACACTATGCTCACACTTTATCCACAAAGGAATGCCTTCTAATTAGTCTAAATTACTTACTAACACTTACCCTTGCTGTACTCTCATCATCCTCAATTTATAACACTTCCGCAACTAACTAACTAAATCTATCAGGTGGTTGTGCACACTAAGAGTAATTAACACTTATGCACAGATGAAATTAGTTATGATTCAATTGTTTAGCAAGTCTATGGATCCCCATTGAACACCTTTGTTAACCATCCTGTTCCTGACCTACTTTATTAGCAATACCGATACCAACACCAACACCACGTTGGCTACACTTATAGCCACTTTTACTCGGACTAGCTAAATGAACTACCACTACACATCATGCCCATCATGTCAACAGGAAACCCATCGAAAACAACACACGACAAGCGTTATCTTAACGCTCTTCAAAGATCATTAAGCTTCAATAGCATTAAACCATCCTTGCATGTTGTATGTAAACTGTATCGCACACATAAGGCCTAAATGTTGGCAATCTACAAACACATATTCAATTAGTTGACATGTTTTCCAACACCACCTCCAATCGTCTGCATGTAAAACTGGGTATAAAGTCAATAATCACGCCACCCTTCAAAGTTCGACGACGACAACGACGACGACGACAACAACGACGACACAACGACGACGACGACGACGACCATCGCTACCGTGGGAATTGCAACGTCAAGAGAGTATTAGCTGTGATTCGATTCGATTTTCAAGGAGAAGGGGTGGCATTCTTATCATCCGCTTTGTAAATGGTTTCTTATGAGTGTGTTTTGTGTGAGTATGTATGTGGGAATCCGTAAGATAAGACACATTATTGAAGAGCCATTGACCAGAGCTAGTGAGCTGAATAATTAGATTACGAGCTGCTAACTATGCTCCCAAATTGGGCACTTTTATATCGAACATCATAAAGATGGAATGTTTATAGCAAAATGTATAAGTTCACACATACTTGTGTGTTTCAAAGTGAAAAAATTCGTCAGTCAATCTTGACTTATTTTTTTGCATGACGTTTATGTCTCAAATAATGAACCAAAACAAACAGTTCATTGTAGATTGTGTGATTGATTACTAAAAACAGAAATACTCGTCTACACTTGAAAGTGTGAACGATTATTTTAAGCAGAGACTTGAACTGGAAAGGTTAAGCATCATTTTATATTTGAGAGAGAAGTGAGTTTAACAATCTCCTAAGGTTCCTTGAAATAGGATCTTCATTTGGTTTTATCTCTGAGTATAAAAATGCCACTGTATTTTTGACGTAAGTACGCAGAAATACCGTACAACTCGATCTGGACTGAGGAAATGTAATTTAAATTTTCCGACTTCTTGAAACAATATTAGCAGAATTTCCATGCAAACAACCAAACTGAGAACCCACATGGAATAAAGCTATAAGATTATTTTTGCAGTAAAATTCCGCTAACTGAAATAACTTCCGAAACACTATCAAAGTACTTTTGAATTATTCACGTATTTATTCCCTCACAAAACGAGTAGCATAACATGTGGTTTACTCCGACCGCATTTAACTCTTAATTGCACAGCAACGCGTTTATGAAGTGACTTTTTCCCAGTGCTTGTCTTTGTCTGTGCCTTTTCATATTAATACGCCACACTGAAAACATAAAGCGAACTTTTGTTTTCGAAAACCATTTTACTGATGTTAAAACACAAGTCAACACACACATAGTGCAGTTCATCAAAAACTTCTACAACGTCTGCAATAAATTTTTAATAACCCTGCTATTTTATAGGGGAGAAAAGTTATGAGCCGAATTCCCGGGGCTATTTTATTGTTTGCCAATAGTTTTTGCACGTTCTTTTATTCATAGCAAGTTGTTCTTATTTTTAAGAGAAAAAAGTATGGGGTAGAGCTAAAAGTTTTTGTTAAATAATTCATATTCATAAATCTAGAGATTTATGACCTCTGCTGAGAAAGTTATTACTTTCCTGTCCACAGGGTATAGTGAATATTTAATAAGCTCAATTCTTTATCAGGAAGTGACTAAATCTCAGATCTGTTTCAACAGGTGAGGAATACCTTTTTCACACAAAAGAGGAAAATGAAATCAAAGAGGGGAGTAAGAATTTAATAAAGACACATCCCAAATAGAAGATTAGGCAAATCTTTTGGTTAAATCTATGCATAACAAATTTGGTGCAAGGATAAGATAAGTTTGCCATTACAATAGTAGGTATTTGAAAAAATTAGTTTTAAAAATCACTTTTCTGATGTCTACGGAAATATAATTTGTTAAATGTCAGTCCCCTTAGGTTAGGTGGAAGTGGCTGTCAGCCAATGAGTACATTGCCTGACACACTTAGGCCGCAAGGACCCATTGTGATACCACAGAGATCAACAAGTTAATCACCTACTGATCTCAGAAACCCGATGTAAGATTAACGAGTTGATCACTTATTAATCTTCCATTACGGGACTAGCCGGTTAATCACCTGCTAGTCGAACCACGTGGAACTTTTAATGTATTTCGAAAGACTTTTAGGGTCTATGTAAGCTAAGTCGCTAGTATCATCGAAGAAGAATTCACCGAGATGAGTTTTCCTCCTATGAAGTAGTGCAGGGCATGAGCAAAGAAGGTGTTGAACGGTTTCTTCCTCCTCCTCGTCCATGCAGCTTCTGCAGAAATCATTGGAAAACACACCAAGTCTTTTGGCGTGTCTTCCTATTAGACAGTGTCCCATAAGAACACCTATGGTAGAACCTAGATACAGGCGGTTCAGGGCTAACAAACTCTTCGAGCGTTTTGAGTCTACACACGACCAAACTTTTTTGGTTGCAAGGCAGTTGTTACTCTCAGTCCACCTAGTGTTTGTTATCCTTGAAGCGTCTTGTCTAAGTAGGAGTTTACATGTAGCGATAGGTACACCTATGTTGTTCCATTCTGAGCGTAGGGAAGTGGTCGTGCCCTTTTTGGCTAGTTCGTCTGCCATACAGTTGCCTGGTATGTCCCTGTGCTCTGGCACCCATGAAAGGTGAATGTTAAACTGATTTGACATCTCCCTCAGAGACATCTGACAATTTTGGACCGTGATGGATTTTGTAGAGACAGAGGCAAGAGATTTAAGGGCAGCTTGGCTGTCTGAGAAGATTCGAATATCCGTGGAGGATATGACGTTTTCTTTGAGCTAAGACAGCACCTCTTTAATCGCCAGAATTTCCGCTTGGAACACACTACAATGATCGGGTAGGCGGAAGAAAAGACTGAGGTTCAGTTTTTCTGAGTAGATTCCACTTCCCACATCTTCGCTGGTTTTTGAACCATACGAGCACCAATGAGAACCTTATAAAAATTAAAAACTCAATTTATTTTAATTGGTTAGACGGCAGCTTAAATCTGAACTCAGTCGAAAGTCATAGAGCTTCTGCTATTGTCGCCTTTTTCAGGCTTAAAAGTGGTTGTTGCCTCTGTTTGGGCTCTGCTAATTTTGAAAAAAATTTCAGATCAATAGAATATAAAGAAAGTTTTCGAAGCTATCGCTGATGTCGAGATCGATATCGATTGAGTCCAGATTTGAGCTGCCGTTTAACCATTTAAAATAAATTAAGTTCATTTTAAATCTCATTAAATTAATTTAATTTAAACTCAAACAAACGCTTGTTCTCAAAGCGATTTAAATCAATAGCAGCTTTTAAAATACAAGTGAATATGGGATATGAAGATCATAAAATCGGCTTTATTTAAATGGTCTCCGATATGTGGCATACTTTAGTTGCATATATATCGGAGCTTTTAGAGCTGATAAAACTGTTTTTCCTTGGGTACATAGGTGAGCATTAGGTGAACTTCAACCAACATATTTTGTTTTTAGTGTGGATTTTATTTCTCAATTGCCTTTCTAACGCAAGGAAGCAGCGATTAGCAAGAGCAATTTTCCGTTTTATACTCCGCACTGATGTTATTTTCTGTGTCTATTGCGGAACCTAGGCAGACGAAGTCCTGTACTGCCTCGAAGTCATGTCTGACTATTGTGATGTTTTTTCCCATTCGTCGATGTTCTTTTTCCTTTTGAAGTTCTAACTCTGATGAACTCTAAATTTAAACTTTAAAGAAATCGCATAACAATTTTTCAGTATCGGTAAGTTTTTTATCGAACTAACGGAGCAGCGTGAATTCTCCAATGTCATCCTACGTATTCGTTCTCGTTTTTCAGGGATGTCAAAAATAGGAATGACTTTTACAGGGTCAAACAATTTGTGTGTGTTGAGACAACAACCACAACACATTATGCTGTCCTAAGCACAAACAGAGCGCACCTCGCGAGTTCCCATACATTTGTATCATAGTCATATTTCACTTAACTCAAAAAATACTGTTCATTGTCTCACAGTCATATTTTCATTAATCAGCAATATATTAAATTACAATAGAAGTAGTATGCCTGTCTGGCACCAAAAAATATTGACGTATTATTTGCAATGTAAGCTAGTTTTATGTATAAATAGTCTTGTAAGAAATAAAGCATTCACATTCGCAGTTTAAAACAGTTAGTGTCAGTTCTATTCATTTTAGTGCTCTGGGTTTCTTGTTTATACTTTCCCCCGCCAGTGGTAAGAGGTATTAACAGTGTGCTTTATTTTTTTGACTACAAGTAGGTATCGATATCTCAGAAAAGAAACAAGCTATCAAAACAAATTTTATTTAACATTTTCGCTTTATTTTGGCCTAATTAGGCCAAATTCATTGTCAGATTGTGGTACCACTTATATCGTAGTACCCCATGCTTTACAAATGAAAGTCAACGATTTTTTCGGTGTAAACATCATCCAAATTCGTCTTTTCTTAAAATAAATTAAATAGAATTCATTTTCATTCTTATACAAGGCTTTGAAACGCAAAGAATAACCTTGAACTTATCAAAATAATCTATCGCACAAAACCGCTGCTTCTGCCCCACTGTGCGACGATAGTTCAAAGAATTTTTTTCACCATTAAATTTCTTCGTTTTTGTGAATGTATGCGTATGCTCAAAACACACAAATTCGCAGCTGCTCTCCCCTCCACTTTGAGTGCTTTGTGCTATAAACTAAGAACAAGTGGAGTTAAACCAATAAGTGAATAAATAGGGTGGCAGATAGATAATAATCCCTTCAAGATCTCGATCTTGATATAACCACAGTCAAAGATAAAGGAGAAAAATCAAACTTAAAGGTCTAAGAAGAAAAAACCATTTCTCCGACTTTTTGTCCTCAACCAATTGGATCATTTGCTTAATTTATTTAAAGTACTCCTCTAAATGTATGATTTTGTTTGGGCAAAGTATGCAAGTACCGAATAGTACCTAAACAACAGATTCATATGTATTAAAACAAATGTCTGAACTACTACCGCATCGCCTGTGTAAAATATCTGCATACAGAGTGTCCTCAATGTGGCACCCGTGGAGTGATGGTAAGGATGTCTGCCTGTTAACCAAGAGGTTCGTTATTGGAATTCCAACAGAGGCAAAAATATTTTTCCGCTGGTATTACCTATCGCGAGGAATTGGCAAGTCCTGCGCTAGCCATGAAAAGCGCTTTCTCGATTAACCGTTCGGAACCGGCAGAAAATTGTAGGTCCCCTCCATTCCCTCACAAGCACAAGTTGTGAGAAATGCGCTAGGACCTGGGGCTGCTCGGTCTGCTGCGCCACCCTATTTATTTAGAATGTTCTGAATCAAGTGACGCGTTTTACGGTACCCGAGGTAGGTGGGAAAAAATTGAAATGTCTTAATTTAAGCTTAGAAAAATATTAGATTTTTTTGTTAACGAGCAATTTATTGGTTGTGTGATTAAGTATACTTTTAGAAGTCAAATTAGGTTGCTAAGGGTTGCAATTTTTTGCTAATGCAATTCTTAGTGACTTCAAAGCAAAGACTACACTCATTTAAATTTTGGGAAATTGGGACTTTGTCCTCAAATTAAGAAATGGCATTTCAAAAAGACTGCAATATTGAATCCATTTTGTTTGAAGTGCATTCATTGTTTGCATTATGCGTTCTTGCAATCTTGCATTCTTTTGCACTAGTTGCATTCTTACACAATTTTTGAATTCCTTTGCCTTCTTTTTAACGATGAAATGAAACCCAAAATACAAACCCGGTACAAAAGAGAATTCAATGTTAATTTGAAGATTTCAGTCGGGAAATTATGCAAAGAATGCAAAAGACTGTATACAAAAACAGCCCCGCTGTTAAACAGTTAATCCACTAGGCCCAGAATTTGAGCGATTTGATGTTTCTTTACAACAACAAAAAAAAAAAAACATGTTCAATATCATCAAGCATCCTGATTTTCGGCTTACAACTGTTATAAGCACATACAAAAAAATAAGTCTCATTGTTTTGAAAAATAAATTTGAACTATTGTTATTATTTTGTCCCGCCCCATTTTTGTCCATATCTCGGTTAATCTCAAAAGACGTGGTTTCCAAACACAACAGTGGTATCTAGGCATACATAAAGCAGATAAGGTTCGATGTACAAAATCTTCAGAAGCTAAAACAATCTCTCGCTATGTCATCGTTGTATACCTACTTTTTTATCTTCTAATTCTAATTAGCATCATTATCTCTCTTAAAGTGTATACTTTGACGACATTTGCTATACAGAAAAGCAATATCTGGTTATCTAAGTTCTTCTTTAACCCCTTCGAATGCCTGCATATTCGGTTCATTCAATCTCAATGAACAACCCCAGCCTAAGTCCTTAGCATACTTTTTCCTTATCAATCATGAAACTAAAAGGTTATGAATGAACTGATAAATCACTGAGGTACAACAGTTCATGTGGATTTTACTGTTAGCAGCATGAAGGCCATCTCTGTTAGGCGCCTTTGTACATACTCGTACATATGTATGTACATATTTTGATGTTCTCGTATAGGCCTACACATTCATAGTTTAATCTTTATTCCTACCCACACCGGGTTCAAATGTCGGTATAAGTCATAGAAAAACATCTGTATACGTCATACAACACAATCAGTTATCATTAAAAAAAAATAATAATGAAATGCATTGCTGCATGTTGTAAATCAAAAGTAGGTACCTACTACACTGTCAACAATCGAACTTATAATAATTAAATTATACTCGCAATACGATAAGTGCATGCCAAAGCTTTTTTCCAATTACCTTGTAACGATCGAAACCCTTCAAGTGGTCTTCAGTCAAATACTTTATTCCAAACATTTTCCTAGAGTAGTGCTGCCGGCTGCCTCTTAGCCTTGACCTGAATTTAAAATGCAATCCACGAGCGCGGGAAGTTAAACACATGCACTTGCACTTGGCCACTTATTTTATTATTATTATTATCCACTTATATCACTATTGAAATATTAGCCTGTCTTTCATCCATCGACTGACTGACAACAAGTTGACGGAATGTATAGGTATCAACGCACACTTTCTTGACAGTCAACTCAAGGAATCCTACCCAAACTGCTCAACCACGCCACTTTAATCTGTAAATCGTCTCCACCATTCACTTGTTTGCACGTTTTCCTAAAGTAATTGATAAAACTTCCACCGAATAAATTAAAAAAAAAACACACAACAATCGCGGCGAATAATCTGATAACGGAGAAAAAAGAAAAAAAAAAATAATAAAACAGGTCGAGGGTGCTCTGTTAGATCCCGAAAAAGCTCTGACAAGGGCTATTTTTAAACCTACGCACTCGAGGCTCAAGATAAGATTGACGAGAGTAAGGCGATGAAAAATGGTTTTTCGGTTCCTTCGCGCCCGTCTACTGGAACACTGAACACTGATACTGTCTCTGTTTTTTTTCCTTTAGTGAATTTTGAACTTGTTTGTTTGTTTTTTTTTTTTATTTTATTTTGTTTAATCTATAATTTAGAACTGAAATGTAGGAGGAGCCGCATGAGAAAACGAGACCGTCTGGAACAACTGTTGGTCTATGGCAGACTAAGTAAGCAGCACGCAAGTAGTACAGCGAGCTATGAGAATGGTTTTTTTTTCAGTGGTGCTGTTTTGTTAATCGAACTGTGAGAGCCTGGAAGGGTGAAAGAAAATTATACCAATAATTCTTTTCTCCGATCGGGTGGTCTAAGTGATAAGTTTTTTTTCAGCTTTTAATTTTTTGTACGTCATAACTCAGTATGAATGAATCTTGGTGATGTATTTCTTAGTGACACTAATATAGTAGTGATTATCACTAATGGAAAGGCAATCTGATTTTTATTTATTTTTTTTAATTGTTGAACGAGGAAATAAGTGCAAGCTTTAACCCTTGACCTGAACCATATCATCGAGAAAAAAATTTTTTACGCCATGCAGTTTAAAATGAACCTTACTACAGAAGGTATATGATCACGTACACGTGTAAGTTCGATGTGTGTACTGTGTACAGTAGTCAAACTTTTGAGGTTCACTTGATAAAATGTCGATAATGCTGTAAACGGCTGATTTATAGATTAATGATTTTGTTTTAGTAATCTGAAAAGCATAACACAATACGTATTTCCCCACTCACTTCTTACAACAACCCCTTGCTTAGTTAGTTGTTGCTATGCATGATATTGATAAGTTAAAATATGGGAGAAGCAAAATTGAGTCGTGTAAAGCTTGTATAAGGCCAAATACCCTCTTTAACATACGATGTGAAGTGACTACGTATGTCTGTCTGTCCGTATATGGGTCTACAGCTTGAACCGCTTGACTGATTTTCTTCAAAATTTGCAGTTAGGGTCTGTGAGGTAACCTACAGAAGGTTTTAGGAACTGAGCCTCTAGGTCTTGAAATAATGGTTCCTGCCATACAAACTTTATGATCATACTTATTTTTCTCCAAAACAGCTTTAAATATTTCGATGAAATTTTATGTAAGGAATCTTTTTTAAGTCTAAAAGCGGTACCTTTCATAGCAACGTTTTTTTTTTTTAAAGAAACTTTCTCGTTAATAGCTAATATGTTTTTGACAAGTCTTACGATTAAGAAGTAGGTAAGTTGTTTAAGAAAGATTTCGTATGAACGTTAAAAAAATTTTAACTTTTGAAATTTTTATTAATTTATTTGAAAAAATTTTATTTTTTTGAGTAGAGTATTTTCAGAACGGTATCTTTGATCTTTTCAAATTATTTGTGAAAATATCTTTTGACAAGATCTTAAGACTTGCGTACTTGGGTCTTTAGAATCTTGTTTTTTTGAAAAAGTGAAAAATAAATAACCGGGTTTGAAACAAATCTTTTCTACCGATTTTGATTAAATTTTCTGTATTTATGTAACTGCGAAAAAAATGCGTTTTTATATATTTTCGGTAAGAACTGAGGGAATATTTAATCTACTTATTTTTATATTTCATAAAATTTCATTCAATATTCATAATTAATATATAGTTGGGGCAACCCTGTACCACTAAATGTACTATGAAGAGCAAATATTAGAACTTTGTACTCAGTCTTAAAATGATGATATTGTACTTAGCACACAATCGCAAGTTCGTGCGACCCAGCCGTGCCCATTTTTTTAAACGATCTGAGATATTTCCAAAAATTCACTATCGGCTTGAAACACAAAAAAAAATTTATGAATGGGAATCGACTTCGCTGATATGGCCACGGGTAATGCGGGCACGTTTGCAGCGGTCGATTCGTTGAACCCAACTGGATTCGGTGGAATTGACTGACTAAATTGTTTGCTAAGGACGCTGTCACTCGGTACCAGCATACGAACACCTCTGTACTGAAGCCACTAGAGCAAGAGAAAAACTTTACAAAAATCTCCAATGACAGGTGGTCAAGGTTAGAAACCTGCAGGACTTTCAAAAACTTGTGGCCAGATATTTCTAAGGAAAAAATAGAATTTCTACTCCAACTTAGCAGGTCTCGGCTCTCTCCGTTGATTGGCATTCTCATGGGTCACAACTCATTTGGTGCTCACATGATGAGAATGTGCATTAGCATATCCGACTTATGTAAATAAGGGGAAGACGAAGGGTCAGTGGAAGGATCATTTGACTTCAAAAATACAGGTGGGCCAAAGGTTATTCACAATTTCAAACGCTTCGTAGAAAAAACGGTGAGAGCTAAAATTATGAAACCAAAATGAAAATAAAGCTAAAAGTATGCCTTTTAATAAAAAATTCTATTTTTTATATAAAACCTCCAGTAAGTAGTCACCATGGTGGCGGAAACACTCGCGCACTCTTTTCTCAAAATTTTCCCGAACTCTGGCCAACATCATCCGCGGAATCGCTGCAATTTCAGTTTCACGCATATTTTGTTTGCTTACATTACCGCTTAAGTCGAAGTGCGTGGGCTTCGTCCAAATCGATGTCTCCTTCTTCAATCATAAACAACAGTTTGTAGCAAAATTGCAACCTTTTTGGCTTATCAGCCGGCAGTAACTCTTGAGTTGAATTTTGTATGGGTGCATATTCAAATCCTCTCGTAAAATTCTCATTACCGTCGCGTCCTTCGAGGAATTTTCAAGGAGGCAGAATGACGGCGCACAGACCGACGAGGACTTTTGACCAAAGCGTCGTTGACAGTTTTTATTGTTTGCGGCGTCCTTGATGTACGCGGACGGCCAATTCGGGGACGGTTAATGACATTACCCGATTCGTGACGTTTTAAATTAAACTGTTTTTTGAAAGCGCACTGGGTAGCGATTGCACTTTCCCCGTATTTTAAAAAACACTCCACAGCAAAAGAACATTGCTGTCGCGTCCACGGTGCCATAGTAACTAACCGAGTATTTTTCCATTAAATGGCATAGTTTTATGCAACAGATGGCGTTGGAATCGTCGCACTTACCCAGTTGGTTGATTATTACGAAGAGTTTGAAATTGTGAATAACCTTTTGGCCCACTCTGTACTTTTTCGACGCACTGGGCGACAACTCCAACCTTACACTGAACAACATGCTAAAGCTCATTCAGGGCTTCAAATAGTTGAGTGAGTGTTCTTAACCTTAATAACCTAGTCACCAACGTAATGCTCTCCTATTCATCACCTGAGGTATTGCGACTTGGGGCTGCGCCCCCCCTTTCTACCCAACCTAACTTAAAGTCTTAAATTTAAATATGTGAGAACGGTATTATACAATAGTAATAACTAAAAAGGAACTTTTGACGAAACGGAACAAAATTGAGTTTAATCCCTGTTGCCTGTTTTGTCAACTATTCGGTGGAAACGCTGGCAGGTTAGAGATACTTTTATTATTATTATTATTATAATTTATTAACATTTGAATTAAAATTACAAAGTTAATATTGAAAAAAAGAGCACTAGCTACTATGGCTTTCAGCTCTGAACATAAATAATTTGTATTAGCTCTATAAAATAAGTTATTTAGTTACAAGAGATTTATGTATGTAGAGTTAAATAGTTATTTGTTTACAGATTAATAAAGAAAATGAAGTATTAAGTGTATTTATACATGTAAGCTTGTTTTGAAGAGTATTTCGTTAATTTTCAGGATGTTTGATTCGGATGGATCTATAAGCCAAGAGGGTTCTACAATTCGTCCAGGTTATTGAAGAAGCCTTTGAAGTTCCATTGCAGAATTTGGTTGGATTGACGACACAAGTTCTTTCTTCTAGCAGAAGGAAGAGTGTGATTAGTAGTTTTGAAGGTTTTTTTTTTTTTTTTTTTTGTTGCTTGTTGAGGTTGGTTTCGTTGGGTTTGTGGTTGGCATTGTATGTTGGTATTGATGTTCTGACCCCGCTGACTTCTGGTCGAGGTGCTCGGACCACTTGCGTGGTCCGACCATCTCGACAAGCGATCAGCGGGGTTGGTAATTGCGGGTGATTGTTTATTACTTGTAGATGTGTTCATGATTAATGTTTGAAGTTTCGGGCAAAAAGTATGCGTGTTGCTGTAGGAGGCTTTGAGTTATATTTGATATTGGTGAGCGAGGAGATAGGTCTTCTGAATCGGAGTCAGAGACGTTCATTTTTTCATTTTCTTTTGCGGTTTTCATTGTGTTATTAGTTGGAATTGAAGTTATGGTTGATTTGTTTTGATTTTGTATTTGATTCTGTGGTTGACTGTTTTAGGTTATTGGAGATTAGTTTATTAGGTTGCATGTTTGTTGGAATCGATTTTGTTTGAAGGTTGAGTGAGTTAGAGGGAATAGATGATATGGTAGTAGAAGTTGCTGTTAGTGTGTTAGAAAGAGAAGTTGTATTCTTAGTTTTTGACTTTTCATGTGAGATGGCATTATCTTTTGATGATATGTTACCGATTTTCGCTATTTCATTGTAAGGTGTTACATTTGTGTTTGTTTCAGCTGGATTATTGAGATGATATAGGCGTCTCGCTTCAGACATGCTACATTTGTTTCTAGTTTTGATTGTTAGAATGTCCTTGTTTTTTATATATTTGGGGCATTTGATAGAGGAGGATGGATGCGGTTCTGCGTTTGGTGGGCAGTTTGCACATGAAACACGTGTGCAACTTTCGGGGGCATTATCATGTTTTATAAGGTTGCAGGTAGAACACATTTCTTCTTTGATGCATCTTTTTATTGTATGTCCAAGGATTTGGCATTTTCGACACCGCATTGGGTTAGGGATATACTCTTTAACTTTTTCTTTATAGAATCCTATTTCAACCGAGGCTGGGGCTTGGTATAAATCGAAGGTGAAGAGCATGAGGCCGGTGGGGCGTTGTTTTCCTTCGATGTTTTTCGTGAACTTGAATACCTCAGTAACACCTTGGGCGGACATTTCTGAGATTATTTCATTTTCTGGGACGTTAATCAAGCATGGCGCGAACACTATACCTTTACTTGAGTTGAGGTGGTCGTGGTATTTTACGGATATTGAGCAATTATTGGCTAAGGTGGAAGTCGCTATGAATTTTTCTGCAATTTTTTTTGTTTTCGCTAGGATTAGTATGTTTCCATCGCGGAGTTGGGTAATACTCTCATATTCCTTGCTAATTGCGTCTATGGCTTTTTTCAAGAAGAATACACTCACACTTGAGAGAGGTTTGTTTTCATCACTTGAGGATATTACAATAAATTTTGGGTTTTTAGGGTTGGTGAGAACCGGCATTTAGGGGTATTGATCGAGGTTTGTAAATTGTTTATATCGTTTAAGTGGTGGAGGATTGATGGGCGGTGAGTTTAGGGGTGTATCCGGAGATAACCCCTTAAATCTGTTCCCATTCATTTTAGCCCGTCGGGATGGGCTCACTGTGGGGAGGTTAATCACTATAGATCGGGGAAAATTAGTATTAACGGAGTTAAACAACGAGGTTTACCGGTGTAAGAGAGAAAGAGATAAAGCACTAAAGGATGAAAAGCCGCTGATTATAGAAACGATCTTATCGCAACGAGTGCTAGACGGTGACTGTAGAGATACTTTATTACATATAGTTCTTCTATAAACTCTTGGCTTCTATAAATTCTAATTGAAGTGAATGTAAACACGAATATTCAATTTGAAATGTTAATTTCAACCCAGTTTCCCTTCAGATGATAAGTGCAAATTAGGTGAACACATATAGACACTAGTTCTAGTTTTCTTTATGCAACATGCCCATTTAGGTGGACTTCATTACCTTAATTAAATAAAATATTAAAAAAGCCCTCCATATTGAAACCTTATTCTATACTGCATCAAAAGTTGTCATTTTGACTTTTTCTTCGTTCGGGTAGCCCACTTTCATTTCCGCAACATGGATAATCCAGAATACGGTCATATAAAGCTTTTCCAACCCACAGTCAAATATTCACAAGACCACCAGAAGCTTGTTTGAAAATCCCTACCCGCAGCTAAGCCTTCTAATCCTCCAATTAAAAGCGGTCACTGAACATACACAGTGGTGCAAAAAGGGAAGCCCCATTCGAACCCGAACTCCGCGCGGCTGGTCTAACAGATTTATTTGAATAAATGAAAAATATGTCCCTGTCTCGTGCCGAACGAGCTCTCCAGCAGTTACCATATGCTTGAGACCACATTGCAAACGATGACGACGTAGACGACGACCGACGCCGACAACGGCAACGAATACCAAGGAATGAATGGAAAAAAAAATGTGGAGAGATTTTTCGTAGAGACCAAATAAAAAGAAAATCTCAAATTCACACGAATCGTCTACATTGCCTCCACTAGCTCCAATTGCCATCCACAGTCGCATGGTAAATTAGATTCTTGAAATGTATGTACCAGTGCCCATATTTTTACTGGTCCTTTAGCATTAGCACCCGGTTTCAGGCTTGAGTATCATCGCCCTTTAATTCTGTGGCAGGTCGAGAGGGTGGGTGGTTTTGTGTGTTTTTCCATTTTTTTTTTTGGCTCCTTACTTTTTGCTCATTCTACCGATGCTGTCGCTGTCGGTCGTCCAGTTTGAATGGAAACACAGCATTCACCATAGTTGGGTATACAATGACTTGGGGGAGAGAGTTCATGCGGCGCGTTGGATAAATTGCTAAGAAAGTGCAGCAGGGCAATATATATGGTACTTCTGGTTCCGCACTTTAGTAGCAAATGCTGTTTCACATCATAAATCTCGTTAGTTCTACATTCTTAGTATACATAGCCCATTCAAATCAATCGATGTTGCCAGATGTTGTTGAGGACGTCGTTAGTTGTGTTTGACATCAAATTTTCCTTATTTCTTCACTAGCCCCCTTGATGTGGAGATGGGCTTTTCTGCACAAGATTTGAAACTTATGGTTGTTTTTCTTGGGGTGTTTGAGTTACACAAAAACTCTCTTTAAAAAGAGAGCAAATGTTTCTGTTGTAATATTTTCTTTTGCTTTCCTTGGAAAGGCCTATGGCCTTCCGATAGTGTAATAGAAAAAACTTTACTCTTTAAGACAGACTACGAACTTTTTACAATCGCTTAAAATAATTACTAAAATAATTTGTATGTTAAAGCCCTGGCAACACTGGCAAAGGGTTCATTGCCAATGGGTGGTGACGCGGCACGGTGGTGGGGCTGCTGAGTGAAGGTCTTTTTTAGAAGGGATTTCACTCTTGATGAATGGCAACAAAAGGAAGAGCAAGAGAATAATGTTTTGATGAATCTTCTTTTCGGCCACAAGAGATGTGTTGCAATGGTAGTGAAAAATCGACATTTAAAATTTAGCACGCGGGTGCAGAAACGAAGATACTAATTTCGGTTCAATTAAAACAGAATTGAATTCGCGGAAACCGCACCAGCAGAAAATGAGTTTTTATATTCGTTCCGGTGGTTTGATTTACGGAATTGGATTGGGTTTCCTTTTCTTTCCTTTATTTTTTTTTTCAATCAATGCTCGAAGACATTTCAATATTGTCCTGGGAAAATTACTTCCAATTGGGAAGCATAAAGGAATAGAGGAGAAGATGACCTTGTGCTCTGATTCATTCAAAGTGTACTCTATGTCTATATACACGAAAAGCAATTTCTAATTTTAATTGTACTTTGTACCTAGTCATCAACATGATGATGGCAAACAAGTTCCGGGTCAATGAAACATCAACCACGTGAGAACGTATCAAAGTCATTAAATAAATCAGATTAGCAACAACTTTTTTGCTTAGAGAGGAGCAGTTCATCAATGAATACAAATTATTATTTTATTTACTTACTCTCTTAACTGATAAGACCTGCCAACTGCGAATATATTTTGATTTAATTTTGTAAACAATACAACAACAGAAAATATTTTAATATAGAACATGTCGTTATAGCTCTGGCAGTTTTCGTGCTAATAACCTACTGATAATAATTGATGAAAAAAAAACTCAAGAAAACATGTTTTTAGCTTGTTCGGTAGTTGAAACGCAATGGACAAGTAATGGATCCATAAAAACCGATATTTCTGTGGGAATTTAGGTTTTTGTCAAACTTTTGTTTCTGGGAACTGAGCTCCACACATGTGATTGTAAGGGAAATGCCCCATAAAAACGCAAAAATTTTAACCCAAAAAGCTCGGGTGCGGATCTATGAAACTACCTAATTGAGATCTCTCTCTTCAAAATGCGTGTAGTTCTAAGCGACGTTAATGACCTTTGCATTTGACGAAAATCTCTGAGACTGATTTGATTTAGGGAAACAAAAGGAATTAGCTTAGGGCTAATCTTGTAAGCAAAGGATGTCATCATCTTTTTCACAGGGTTCACAGAGGGTGGTATCGCTTAAGCCTAACACGTTTAAATGCTTGGCAAAAGAGAAGTGCTCCGTGGCAAGTGGCAACACCAATAAGATTTTTACAATCTTTTCTGCTACGGGATAGCAAAAATGTTGGAGTTTTCTGCTTCCAATGGAGGCATGCCATCAACAGTTTTGCTCTTGGCAGACCCAATCATTGGTTGAAGCCTTCACTGAGAACCCTGGTAGGTATCGAGAAAGCTGTCTGAGATCGTTGCCTTGCAAGTTCATCAGGCATCAGGGATCTAGTTTCCTGTTATGTCGTGATGGCCTGGAACCCAAAAGAGACTGAATGAATTAAGTCTGCCGATCGCATTCAGAGAGGTCTTGCATTCCTGGATCAGAAGTTAGAGGGTTGAATAGAGCCTTATACACAGCCTGGCTGTTGCTACAGCCACAAATACTTCTCGCCATCCAGCCATTGTTCGTAACGTTACTTAAAGCCATTTGGATGACATACACCTCTGATTAGAAAACGTATGTGCCTAATGAGGCGTGCAGTTGTATATCATCACTCTTCACAAAATAACCATCTGTAAAGGTTCGATAACAATTCTTTTCTGGCTCAGATTCTTGAGTGGTTCAGTCCTGAACCGCAGAAATGTTGACTGTGTATTTTTGACGCAGTTTGAGCCTTGGGATCATCGTATTAGACGTGAGTCAAAAAATATGCTGCTTGCGAGGTTCTCAAAGCTCCAGTGCGAATTGTGACAGAGACCACATCTTTTTAAACTAGAAATGTTTTTGAGAGTACCCTCCATGATGTAGGTGCCAAGGTGAGGAAGGTGAGTAGGTGCCAAGGTGAGGTGAGGAGCAGGGCTGGAGAAGGCCTCAGTACAGCCAAGACGTATTGTTCTTTGAAATTTTACTAACGAAGGCAATAACGTATTTACGCGAGAGGTTATTCCACCAAACAACTGACGCATAGGAGATGATCACACATAACGGAGAGTATCGCCACACGAATTGCTACATACAAACTCTTGCTCAAGCATACAAGAAAACTAATCTGAGATGGCCACAATCCGATGCGATGGTCGAAAGTCTTAATATTTCTAGAAAACATATTAGTACGACGATAGGTGTCATTACAGAACACTGTCTTATTGGAAGACATGCCCAATAGAAGTCGCCTCAAATGATTTTTGCAGAAGCTGTATTAATGAAGAGGAGGAGGAGGAGGAGACTATTCCCCACCTACTCTGTTCATGCCTCGCTTTGGCTCAGAAACGTCTCATACTCCTTGGTTTGTGTTTCTTTAATGACCCTAGTGATCTTACTCACATCGACGCCCTGTATCTCTCCCGCTTCATTGTAAGCTCAAAATGGTTCCATTATGATGAGAATGCATTAGATCCATTGTGGTATCGTAATGGGTCCAATAGGCCTAAGTGTGTTAGCCGAGCTGAGAGCCACTTTAACCTAACCCAACCTAACCTAGGAGATGATTGGTCTTATCACAGCCCTTAAGGACCCTTTTCAGTGACAGACCTCATGTCTTGCCAAAGGCCCCTTCACATTGCCAGAAGACTGAAAATTCCTTAGCGGTGCTTCGACCAACGAAGATTGTTATTTATTATCACTCCAAGATGTTTAAGTGCTAGTTGGGTCTTGCCAGTAAATTTTCTGCATCTCGTAATTAATCATTTTAAGAGGATTGACGGAGAGACCGTTTCTAATAAAACAGGTGTCAATCAAATTTAGTGCAGTCTGTGCTGTGGAACGGGCAGCTTGGAGGCTGGAAGCAATCGAGAGCACGTCAAAGTCGTCGGCATATGCTTGAGCGTGTACGTTTTATCCATTGAGCATTACAAGTAGATATTCGATCAGCATGCACCACAGAAGAGGAGATAAAACGCCACCTTGTGGATAGCCCTTATTCACTCCTGTTGCAACATACTGCCTACACTCCGCCTCAGCGATTACGGTTCTATTTACTAGCATTGATTTTATCCACAATGATTCGTCCACACCATGTTCTCTGGCAGCATTGCACATACCATCGAAGCTATAGCATTGTCAAAAGCACCTTTTATGTCGATGAAAATGCCTACCGCAAATTCTTTCCTGTCAAGCGTGCATTCAATCCTGTTAACAAGATTTTGAATTTTTGACAACGATTTAGCTGTTGTTTTAGTTTTTTGAAGTTTACTAATGTCTGAAATTTAGTCTGCTGTGCTGACTAAATAAAATTTTGTCCTTTTCATCTTTTATCTGCCACAAATCTTAGACAAATTTGTACTCGTAATTTGCTTTATATAATTTGTAATTCAGTTTTTTGTTTCACTAATTACAAGTTTTTAGTTAACAAATTGGTGATCAAGGGAAATTAAATTCTAGAAAATTTTAATTTAAAAATTTTTTTTTTAACTGGGTTCAAGATAAACTTGTAAATTGCAATTGTTTTTGCTCTCGAACTTTGTCTGGTTTTTGATTGTGTTTTTTAGCAATCAGTTGTCCCCGAACTCAACTTCAGAAAGACTTCTAGCTTAGAGTGTTATATCGAACACAACACGAATGTAAAATAGTCTATAAAACAATATTTTTTTCATACTTATTCTATTAATAACTTTTAAGCAATCAGTGCATAAATTACTTACGCTGTGATCAACATCTTTTAACGAAAAATCTTCACACAATTCGTTTTGTTAATTTATAAAATTTCTTTATTTAAACTGAGTAAAAATAAATTAAAAACGAAAATACGAAAACAAACGGTGACTTAATCTAGGACCTGTTGCTGGTCTTTTTTTACGCCTATGTAATATCTCTAATGTAGCCACTTTGAAGTTTCCGTAGCTGTCAGTCCAACTTGCCTCAGTCGAGAAAGCATGGGACGGTAGATGTCGGGTTTAAATGGCAGGATAACTCCTCTTTCTTGTATTTCTCCTAAAATAGTTAGAAAACAAGTTACTTTTCTCCCTTTGCGTTCTCTAAAAAATATCCTCACCATCCAAAATCATCTTCGCAGCGATTGCAGCCGGAGTTCCCACAGTCATTGCCATAGCTGAATGCCCATTTGGTTGTCCATAAGCAACGAAATTAATACCACGTTCTTCGCGACGTCCATCGTTCCAACGCACAACAATTTCATGTCGAAGGATTACCAAGTCCCGTTCACCTTTTTCTGCATTACAAAAATAAATAAAATATTTATATCTTGATAAAAGGATCATGGAAAAGAACTTACCAAATTCGAGTTTCTTCGAGAGATAGTGGCTCAGAGTGTCTAAAGGTGTGTTCAATTTTACCACTGGAATGTCATCCAACAGACCCATACTTTCAATACCATCGGCATTGCCAACACGATCTATCAGTTTCTGTTTTAGATTCTCAAAGAAAATACTTGAGTCAGCTAATCCCAAAAGATTTGTGACCAATTGCCTCCAAGTTACCTCTGGTCCCCCTGGATGTAGCATTGGATGTGGCTCGGGGTCAATAAGCCCCAAAAGTTGCATTGGCTGAATACATTCAGAGAAACCCTTGTAACGTATGGTTCCTCTGACGAGGGTATGAATGTCCCTTCCCAAACCGTAGAGCTCAGAATATTTGGTGGAGTCCCTATTTGGGAAACCTTCGAGAGCAAATCCTGGTAGGAATTCCAAACTTCTTGGATTTGACATAAGATCACCACCTCCTGAGATCTCAACTATTTGTCCCTTGTTGAGATACTTTGCCGCCGAAAGAGTGTTCAAGAGAACCCCCCGTGGAGACCATGAGAATTTGTATCGCAGCGCATTGTTAGAGTGCTCGGGAGCAGGAAGTCCACCACAAAAGCTGACAAACGATTCAATGACTCCTCCATGCTCTTGAACATCATGGATACACTCCAAGGCAAGTAAATGGTCGATACCGGGATCAAGGCCAACTTCATTCATGATTGTCACACCGTTCTTTTTGGCTTCTTCGTGAAGACCTTTAATCTCATCATTAAGGTAACTGGCAGTGACCATATGAGTCTTTTCCTCCACACAATATCTGGCAATTATTCCATGAAGGCTATATGGGAGAAGGGAGATAACCACATCAGCTTTTCCACACAGTTCCTGAAGGTGGGATGTACTCTCTGTGACGTTAATATACTGACTCTCGACCCCAGGGTATTTTTGGGCTAATCTATCAGCCTCCTCCTTCACCTGAGATGCCACTGTGATTGACAGACCTTTCTCGCGATGAAGCCATTCTACTAAAGGTGCTGACACCATACCTGCTCCGAGGACCAGAATACGCTTGTCGTACTCCTGACCGCCTTCGACTTTATGGCGTGACTTCATCCTGCCATGAAACAAAGGGAATATGAAAGGAATTAAATTAAAACTCTTAACCTATACTTACGCATTGCCTTCCCTCAACTCCTGAATATATTCATAATTCTCAGTTAACCTTCCATTGCTGGCAATTATAGCCGAATAAATCGGGCTGGGAAAATTTTCTTCCTCCAAAGGCTTACTGGCATCACTATTTATAATATCATGAACAAATGGCTGCAGTAACTCCCCAAAGAGATCCGTTGACTCTCGTGGCAATTGTGTTGGCATATTATCAATGGAACACACCAACACACCAGGTCCTTTGAAACTTTTTGTGTCCTTATTCCTGTCAGCGTCATACAAACAAAAAGGCGTATCAATTGTGGTGCACTCGTTCATGAATTCTATAGAACCACCAGGGTCAGCAGAGATATCGCAAATGGCAAGCATACGATGGGGCAATGATGGGGAACCTTTGCTAGTTGGTAGCCATGGAGTGTTCGCCGGTCGAAGGAGAGTTTTGGCGTCGGGAATGGTGATGAGCTTTGGACTGCCAACGGCCCAGTAGATTCCATTTATAATTACCGAAGCATATGGAGCAATACTTTTGTTGAAAGTTGATATGTAATGCTCTGGATAGAGTTCGTATTCCTGTTGATCAAAGCCACCCCCTTCACGACGTTCCAAATGATCCGACCTGCTAACTTCACATCCGTATAATTTGTTTTGGCCTGGAAAATACAAAGAAAGATTATTTGATACACGTTTTTGCTATCAGCAGGAAAAAGAGTGTTTTGTTTTCTATATGGCCAAAATGTACTGATATACCTCGAAGGTAAAAAGAAGGAATGAAGAACTCAATTAAGTTGAATGTGAAAATCCCTTCGCAGGGAGTACATATCCTCAACTTTAATGATTCGTTCAAGAGCCTTGGAAATAATTGAATCTAAACATCGATACCTGACTTTAGATACAGGCATTTTGAGCCCCTTCTAAACTTTTGAACTTTAATGAAATAGGCTTGGTTCGTGAATTATTGTGAACCGCATATTTATACTAAAACATAGACATAGAGTTTCTATGCTATCAATTTCAATAACAAGTGTGCCGTTAGAACTCATAAGCAATTTTTTTAACACTCTCTTGTACTTACTTCCATGCTCAGAAACTTTCCTTAGAGTCTCCGGTGACACATACTCAATTGGTAATTCTTGAAAAACTTCCTGTGCCCCCTGTGATACATTTCCCGATCCGGTGAAAACAAACGTCAGCGGTCCAATCGAACGTGGCATCATACCCAATGCAATCTCATAACCACAATCGCGAATAGCTTGTCGTGCCATTGAAGAATTTCTATAGTTATGTGCCGGCCCGATATGCATAAATGGTGTATGATGTCCCAACGCTAACAACCTCAATCCGATGCCATGCAAAATGTTCACCATTCCAGCTATCCCTGCGTATTTTCCAAATGCCACTTGACGAGATCCATTTTCATTAACAATTCGTTCGTAATCGATAAGCCTTATTTTCTACAAAGGAATTCATTAAATAAAAAGGATTATCCTTTAACACGACCAACTACTTTAGTCAGAAAAATATATAAATAAAAAAAAATAAGCTCACCTTTTCCAAACAGGCATCCAAAAGTGGCATATTTGATTCCTGGGCTTTAATTGTGTGCGAAAAGAAACAGTAGGTTTTTCCTGGTATCAATGATTCGACTGGGACTTGCTTTACTCCAAAAATGACGGACGCCTCGCTTATGTCCTCCTGGATAACAGCACCGGAGCTTAAATATGCCTGATTCGAAACAGATAGGACCAAAATTAAATGGGATATGTTAAGGGAATGGCGGTACATTAATTATTGCACATGTTGTGCATTTATGTGGCTCGTAAGCCGCAATGCATGCCCGTTTCATAACAAAAAAAAAAAATATTTTTTTAATCTGTAATCCTGTTTTTTGGTTGTCTTTGCTGCAATGCAGTCAATATTCATAAAGACCCCAGATTCTTTATAGATTAAGCTTTTAATTTTGCTCTTAATGACGATCCTGCTGCTTTCGCATTATGCATTCCCGATTGTGATGCAGGCATCGGTTTCCATATTAATTAATAATTCTTCTGATGAGAAAAGTGCATATCGTGTAAGGCTTTGTATTGTGTTTAAAAATCGAAGCAGGAACATCAGGATTAAGGAGATTACAAGAAAGTCCTTGAGGAGCTTACATTGAGTTTAAAAGAGATTCGAGTTAAATGCTTTCGAAATTAATTCTCAAGGAACTCTGCGAATTCTTTCTCTTTGAAATGTGATACATAAATTAATCCTTTTCAGCCTTACACAGACAGGAAATTTACCATATTCATGAAGAGGATAAAGAACCATTTTCTGTACTACGTGAAGCCAATTCGATTAAGAATTTCTTCCTTTTCCTCTGAGTTGGAGTTTGAGGTAAGATAATGGACAGTTTATGCATTTTGTTGGAATATACTAAACGTTCTTCAATCTGCTTCTCAAAACATAATTTAAAATTAAATCTTTCGATTCGTTTTAATTCCTGACCTTATTTTAGATCAATTAACTCAACAAAAAGAATTTTCGCAGGATAAGGACGTGGTTCATTCGACTGCCACTCACATGTTGCACGTAATGTATATTGCTTTATTCAAATTATTATACATATGTGTAGTGAGTATGTTACGCCATTCCACAAGGAATAGACAATACTTACGAACAACGCTTTTTTTTTTTTTTGTTGGAGGTTTTTAAAATACCAGCTGGAGCACTTAGACCTAAATACCGGTCCATTGTACTACCAGTTAGCAACCTTCTATTTGTTATAGCTTTCCAGATGTTCGGAGAAAAGCCAAAAGACGCTGCCATAATAAGGAGCCTAAGTTACCAGCTCTCACCATGTCTGCGCCGAGTATCTGTAACCTCATGCGAGAAAAAGCAGGACATTCACAGAGGAAGTGCTCTGCGGTGTCCTCATCTTCTCCACAAGATTCACAGAGTGTGGTATCACTTAAGCCTAACACGTTTAAATGCTTGGCAAAAGAGAAGTGCCCGCTGGCAACGCCAATAAGCTTTCTACAGTCTTTTCTGCTACGAGCTAGCAAAAATGTTGCAGTCTTCTTACTTGGTTTGTCTGCATCCAATGGAGGCATGCCATCTACGGTTGTGCTCTTCACAGATCCAATCGTTGATTGAAGCCCTCACTGAGGACGCTGGCAGACCTAGCGACGGTTCAGGTCCTGAGAAAGCTGTCTGAGATCCCTGCCTAGCGAGTTCATCGGTAAGCGAACAACGCTTACAAACTGTGCAATTTTTTTTTAGTTCAAACTTCTCGATTAAGTTTCTAATAGATGCTCTTTAGAGGCTTGGTTTTTAAATTGGCAACACTGTTTCTAGTAATTGTCAATTCGAAAATGTTCATATTGGAAAATTGGGAAATTTGATTCTGAAACTTATTTTTTAACACCCTTTGGTTACACCGGACGCGGACTACAACGCATGGGGTTCAATTCCCAGAAAAATCTTCAATGCTTTGTCTCCTTACCATGCCGAACCAGCAGACAATGTAGTCCTTCTGTATTTCTGATGAGAATGGTTGAGAGAAATGCACTTGGTTCCTGGTTCACGACGAGGACTAGCTGCTGTGCCCAAATTTTTAATTATTAATACGGCATGCCTATTCGGTCAAACGCCACCTACTCAACACTTAATTTTTATGTATAAACTTGCGGTATGAGTGTTTTCGAATTCGTCTACTGATGAACAGCTAACCCTGTTTTGATGAAATTTTTGTTATAGACTCATACTATCAACTGGGTGTTTTTTAGTTATAGTTGGCATTATCATCTGACGCTTTTATTAACCTCCAGAATCTGTTTGTTTTTTTTTTTTTTTTTTAATAAGTTCGACTCATTGTCAATGAATCAATTGTAGCTTCAAGTCACAGAAATATCAAGGAAAAAAATATTTTTCCACGGGTATCGCCTTTCCCGAGACATTGACATTTTTTCCAATACTAATTTTATGCCAAAAAAAAGTGCTTTCTCGATTAGCCATTCGTAATCGATAAAAAATTGTATGTCCCTTCCATTCCCTCACAAGGTTTGGTTGAGAAAAATGCGCTAGGCCACAGGGCTCTCCGGTCTGATGTGCCACTTTACTTATTTATTTTTATTTTATTTATTATCTTCTTTATTTTTTCATATATCAGATTACAAATATTTAATATTCAAAGAATTACAAGCATGGCTTAAAAGCCGTCTGCCGATTTAATCAAAAAATTAATTACATTATGAGTGCTAACAAATAAAAATAAAAACCATTGAAAAGTACATAGGATGTTCTAATGAAAGATAAATTTTACAATACAAAAAATCGAAAAAGAGAATCAATAAAATAACGAAATTCAAAAACGTTAAGTGAACAAAAAAATAAGATTATGAAATGAAAAAAGAAAAACAAAAAAAGTAAAGTTAATGGTAATTTTAGAGTTTCAATATCCGTTGAAAAGTGGGCTTTTAGTTTAGCTAAAACAAAACAACAATAGATTGAGTCTACATATTCACGTACAAATTTCTGTAAGCGGTAGCTTCAGAGACAAACCGGATAAGAAGTTTTCATCCACTCTCTCCATTTAAAATTGAATAACACTCCTCTGTCGAAAGAAAGCTCTTGTTAAAGCATAAACGCCGAATTTCTTGAAGCATTGGACAGCAGGCTAGGAAATGATAAACGTTTTCGATCAGGTTAAGGTTACACAGAGTACAATTATGATTGATATCATCTCTGTGAGGTCTATAATTTAGCTCGAGCATCTCTGTACGGACCTTAAATATCAAGCTCATCTCATTGACTGAGAACGTATTGCGAAAATAATTAGACTCCCCCAAGCACAGATTCAATTTACTGTATACCGTTCTAGACATGGATGCTTTCACACGATTATGGGAATCTTGAAACATTTTATCATCTATGACAGAAATACAATCGTACAAGCTATCCTTCCAAGATCCAATGTTGTTCAGGTATAAGTTCAACGTGCAATTATATTTAGCCGCTAGATCTCGCCAATCTTTGAACGGCGTGTAATTACGGTGAAATGCAGTTATTAGTATCTTTTTTTGCAGATTGTTACTAACCCTACTTAAGACTTTAACAATATAATCTGCGTTTGCCTTTAGGTTTTTTAGGAAAATCGGAGGTAATCCAGATTCAACATATACCGCGTAGTTAGGGGTGTTTGAAGGTAGTCTAAAGACACGTTTAAAGAAGTATCGTTGGACAACTTCAAAATCTTCGCATATTGTATAACCATACACTTCATTAGCATAACAAAGTGAGTTTTTAACGGTAGCATCAAACACTTTGAATTTGACCGTCGGATCTACATTTTTGTTTTTAAAAAACCTTGACCACATACAATTAACAGCTGATTTCGCAGTGGATGATTTGTCTTTTATATGTGCTGCTAGGTTTAAATTACTCGTTATTGTAAAACCCAGGTACTTAAATTCTTTTACAACTTCTAAGGTTGCTCCATTAAGGTTCCAAGAACGGTCATTTCGGGCACCGCGGTTATGGGTTCTAAAAACCATAATCTTCGATTTTGAACTATTTATTTGGAGATCCCATAGATTACAATAATTGTACAGTTTATTGATTTGAAGTTGTAATGTTACCGGATTATCAGTAAGGACAACAATGTCATCCGCATATAAAAGAATTTTAATGAGTAGATCACCATAATAGACACCCCCTGGTACACTATCTTCAATGTCGTTGATAAAGAGCGAAAAAATCAAAGGACTCAGAATGCAACCTTGTGGGACACCCATTTCTGTCTTGAATTGTCTTGAAGAGACCTTGCCATTTGACACCACAGCAGTTGTGTTTGAAAGAAGTTGCTCATAAATCCTTAGAAATTTTGTCGATAATCCAATACTCGATAATTTGAAAAGCAATAGTTTCCTGTTTATAGTATCAAATGCAGCCTTAAAATCAACAAAGCAAGCATAGAGATTAGTTTTCTTTTCTAAAAACCGTTTAGCAACACTATTTAATGTAAAAATTTGATCAACTGTTGAGAGATTAGCTCTAAAACCCGCCTGAAATTGACTTATTTTGCTGTTTGTATCCACCCAAGATACAAGTCTTAGATACAGAACTTGAGTGAATAGCTTCCGTAGAGAGCTAAGAACAGAAATACCTCTGTAGTTTTCAGGAAGATTAGGATCATTTTTTTTATAAACAGCAGAGATGCGTGACTGGCGGAAATTATTTGGTATCGTTTCATTGTTGAACATCCGGTTTAATAATAATAAAACATGTTCTAAAAATTGTGAGCTGGCATTTTTGTAAAACTCTGCTGGGATACCATCTAGGCCCGAAGCTTTGTTGTTTTTCATTTTTTCCAATGCGAAAACTAATTCTGACATTGAGAACGGAGCATCTAGTTCTTCGATGTAGATGAGAGGTAGCGCAAAGCTAATATACGATTGATTAGGGTCAGCTAATGTTAATTTTTCAAAATACGAGCCCATAACATCAATACCGATTGGAGAAGCAGTAGACCTAGTCCAATCACCTAAAATTCTTACATTTTTCCAGAACTCTTTAGCATTCCTACATTCAATTAATTGTTGAGCCATATCGTGCATGTATTGCTGTTTTTTATAGAGGCATAAGCTTTTGTAAATATTATTCGCCTGTAGATAAAGAGATTTGAAGGCGGAATTATTAGTTCTCCTAAAAAGTTTCAACCATTTAAATGATCTGTCTCTACTTCTCCTACAATCTCCATCGTACCAACTGGCCTTATAAATGCTACCTTTGTTAGCTGAGTCGGTAGTACCAGATGCTCTAATGATGGCAATTATATTATTAGTTGCTTCATCAATTGTGTTTGCAAAAGAGAACTGAAGATCAGTTGAGTGTTGATTTAAATTTCGCCTGTAGATGTCAGATCTTTTTTCCACCCAACGCAATTTCTGAACTCCGGCTTCATTTTGTTCTTGAATATTTAATTCTTTTACTTTAAATTCACATGAAACACAGATGGGAAGATGCGATGAATAATTGGCTGGAATAACATCAAAATCTTTTACAACATCAAGCCAGTCACCTTTGATTAAACAGTAATCAATAATAGAACAACCTTGATTGCTAATAAACGTAAGATTTCCGAATTTATCACTTTTCGATACACCATTTAAAACAAAAAAACCAAAATCTTCCATCAACTCAATTAAGTAATTACCGTTTGTGTTAACGCAAGTATCAAGCGAGTTTTTTCTGAACGAAAATTGTTCAGTATTCATAAAACAAGAGTTTTGGAAATCTCCTATCCGACCGTTTAGATCACCAATTACTAAAATATTTTCATTATTCTGGTTCAACAAAAAGTTTTGAAGAGCTTTAAAGTCCTGTTTCCATTTACCAAAATTTATTTATTTTATTCGTGCTACGTCAGCCGCATCAGCTTGTACGTAGTGCCAAAAAATTTCATAATATGGAGTATGGACACATGACCTATAGTTTTTTATATTTGACTGATTTTGGATTTTCAAATCTTAAATCTTAGATAATAAGTAGTAAGTTGTAGAATAATTATCGATAAGTTGGGAGAATTAAGTAAACTTTAAAAATGTTTGCATTATAAATAAACAACGTCATATCGATTACTGGTTCAGCAATCAACACGTGCGTTGATTTAATTTATTATACTGATTGGTTTGAGTATTGGAATAACTTAGTGTTGCCAAACCTTGAAGAGAGCAAAAGATATGAATATGTACATTCCTAGAATAAGTAGGTTCTTTTGGGAGCGGTTGATTAATATCTTTAAAATTGTTGATATTAGTTCGTTAAAAGACAAAACCTAGATCATTTGATAACTTTTAATTAGTTCAAAAAGTTTTTCTTCCGTGACTCACAGTCATTTTGGCCTTGAGTTTTTTTTTAAGGAACGTTCTTTGGTTGTTTCCATTGAAGATTGTAACATTTTCTGCACTGTTCCAATCTACTCAGGTGCTTTTTGGTCATTTGGGCAAAATTCTGCCCTTAAATTTTCTAGCACTTGAGTGAAGGATTTGCTGATTCTTAAGCTAAGGCGATACCAGGGTTCAGCGCTTCTGGAATTATGACTTCAAACTTCAACCCAACTGGCCACGATCTTCAAATTATTCGTGTAAAATATTTGAAAAATTGGTTTTCTTTAGACTCTCAGCTTAACATACTGCGAAAACTATATCGCAAATGATTAACATAATTTTTTTGTTAGTATGAAGTTTGTTTAAATTATTGCTGTCCATAAATATAAGTTAACAACTGCTACTGCCCTAGTTTATGAAGATTGAGATAAAGTTATGTAAAGCAATAGAAAGAGAAATATACCGACTTTGTCGTACTGATATTTATACTTCCATGCTCCAAACTTCCAGGCACAAGAATAAACTACACTGCAGTTGATCATGAAGGCAATGGAAGATTCCATGGGAATAGAATCAGGAGGTGGCAGCGGGCACCTACATAACATCATTATCTTTGTAGCCGAAAATGAGATCTGCTTTATGTTGATCAAAATAGCTATGTATATAGCATTAAACAATATTTTGCTCAGAGTTTATTGAGGCAGATAAGGAAGAACGTGATCTGCGAATAAATATTTGCAGTTTTATCGCTCACCGTTTCAAGTATACCTATTCAAATTGACAAAACAGAGCTAGAACGCGCTGAATTCTTAGATAAGTGTTGCTATGAATGCATTTAGTTAATTTAAGAAAATGCAATATTTGTTTGGACAATCGTAGCTATCGAATTTATAATGGCACAGGTTTATCTTAAATAACACGAATCTATGAGTACTATGATAATGATAACAACTTGAAATAAGTTCCTTAAATAAACGTGCCGCCTTTAAATTGTGATTTTGTAGTAATCTTTCCACTTGGGCAATGGAAAATTAAATAAGTTGGAAGTCTTTTTTGTGATTGTCGCCACAAAGAGTTATTTGGAAATTCTTAATGAGCATTGTGGGCCCAGATTCCCAATTCGTGTGCTTGTTAAGCGTAACAAATGAATCCTGTAAAGAACTCCCTGAATAAAAACTTCCTCAGATTTTTAGTTGTGATTTAAACCCTTCAATTAAAGAAAATTAAAAGTACATACAAATGTAGGTGAAGAGTAAGCAAATAGCTTTTTTTAATCATAGGCTGCCAGTGTCAAATTGCAGCTGTTTTCCGATCGAAATCTTGACAGAAAATCTGTATCACACCTTCACGGAATGAAAAGAGTCGATTTGTGATTGAAGCTCTTTGGGAAGCATTGAAAACTTTTTTCCGAATTAAGTGCTGTGGGTAAAAGATTTTTGGTAGAAAAAATAATCAAATGTCTGTCAATTGACAGTCTTGGGGCTCTAATTTGATCCCTTTGGACTTTTTTTATGTAGGGATGTCATCAGGAAATGATTTGAGCCCGAAATCATCAACAAGGTCTTGGGAAGTTGAAGTGACATTTTGCGCTTCTGAAAAGTCAGTCGAGAGGTAACTGAAAGACTTTGTTCAAGAGGCTTTTAGGCGGTTCGACCAACGGAAAGCGACATAACAGCCACACATTCAAAAGTGTTTAGAAGGCTACCGGACGACCAATAGAAGATGACGTTAGTCCATGAAATAAAAAGCCAAAAGCGAAGTGGATTATGTGCCCTACTAACGAACTATCGACTATTTCTTCGAGAACTTGTTGAGGTTGCTTACGGAATGGAGATACTGACACCTAGTAACTGACCTAGAGGACCTAGAGACAGAAGCAATAGTTAATGGCAGTGTTTGTTACTAACAAAGCTATAAAAAAGGAAATATTCAATTTCATTAGATTTATTCCATTTTTTTAAATAAACTTGTATTAAGCCCTACCTTCACATATGTACCTCATTATATTCTCGGTAGCAATTCCATCCGTAAATATGCAAACCAATTCGAGTGATGAAAGAAATTTTGACATTGAAATCTACGAAAAAATATTTGAATTTCAAAACTACACTGAAGTACAATACCTTCGGGGTGTTTTTTTAATCAAAAAATGGAATTATTTCCATTCATTTGCTGTTGCAGCTAATAAACTATTGGAAAATATTCAACGAATCCGAACAGTTTTTGAGCAAATACGATTACGTTAAAAGTAGAGATTGAAGGAAGAAAAAAACTAGCCAATCACTCTGAACTTTTTATGTGCCAACAACAGCGACTGAAACGAGCTATTCTAAATTAAATTTTGTTTGAAGTAACAATAGAAACTTTGTTGTACTTGAATTGCTGTCAGATTTGTGTGAGGTATGTACCTACGTACGCATGTAAAAAATGAGAAACATGAGGGCTAGATGTTCCTCAGGTGTGGATGAAAGAATATTGCAGGTTGTTTTCAAATGAATTCATTTCGAAATTATTTTCATTATTTTTTGACAGCAGTTGGATTAATAGAGTGAAAGTGGCAAAGTGGTGCTGATCTGGGACCTAAGCTGTTCTTTCAGGGACTTGAAAAGAAACTAAACAAATACAAATATGTATGTACACGAAAAACAAAAAAGTAAGATATTCTTGTGTCTTCTACCTGAAGGTCAATTCTTTGGAGTCAGGAATTTCTGTATCTCCATTCCTTAAGCACGCTCAACAAGTTCTCAAAGAAATAATCTGGAGTGCACTGGAGAAACCTTTGTTTTCGCTCTTCAAAAAACGTTAAACCACGATATCACCACAAATCGTTTTTATCTGAAGAAAAATATATGCCATTTGACAGTCCTATTCGTGACCTGAACTCACCCCAGTAAAAGCCTTGTGCAACTTCAGTGTAAGTATGCAAGTTGAGGGCAACCCCAGGGCTAAAAAACATGCAGTTGGGCATTTAGGGCGTGTTCAGGTTTTTCAAAAAATGTGACGGTCACAGGTTAACCCTAGGGCCTTAACGAACGAGCCTAGTGTTAAAATGTCCTCTAAGAGGTAAATATGGCACTCCTTACATTCAATGAAATGAACAGAGGGCGATTTATCGAGTTATCGAGTAATACGTGATGGAATTCTATGAATTTGGTATTACAACTGAAATCGAGCAATCTAATTCCATAATTTAACATCTGCTCATCATTTATTGAACGGAATTCGATTAGATAGTTGGGTAGCCTACTGAAGTTGTATAATTTAATTTGAATTTTAAATGAACAATGCTACTGACTCACTCGATCACTGATGCGACCATTCGGCCCCAGTTTTGAAAAATTCAACTCTCAACTGATTAATATTCATCATACCTGGAACTCATTTGGAATCGTTTTTCTTTCATCTTTAAACCAAAAACTAGCACTACCAATCAAAAATTACATATTGGAAGATTCAAAAACAACATTTGTTATCATAAAAACTAACGATTACATTTTTTCGCGTAAGATAACCCAAAACAAACAAAATGCAAGCCCTGAACAGAGTTTTTTTTATTTATTTAAATTAATGTTTGCCATTGCTTTTCACCATATACTACGATATAAATCATGACACGATATCTACAATTATTTAAAGTTAAGTAGAGGAGCTTGTTGTCATAAGAATCAACAAAAGTCTATTTCTAACTTAGGAATAGAAGAAATTTCATTGATAAGATTACCTGTGCTATTCTCAATTCCATCACCAAACGAAGGAATTCGAATCTAGTACCAAAAAAATTGCTAATGTTTATAAATTATTAATTAACAACTTGTGCCGATTGCATTCAAAATGAGGTCACTTTATCGCCTGATTGAAAAATATTACATATGTGAATGAACATGTTGATAGTGTCCGCAGGAGTATATCTACTTTCTGTTACTCTGAATTATTCGTTTGAGACAGGAGACATTACGCAAAAAAAACAATAACCCTGTTATCAAAAAGGAGGAACAAGAGATTCAGTGACCTTACTCCAAAACCCTGTTGTTTTTGAAAGAACTAATTCATTAAAATTTTTGCTAAAAATATCGTAAACATTGAATTTCCGTTGTAAACAATTGTGGGTAGCTTTCCTCAAAAATGTCTGCCTGAGATGAGTTTTAAAAATATACAATAGCTTCTTATTATACTGAAAGTTTTTTGAATTGACGAACAGGCTCAAAAAACCACGATCTTACCAACGACTTAAAAAATATTTTTAAAAATTTTAATTAAAAAATCTCACCTGCATGGGATAAGCCCTTCTGTTCGAAGGCTGGACAATAACTTTCACCCCTTGCTTGACAAGTTTTTGGACATGTGCTGGCCCAAACGGTGCTCGCCGTTCCCATACCGATTGATCTTCTCGACGAACTGCAATCACTTTTCCTTGCTGTTAAAAAACAAAAACAAAACCAATTAAACAAACTCCAAAAATAACTTTAAAAAGATTTAAAAATAAAATTAATAATAATTTACATGTCGCCATCTTATGAAGGACGTTCTCACTAGATCTTTAACTGATGTTATATTCGATCCATTTCCCTGTTGCAATATACGCATCATTATGTTACCCGTTCTGTAAACACTTTTTCCACTTTTTTCTTTTTAATCTTTCTTCTTCTGTTTTGTGCTTTGAATTTTATAAACGCCACTGTTAAATTTGATGACCTAGCTCTCGCGACGACGACGTTCCAAGATAAAATGCCAGACCCGTGCCTTAAAAGCAACATAAAGAGGATCTTGCTGGTTCAATTTTTTTTTCCAAAACGTGATAAGATTATCTGCTATTCAACAACAGCAAAAAATAAACATTTATAGAAAGATTCACGAGGCAGTGAAGGGAAGACATTCTTCTGATTAAACACATCAGCTCTCAAGGATGATAAGCATTTTGAGATAACAGAATGAGGAGGAGTGGATTTTCTTCAAACTCGTAAATACCTTGTACATTCAATAGCGTTTTATTTTTTTTAAATGATCTATGTGTGCTAAAATGGCACATGCTCGTAAGACCCTTATCATTTCGGTTTTTCATAAACTGCAAAAACGCATATCTTTATTCTAAAATTAACTCGAGAACACTATTTACTGGTTGATAAGAACTTGTTTTGAACTGGTTGAATACTGCTTCAAGTGACAAAAGTTAAATGGAGTAGTTAATACCCCTTTAATCACTTGGCGCAAAAACGTTTATGAGTCGACAGGGGGTCGCTTTATCAGCTTGATGTAAACACATTAAAATCTTTTATTGAAAACAATGCGCGAGCAGATATGGGAATGCTTTATAACAGTACGTGGCAAATTTTGTAGAGTTACCTTATTATTAGAAAGGTTTGGTTTTTTCTATTTTTTTTTCCTGTCACAACCAGAGATTCTTGGGATGAATATAAAGTGAGACAAAACGTATTCAGTTAGTTTTTTTTTTTTTTGTTTAAGAAATAGTTTTTTATATTTTCTTCGATTTCAAAAGTCAAATTTTTAAATTTCACAACAGTTTTCGGCAGCGATCTGGATTCAGGTATTTGATGAACGACTCAAAAGGTATTCGAGATAAGCGTATTCGATAAATTTTTGTACGTCTCCATGCTATAATCATATGAATGGCTCAAAAAACACTCAATTTGACATTCAGGGTGAATTTAGGTTTCTCAAAAAACGTTTTGTGGCAACCCCAGGGCTTCAACGAACAAACCTATTGAATTTGTTGATCTGGAATAAACAATAGGTTTGTTCGTTGAAGCCCTAGGGTCGCCATAGGGTCGCCACAAAGCGTTTTTTGAGAAACCTATATTCACCCTGAATGTCAAATTGAGTGTTTTTTGAGCCATAGGTTTGCCATAGGTTTTCCCCAAACTCGCCCTAGCTTTTTGCTGTGGCGATTTGAGGGCTGTCAAATGGCATGTATTTTTTTTTTAATGACAGGGATGTGTGGTGATTTGTGGTGTAGTGTTTTTTGAGGACTGGAAAACCCAGGTTTTTTTGACAACTCATAGGGTTGTCAAGAAAACCTGGGTCAACCCTGGGGAAAGTTCAACGAACAGACCTAATCATTGCTCTGACAATATTTGCCTTTTTCATTAAAAAAAAATCTCGTTAAGGTGAAAAGTTGTTATAAAATGCTGAAAAGTACTGAATAAGGAAGGGTATCAGAGTTAAGTACAGCGAGGCCTAGTAGTACCTGGCTATATGTGATTAAATCATCATAGAAGAATTTCATTTTGTTATGTTGTACACAGTTTGAAAGAAGAGCAGTAACCTCTTGAAATGTAGTAGGTACTCATGTTACTAGAAATGAGGCCAGGGGCCCTACTCTGTAATTCGATTCGAAAGCAAAAATTTCCGAAAACGAATATTTTGTACTCTTTATTTCTAAAGCGGATTCGAATCTGCCATTTTCGGAACGGCAAATCCGAAAACGATTTTTTTATTTCATTTATTTATTTTTTTACTTGTTTGTAATTTGCTTTGATATTAGTTTTTTGCTTGATTTGACAGATATCTTGAGAAATATTTCAAGACTTTCGCAGATCTATTCCGTTAATGAAAATATTAACAAGTATTTTTTTTCGATTCGAAAACGAAATACAGAGTACGAAATCATAATCGGATCGAAAATCACTTTCGAATAGACTTCCGTTTCGAAACGAAATACAGAGTAGGGCCCCAGCCATAGGCATAGAAGGCCTATGTAACTCGATTCTACAATGAAAGTATTCGAATGCCCCAAATTCCTTCTCCGTAATTCTTAAGGACGTACCAGTAAATGGAAAGCTTGAACAAAACTCGTATATCTGTTGTTAAAAGCAGTTGGAATAGTTCAACTCCAATTCAACTTTCATTTTCATTAGCATTTAATTTTTTTTTTTTAATAATTTTCGAATGATTTGAAAGTATAAAAGAGTTACATAGCTGGGTCCCAGAGACCAAAATGATAGTTTAGAGACTAGGACCAATTAGGCTGTCTACAAAGAGGGACAAAATTTAGACCACAATAAAAAAGATTTTAAAAGATCCGTAGAGGAATGTGTTATATTTAGAAATGTACAAAAAAAATTACAGAGTTGACCATAGTAGTTTCCTTTTAAATCATAGGTTATTTCAACAGCTTTTTCCCGATCAAAATCTTGACACAATAGAACAGGATAAATACCTCCGCAGAACGAAATAAATCACTTTATCCTTTAACAACTTTGGGAAATAATGAAAACTTTTTTTGGTAGTGAATGTTGTGTAGCCTAAATAGTGAGTTTTTGAAAAAAAAAAGTTTTGACCGAAATGAAGCCTCCGCAATGGCTACCTCGGAACTTTTGACTTTTTTGTGGGGAATCGTAAATGATCTACGATATATGTATATCTATAAATGTTATGCCAACAAAACCAACATCATCCAAACCATCCTTGAGCTACAGCCCGAAAAAATAAACAGGGTTTTGGAAAATTGAAGTTTCAGAATGTACTACTGCTGGAATGCGCCAGCGCCAAAGGTACTTGTTTATTCCATAAATAATGGTAAATGCCATAACACATGGACAAATTTGAATTTTGTTCATTTAATTACATTTTTGAGAAGAAACTTGTAAATTGCACTTCTGTAGAAATCGTGTTATCAAAAATGACAAGTCGTTGACAAAGTTTCAGCATATTTCAAACTTATTTACACCTTTTGTTGTTATTATTGTCGTTTCAGTTTTTTTTTCTATCGTTTGCTTATGGCCCTAATAATGGGCAAGACAACTTTTATTTTGAAGATGGCGTGTTTTATTTTCCTTCAATCATTTTTTAAAGTATCTTTTTTAGAGTATTTCTACTAGACTTTTTGGAATTTAGTTCCTTTTTTGCTCTCTTGTATTTTCAAAAAGTTTGCTAACGAATCGAACGATCAAATAAGAACGTTTCTTCTTTTGTAGTGTTACAGAATTCACAAAAACAAACTGTAAACAAAATAGGTACTATTTACTAAACGGTTAGAATTTGTATTGAAAATAACGCTTTAAACGAAGTTCGCTATGATATTCGCTTCCAATCGAACAACTTTTAATTTGCTTCTCATCATAAACGTTTATATGGTCATTAAAAAAACCCTCGGTACAAGAAAAATAAAAAAATTAATAGGATGGCATTTTTTTTTTTTTTTGTTATTATCCACATAAATCTATGAAATAATTTGGTGTGCATTTGAAAATCTTCACATTTTTTACGTTCACAAACAAAGTACACGAAAGCAATACCGCAACTTATGCGGACGGTTACCTGGATAGGGCCGATTGTAAATTATTTAACTCTAGAAAGGTAACCTTCGTCGATTCGACGAACATCAATTTTCTTTTTTCATTTTTCTTTTGACTGCTCTTTCCGATTGCATTCCTTTTTCGTGTAACCCTAGTCATCTCTGAGTGTTTGAAGTGAGTGTTTTTTAATGAAAACAAACTAATAAGCATAAGCTGTTTAACATCACAGGAATAAGCTAACAACTTTTCTCTAAAAGTGCAGTTGAATATCGCTAAAAAATATGGTTACCTTTCTAGGGTTAACAAAAAAATGGAGTGCTTCTTTGGCATAGCTGTTCAAATAAATTATCTTCAATCTGCATTCCTCTTTGAATGAAAATTTTGTTTTTAATCAAAAATTAAGATGGAAGTACGTAATAATCCAATAATTTAAATAATAAACGTCGTCTAGGGCTACGCCTCTCCTCCACAACTTGTTTTGTACAACAATGTTTGAATTTGTTACAACACCGATGATCAATACTGTATTGTTACTTTTTCTTAAGAGAAAGCTTACTTGGAATTGCATTTAATTATAGTGTTATAAGATTAAAAACTTTCTCCTTCAATTCAAAGCATTTTTCGTATCTTTATTTTGTTATTTATAACAGTTTTGTTTTTGCTGAATAGATAAATTTGAAAACAATAATAAACTCAAAACAATAATATTTGTGAAAGACAGCAATAGCATTTACAAAATCAGTAAACAGTGTTATCTTGTTGTTAGTTTTGGCTAAACCCTTTACTGGCGCTCAATGCAGGCGAAAATTACATGACTAAAATAATATTGACAATTTTCTTAAAAAAAAAACCAACGAAATTCTATGCGTAGTGTTTGTTTGATATTTTAATAAATTTACTTGTTTTATGATAATAAATTGGGTTCTTAACAAGATTTATTTATTTGAAAATAAGTGGAATAAGATAAAGATCCGATTTCACCAAAATTTGCATCCGGCGCAAAGTACATCGAACGTACCCACCCGTTTGATTGAAAACATTTCAATATCAATTCAAGAATAATAATATTTAACAACAAATAGATCCAAAAATGTATTTCTTTACAACGCTGGTGTTTCTGGAAGCAACGAAGCAAAGAAAGACACCACAAACGTTCGGACAAAAGCTATGAGCGATGTTGTGCTTGTCTCAGATTCTGGTGGTGTCGTTGAACTGATTAGTGGTTCTGATGCCGTATCACCCACTCCTGGTTCAGCTGCAGCTACTTGTGCAGGGTTTTGTACTTGCGCTACTTCTGCTGCTGCCCCTTGAGCATTGTTGTCATTGATATTTTGGTTGTTGTTTAAGTTTCTGTTATTAACTTGCGCCTGCCTTCGAGTTTGGAAAAATCCAATGTGATATCTGAATAGAGGAAACATAAAAAGTTTATTCTTTTTTTTGTACAAAACAAAACTTACAGGTAAATTCCTATAGCGATTATAGCAACAACTAGGCATCTGAGTGGCGACGAGTAGAAATACACAAGCGTTAGCAACGCTACAAGACGAGTAATAGAATAAAAACTATCCAACCAATCTCTATTGTCCTGCTCTTCCTGTACAATATTTGGGAAGCGAGGCTGGGGCTGATCTATATTATCTGCAGGTGCAGGTTCAGGCGCAGGCGCAGGCGCAGGAGCCGGCGGCACTTCCCTTCCAGCTGTGGGAACAGCAGCTGGTTGCGCCTGTGTCACTGCTGGTATCACAGGTACAACTCTCGGGGCAAAACTGGCTCTTGAAGCTCCACTGGTACTAGGACCATCAACGGTTGTATGCGGCACGCTTCTCGGTGCCGTGAAAGGAGCTGCCTGTGCGGCCGGTTGCATAAACTGTGGAAATGGCATGAACATTGGTATGCTCGGTGCATTTGGTTGCATTTGTCCCGCATTCAATGTAGCGTTAGCCCTAAAAGAATGAAAAAGAAACTTTAAATGAAAAGAGGAAAACTTAAATAGCTCCTTCGGAACTAACATTCTTAGACACTGGTCCATGTAATTTGAGTAAACCTGCTGCACCCAATTCTGAACGGCAGCCTCTTGCTCCGACACAATTCCATTACTAAACTGATTTGGAAAACTAAATGGGGTAGCATTGGAATAGTTCGTTGGACAACCAGCGGCACCAGAGACTTGTGGAACTGCGAATGGATAAGCAATATTTGGTATTTGTTGTTGGATGTGAGTTGTACTCGCTGCTGTTTGCACAGATGGTTGTACTGTGGCGTTGGAAGATGTTGATGTGACATTTCGATGTCGAAGACCATCGACTGAACTTGATGCAATAACAGGTGGCTTTTCCAATTTCTGTGATTGTGTTTTCTGCTCAAGTGGTGGAGATACTGCTGGTTTAGGTTTAGTGGCACTAATCTTTGGTGTGTAAACTAAGTGGAAAATGTGATTTTCAGTTTCAACATCCTTGTAACTACGAAGGATGTCTTTGAGAATGAGTTCATCACTGAGAAGCTGTCCCGAATATATCAATTTTTGATCAGGAACAGTCTGCAATTGTAAAAATGAATTGTGGTTAACGGAAGTTAGAAAAAGGAAAAGGAAAACGAAGACAATCACTAATTATCACAATCACGGTTTCTAATGTTTTTGCTGAAAAAAGCCGCGTAAAAATTGTTACAGGCAAAGAGGCAGGTGTACTCATTCCCTAGTTGGTCAACAAGTATCTGTTTTTAGCCCGGGAAAATTATTTTGCGATGTTATACTTAAATGAAAGAAATTTTATTTTTATAAAGAACAAACACCCTTCATCATATAAATGGGAATTCAAAAAAAGGTCTCGAGAATAGAGTAATCCAAACCTAGAAGGCTTGTCTACGTTTTCCAAATTCACTTCTTAGGTTTGCCTAGATTCTAGGGTGAATAGTTGACCAATTCTGTAATAGTTTGATTGATTTTGAATATCGGACGTTTTTGAGCAGGAGAGCAAAGCAAACATAAACTAAGGTACCATAGTTAGAAGCTGAACCTAAGTGAAGCAACCATGGCAGGAAGTTTACATTTTTTGTGAAAAATAAAACGTAGTTATATAGAAAATTGCATCTTTGTATACCTAGTGCCTAATTAAGATAGCTCACAAGTGTTTGATCAGCTGATAATGAAGCAAAAAACTTCCACAGTCTAGTTACACTAGAAATAACGCCTACCCAAACCCCTACTCCCCTGAGAGGTCATATGGTTTACTCTATTCAATTATGTATTTAAAAAGCAAAAAATCAATGACGATACGAATACTGCCTTGAAGGTCAATGTGTACGAAAATCATTTCCATTACTTCATAACAGACAGGCACCCGAGTTGCTGCTTGTTGGGGCACTGTACTTAAATAATGGACACGAAAGCAAATTGTGTTTTTGTAGGTACTAGCAAATAGAAGTAAACCTCAATCTATGAACTCAAGATAAGATAACAGAGACTACTAGTAGGTACCTGCTGAATACCTAGTTCTATTTTAATGATATAATAAAAATACAAAATAAAAACATGAAAATACCTACCGGATTGGAAGGATACACCTGCGTCAAGTGTGCTTTAAGCCTTCGTATGGTCCAAGTAGGTTCGCTATGAATGATGACATCGTCGAACTGTTGATTTGCTGACTTCACAATTAATCGAACATCGGTCAGCTCTTGGCTGGATAATTTGGGAAGAGCATTTCCTTCCATAGCGCGTATTGAATTTCTCCCACCAATGATTGCTGAATTATTCACCTTGGGTCAAAGAAGGCACCAAGAGTGAGTTGTAAATTAGTAAAAATATATTTTTCTGGTTTTCTTATGAAGAGGCCACGAACAAATTTTCACTTTGGAGTAGTTTTTTTTCTGAGCTTTCTATTTTTACTTTTTCTAATTTTGCCTGTTTTCGTTGGCAAAATATTAACTTCAAATTGTATAATGCAGTTAGTAATGAACTCGAACACAGTCAAAGTTAATTTGTTATTAAGATTTTTAATGAATTTCCTTTAAATTTTTCTCTTTTATCTGGTCCTCGTCTTGTCTCGTATTTCGTCGTCGCAATATTTTTTTCTTTTTTTTTTTGTGGTGAAGTGTCAGTTTGAGAGATGTATGAAGAATATACGGAGTGAAGGGTGGTTGTTTTGACGGCATTGTTATTTGTTATGTATTTGTATGGTTCTCATTGGTCGGATAATGGATAAAATGAGGGAGAAAGCTAAACATGAAAATTTATTGCTGCATAGGAATATGGAAATATCAATTTAAGCTTATAATTTTAGATTATTTAAAACTGGCCGAATAACATAGGCAAATTTGTTTTCCTTGTCATTTGGATCACAATCATAGGTGAATAAAATTGAAAAATTTGTTTTTATCCATTTAAGCTGCCATCATTCTGTCTACCGTACCAAGTCCAACAAAAAACGTAAAGTTCTCAAACTGTTTACGTTAAGCCCCTTCCACATTAGGACAAAGCTAACATTTGTCGATTTGTTGAAACTTCGTTCGAAGGAGCTTCTGTTTTAAGTCGAGTCGAGTAGCCGCTACTGCCAGCCGCTGATAAGCTTTGTGTGATCACGAAATTTTCCACACTCGCTGGCAGTCGGCTAGTAATTAGCAGCGGCTGGCAAAGTTGAACATGTTCAACTTTTGGGTGCTAGCAGCGGCTGCAAAATAAAAAAAATACTGATGCACATTCCGCCGTATTAATAAACGCGGAATAGCTGGGTTAAGCCTTATTCCATGGATTAAGTTACTATTATACCAATTTCCACTTAATTAAAGTTACAATTATACCATTTTCCACTTAATCCATGGAATAGGGCTTAACCCAGCTATTCCGCGTTTATTAATACGGCGGATTATATTTAGCAAATTATTCATTCGAAATTTGTGTCAAATATCATAAATAGGTTTAAAAATTAGAAATATAACAAATTTTTGTATGGTTTTCTGTAGCTGTTTGCTGAGAAGCTGGCGAGAAGTAGCCGATAGAATGACCGGGCTGCTAGCCTCTGCCTGCTTCTGCTACTGCCAGCCGCTGGTAAGAAGCGGATGGTAAGCAGCCGTGTGTGACCCGTGCTTTAGGTGCGTTTTTGTCGCAACGAAACCATTTTATTATCTCTTCAGCAATGCACTAAGCACTGAATACAATTAAATAAATAAATCAAACTGAATTGAAAGTGCTCAGTACTGATTTGTTTTTCTACTCAGTTTTAAAATCCTTTGCTGGGTTGATTATAGGTTTGCTGAGTAGCGACAAAAACGCAGCTATTTTTTCATCTGTAGAAGAAGAAACTGAAGAACTTTATATCTTGTGTCTATTTCTATTTCTATTTCTACTGCACAAAAGGCAACTGCAGAAATATTTAAATCCTTCATTCTCGTCGGATTGTATAGAGGCGATAGTTACAGAACACGTGCACTGTTTCTTATAAAAGAATAAAAAAAAAAATAACAAACTCTGTTGCACCCTGTGTGGATAACAGGCATACGAAAAGGTTAAAAAAAGACGAGACAATTGGGAATTTTGTGACTTTTCCATTATTCCTTCATTCTTCATGACTTTACTTCGTACTTCGTTTGTGTGTTACATGCAAATATTTCTTGAAAAAAAAATTTTAATCCAAAACGTGTGTTTTTCTAAAAAAAAAATTAAGTAAAGTGAACAAATTCAATTAAGGCTCAAAATTTTGAAATAACGAAAGTAAAAAAATAAACATGGAGTACATACAAATAGCTGAAGAAGAAGACCAAGAAGCTGTCGAGCTCCCTACTGAAGAAGATGGTACACTTTTACAGTCTACCTTGCAAGCACAATTTCCAGGGAGTACTGGATTAAAATTTCGCAATGAAGAAACTGATGCGGTTAGAGGCATTCGGTTTAGCGAAGGGCGATATTATCCACCCAGTTCTGAAAATGGATGGGATGGTCACGTATACTTCTGTGTATACCCAAAAGAAACCAAGAGAAAAATTGAAGACGATGACAGCAAGCCTTTGTCCAAAACTAAACGAGTTGAAACACAGTGCATAGATTTAATCGTTCTTAATTTGCTATTCACTACCACTGAGGCAACCTTACGTAAACATTTTGAAGAATTTGGGGAGGTTCTAATGACACAAATTAAAAGACACAGTGATTCGGGTTCGTCTAAGGGATTTGGTTTTGTTCGCTTTGCCGATGTAAAAGTTCAAAATCGTGTCCTTTCAACGCGTCATCTTATCGATGGTAGATGGTGCGAAGTAAAAGTTCCCAATTCGAAGCAAGGAATGGTCAAGCAGGAACCCTGTAAAATTTTTGTTGGTCGTATTACGGAAGATATAACAGAGAAGGATCTCCGCGAGTATTTTTCAAAGTTTGGAGAAGTCACAGATGTGTTTATTCCAAAACCATTTCGGGCTTTTAGTTTTGTTTCATTTATGGACTCTGATGTGGCTCAGTCTTTGTGTGGGGAATATCACGTTGTAAAAGGAGTTTCTGTATTTATTGCAAACGCTGATCCTAAAACTGATAAGAAACAGTTGAACGCCAACAGAAATGGAAATCAAAATCAAGGAAATGGGTTTGGCAATCAAAGTTTCGATAGTCAACAGGGCGATGGAAATCTGAATCCAGCTAAACTTATGCAGCTGCTTCAACAGGCTTGCAACAGCCCACAAAACAATTTTGGAGGAAATTCTAACATGCAGGGTCAAAATCAGGCAATACCACCATGGCAAAACGGGGGATGGAATAACCAGAACCAAGGAGGATTCAATATGCCAAATCAGCAACCAATAGGCTACAACCAGTCTAATCAAAATAACACGAATCCACTGACGATGAATCCCGGTGCTCTGGCTGCAGCTTTGAGCCAGCTTAGTGGTTTTTCCAACATGCAGAACCAGTCAAATCAGAATCAACAGAACCAACCAAAAAATTCTGACTCGTATAGCGGTGGACAAACCAGGCAGAATAATCGCTCTTTCGGGGGTGAAAACTCTAGCTCAAGGTCATTGAAGCAGCAAGTAAGACAGCGACATATAAATTTTAGTAACAGCTTATAATCTTTCGATATTTTTTCGATGAGTCGATAAGCTGGAATCATATATTCAGCAATAACTGGTACATAATATAATCATTCTTGTGTGAAGTGTTGTAAGAGAACTTAGCCTGAGTGTGAATAAAACTGAGTATGATGGTCTGCCATTAAAAAGCTTTTTGGAATGATGTCTGAATCAATTTGCTTGATATTTTTTTATGAATCATTATTTACATTTAAGTATGGTGGAATTATAGTTTGTGTGTGTTGCTATCTGTATTGTCTTACATGCTGCAGCATAAACTTGATTGCTGGGAAAATGAATTTCTTCAAAGCTGATTCCTGAACTGGCTTGTATTGTTTTTTAGTGACGCAGTTTTTATTAAGAACTGTAGGTTCCCACTAAATTTGGGACTGCGATTGCACTCGTCTGTATTGCGTTGTGGTTATATATGGTCATAAAACTGACAAAAAATGGGTTGCTATTGAGACGAACTATACTTTGCATTGAATCGAATGACTGATAACAAAAAAGTTAAAAAGAAGCAATAGCCTGTGTTTGTTATAGTCAGGATGTTTTGTACCAATTTTTCAATCACGGTATGTTTTGTCATTATGAATAATCATTTTTACTAACAATATGTTTTGGAAATGAAATGTTAAGTTCTTACAAAGGGATGATCTTTGTGAAAGCTGAATGAAGTGATTTAAATATTTGAATGGTTAAATAGATCTATTTACTCTCTTGGTAGAAAACATGAAACTAATTGTTTCATAATATACCATCAAAAATGTCACGTATTCCATTTACAAGTTGGATCTAATTAACTTGTGAATGGAATACTTGACCAAAGATGTTTGTGCAACGTTAGCAGTTCCCAGAGCAATTGAGTGTAGAAGAATACCATAACGAGCAACTTGGAATTCGTCAAATTGTATGTATGTATATTTATTTGATAGATTTTTACTATAATGTGGCTTATCCCACAGGCATCTCATTATCATGAAGCAGACAACATTGATAGGTGTGATCAATCTAGAGTCGTGAAAAAAGGAGAAGAATGAACACAGTTTATTATTATAACTAAATTTATATTAATGGAAACGTTCAATTATCGTATCTGGTTAGCCTTTTGTGTTGTTTACATGTTAAGCATTTAGCAGAGGCAAGCACACATTTCTACCAAAAAGCTATCAAAAGGTATCCGGGAATTTTCGGTATACCTTTCAATTCAAGTGATCAACTGTTAGAGAATTTAGTTTTGTTTCTTTTTATGTTGGTTTTTTTTTATTTTGGGATGCGTTTATTTCAAAATAAAAATCACTAGTTTCATGGAAATTCGAAAAAAAAACAAATTTCAATCGTTTGACAACGATAACCCAACGGCCCTCTCAATGTTGCGGATCGGAATATACGATTTGTACAATCTAATCCGAGAAAACTACCATGATTATGTCATTGAAAAGTCATTCGCATTTTGGAAAATATTAAAATGTTAGGTAGGCAAAGTGATCTTCCTCCGATTGTCTCTGATTGATTGATCTCCGATTGTCTCTGACATCATAAGATGGAGATGGGGAGTTGGAAATTTATCTGATAAGAAACTCATGCCGTTAAAAGCACTTTCTCGATTAGCCGTTAGGATTCGGCAAAAAAATTAAGTTCCCTTCAATTACCTAACATGGTATAGTTAAGATAAATAAGCTAGGCAACGGGGCTTTCCGCTCTGTTGCGCCAAGCTATATTTATTTTTTTACTCTCTCTAATCGTAGGTTTTTTCGATCAGTTACGATGATAGACTTGTATGTACTCAACTAAAATAAATAAAGATAGTCGAAAACTAAGCACTTCTTGTTTGTTTATATCTTTTGTGACACGAGGAATAGGAAATTAACTGACACAACTTATTTAGCTGAATACTTGTATCACATTGAGCTGTGATCACTAATGCAACTTTATTCCATAAACTCCATTTACCAGCTATCCCTGTTGTCCACTTCTAAACACCGACTTTTTTTTGTTCACTAATAGTTAACCGATTTGATTGGGAATTTTTATATTCACTTCACTTAGGCGCTCAATAAAACGCTGTACTCACTTATTCAACTTTATTAGATAAACTCCATTTACCAGCCATCCCTGTTGTTCACTTCTGCAAGTGACTTATTTTTGTCCACTTCGCTGTTCACTTTAGAGTTGTTGTTTTCCCATGTGCGATGTTTTGCTAAAGTGAAAAGATTCCCAATAAAACTTGGCTAATGATGTATACACAACAACGCAAGCCGGAGCCACTCAATTTAACTTTATTTTAACTCTTGCGGATGCGGCTGCAGTTGCGTTTGCAGTTCATTGTGTTCACGCAGTACAGCGTTTTAATGAGACTCATTACTGCACAAGCTATAAGATTCTCAATAAAACGCACCTTATGTAAAAAAGAAGAGTATTTTGATAAAGTGGATTAGGAATGGACAGAGAAAATCCAACAAAACTTATTTTGTGTTGGTAGGTATCGACGAAAGTGATTACTTTTTCAACCGTCTAATCAGGGTCAGAAAGCCAACACAGCCTGAAAATACCAAATGCTCGCATTGTGTTTTATAACATTACAAGGGTAAGTCATTCATAACCCCTTGATGTCCGCGTTAATTATAAAAAAAACCAAATACGGATAGGCCTTTGTATATAGAAACTATAGTAATATCACTTTCCAATATTTTTTATTAACATTGTTCGTCACTAGGGTGCGCCAACACCAGCGGAGCAGCTGTTATGCTCATGGTGGAATGTATCAATTTAGGTGAGCATTTCCTATGGGTTAGAAAGTGATGCATATATGATGAAATTTAAACGATGTTATTTGCTTCTTACTCTTACCTCCTGCTCTTGAAAAATAGGCTTGTGGACCACATTGGAAATTTTGTGGACCACTTTCGACTTCCAAGTTCCAAAAAAAATATTGGAAAGTGATAGTACTATACGATATATATACAAAGGATAGGCTTCATGTCAAAAGATAAAAAAATAAAATCACAATTTCTTCAACACCCTGTGCGCAGAAAACAGGAACAATTTGAAATGAAAACAGCGAAGCATCACAAGGGAAAGCTGAAAAAACTATAAAAAAATACGATTTTCTTCATTTTTCATTTTCATTAGTTCATTGTTCATTCGTTACTGAAAATTTTAGAGTGAAAAAAGAGTTTTCTCCTGGGAAAAAAAAGTTTTTGGTAAGAAAAAAGTGCTTTTTCTGAAAAATCTGTAGGTTGGCTTGAATTGAAAAAATTAAGCTATCAAAACCATGAAATCTGCCAAAAAAAGCATATTAAAAAAAGAAAAACGAAACCCGCAATACGTACAAATTGCCGAAGAAGAAGATCAAGATGCTGTCGAGCTCCCTGCTGAAGAAGATGGTACCCTTTTACAGTCTACCTTGCAAGCACAATTTCCAGGGAGTACTGGATTAAAATTTCGCAATGCAGAAACTGATGCAATTCGAGGCATTCGGTTAAGCGAAGGCCGATACTATCCACCCAATTCTGAAAATGGATGGGATGGAAACGTATACTTCTGTGTATACCCAAAAGAAACCAAGAGAAAAATTGAAGACGATGACAGCAAACCTTTGTCTAAAACTAAACGATTTGAAGCACAGTGCATTGATTTAATTGTTCTCAATTTGCTATTCAGTACCACTGAGGAAAGCTTACGTAAATACTTTGAGGATTTTGGCGAGGTTGTGATGGCACAAACTAAAAAACATCGAGATTCGGGCTTGTCTAAAGGATTTGGTTTTGTTCGCTTTGCCGATGTGAAAGTTCAAAATCGTGTCCTTTCAACGCGTCATCTAATCGATGGTAGATGGTGCGAAGTAAAAGTTCCCAACTCGAATCAAGGAATGGTCAAGCAGGAACCATGTAAGATCTTTGTTGGTCGTATTACAGAAGATATAACTGAGAAGGATCTCCGCGAGTATTTTTCAAAGTTTGGAGAAGTCACAGATGTGTTTATTCCAAGACCATTTCGGTCTTTTAGTTTTGTTTCATTTCTTGATTCTGATGTGGCACAATCTTTGTTTGGGGAATATCACGTTGTAAAAGGTGTTTCAGTATTTGTTGCCAACGCTGATCCCAAAACTGACAAGAAACAATCGAACAAAAATGGAAATCAAAATCAAGGAAATGGCAACCAAAGTTTCGATAGTCAACAGAGCGATGGAAATCTGAATCCAGCTAAACTAATGCAGCTGCTTCAACAGGCTTGCAACAGCCCACAAAACAATTTTGGAGGAAATTCTAACATGCAGGGTCAAAGTCAGGCAATACCACCATGGCAAAACGGGGGATGGAATAACCAGAACCAAGGAGGCTTTAATATGTCAAATCAGCAGCCAATGGGCTACAACCAATCTAGTCAAAATAACATGAATCCACTGACGATGAATCCCGGTGCTCTGGCTGCAGCTTTAAGCCAGCTTAGTGCTTTTTCCAATATGCAGAATCAGCCGAAGAATCAACAGAACCAACCAAAAATTTTTGACCCGTATAGCGGTGGACAAAGCAGGCAGAATAATCGTCCTTTCGGAGGCGAAAACTCTAACTCTAACTCTAACTCAAGCTCATTGAAGCAGCAGGTAGGTCAGAGATATATAAATTTAAGTAGCAGTGAATTATTTTACGTTTTATTTTTCAGCATTTTTGAAGGTCTGAGCTGACGTTTTAACAGAAACATATTTCACCACATGAGTCGATAAGCTGGAATCATATCTTCAGCAATAACTGGTATAATAATCATTCTTGTGTGAAGTGTTGTAAGAGAACTTAGCCTGAATGCGAATAAAACTGAGTCTGATGGTCTGCCATTACAAAACTTTTTTGAATGATGTATGAATCAATTTGCTTGATAGTTTTCTTTGAATTATTATTTTACATTTAAGTATGGTCGAGTTGTAGTTGGTGTGTGTTGCTAGGTGTTTTGTCTTAGATGTTGCAACATAAACGTTTATGCTTGGAAAGCAATGTTATTCAAAGAACAAACAACTAAATTTGCAACTGCCATTGCGCTCGATTGTATAGCATTGCATGGTGGTCATGGTAATCATAAAATTGAACAAAAAAAATTAGATTACTATAGAGACCAGCGATACTTTGCATTGAGGATAGAATTGGTATTTATTAAAATTGAATCGAATGGCTGATAATGAAAAAGGTAGAAAAAAGAGATTGCATAGGGTGTCTATGTTTGCCATAGTCCGGATGAGGTTGTTTTGTACCAGTTTTTCAATCGTGGTATGTTTTGTCATTTTCCAAGTGTTTTTATTACATTTTGGAAAGGGATGATCTTTGTGAAAACTGAATGAAAGTATTTGCATGTATAAAAAGATCTATTTACACTTTCGGTGGAAATATGAAACTAAATGCTTCAAATATGCAAAGAAGAGAATGTGAAGTACCTTCCTATTCCATTCACAAGTTCAGTTGAAATTGTAAATGGAATACCAGAGATATTGGTGCAACGCTAGCAGTTTTTAGATCCTTTTGATGCAGAAGGGCTTTTTTTATTTTGAAGACTTCCACAACGAGAAACATCAATATCAAAGTAAATTAAATTAATAAATCGATCATTACACTTTAACACATTTTCGTTTCATCATTTTAAGGTGGTGATAAACTACGATATAGTACCTGCAAACTGCCAAACTGCAATTTCAAATCAATTCATCAGTTTGTATATTAAGCGGATTTTTACAATATTGCGGCATACACCACAGGTAAATTGGATCGGTAGTTTGAAGCAGACAAGTTCGAGAGCTGTAATCTTTTTGACATAATCGGCCCTAGCGAGGTATCCGTTTGGAGCGAAAAATTGTCCGCATCGTCGCACGAAATCGGAAAAACTATTGCAAAAAGTTGTCAGATATTTCACAAATGAAGCAATTGATTGCACTTCAACGCAGTTCGCCTTGTGTGCTGAAATAATATTGGAGAAAAATTTCAAAAAGCTGTTCGGAAGAATACTTCAAAGCAAAAACCTCCGAATCGTACAGAATCGGAGAATTTTCCTCTCCGAACGGATACCTCGCTAGGGCAGAATGTTCAATGTCGTTAAAGAAAAAGAAAGATCAGATCCAATTTTTTTCTGATTTGTAGAACTGTGAGATATCTCAATCGGTTGCGATGTTAGCGCAGTATATTCATAAACATAAATAAATATACACTTTTCGATAACTCTTATACAAATTTTATACAATTTTTTAACTTAGGATCAATCCCTTAACACTAACTGTCATCTGTCAGTTTTATGGACACTACTTTCACATAATGTGTTACCCGTGGCTTGATGGTTATTATATCAACCTGCTGAGGTTCGAGGTTCGAATCCCAGCAGAGGCAAAAATGTTTTTCTACGGGTATCGTCTTTCGCGAGGAATTGGCAAGTCCTCCGTTAGTAAATTCATTGCCATGAAAAGCGCTTTCTCAATTAGCCGTTCGGAACCGGCAGAAAATTGTAGGTCCCTCCATTCCCTCACAAGGCATGGTTGTGAGAAATGCCAAGGCCAAGGGGCTCCTCGCTCTGTTGCGCAACCCTATTTATTTATTTTATTTTTACTTTCACATACGGGAAAAGAACTCAATAGGTGCATTTTATTGAGAATCATAGCTTGTGCCGTAACGAATCTCAATAATACGCTGTACTCACTAATGCAACTCCATTCCATAAACACCATTTACCTGCATCCCTATTGTTCACACCTCTGAACATTAACTTATTTCTGTTCACTAATCGTTGTTGTTTTCTCATGTGCGATGTCAAAGATTCCCAGTAAAATACGGCTACAATAGCTAGAGTAGAGACATATAAAAAAAATATCAAAAACCTTGGCACCCTGTGGCCTGTGCGCAGAGCAACGGGGACAACTTGAAATGAAACAAGCGTATAGTTGCAAAAGAAAGACAAAGATAAGTGATAATTTTGTTAAATCGATATAACCAAAACCATTTGTTCTTTCGTTCACCGTTCACGTTCTTCTTCTTCGTTGTTCTGCTAGAGTACGAGTTTTGTTCTTGAGGATTTCTTTAAAAAAGTTTTTATATCTAGCTTAAAGTGTAAGCAGTGAGCTATAAGCATTCAAATCACAGAAAACAAAAATAAAAAATATGGAATACATACAAATAGCCGAAGACGAAGACCAAGATGCTATCGAGCTCCCTACTGAAGAAGATGGTACACTTTTACAGTCTACCTTGCAAGCACAATTTCCAGGGAGTACTGGATTAAAATTTCGCAATGAAGAAACTGATGCGGTTAGAGGCATTCGGTTAAGCGAAGGCCGATATTATCCACCCAGTTCTGAAAATGGATGGGATGGTCACGTATACTTTTGTGTATACCCAAAAGAAATCAAGAGAAAAATTGAAGACGATGACAGCAAGCGTTTGTCTAAAACTAAACGAGTTGAAACCCAGTGCATTGATTTGATAGTTCTCAATTTGCTATTCACTACCACTGAGGAAACCTTACGTAAATACTTTGAAGATTTTGGCGAAGTTGTGATGACACAAATTAAAAGACACAGTGATTCGGGTTCTTCTAAGGGATTTGGTTTTGTTCGCTTTGCCGATGTGAAAGTTCAAAAACGTGTCCTTTCAACCCGTCATCTAATTGATGGTAGATGGTGCGAAGTAAAAGTTCCCAACTCAAAGCCAGGAATGATCAGACAAGAACCATGTAAAATCTTTGTTGGTCGTATTACAGAAGACATAACAGAGGAAGATCTCCGCGAGTATTTTTCAACGTTTGGTGAAGTTACTGATGTGTTTCTTCCAAAACCATTTCGGTCTTTTAGTTTTGTTTCATTTATGGACTCTGAGGTGGCTCAGTCTCTGTTTGGGGAACATCATGTTATAAAAGGTGTTTCTGTGTTTGTTGCCAATGCTGATCCCAAAATTGACAAGAAACAGTTTAATGCAAATAGAAATGGAAATCAAAATCAAGGAAATGGATTTGGTAACCAAGGTTATAATAATCAACAGAACGATGGAAACCTGAATCCAGCTAAACTGATGCAGCTGCTTCAACAGGCTTGCAACAGTCCACAAAACAATTTCGGAGGAAATTCAAACATGCAGGGTCAAAATCAGGCAATACCACCATGGCAAAACGGGGGATGGAATAACCAGAACCAAGGCAGTTTTAATATGTCAAATCTGGAACCAATTGGCCAGTCTAATCAAAATAACATGAATCCACTGACGATGAATCCGTCTGCTCTGGCTGCAGCTTTAAGCCAGCTTAGTGCTTTTTCCAACATGCAGAATCAGTCAAATCAGAATCAACAGAACCAATCAAAAAATTCTGACTCTTATAGCGGTGGACAAACCTGGCAGAATAATCGCTCTTTCGGGGGTGAAAACTCCAACTCCAACTCCAGCTCGTTGAAGCAGCAAGTAAGACAGGAATATATTAATTTAAGAAACCGTTAATGATCTTTCGTATATTTTCAGCATTATTGAAGGTCTGAGGTGACATTTTAAGCAGATAGCATCAGTCGTAAAGTTTATGTGAGTCGATAAGCTGGAATCATTTCTTCAGCAATAACTGGTATAATAATCATTCTTGTGTGAAGTGTTGTAAGAGAACTTAGCCTGAGTGTGAATAAAACTGAGTATGATGGTCTGCCATTAAAAAACTTTTTGGAATGATGTCTGAATCAATTTGCTTGATACTTTTTTATGAATTACTATTTACATTTAAGTATGGTGGAATTATAGTTTGTGTGTGTTGCTAGGTGTATTGTTTTACATGCTGCAGCACAAACGTGATTGCAGGGTAAATATATTTTTGAAAGCAGATTCCTTAATTTGCTTGAATTGTTTTTTGGTGACATAGTTTTCGTCAAAAGCTATGATTTCTCACTTGATATAAGACTGCGGTTGCATTCGATTGTATTGCGTTGTGGTTATAAGATGGTGATAATAAGAGTGACAAAAAATGGGTTGCTATTGATATTTTGCACTAGAAATAGACTATTGAATCGAAAATTTGAAAATGCGATTGCGCTCGATTGTACTGCGTTGTAGTTTTAAAATGATGGTTATGAAATGGGAAAAAGTTAGATTGTTATGCAAATGAACCATGTAGACTTTTGCATTGAGGGTTGAATTGATATTAATACTGAATCGAATGGCTGATAATGAAATGGTAGGAAGAAGAAATTGCATATGGAGTTATGTTTGCCATGGTCCGGATGAAGTCATTTTTGATCAGTTTTTAATCGTTCACAACTTTTTGTCATTGTGTCTTAAGTTTTTACTAACAATGCATTTCCAGAATGAAATTTTAGCATTTTGAGAAAGGGTGATCTATTAACGATATTTATGGGAAACAGGAAATTTACAGCCAAATTTATATAAACAATTAAGCGGATGAGTAGACTAGATGACACAAGTACGTTATACAATAGGTTTGTTTCTATACTCATACACGTTCATTCAACCTTACAAAAAATGCTAAACCACAAAATCACCGCACATCACTGTCATTAAAAGGAAAATACATGCCATTGTTGGAAAATACATGCCACGTTCATTACCTGAACTCGCCCAGCAAAAACCTAGGGCTCGAAAAAACTCAGTTTGCAATGATTGAGGTAAGCTTAAAAAAAACGGCGGGTGCAATCCTAGGGGAACGAACTTTTCCATTGATTTCACTCGGGGAACCACTCATTTGAAAAGCCAATGGAGCACCTAAAAGCATCTTGAGTGGATTCTCAGTTCAAATTGAGAAGTGGCTGTCACTTCTAGGAATCATGAGAAGCGATATTTTTGCAATGGAACGGTTTGAGAATGCTCCTGGACGCACCTGGACGGTTTCTTTCGCCCAATCGAAAGCGACATTAGCTCGTGGATTTTCTTGTTTTCTGATTCAAAAATTTTAATTGAATAAGAAAAAAAATCACTACATAGGTAGGTACCTACTTGTTTTTTGACAAGCTAAAACGAATGCTATGAGCTCATTCCAATACTTTTTTGAAACAAAATTCTTATATTTTTATTACTCGGCCCTATCGTGGTAACCGTCGGAGCGGAGTTTTCTCCGCAATGCATCCTTTTTCGAAAATTGGATTTTGCTTCGAAGTAGTTGTCGTCGTAAGACATTTTTCACAAATGCGGCAATGCATTGCATTCCCAAAACTAAAATCTCCGCAACAAAAACTTGTTGGAGAACATCGGCTCGTCCGATCGGAGAACTACCACGAAGCAAAATGTCTCCGATCGGAGAGAATTCCGCTCCGACGGTTACCACGATAGGGCCGACTATCTCTCCTGAGAACGCACAGTATATGTCGCACAAATGTTCATCTCTGGATTAAAATTACAAAAACAAAATCTGACTGCAGTTAAAATTTTTTCCAAACTTTACCCAGAAAGTAAAGAAACAGACCTTATGTATCACTTACAGATTTGAGTCTACTCATCCTCTAACCTTTCTTTAACTGTAAATGTTTCGTAATATGAAAAGATGATGGAGCGAAACATTCAAGAAGTGTTATTCTAATTCTAAGAATTGAATAAAAGTTATTAATAGCACTTCTTCCTATAAAGAAGAGAATGTCAAGTACCTATTCAATGCAAAAGTTAACTTCTAGTTAAGCTTAACTTGTAAATGGACTATTTGACAAAGATATAGGCGCAACGTTTGCAGTTCTCAGAGCTATTTAAAGTTCAGAAAGTCTCTGGAAAACCATCAAAACGAGCTACGTTGATGTCCAAGTATGTAAATTAAATAAAAAATTCTATAATATCTTAATACTTTGGTGTTTTATAACTTTAAGGTGGTGCTGAATCAAGCCATAAAAACTAGTACCTAACTACACTACTGCAGTTTCAGCTTTAAAATCGTCAAATTTTTTTCTTTTCAACTCAGCGAAACCAGGCAAGTTAAGGAAATAATTCATCAAGAATAATTTTTTTAGAAAAGGACCAAACCACAGAGAGGATGGTAAGATTCAATACCATTGGTCAGGTTTGTGTAAGTGTCAGAACAATTACCCCTACGAAAGAACTGGGTGCAAATTTTTGAGAATCTTGATTCCCTTGAGAACACAATACTCGAAGCGACCTTAAATGAAAATGAAAACTTACATTAGAATAATAAAAGCCGAAGATCAGAAAGATTTCTTTTTAGTTGTGGTTTACTTTATTACCGCTATAAAGCAATTCGATTGGAAAAGCTAAAAATGTATGAAAGTTCCAGTCGGCATGCCTGATTCAAGAGTTAAGTTCACCCTCAATTTGTCTCGTTTTGTAATGTTGAACTGGAAAATGGTGAAAAATAAACTATTTGTATTAATCTGTGTGTTTGTCCTGAGGTGTTATGCCTATTGCGTTATGTTAGTCGCTCCAAGGGCCAACGCAGTAAGGAAGAAAGGGGCTGCTCAAGACAAAAACTGAATTTTTTGACAAAATAGTACAGTTTTAATACAATTTATGATATTCCGCTAAACTTAATGCAAAATTTGGGCAATCAACCTCACTTAAATGGAAAATGACAAATCGGGAAACGATGGCTTGCGTTTCAATAAAAATTCAATATCCTTTTCTCTTCTCATCGTTGTTCTGTTGTGATTTTATGTGCTCGGTGTTTTTGTCGTATTTGAACACTTTAGAATGTTAAGCTACATATGTAATTTAAACCTAAAGTTAAAATTAAAATTAAATAAAAATATTTTAAATTGCAATTTCCAGTATATCCACCCTAACATTTGTGAATTAAAATAAATATAAGTATTCAAATTTTGTAGCTCCATACGCACTTACAGAATAAAAATTTCCCTTATTACTTTTGTGATTGCACGATATTTTTTTTTTTTTTGCATTTTTAAGAGAATTATGTTCTTTTTCCCAATGTTTTTAAGTTTTCAAAACATAGCACCGCTAGATGTAAACAGCAATTTTCTCAAACCTATAGTTTCAAATCCGATTTATGATTCATATTGGAAAGTGGTATTGGTATAAGTACGAGTAATAGTCATTCATTCAATAATGAGTAGTTTTTTCGTATGCAATTTAACGAAAAAGAATTAAGTGCTTTAAATTATAAATAAATAAAAAACTGCGTTAAAGACACTGACAGCATATTCACACCGGGACGAAAATGCCACATTGTTTACCACATGTTTTTAATATTTATTGATATAAATTTATTTATGGTCAACTCTATATTTTTATTTTGCAATAAATAAACCAACTTATACTAATAAAAGTGTTTTTTTTTATTGAAAAGAGTGCAAACGTAATCAACATGCCAAACAAAAAAATATTGTTCGAAATGCCTGAACATGTATATTGACACGAATGTCGTTTTTGAGGCGTTTTGGTCAACGTATTGATCTATTTATACTCAAAAATTTCTCAAATGATTTTATTTAAGATGTTTTTATAAAAGTAATGTAAAACCAGTCGATGTCGTGCAACGTACCCTATTTTTTGTCACTGAACTCAGTCATTGATGTCAACGTGACATTTTCAAAAATTGACATAACAAAAATTCAAAAAAGTTCCTGGCCTACTTGCCGTGGTTATCTTCCATCTTCCAAGAGCCAGACGCGCAATTTATTAAACTTTTGCAAATTAGAATAAGTTTCTGTTGCGAAAATAAATTTAAAAATTAAAATCAAAAGAAAATAACTTTACTCATTTAAAAAGTCAAAATGGCTCTCGATCATCCTTCTCCGATTGATGTGACGGTAAGATTTACTTTTTTTCGATTCTCACAAAGCCGGTCATTTTGGCCTTGATATGATAATTGTTCGTCTTTTCAGGACATCCAATTTAAAGTACACGATAGGTTTACCGTTTTTAATGCAAATGACCAATTACGTAGTTCTATCAATCTCTTAGCCACAGCCAGCAACTATGGCCTTATGTTTGTGGGCAATCCATATGAAGCCGAACTAAAAGGTCAGTATAAAATTCGGCATGGTAGTATTTTAAGCGGCTAATTGGTTAATTTTTTCATATATCATAGTGATAATAATAAAAGACTTAATTGAAAGCAAATCAAGTGGCAAAGGCCTTCACGCTAGACAAGTTCAGCTGCCTAACCAACCCAATTGCATTGCTGTGAGTGCCGATGGTACAATGTTGGCGGTAAATTACAACCAAAACGGTTGTGGATTCGTAGCCATATACAGCGTTCCAAGTTTCACAACAGCTGTAAGTTTGTTTTTCAATTTTTTAAATTTGCCAACCATATAGCTTCTGCTTTGAAGAACATCAAATCTCTTCACAACATTCGTCTACCTGGAGACGAGAACATAACGGCCCTGCAACTTCTCTGGAACCCAGTGATCTGTGGAAGCCTTGCTGTTGTTATGAGCAATGGGGCACTTGGAATGTATGATTTCAAAAGTAGTGCATATGAGTTCCATACTCTGGATAGCAAGGAACAAATTCTCTGTGGGTCGTGGAGTCCAAAAGGAAAACAAATTGTTTTAGGTTTTCCGAATGGGAAGCTTGCTCAATACAAACCGGACCTAAAACTGGCTCGAACTATACCCTGTCCACCAAATATTCACCCTGGGCCATTCGACACTATATCAATACAATGGTTGTCGACTTTCCAGTTTGCGGTTGTCTTTCTTCAACGATCTGAAGAAGCAACACCAAATTTATACATCGTTCATGCTCCAAAAGCTTCAAATCCTTCGTATACTAATTACTACGATATTTGCTACAGTTCGACAGGACCTCGGGCGCAGCAGGTGAACTTGCTGCACATTCAACAGTGGAATTTGCTCCTGGTGACATCAGCAAATGGTGTTGAAGTCGGTTTACTTGGAACGAAAGAATCAACAGAAGCACCTACATGGGTACAATATACACTGTTAGATGAGGCTCGTATTGAAATGCCCCTGACCGAAAGCAGTGATGAAACTTATCCTATTGGATTTGCACTGGACACATCGTCGACACACAACTTAACAATAGCGGAAAAGAAAATTCCCGTAATGCCAATGATTCATACGCTCTCGACTCATGGACAACTTGTTGCTTTCAACTTTTTGAATCTTCAACCAAATACACCGGACATTTGTTCGCCTCCTCCTCCGCCATCGGATATTTCAGGCATGTCTCAGTTTAAATCAGTTGGGGAAATGCTAAGTCAAAGAAAGCCGGAAATCACAATCCCAGCAGCAACAATGCCATTGCCTGTTGTTAGCCAGCCGACTACTACAGAACTGTCGTTTGCTCCACTTGGCGTATCATCTCCAGCGTTGGTAAGTAATGATTGAAATTTTTTTGATGATTTGTTACAAGTTTTTATTGTTTCTCCTTCTTCTTTTTCAGGAAAAACCTAAGGCTATGTTTGGAACGGCCATTACACAACCATCGGCCAATTCCACAATGTTTGGAGCTCCACAGTCTGGATGGGCTCCGTCATTCACGCCAGTTGCAAGTGCAGCTCCATCATTATTCAAAACAACTGCCCCTGTAAAGACAGCATCTCCCTCAATTGGATTCGGAGGTAATTTCTGTTGATATGTAACAATTCCAAAACTAATTTCTCTCTCAGTTGATATTAAAAAGCAACCAGATCAGTCACCAGCACCAACGAGTGCTGTGAATACGGATAAAAATAAGCCACTGATTACTGTTCCCCCCACTTATAATCCACCGCCAGTTGTAACAACCCAGGCTACAGTCACTCCTACATCGCAACAACTGACAAAATTACCTCCAATAAATGCGAACGAAGTCGATGATATTGTGAATGAAATGATACTCTTTCAAATCACAACATTCGACTTAGAATTGAAAAAACTGGCTAACCAGTCTAAGGGAATGTTACATAATGTAAGTTTGTTGCTACGTTTGATTCTGTTGACATTTTTTAATAATGCCGTTCATTATAAAGATTGGAAGCACAGATGAGATGAAATCCTATACGAAACGTTTAAATGATCTTCAAGAAATTGTAGATCAAGCAAATGAAAAAGAGTTTGAATCAGATTTACGGAGCCTGCGTAATTCTCTCAATGAATCCTGTGCCATGTTGGCTGAGTGTCGAAGTAAATTAAACATGCATAAATATCCCGAGTATGTTCTGACTTAAAATTTATTGCTGCTTTGTGATTTCAATAACCAAGTTCTATTCCAGCATTGCTATATTAAAAAATGCGTCAAACTTCGATCCAATCAATCGTCGGCAGTTGTCAAAGTTACAGAGCCTACTGGCAAACAACCAGGCGCAGTTGCAAGTGATTCAGAATCAAATCGACGCCCAGTGGTCGAATTTTCAAGATCTTGTTAGAAGAACCTCTAAGACTCACATGCATACACCATATCTCGAAGGCATCTATCAACGCATGACAAAACTGAAAGACATGATTGCCCGGGAACGAACAAAAATAAACTATTTCAAATTAAAGTTGAAGGAAAAGGGTTTGCTGAACAACCAGTTGCAGAATGCGGCAAAATCAGAAGTGTAAGTCCCGGTAAAAATATAAGCGTACATTATTAAATTTTTTTTTGATTAGAACGATGGAATCTCTCACTGACACAATTCTTTCGATGAGTCTTGGACCTACCATTCACGAGAGTCGTTCGAAGTTGACGAAAGAAAAATTGACTGCCATTCGCGAGCTTATATCAAGTCGAAAAGTCGCAATAATCAAGCCACAACGTCCGGACCGTGTGGGTCTAAGGTCGGAAGTGATATTGGAGACCAAACTCAAGAGCGATCGGAAGATACGTGATGGTGCCGCAACAAACATGGACAAAATGGAACAAGAACGCATCCGGAATGAACAACAACGGATTTTGACCAAACCAACTGCAACTAAAGCCGTAGCTCCTAACAAGGCACCTATTTCACAACCCAATGCACCGGCAAGCTTTGGCTTTGGTGGAACGAGTCCTTTTGTGAAACCAAATCCAGCAAAGAGCGAAGAGTTAAAAAAAGATAATAATCCATCGGTTATAGTAAAACCTGTCGCATCAGCTGCAGGTCCAATGTTTCTTAAAGCAACACCCCACTCTGCTTTTCCTGGATTTGGTACTTCATCAAATCCCAATGCAATGTTTTCAGGAATAACAATAACACCCACACCAACACCGGCCTTTGGTGGATTTGGGACAAACTCTTCGATTACGTTCAGTGCCCCAAAGCCACTCCCTGCAAATCAGCCAGCAAAGGAGACATCTTTCACTGATAAAACATCCAAAGATCAAACAGATCAAGGTGTAGCCTATGATTCAAAATCCGTGGTAACCGGAGAAAAGTCGTTTGGTACATCGAACTATCCATCTTCGTTCACAGCTATTGCACCATCGAAAGAATTGGTATACAAAGAAAACAAAATGCCCGACAATTTCGTTCCCCTCGGGAGTACACCGGAGCAACCTTCTTTGCTTCCTAACACTACACAATTTAGTGGATTTAATACAACTAATGTCTCAAGTAGTATTTCTTCTGGCTTTTCATTTGCCAATACAAGTGTGCCTGCAAAAAGCACTGTTGCAGGAACGGCCCCTTTTTCATTTTCGTTTGCATCTGCGTTCAGTAGTGGAACAGATACAACAACCACTACAGCTTCTTCGAAGTCGATGTTTGATGGCGTTGCCAAACCCACGCCAACAACTGCAAGCAAATTTGAAACTACGACAGTATTTTCCTCTGCTGGCGAAGAAAAGCTTGAAAACGTGGATCCGAGCGATAGTAGTGGGTATGTAATTTTAATTTTTAGATCAATTTCAATAAAAATTTATGTTACCCTTGATGGCCTCCACAGTTTTACTTTCAACTCTTTAAACCTCGGTACATTGGGGCTGCCAGTTACTCCCAATCTTTCACCTACACCTTCAGTTTCCACAACTGAATCAAGCAGCGGTTCATCGGTAACAGTAGTAAAGACATCAACTGCTTCTATATCTGACCCAACCGATTCGCTATTTGGTGAATTGAACATCTGCAAGCCAACATCTGCAGAAAGTGGTAGGCCAATATAAAAAACTTTTGTCTATTCTATTTTGTATCTGAATTGTTTACAGCTTTTAAACCTGCATTTGGCGATGGTAATATGTTTGGAGCGGCTTCGTTTGGCACTGATTCCTCCGCTGACACCAAATCAATCTTTGGTAGTACAGTCGGGAGCAAAGAGCCAACCGGATTTGTTGGATTTGGTAGCAAAAGTGACGAAAGCAAATCTGCTTTTGAAGAAACTCTTGTGGCATCATCTGTACCTTCGGAGGACAATGGCATTGCTACACCAACAACAACAGCAGCAACAATAACAACAACAGCATCTTTGGCACCAAAAACTACTCAATCAATTTCATTCGGATCGGTACCTGCAATGCAGGGATCAATTACCACAGGTCAAGTATCATCCACTACTTCTGCACAATCTGCGTTTGGTGCTTTTTCTACAGGCACATCAGTGTTTGCAATGGCGAGCACCGCCCCATCTTCAACGACTGCTGGAAGCTCGCTTTTCGGTGGTACAGGAATCGCTTTTGTGCCTGGAACTACACAAGGCACACCCTCAATGTTTGGTTCTGCCGCCACATCTACTTCTTCACCAGTATCAGCCACTCCATTTGGGGCTATTAGTCCGGCGGCTATTTCATCAGCTGCTCCGACCTTTGGGGCAACAACTACACCATCATCGGCAAGCTCTTTATTTGCATCAGCAGCAGCAGCAACCGCTCCAACAGTGTCAACCAGCTCGGGAAGCATATTTGGAGGAATACCTAAGCCGGATCAGTCTGTTTTCGGACAGCCTGAAGGAAATGTTTTTGGCTCTCCTCAAAACACCGAGACAGTGACCTCTGGTGGCAGCCTATTTGGCGCCCAAACAACCGCTTTTGGTGCTCAACCCACTGTTAACACATCGGGATCTATGTTCGGTGGGTCTTCTGCTGGAACTGGACAAACAACAAGTCCTTTCGGAAACGCAGGCAATAGTGCAGGAGGGAACATCTTCAATACCCCTTCTCCCAATCCTGCTCCAAGTGTCTTTGGACAACCTGCTCAGTCCACGTCTGGTGGATCTATTTTTGATCAATCATCGAACACTGGTCAATCTGGTGGGTCTCTTTTTGGAGGAGCAGCAACACAACAAGGATTTGGCTCTCCAGGCAGTCCATTCGCTGCCGCTGCAACAGGATCTATTTTTGGGGGATCTAGTAATGCAGGATCTCCAAAGCCCTCAGCTTTCGCCTCTCCAACTCCAGCTGCATCATCATTTGGGTCCGGCAACGCCGGTGGATTTGGTTTGTTCTCGCAAACCTCGGCATTCGCATCGCCAACCCAACCAGGCGCTAATGCATCGGGTGGAGCATTCGGTCAAACTGGATCCGCATTTGGCTCTCCGACATCTTCGAATTTTGCCAAACCAGTTTTTGGTGGTGCACCTGCTTTTGGGGGAGCTAGCACTTTTGGATCGCCTCCAAGTTTCGGTGCTGCTCCATCATTTGGAAGCCCAAAAGGTTTCGGATCATTTGCTGCACCAGCTGCAACTGGAGGAGCTTTTAGCTCTCCACCACCCAACAACAACTTGTTTGAAGCATTGGGATCATCTGATACTGGACTTACGTTTGGCAATTTAGCACAAAGCACCAATCCAAATCAGCAAAAGCCAGCTTTTGGAGGGTGAGACAGATGTTAATTTGAGAAAAAAATGAAATTATATATATATGTTTTTTTTACAGATCCTCCTTTATGAGCTATAGATCTTAAAAAAAGATTTGAATTGAGTGTTTGCCAACGTTTCGTTTTTTCCTTGTTTAATTTTTCGTTCACAAAATAAACTCGTTTTAATAAATTTCGAAAGTTTCTTTTGCAAGATCTGAAGAAATCCTTAATGTTAAATATGTAACCTAACAATCATTTGTGAGACTTTTGAGTGAGTGAGAAGTAAAAGACTGAGTGAGATTCTTTTGCCAACTTCCCGTTTGTTGCCTTTAGAAACCAATTTTCGTGCGGCGTCACGGTGTCAGTATTGGAATTTGGAAAGTCAGACCCAATGTAACAACTATCCAATTGGTAAGTTTCATCTTAATTGTTAGTCTGCTAAATATTCCTTTCCAATATTATTTTTCAATTAAAGTTTAAAAGTTTTCATCTATAGTAGATCGTCATAAAGTTATGTTTAACCACCTTGCTCGAACACAACTCTATTGAATTTTACGATCTTTTAGGCATTCCTTTGGCAATATTGTCCCCATCACCATCTCATGTTCCATCAATATGAGTTTGCAGTTGATTTACCTTCTGAACTTGCTTGTTCTTCTTTAATGGCGCCTATGAGCGTTAACATCTCAAAGGTATCACAGCTCTCACTTGTCTGTTTTACACTAGCGATCGACCCGTGAGGTACGCCAGGTTGTCCTTGAACTTGTCGACTCGTCGAGGTTAACCCGCCGTACCTCACGGGCGGATCTATAGTCTGAAGCAGACAATTGAGAGCAGAGACACCTCCGAAGTCGGAAAGCTTTTTAATTTCTTGTCTGAGCCCAACATTTGTGTGTGCCAGGAGTTATTTGGTCTGTCTGGTCTTTCCTGGTCGCAATTGTGTTAAAACGTCGCCGTCGTATGAATTTTTTTGATGGGTTTACCCGGATTTCGCCTTAAGTTTTCCACGGATCTTCTTATTCTTTTAAGTTTTGTTACTTTTGATTTCATATGGAGCGTCTTACTCTCATTCATTTTGTACATTGTCCAACATTTTGAACCGTGTTTGAGAAAAGGAGACACAACCTCGGTGTTGAGTTTTTCCTTCAACGTTGGGAACGTATTTTAGGTCCCTATTATGAGTAGCGAATCGAACGTTCGATTGGAAGCGAATGTTTTTGCGAGCTTCTTTTATTGCGGTATTATAGGTTGTGGAAACAAAAAATTTGTAGAAAACTTCGACGTTTAAGGTACATATGTCAGATAAGAGAATGGACGTAGTTTAATGATAATATTCCAATAAATGAGTTCCTCTAAAACATTCGCTTCCAGTCGAACGTTCGATTCGCTACTCACAATAGGGACCTTAATTGCAATAGATAGCGCATTTTTCTCACCAATTCATCCACCCTACGCTTATCCGACCATTGATGTCGTCGTTACAAGTTGCTTCACTATTTATCATAGATTGCAAACGAATGAAAACAAATGGGAAGCACTTTTTCATTCAAAATATTTCATTCACAATATTTCTCGATCAGTGGAAATGGGGAACACATTTTTTTTTTTAAATTGAATAGGGCGAAGGCAAAACACCTTTACTAGCACGTCGACCTGAAAGATCTTTTGTTCTGTTCGCTTAGGTTTAAACAAGTAAAGTGTGGAGTTGTTCATTCGAAGTTGAGGTCATGTAGGAACCTAAGAATATTCGAAGAAGGGGTGTTTCTGATATCAAGAGGACTAGTGAATCCTTTGTTGAATATCTTAAGCCTGAATTTTGATTGTGAGACTGCAGTAGGGTTCCAAGCCTTTGAATTGGTTTTGAGAGCCAAGTTTAGCTAGGCGGTCAGCCTCTTCGTTACCCTGTACACCTTCATGTCCAGGTACCCAGGAAAGAGTTATTGCGCAAGATAATAGACCAATGCCTTTCATGATATAATTTTGATTTTTTGATAATTTTTTGAACAAGGCAAGAGCGAGTCGAGCAGTGCCCGTCGGGTAATGCTTAGCATGTCTATAGTATTAGGGTATCCCAGATTTTTGAAATTTTTCTTAACTCCTGTTTTGATTCTATTTCATCTGCAAATAGTAGTTATTGCCGTTAACGTGGTAAAGTGAAATATGGTATATACAAGTAGCGCAGATAGTTCTTAGAATTTGGAAATATCACTTCTGCAGACTGCTTAACGGCGATGAAGACACAAATTTCACTGTCAGGCAAATTGCTCCATTCAGCTTGGACTATGATCAAGAATGCCGTCCTTACAACCTAGAAGAAGCTAAGCTTGCCATATGCAAACTTAAATCAAATAAGACTGCAGGTGCAGATGGCCTTGATGCCGAACTTTTCAAGGCAGCTGGAGATCACTTGGAAGGAGCATGCACCAACTGATCTGAAGGCTTTAAGCAAGGCGACAAACTGTCATGCGATTTCTTCAACATCATACTTGGAAAGATTATACAAAACTCAAACGTCAACACCAGAGGAACAATCTTCCAAAAGTCTGTACAATTAATCGCCTACGCAGACGATATTGACGTAATGGGAAGAAAAAAGCGTTTGCTTTTGCGAGTATTGAAACAGAAGCGGGAAATATGGGTTTGATGGTTAATGAGGCAAAATGAAGTATATGCTGTCATCAAACAGGGACACAGAACATCGAAGAATTGGACAAAACGCCACAATAGACAGCCATAACTTCGAGGTAGTACAGGACTTCGTCTAATTAGGATCCGCTATAGACACGAATAACAACGTCAGTGGGGAGATCAAACGGAGAATAACTCTTGCCAACCGTAGCTTCTTTGGGTTAAGAAGGTAATTGAGAAATAAAACCCTCTTCAGAAAAACCAAGGTAACCCTGTATAAGACCTTGATCATCCCAATATTGCTTTGGCGCGGAAGCATGGTTGGGCCATGTAGAGCGGATGGACCCAAACGCTGCGGCTCGACGGGTTTTCAAAAGCACATTGCAGGGAAATTGTAAAACGGGAAGACCTCGTCTTAGGTGGCGCAATCAAGTGGAAGAAGACCTCAATCGACTTAGAGTGCAAAACTGGAGAGAGCTCCCCCGGAAATCGAAGTCGTTATAGAAGGATGTTGGCTGAGGCCCAGGTTCACCCCGAACTGTAATACCCACCTAAGGTGCCAGTTAAAACGATCAGGAAAAATTTTCAAAATTAATTATCACTATATTTTTGTTACAATTGAATAACAAATGTTATGCCAATCAATAGTAAACAGCCCAGAGAATCTATTTTGCCAAGAAAATGTTCAATTGAACAAATACTTTGCCGTAAAATTGTATTTTTCTATTTTCCTGATGGAATTGAAACAGGAAAATAGAAAAATACAAATTAAACAGCAAATATTTGTTCTATTATATCTTTTTTGGGCACAAAAAATTCTTTGAGTGATTTGCCATCGATTGGTATAACATTTGCTTTTCAATTGTAACGAGAACATAGTTATTATTCCATTTGAAAATTTTTCCTGATTCGTTTTCCTGATCGCTATAACTGGCCCCTAAGTAAGTAAGTAAGTTTCAATACCTTAGTGTGTATGCCCAATATAAGACACCTAGAGAAAACTAGTATGACAAAAACATCACAGATGTTGCTCAAAGTTATGATTCGAAATGCCAGTAAAATAACGAAACATGAGTCACTTTTAAAATATTATTATTTTTTTTTGTTTATTCATTGTTGTTCTTTGTAAATTACAAATAAAAATGTTTCATTTCTTTTCCATTTTGTCTAATTAATTTGCACTCGTGCCTACGTTCATATTTTTTTTTTTGGTTGAGTTTAAAAATTTTAATAAGTATAATTTTGCTTTTAAGTTACAGCTAGGTTCCAGAAATCGAGTGAAATGAAATCGAAACCGAAATTGCAAATCGAGTGAATTTATTTACAGTGTTCTGCATTTCGATCGATTTCATCAGTTCGAAAACTTTTCGAAATCACTTCAAGTGAAATTGAAAACAGCTGATACCTGTCATCTAATCTGAAACTCAATTTATTTGATTTCAATAGTTTCTTGAGTTCCCTGGTCAGAGAATTAAATATGACAGCTAGGTTCCACATTTCACTTTCACGTGAAATGAAATTGAAATCGATCGAAATTAAGATTGGGTGTTCTGCATTTCACTTTTATCGATATCGATTTCATATTTTTCAAAATCAAGTGAAACGAAATCGTTGTGTTCCACAATTCAATTTCGTCGGTTTCCAAGTGATTTGAAATCACCCTAATTTATTTGTGTGGAATGGTAGCAGAAAGCAGACGCGTTTAAAAATGTAAGTTGAAAACTCCTTTGCAACCACACAAAATTTGTTTATTTTACTAGAAATTTGTTTTGAACAAGGGAAAGCTTAAAAATACTGCACAGGAATGAATGAACATGAACTTTATGAGCCAACATAAAGATTTTGCCCAAGGATTCATGAAAGGAGATCGTGTGTTCACAGATTCTTTGTGGGAAAGACAGAAAGACACAACTGGATGGAAAAAAGTCAGTAATAATAAAAAGAATCATTTGAAACAAATTATCAATGAAAACATGAAAACACTTCAATTTTACTTGCCACATATCAATACACACGTTGCATTTGCAATTTCTAATGGATTAGAAATGTCTCTCAATCTACGTGTTTTTATTTTCTCTGTCGCATACCTATCTTTTCTTTTTGATTTCCCAAACCGAAGCAATAAGAACAGAACTCATATTTAATTCTCTGACCAGGAAACTCAAGAAAAGATTGAAATCAAATAAATTGAGTTTCAGATTAGATGACAGGTATCAGCTGTTTTCAATTTCATTTGAAGTGATTTCGAAAAGTTTTCGAACTGATGAAATCGATCGAAATGCAGAACACTGAAAATAAATTCACTCGATTTGCAATTTCGGTTTCGGTTTCATTTCACTCGATTTCTGGAACCTAGCTGTGAGTGCTGTTCTTATTGCTTCGGTTTTGGAGATCAAAAAGAAAAGATAGGTATGCGACAGAGAAAATAAAAAGACGTAGATTAGGTCTGTTCGTTGAACTTTACCCAGGGTTGACCCAGGTTTTCTTGACAACCCTATGAGTTGTCAAAAAAACCTGGGTTTTCCAGTCCTCAAAAAACACTACACCACAAATCACCACTCATCCCTGTCATTAAAAAAAAAAATACATGCCATTTGACAGCCCTCAAATCGCCACAGCAAAAAGCTAGGGCGAGTTTTGGGAAAACCTATGGCAAACCTATGGCTCAGAAAACACTCAATTTGACATTCAGGGCAAATTCAGGTTTCTCAAAAAACGCTTTGTGGCGACCATAGGGCAACCCCAGGGCTTCAACGAACAAACCTATTGAGAGACATTTCTAATCCATTAGAAATTGCAAATGCAGCGTGTGTATTGATATGTGGCAAGTAAAATTCATGTTTTGATTGATAGATCTGTTTCAAATGATTCTTTTTATTATTACTGACTTTTTTCCATCCATTTGTGTCTTTATGTCTTTCCCACAAAGAATCTGCGACGACACGATCTCCTTTCATTAATCCTTGGGCAAAATTTTCATGTTGGCTCATAAAGTTCACGAATATTTTCTCCTGTGCAGTATTTTTAAGCTTTCCCTTGTTGAAAACAAATTTCTAGTAAAATAAACAAATTTTGTGTGGTTGCAACGGAGTTTTTTACTTACATTTTTAAACGCGTCTGCTTTCTTCTACCATTCCACACAAATAAATTAGGGTGATTTCAAATCACTTGGAAACCGACAAAATCGAATTGTGGAACACAACGATTTCGTTTTACTTCGATTTTGAAAAATATGAAATCGATATCGATAAAAGTGAAATGCAGAACACCCAATCTTAATTTCGATCGATTTCGATTTCATTTCACGTGAAAGTGAAATGTGGAACCTAGCTGTTAGTCTAAAATAAAAATGTTTCATCATTCGTTCTCGTTAAAGTACAAAATTGTTTTTTAATTCTCAATTGTTTTTCTCTTTGTAAGATTACAAATTGGTTAGTTTGATTCGTCTCTGTTTTACATTATTTAAATTGTTCATTTGGTTAAATATTACAAAAGAAAAATCACTTATCAAAAACAGTATGTTGTAAACAAACGTGTGAGTGTAAAATTAAAAGCATTTTCATGGAATGAGCAACAAATTTCCAAAATCAAATCTTTTCTTCGTCTCGGAGAAAGAACATTTTCTTTTTAAAAATACAAGTTTTTGTTGTGTTGTGTGTTTTTGTTTTTTTAGGAAGCAATTTATATATATGTTGTAAATAAAATTATTTTTGTTTTGTCTCGCTATTTAATAAAAAAATAAAATCACAAAATAAAATTTAACTTTCTCAATGAAAATTCTTTTCTCTTAATTAAATACAAAAATATTATTTTTCTTCTTGTTAATTGCAATTGGATATTTGTTTTTTTGTTTTCATGTTTTTTGTTTAAAAAGTATACAAATGAAAATAAAAATATATGTATTTGTCATTTGTATAGTTAAAACTTTGGATTATTAAACTTAGATTTACTTGTTGAAGAAAAGTTTAAAAATAAAAAATGTGTTATTTCTGTTTAATTTTTTTTTAAATGTATTTACAAACATGGAGTTAAATAAATTAAAGAAAGAAACAAATAGAAATTAAATTCGTCGTACTGTAGAATTGTTGAATTTTTACGCTGCACTCGTATGTGTATTCCAGCTTCATCTTTAGTTTAGAGTTTGAATATTCTACATGCCTATAGCTAACTAGGATAATCTCTATGAATTCGACAACCACTTCTTGTTGGTGTTGTGTGTTTTTTTAATTGGTAATTTAATTTTTTGCCTACGCTACGTGCTGGAGAGAGAGAGAGAGATCCATTAAGTGGCTCGCTAAAAATATAAGAAACAAAATGTGTGTGTGTTTTTGTTTTTATTTTGACATAGAAAGTTTGACTCTAGTAGATGATGTAAAATCACGAAAGAATGGCGACGCTCCGTCGCGGACCGCCTTGGCTAATGTTGTCCATTGAAGACCATTTTTTGATACCGTTTTTGAGGGCTTCGGCGGTGACCTTGTCTTGCATTACTCGCGACATTGCTTCGAGCTTTTGTGCGCGTTCTTTGGACAGTGGCTCTGTGGGGAATGAGAGATCGTTGGCTTCTGCCAACGTTCGTAAATCGAAGTAATACTTGGCATACACCGATGACGGCACGTTTATGTTGAATTGCAGAAGTTCCAAGAACTCTCGCTCCAACTCGTTCATATCTTCGACTGTGATGTCTTTTAAAATTTGGCAGTAATCTACGTTCCAGACGGCCTGGTCGTCCCACACCTTACTTGCGAGCAAAATCGCACCCAAAACCATTCGCTTCCAGTTGCATGGCCCCAAATCAAGCTCAGCGTAGGTTAGTAATCTTTCTAGATAGACGAGTGTGATGATGGCACACTCTGCGGTCAATTGAGCTGCGTTGAACAGGGTCCTCACAAACTTGTAGATTTGTCTATGTTCAGGATTGTGGATATCGTAGTCTTCTGGCACCGTATCGTGGGTGAGAGGATGGAGTTTCTCATCAAATATGTCTAGCCTTCGGTAGGCCTCCCGGTTCTTGATGTGGAAGTAAATGGCTAACGACACACACTTGACGGTGTTTTTGAGATTTGGCTGTGACACAGTGCTGTCGTCCAAATATATTGTGGAACATGATGAACTCTTCTTCAATCCACCACCTCCGATGCTACCTTGTTGTTGAGCGATTTGGTGTTGCGAGCGTTTTCGAGTTATACCTCCATTCTCGACTTTTGAACGTTCTAAGAACATTGTAGCAGCCATTGGATCCACCGATGGATCCAAATCGCCCTCCAGAGCTTCGCGCTCCGAAATGTGTTGCAGATTGTTTGTGTATTGCTCACCTTCAGGCTGACGCTCTTCATATACTGGAGGAACTTCTTTGATTTTACGCTCGGGTTGTGGACTGGAGTAGGCGCAGCAAGAATTTTTGTTACCCATCTTGTCTTTGTATAATGTGTGTTCTGGTGTAGATCTTATCTCAGTCTCGTTTGTATGTCTTTATGCTTGCGATCTGATCTTTTTAGGCTTTCGTGAGGATTCGTTTGTGTGAAATGCTTTAATGAATCTTTAAATTTCCAAGGGACTGACTAGTAAAAGTAATTGGTAGAAAAAATATACCTTGACATGTGTGTATGAGTGTGTGCGAACAAATTTTTCACAAAAGTAGGATTTTTTTTTTTTTTTTTTATATATGGCTTTGTGTAAGGAATAGAGTTTCGGCGGTGATAACTTCAAGCTTATGTGATAGAAAATACAATGGGTTATCTTTAATGCAAATGTTTTTGCAATCGCGTTCAATTTGTTGGCTTATTTGGCACTTCTTCGACATGGCCGTTTGAGGAGATGTTTTGCTAGTGAATAGCGTTTTATTTATCTTTTATTTCATTGTTACTTTACATTGGAGCTAAGCAGCATTTTTGTGTCAACGAGAAAACCGGCGTTTCTTCTGAGTTTTTGGTTGCAACTTGCATCTGTAAAAAATATATTTATGAGTTCATTCAAATTTAAAAACTGATGTAGTTCATAAGAAAGTTGAATTCTTTAACTTTATCATTGGAAAAAAAAGTATTGCTGGAGGCACACGTCTGAGTCACAGTGGGATGAGAAACCGAGCTGCGAGAAAAGCTAAACAGAAAAATTTGTGAACGACAGAAAGACTTGCGATAAACTTGCTATTAGTGGCACACGATGGTCGCTTCGGTCCTTTCATATCCAAAAGAATAATCTCTCGCACTCAAGCGCTTATTGCATTGCACAGTTTCTTCCACTCTTGTGCTCTTATTAAGATTTGTGGCACTGTCACGTCACGAGTCACGTACGTGCTTTTAAAAAGTTCTCACAAACTGAAACTTTATAGGGTCATGTCCCCAGTTGTCGAACACTTAGTGACTTGCAATAAAGTAATCGCTCACTGCCAGACAACCTTCGATATTCAATAAACGAAGTTATATTAATTAGATTCTCAAACTCAAACTTTATTTAATAAACTTAAATCTAATTCTGTAACTTTAACCGTTTTTTTATAAAACAATATAAACTGGAAAACAGTCCAATTCCCCAGTAATCGAACACTTGTTTCCTAAAGCCGAACATCAAGTTTCCTTATTTCGAACATGGTTTTTTGGGTTAAGACTAACATTTAATTACTACACAAAACAGACATTTTTAAAGTTTTCTCTATTTTAAATTATCCAAACATTTTTATTTATATTTTCATATTTTATATTTATTTTTATATTTTTTTTTTTTATATTTTATATTTATTTTTATATTTATATTTTCTCAATTTTATTGAATAAATCAGATAAGATTTGAAGAGTTGCACACAAAGTCTTTCTTTTGAGCACAAAGTTGGGTGTATGTTAAATGGTTATGCTAAATGGTGACAACCTATATTTCTTAAGCCATCTTCTTTGGCAAGAAGTTATGAGACACCTACGTCATGATTGAAATTGTTAACTGTTCGAACAAAGGAAACCTAAAATTGTACTGAGTTTCCTTGATTCGAACACTGAAAAAAGGTGTTCGAATACTGGCCCCAAAGGTTTTGCTACTTTTATTGATAGAAAGACGTAAAAATTATTTAGTTCCTTATAACATGTAAGGCCTGAGCTTAAAAAAACTATTTTGATGAAGTTGCCTATATTCGAACACTAGTGTTCGAACAGGAAACTCACAACATTTTAGTTTCCTTTGATCGAACAGCTAAAATCTAGTAAAACTATTAACTTTTAAGATAAAATTTTGACGTAAATGAACATTAAGCATTATATAACGAAAAAACCTTACAACATAAATATTTAGCTTCAATTGCCCTTTAAAATCATAGTTTCTCACGACACTTGCAACAGTCTCCTTCTTATATGGAAACCCATAATTGCCCTAATCTTTGAAAGCTAGTCACAAACTACTATTTTTTAAACGTTTACATTGGTTGTACTTGTGAGTTGTTTCTGAGGGTTCAAGAGTATAACACCCTTTACAATTTCGCATTAAAAGAAATTAAAAAAATGAGAAATAATGCAGTTTGAGCGATGTTTTTCAAAAAGTGTTCGACAACTGGGAGTGTTCGAATTTAGGCGACCTTACCCTACCTCCTCTCCGTACGACAAAAACTTTTCTTTAGGTCACTAAAATGGCAAGCGGTAGAAACCAAATGTGAATCATTAAACTTTTATTGTTCAGTGCAGTCCGAAAAAATGTGAAAGACAACTTTCAATAATAAAGCGTCCGTCTTATTAAGCATGCAGCACATCGCACAAACCTCAACAACAAAAAAAAGAGTTTAGTCAACGGTAGACCGAAAAACAATTTGGCAGCAATTTAGGAATCCGGAAAAACAAAAGCCACCAGCTACAATTTCGAATGGAAACATAATGAACCAAGAAGAGGCGATATCGACAAAGCAAACAGCTGATTAATCGAATTTAAAGCAAATAATTGCTTTACTTTTAGTTAGATAATTAGAACCAACAACTGTTGGTAGAGAGATGATAATTAATAAATACGCCACACGTTATTGGCGAAGGCCAACCACGCGTTGTAATCTCTTAATAGTACAAGGCTGATGCTGATGCTATCGATGCCGCATGAATCCACTCCAGTTACGTTGCGAGATACCAAATGTATTACATATTTCTACACTCGAGAACTCTTCAGCAATGCACTGCTTGATAGACACATACTATGAAGACGTTCTTTGTTAACGAATTCAGTTGCACGAATAAATAATCAAAATCGAATGAAAATCGAGGTCGCAAGACGGAAGACGACAGCCTGCATCAATCGTATTAAATCTTAATTTAGAGGCGAATTTGGGTGGTGGTTCTACTGGTGGTGGTCGATGATGGGCACTTCAGTTCATTGACACAGGTGCAGTCGTACATCACCCACCCAACCCGAGATATACTTCAAAATACAAGAAGAAGAAAAATCGTCTAATCAGAATTTTTTTTGCATATTGGAAAATATAAATTTTACAGACTTGAGCTGCATCTTCAGCACGGTTCGACGAGTCTTATGAATAAAACTTGATAATTTAACGCCGGTTATTAGTTTGATGCATTCAACTTTCTTTTTATTAAAAACTTTTTACACAAATTAACCGAGAAAATTATGTATTTCTGAACTCACCGACGACTATTTCATATTAATGATTTTTTACGAACATTTGGGAGTTTCTGGATGTTATCGAAAAGTTAACTATTTTGACAAGGTTTTCAGTAACTTTATTTTGATTCGAAAACGTGTTTATTTAAGTAAAGCTGTTTTTTTTCTTAATTTATTTAAATAGAATTAATTGAAATTAATGTGAAAAGATGAAAACTTTTGCGAAAATTCTACACCGACGTTCATGCACAACAAAGCAGATGACAGCCATTTTAGTATGACTTTCGTTAGTAGTGTACTTGGTGATGGACGAATGGTTAGTGTATCGAATAGATGTGGTGAAAAAAGACTAAAACAGAAGTGCAGGGTAGTCATAAAGTTTTAATTTTAGTTTTACTGATTCTAACTCCAAGAGTTACTTACTTCTCGTGCCCCACAATTTCCGTTTGCAGTGTTTTATTGGGAATCTGTATGCAGGTTTGCAAAAGATTGCGAAACATCGCACATGGGAAACAACAACGATTAGTGAACAAAAATATGTCAGTGTTCAAAAGTGAACAACAGGGATGGCTGGTAAATGGTGTTTATGGAATAGGGAATAAAGTTGCATTGAGTACAGCGTTTTATTGAGACTCATTACTGCACAAGCTATAAGATTCTGTATAAAACGCACCTAATATTGTCAGGATGAGCTGATTCACTGTCAACATTTTACTTGACCCAGGTTCCGTAACTTTTTAGAAGATTATATCGTTCAATCGTCTATCGTTTATTGTATCGCAAAAAATGTTTGTTTCAAGTTATTTCGTTTTTTTTTCAATTCAAATATCGTCAAGCTAAAAAACATGTTTTTTTTTTAAATAAAATAAATAAATAGACTGGCCCAGAGCGAAGAGCCCCAGGAGCTAGCGCATTTCTCACAACCATGCCTTGTGAGGGAATGAAGGGGACCCACACATTTGTTGTCGTTTCCGAACGGCTAATCGCGGAAGCTTTTTATGATTTTATGGCAATGAATTTACCAAAGGAGGACTTGTCAATTGCGCGCGAAAAGCTATACACGTGGAAAAACATTTTTGGTTTCTTTTGGGATTCGAACCACGTACCTGGAAGACACGCTAACCATCACGCAACGGGTACCGCGTTTTTTTGTACCTTAAATTAAGACGATAGTCGTCTAAAACGTTACGGAATCTTGAAAAAGTGCTGGTCAGCATTTACACGATTTTGGTAAATATTATCAAAAGCTGACCGATATCGCTCAAAAAGCTGATTTTACAGATAAAACTTTATATTCAAACTAGCTGAGCCGCCCGGCTTTGCTCGGGTCTGTAGTTTTAAGGTTCCAGTTCTCGTTTTTCCTCTTCCGTGGGAATTTTGGGAAGAAATATAATCTGTCTTACTGTGGGACAGTGGTATCCTAGTGCTGAAAGAATTTTTTAAATCTATCCAGCAGTTTCTAAGTTTCCGTTCCCAACCCCGTTCCTGTGGGAATCTTCCGTTCCCATGGAAATATGTGAATGAAATGTAAGTCTATCTCACTGAGGCTGAGGGATAATGTAACATCCTAGAGTTGAAAGTATTTTTGAAATCGGTCAAGTAACTTTATGGTTCCCGTCCTCGTTCCCGTTTCTGTTCCCGTGGGATTATAGGGATGAAGTCTATGCTAAGTTACTGAGTGATTTTGTGGCATCCAAGTGCAGAAAGAATTTTTGAAATCTGTCCAGTAGCTTCTAAGTTTCCGTTCCCAACCCCGTTCCTGTGGGCATCTGCCGTTCCCATGGAAATATGTGAAGGAAATGTAAGTCTATGTCACTGAGGGATAATGTAACATCCCAGAGTTGAAAGAATTTTTGAAATCGGTCAAGTAACTTTATGGTTCCCGTTTCTGTTCCTGTGGGATTATAGGGATGAAATATAGTTTAAGTTACTGATGAAGGGAGATAATGTAGCACCCCTAGCGCTGAAAGATTTTTTGAAATCTGTGGATTATTTTATAATTTGTCGTTCCCAACCCCGTTCCTGTGGAAATATGGGGATCAAACCTTGATAGGAACCATCTCTGAACTAAACTATGGCTACCCTGAAAATTTCATAAAAATCCGTTGGGTGGTTTAGGAGTTTACCCCGGACATACATACATACATACATACATACCAACATCCTACTTTATATATATAGATTTTGGAATCATTATTTGTCATATACTTACATAACTTTGACTCTAAACATTCAGATCCTACAAACTAATTGCTTATCGTGTAAACAATAAATTTTCTTTCAAATTGTTTTAGTTTCTTTTTAAAAATTTAAAAAAAACTGAACAAAATCAAAATTTAATGGACCAAAACGAACCAACCGATGACCATTTGTCTGATAATCCCAAATGTCTTGAGGTATAGTTATTTTGAAAACTACATGGTATTTGCGTAACGTAAAACAATCTCTTAGTTAGTTGATTATTGGTGCTTTGATGTGTTTTCTCTAGCGAATGAATCTAAAAACTCCCCACTCAAATGTCTTACTAAACACATTTTTAATCGTTATGGGATCTTTGAAAACTTTCGAATAAGTGAGTCAACTTTTGAAAATTTTCTTAGTTGCATCGAAACAGGTTACAAGCGCTTCAATAATCCGTACCACAACAACATACATGCAGCTGATGTGACCCAAACTATGCACTTAGTGCTCTCTAAGACTTCACTAAGAACCTGGTTGACAGATTTAGAGATCTTTGCTAGTCTATTGGCTGCAATTATTCATGATTACGAGCACACTGGTACAACCAATAACTTTCAAGTTATGACAAACACTGAAAAAGCGTTGATTTATAATGATCGTTCGGTGCAAGAAAATCATCACATTAGTGCCTCTTTTTTCATCCTCAAAGACGAGAATTGTAACATTCTGAAAAATTTGACAAGCAATGAGTATCGACGGTTGAGAAGTTTAATTATTGACATGGTCTTATCTACAGATATGGCATTTCATTTCCAGCTGCTAAAGGACATCAAAAATAGACTCAAAACATTTGATGCTAAAATGGATAAATCAAAAGCATTGGCTTTAACTTTGCATTTTTGTGATATATCTAATCCTTGTAAACCGTTCAATATAAGCTTTCGGTGGACTTCGTTGATTATGGAGGAGTTTTTCAGACAAGGCGATAGAGAAAGGGAATTGGGGTTGCCAATTAGCCCTCTCTGTGATAGATATGACACCTTGATACCTGAATCGCAAATAAATTTCATTGATTTTATTGTGACTCCTGCGTTGGCATTATTGTCTGAAATGCTGGTTTTCATTTCGAAACAAACTGAACAGAACAAAATTTCTGACGAGAACTTGAATCCCGAAAAGATCAGCCTTTATAAGCCATGGAATGATGACATTGCAGAAAATAAGAAAAGGTGGAATGAGAAGACTTTGGAAAGTAAGTTTGTTGTGACTTTATTTTCATACTTCTGCTTTTACTTTACAACTGTCGTATTTTCTTTGTAAGTTGTGTAATGTCGTACAAGATTAGTGTTTTTAGAAGTTTCTTTCAAAATTAATGTCTACGTCAAGTAGTCTTTGCTGAATTACTTTAGTGTTTTTTTTTTTGCCTATTCAATTTTTCTATTTTATGTTCAAAGCTCATCCCAAAATGAGTGCAAAACAGAGCGCGGGTTTTTAAAAGCTCGGATATAAATTTAACAAAATTACCGACAAGATTTCAAGACTTGTAAGTATTAAGTAATTTGCAATTTAGGTTAACGTATACCTACCTACTCACAGTTTTTTGTTTGCAGAATATATTGGTACATAGGCGTATGGCAAACAAATCCAATATACTCCACTTTTTGGCTAACCCTAAATCACTCCAACTAGTCTAAGACAACCAATGTCACGATGCGATGTGAAGAATACAATTTCAAAAAAGTCCAAATTTTGCATTGGACTGAAACATTGTCGTTGTATTTTTCTTTCACATTTCAAAATTGAATAAATATGAGACCTCTTATTGAGTGGTTTTGTGTAAAACTTATGTAATTTTAAGTGCAATAACTTCTTCAATCAAATATACTTTTAACCTGTTCATCAATAAAAAAGTGGTCTGCCCCGAGTATCTCTTACCTGATACGTAAAAATGTAGGACTTCACAGATTAAGTGCTTCGCAAAGTGTTTGGTACCAATTAGGCCTTACACGTTTAAATGCTTACCAAAAGAGATGTGGCCCGTGGCAATGCCAATAAGCTTCCTCTACAGTCGTTTCTGCTACGAAATAGCAAAAATATTGCAGTTTTCTTATTGACGTTGGGTAGCATCCGTTTGGTCTGTCTGCATTCAATGGAAGCATGCCGTCACGTAGACGGCTTTCTCTTCCCCTTTCGAAAATCTTCACCTTATCCCTTTCCATGCGGGAGTACTTCCTCAAATATGGAAAACATCTTTTATAACCCCTATCCACAAAAAAGCCAAAATGCGATGTTGAAAATTACCGCCCGATAGCAAAACTTTCGTATATACCCAAAATGTTCGAAAGTATTTGGTGTGAAATTTTGCTGTTGTTGCAAACAAAATTATTTCTCCCTATCCAGCCATTCTGCGCAACGTAGCTTACAGGCTTACAGCCATTTGGATAGCATACGCCTGCACTTGGAAGACGGATGCGTATGCACGACAGTCGCGTCTGTGTCTTAATTTTCGTGGTTCGAATCCCAGAAATTCAAAAGAATAAAAGAAATGTTTTCCACGGGTATCGTTTTTCGAGAGGAATTGGCAAGCCCTTTGAAAGAAATTACACACTGCCATGAAAAGCGCTTTAAATTTAGTCGTTTGGAATCGGCTAGAAATTGTAGGTGTTGGAAATGCATGGTTGTCATAGCTTTGGTACGCGAATTTATTTTAATTTTTTTTATTTTTGAAAAACACCAACTACAAATTCTTTTACGGTTTAGTAAATTACCAGTAGAAAAGAAAAAATTGATTCTTGATTATTTTTGGCATAATTTTTCCAATACTCACTCTTTCGACATAAATTAAGGAAAAATAGAGGGAACATTTTGTAGTACCCATGGCGTGATGGTAAGCATGTCTGCTGTTAACCTAGATGTTTTAAATGTTTTTCCACGGATATCGCCTTTCGCGAGGAATTGGCAAGTCCTCCGTTGGTAAATTCATTGCCATGAAAAGCGCTTTCTTGATTAGCCGCCCGGCACCGGCAGAAAATTGTAGCTCCCTTCCATTCCCTCACAAAGAATATGGTTGTAAGAAATGCTCTAGGCCCTGTGGTCTTCGCTCTGTTGCGTCATCCTACTTATTTATTTATTTAGAAGGAAAATTTTATTACTATCACTTTTAAGTAGCTAAATAATTTATCACCCCATTCATATTGCACTGGGCACCTATTACAAATTTTAAGTCAATGAAATTTAACGAACCAAAAAAAAAATGACAGAAAAAATGTCAGGACGACCACCAAAAGCAGTCGTTAATGACAGCGAGTATCGTCAAACCTACTTACAAAGTAACGAGAGGTTTCTGGGGGTATCGTAGTTTTTAACACGGGCACTGTTTTTCATTTTTTTGATCGTTGATTCACGATTTTTGTGACCAGTACTTCCTTTATCACTCAAATTAACGAGAATAGGACATCAAATCCCAGTGACCCGTCTCTTTACACAGAGAAAACATTTCTACAAAAAACATCAAAGTAAGACCCACCTTTTTTTTGTTTTTCTTTTTATTAATTCTTAAATTAAATTCTAAATGTTTTTCCATTTTTTTTTTCATTTATTTTAAATTTATATATTTTTCTTATTCTGTGAAAAGAACTAGAGATTAGTTTCTTTTAGTTTGCTCAAGTTAAGCCGAATAATTTTTCTTCAGAATTATGTTAGTATGTTCATCAATTTTAATATAAATAGTACTCTAACAAGAAATATATAGTAAAATATTAATGAGTAAGTATTTGCTTGTTTCCATTTGCATTCAGGTATTTACAGATTAAAATAATAATACAAAATGCTTGTTCTTTATTTGCATTTGCTTTTGCAGCAATAAAATAATAATACAAAATGAAGAATATTCATAGTACCATTGGCTATTAAAAGTATCTCTGCTATGCTAAGTTTTGTTTTTTTTTTGTTTTCAACTAATTATCAACTAAGTTTTCCTTGTCAAATTTACTAATTCATTCGCTTGCTCAAATGGCTTTTAAAAGATATCTTTTCCATATATTGATTTTCTCTTACTAATAATATTGTTATACTAGTTTTAAATGATTGCTTCTTTCTCTTTGTCGTAAGTTTATAATAAGCGTGTTTTATTGGAAAGACTTTATTCCAGCGTAGCAAAATTACACAGTGAACAACAATAAATCTCGTTCTTTTTGTGGTTTACCGCGCTGGATAAAACGCTTCTCAATAAAACACGCCAAATAATAATAACATTTTTTTGAATATTAATATTATTATAATCTATAACTAAAAACAAAACTAATAACATGTTACAAACTACTTTCTTTTTTGTTTTGTGTTTTAAAGGATATGGTTTCAACTTACACAGATGTGGGTTAATTTTTTGTTTTAATAAATTGGGTGGCAACTTGGTAAATTGTCTAGCAACAAAATACGGCTTTTTTTTTTTTTACAAAAATTGTATTTTACGGTTGAGTAAGAGAGATAAAGTATTAGACTTTGTACTTTTAATATAAATGTAGGAAAAAATCGTAAATAGGTTAGAGAAATACATATTTTGGTAAAAGGAAATAGTAGAGAGCTATAGAGAGACTTACTATGAGAAATCTTATAAAAAGTATGTAATGTATTTTTGCCATTTCATGTTTAATATTATTTAGAAAAAAAGAAATTAAGTTCTGTCATTGTATAAAATTATCAACTGAAGAATTTGAATTATGGTGAAATTTCTGCTGCTGCTGCTTTAGAGAGCGGTGCGTATTTATTGTGTTGCTTTGTTTTTTAGTATCTTAGAGTAAAATTTCTTTTATTATATACTTTATAAATTTAGTAGGTTTCTTGTTTGTTTAATATATGTGTTTTTTATGCATTATATTCTATCTTAATAAAGCTATGATCCCAATTTCAGCTGATATAATGGTACCTTACTGCTAAGTGAATTTACCATTGCTCTTTTGTTTTTGGATGGTTTTCTTATGTAAAAATGTTTAATTTTGAGTCAAATGTTGGAGTAAATAAGAGAGTAAAAAATTAAGTACTAAAAAATTCATTAAATAAGAGACTTTCTACTACTCTTAAAAAACAACGCAGCTCGGAAATCCTTTAAACAATACGAGTACAAATTGTTGACATCTGCTTTGTTAGTAAAACTAGTTGATAAACAAAACGCAATGAAGCAAAAACGTCTATTTTATGTTTCTTAACATAAACTCTTCCTACGGTATTACTGTAAGGATGTACATACTCGTAGATTGAAGACTGATAACAATTTTCGGGATGTTTAGGGCGGACTGGTTTTGATGTTGAGTAAAGACTACATTTTGTAGCAATTGAATCATCTATCCCCGAAAAAAAGTGCCAATGCTACCACGGTTTTAACTAAAATAGCTAATGTCGGTAGATCTATGTTGTTTCAAGTAGAACAAATGAGTACCTATGTACCTACGTGTTTTTATTCTGATACTTACTTACTTACAGTTCGGGGTGAACCTGGGCCTCAACCAACATCTTTCTATAACGACTTCGATTTCGGACGAGCTGTCTCCAGTTTTGCACTCTAAATCGGTTGAGGTCTTCTTCCGCGACTTCCCTACAATGTACTTTCGAAAACCCGTCGAGCCGGAGCGTTTAGGTCCATCTGCTCTACAAGGCCCAACTATCGTAGCCTCGCGATGCGTACTCTTCTGGCTATGCCCATGTCGCGGTACAGCTCATGCAGCTCTTTGTTGTATCTTCTTCTCCACACATTGACTTCGCATACGGGACCAAAGATCATTCAGAGAACTTTTCTTTCGAAACGACCAAGGGTTTCCTCATCCGCTTTCGATAAGGTCCATGCTTCCGCGCCGTAAAGCAAGATTTGGATGATCAAGGTCTTATTATATGGTTACCTTGGTTTTTCTGGAGAGGGTTTTGTTTCTCAATTGCCTTCTTAACCCAAAGAAGCAACGGTTGGCAAAAGTTATTCTCCGTTTGATCTCCACACTGATGTTATTTTCCGTGTCTATAGCGGATCCTAAGTCCTGTACTGCCTCGAAGTTATGTCTGGCTCTGTAAATACAGTCATACGCGGCCTTGAAATCGATAAAAAGATGGTGCATTGTATATCGATATTATATTATATCGATATTATATTCTAATATTGTAATATTGTGGACTTCTCTGATCTAAAACCACATTAAGGACCTATCGTTGACGTGGGGTTTCAGACGTTCGAATATTACAGCAGACAAAATCTTATAAGCGACGTTAAGGAGACTTATCCCTCTATAATTGGCGCAGTTGTGAGGGTCTCCCTTCTTTATGATCGGGCATACGATACTGAGGTTCCATTCATCGGGCATGCTTTCTTCCGACCATATCATGCAGATCAGCTGGTGCATTCTCCTTTCCAACCAATCTCCAGCTGCCTTGAAAAGTTCGGCATCAAGGCCATTTGCACCTGCAGTCTTATTTGATTTAAGTTTGCATATGGCAAGCTTAACTTCTTCTAGGTCGGGAGGACGGCATTCTTGATCATAGTCCAAGCTGAATGGGGCAATCTGCCTGACAACGGAATTAGTGTCTTCATCGCCGTTAAGCATTCTGCAGAAGTGATCTTTCCAGATCCTCAGTAGCGACTGTGACTCTACTACTATGTTTCCCTGCTGGTCTTTACAGGTTTGAGTTCGGGGCTTGCCAACTTGTTTTTATTCTGATGGTTCCCATTAATCACAAGAAATTTAGTTCAAGCTAAAGGACGGTTTTTGGTTCTGTATTTTAATCATAATATTTCTATTTCCCTCCCAACAAAATAACTGAGGATACTAAATAATTTCATTAGGCAAATTAAGCACGAAGCTCAAAATACGTTAGATTTTTTCGCAGAGGCAATTTTCGTTTTGCCTGTTTAAGTCTTATAGTAAATGGCTTTATTGCTATCAATTATAACAACTTTTCTCATTAGAAGACAAATGCAGTTGGATTGTAAATGGATAATGTGTGGCTTTTTTGCGAGTTTTTCAAAATTTAAAAAAAAAAGATGTGGTAAATTACAAAGAGCAATGGTAAAATCTTAAAAGACTGGTCCCTTAATCAGACATTTTGAAAAAAAATTTCCATCGAAACAAAACATAAGTTTACAATATATAAAAATAATTTTCTTGGAAAATTAGGAGACATCGATATAGTTTGTATATTTTCAATATTTAGTTTTTACCATTTGTTATTATTTATTTATTATGTAGAAATATTTATTTATTTCTGCTTTGCTTTATTTGTATGCATACACGTTTTTATTTTTGTTGTTTTTTATTTAAGTTATTTTTTTTTGTTTTATTTGAACTTTGTTTTTTATTGGAAAATAATTTTTTGGAAGCCTGTAGAAGCTTCAAGACATTTATGTATCAGCGTAGTTTTTTTTTCATTACTTTAAATCAAAAGTATAAAAGTTAGTTATATTGTAAAGCGGTTCTTATTAAGTGTGCGTTACATTGTTTATGGAATTTAATTTAAAATAATAGTTTTTGAATGGCTGAATAAATTTTTGTTTAATGAGAAAGTAGCTAAGCCTTTCAAAGGGATAAATTAAAAAAAATTAAATGGAAAACATTACTTTAGTTCTGAACAAAAAATACAATCAATTCAAAAGAAATAAGATTTTGTCCACATAGAAAAGAGAACCGAAAATAGGAATGAGAGCGGCGCGGCAGTGATATTTCATCATAACTTTTTTATACTCGAAAAAAAAAGAAACAAAATTCAAATAAAAAATTAACACTTTATATTTTCAAATATTTTAGAATAAAAACAAAAATGCTGTAAATACTATTCGAAGAGTTAGCAAGTTGAAAATATAGTTTTTTGTTGTTGTTTTTGTTGAAAAGAGAGTGTTAATGTTTAGCATTGTTAGTTTTTTATGTAGGTAGGTATGCGTGTCTTTTAAAAAGTTTGATAAATCGTCCAGAAAAATGTCACGCCATTAATTTTACAACAGTCAAATTAACATTATTATTGCCAATACTTAACTATCTTAACATGTGTTTTTCATCTATTTACAAATATTTTTTTTTTATGGGCTTAACAGAAGTTTGGAACTTAGTTTGTATATTCAATAGCTCGAGAGCAAAAAAATGATCATTTTTAACAATAAAACAATGTTTCGTCATGCTTCTTTTGGTGTAAATTGTTGTTGCGTATGTCAAGGATTCAACTATTTTATTCTAAGCATAATACGAGATGATACGAAAGCACTATTCATCATTTGTTTTTGTGATGTTTTCACTGTCATCATTTGTGGTTTGTTCTTTGTTCTCTTCAATGGCGGCAGCTACGGCACGGGCTTCGGCATCTGCATTACAAATTCAGAAAGTTGTGTAAATAGTTTGATATAAAAACATTTTATCTTAAAAAGCGAAAGCAAAAAAATCAGATTAAAGACCTTGAAGCCTTTTATGGTAATTCAAAGCTTATGTAACTATACAAAACTTTGAAAACAAGAAGCACTTCTCTTGATCTCAAGCCAACACACAAATCACTAACTCAATGCAAAGTCTCACCTTTAACAGCCTGTTCCTTCCAAATCTTTTTGTTTTCCGTGAGACAAGTAACCCATGGCTTTCGAATACGAAATTTAACTTTGCCACCCGCTCCACCCGATGATACTTCATCAGATCCTGTATTTGATACTTCCACACCCTCGCTGATTGACTCACATGATGACTTACTCACAACTGAGCTGGTATTTCCATCATCAATGCTCGCATTGGCATTTTTACACATAGGTGCAATTGGTGCTAAAACATACTCCAACATATCCGCACACACCGACATACTTGGATCCACAATGAAATCAATAAAACCGATTTGTGATTCGGCAACGAGTGTATTGTTTCTATCACACAATGGACTAAATGGCAAACCTAGCTCTCGTTCCAGATCACCTTGCCTGAAAAATTCCTCGAGCAACAACATCGTCCAGCGATGATGCAGAGACCACTTTTTGGCAGGATGCGATATATCACAACAATGTAACACTAGCGCCAGCGCTTTTGATTTATCAACCGTTGGCTCAGCCAATGTAAGAAGATTCTTCATATTTTTCAGTTGTTGAAAATGGAATGACATGTCTGTAGACAGGACCATGTCAATAATAAGAGTTCTTAGTTCTCTAAACTCCTCGCGCGATAGGTGTGATAAAATATTGCAATCATCGTCTTTGAGTACACGAAAAGCTGCGCTTATGTGATGATTTTCCAGCACTGCACGGTCATTGTATATGAGGGCCGTTTCAGAGCCGGACATAACATGAAAATTGTTTGTGGTTCCAGTGTGTTCGAAGTCGTGTATTAAGGCAGCCAATAGAGTAGCGAAAATCTCGAGGTCGGTCATCCAGTTCATGAGGCCGGTTTGACAGAGCATAAAATGAATGGTTTGGGTGACGTCGGCCGCGTGCAAATTATTGTGATATGGATTGCGGAAGCGGCAGTATCCCTCTTCGATGCGGTTCAGGAACGTTTCCAAAGTAGCAGGTGTAATTTTGAATTTGTGAATGATTCCATAACGATTGAGCAAATCATAGCCAAGATATTTGACTGGTTGTCCATTGGCAGCCTCTGCTAGTGCAAAAACATCAAATGACCAATCATCTAGAGTCTGCGAAAGAAAGAGAGAGAAAGAGTTTGTGTTCAAATGAAATAACAATTTGTATTACTTTTTGACTGCACTTGAAAGAAAATCTATAAGACATAAAAGCCTTTAGGTATATTGACTACAAGCTAATCTCCAACAAACATATTTTTGTTGCACAAATTAAAACTGTGTTAAGCTTACCTTCAAAACCTTAACCACTTCCGGGGGAAATTGCATCAACGCCGAACTGGAAACCCTTCGGTATATTCGATCAACAAATATACCAGCACGAATGGCATGTGCCACTGATCTAAATTTGGGTTTTTCATCGTTCCTCTTCCGTGTTGTAGCCAATTGTCGTGTGAAAGTGGAAGCCAGCCACTCACGAACCTCTGGTGGTACAGCATCCGGTTGCACTTCCGATAGTTCATCGTCTTCGTCTGCAAGTCTCCTGTTGTGTGTGTGGTGATTGATTTCAATGGGAAATCATGAGGATGAAGGTTTAAGGAAAATTTAAATTTTCCAAATTCCAAGGAAAAGGTTATGTGAGAAGAAAAAAAATGTTCCATTAGTAAATAGTCATTTAAAAAATATTTATAAAATCAATAAAAAGAAAATAATAATTATAAAAAAAAAAAGAAAATTTACTTCAACAAACTCAAGCAATTTTAAAAAGAAAACGAAAGAAATAGTTTTCAAGAAAATTAAAATCAATGTTAAAGTTTGATTTGGTGTTTTTTTTGCGTTATCTATTATCATATTTGGAACAACAAAAAAATGGGATAACAAACATGAATCATGCTCTGGTAAAACATTCAGAACAAAACTTTATTAAAGATTAACAATAAACGATAAACTCGAGAAATTGACAAAAAGATTGAATGTCAAAAGTGTGTGTGGTATAGAAGAATATTGTGTGCCAATTATTATTTGAGAACAAATTGAATAGATTGTTGGTATCAAAACATTTTTCATGCATTTGTGTAACAGATTTTCAAAAACAATTAAAATTTGAATTAACGAATTTGCATAAAACACAAACTTATTTTAATTATTTACAATTTTATGATATTTTATGTTTGTCAGATAAAGAAGTAGTGGTAGTTCTTTTCATAGAAATTGTACCTATTCTTCAAAAAATCTAATCTGAATTTTAAATTACATAATATTCAGCGGTTTTTCGTTCTATATTTATTCAAAAGGAAATAAGTAAAAAAAAAATTAGGAGATAGAAATCATATCGTTAATTTTGTTTTTCAAATTCAGTCGCCCGCCACCTCATTAAATTTTTATAACATTGTCATTAGACGAGAGCCTTAATTCCCTGTTATTGTTTGAGAGTGAAATGAAATCTTTCCTTTTTCCTTTTTGATTGTTCAAATTATCTTGTGCTTTTTCGACGTTGCGAGAATCGTGATTCGAAGTTGTCACAGCTCTCGTACTTAGATGGGTCGCACTAGTGCTCGTGGGATGAGCCGTGTTGACGAGTGAATTGCTAGGGTGAAACCGTCCGTCAAAATAACTAGGTTGGAAAATAACATTCGAGTACCAAATTATTTTGTAAAAGTTTCTTCTAGCCGAAAATTGAGAATTTCGATGTTCCACCAAGAAATAAGATGAAATTTTCACAATTGTATACTGCTTTGCAGCGGAATTCGATTCATAATTTATAAGTACTTATTCAACTTACCGGCTAACGAATCTAAGATTTAAATAATGGGTTCCATCTTTTGACCTCCTCTTTATACTTAATGCAGTTCAAGAGAAGCTTGCTTAACTATGTGAATTTCAACAGATGCTTTAACTATTAGCAAACTATGAGAAGGTTTGCAGCAATTAAAGAATTTTTCAAAATGAAAATCATTGGGGTTCATTCAAACGCTTCGTAAATTATTAAAATTATGAAACCAAAATGAAAATAATGCTAAAAGTATGCCATTTAATAAAAAATTTAATTTTTTATATAAAACATCCAGGCGGCGGAAACATTCGCGTACTCTTTTCTCAAAATTTTCCCGAACTCGCCAACATCATCCGCGGAATCGCTGCAATTTCAGTTCGGATAGCTAATTTTAATGCTTTGGTGTCTTACCTTCATACACCCTGCTTTTCAAGAAACCACACAGGAAAAAATCCGGGCGTCAGATTCGAGCTACGGGGCGACCAAGCGAAGTCACAATTGCGCCAAATCAGCGGGTAGTAACTCTTGATTGAGTTGAATTTTGTATGGGTGCATACTCAAATCCTCTCGTAAAATTCTCCTTACCGTTGTTCGAGGAATTTTCAAGGAGGCAGAATGACGGCGCACACACGCACAGACTGACGAGTACTTTTGCTCAAGGCGTCGTTGACAGTTTTTATTGTTTGTGACGTCCTTGATGTACGCGGATGGTCGATTCGGGGACGGTTAATGACATTACTCGATTCGCGGATGTTTTTCACCCATCTATCGACTTGTGGGGTTTTCGTGACGTTTTAAATTAAATTGTTTTTTGAAAGCGCGTTGGGTAGCGACTGCATTCTCCCCGTTTTTTAAATAACAGTCCATAGCGAAAGAACGTTGCCGTCTGTCGCGTCCACGGTGCCATATTAACTAACCGAGTATTTTTTCATTAAATGGCATAGTTTTATGCAACAGATGGCGTTGGAATCGTCGCGTTAACCCAGTTGGTTGATTATTACGAAGCGTTTGAAATTGTGAATAACCTTTTGGCCCACCCTGTATAACCAATTATACGATTGTCACCGTAGTCGGGAGTACAGTAAAATAAAACGTAGAAGAATCAAAAATCTTATGACAATCACGGAATAATAACGTCCCCATTTGACCATGAAGAGTGTTTCATTCCATCAAAACACTTGCTAAAAATTAAAACTGTATACGAGTATATCTGAATTGACTTCGTATCAATATGTTTCCAAATTTTAGTTGAACCCAAATAATACGGGGTAAAAAGCAAACATTTTTGAAATGTTCAAAAACTATTCACAGCTTTTTCATGACCGTACCAATAATAAAATATTCTGACAATCGAGAAAAAATTTAATTTCATTTAATTTGTGATTACAAATTCGTATCCATTCACGCGTACTGTGAATGAGAAGCCTTTAGTGATTCTGATAAATACATCCATGTTTGTATTCTCGCGGCTTTCTTTCAGTGAAAATAAATCTAATCTGATTATTTTGTAATTAGCAATTACCTATTTAAGCCGACGATGATGATGCCAGGGAAATTTTAGTATTCTGTAGGGACTTTGTTTATTATTCAGTGCTATTAATAATATATTCCCTTTGTAAGGTATACAGGATTAGGATGGAAGCGTGTTAGGGAGTAATTAGTTTCAGTCAAAAATTTATTTCATTTTGCGAGATATTCGAGGATTTTGGTTTACTAGGACGATAATGAACACAAGTAAATGGTAGCAGTAGAGAATGATGTAACATCGAATCATATTAAGAACTGATAAGGTGAAAAGGAAAGATCTTGAAGAGAATTAAAGTGTGTGGTCGCACCTACTGCCTAACCGACTTATTAGTTTTTTTCAAAATTTAGTATGTCTATAGTCTGTGGATAAATTTACTAGTTTTTGGGACTGCATTTCTAAGTCTTAACGACGGATAATACCTAACAGCCATACGACCATTTGGAGTTGGATCGCTGGATCTCGTGTTTTTATGACTTTTTAATAAAATCAAATTCAACTCCTGGTGAAAAACAGTAACAAAAATTTTACTTTTTGTTTTGTTATTTTTATTTATTTAGTTAACAAAGAGTTATCCAACGAATTGGAATTTTCTTAATTTCTTAAGCCCCATATTCAACATCAGAATACTTAAGGACTTCGCTTTCTCTTTGGATCTATGTTTTTGTTTGACATGCGTGTGTGTCGTAATTTGTCTTTGATACCACATTTTATTTTTATTTGCTGCATCAAAACTACGCTACACTACTTCATAAAGAAACTTTTACTATTTTTTCACCAATTACAAAAACAGAGGCATTAAAGCAAGTCATTCCCTCAGGCAATTATAATTCGAAGGAATGTCAGACTCGAGGACCCCGTTATGTCCTTGACAGCAGCCTCCAAACAATTGATTTGTCTGTTAAAAGCAAAACCGTGATTTCCTTTGCCCTTTGTTCATAGTAAGTGAAAGATTATTCTCTATCAACCTTCACATTGCTTTGTCTCGTTTGCCCGTTAAAAAAAAAGATACAAAGAAATCCTTTGAGTAAATTGCTCTCTGTGTTAGTGTAAAAAGAAATCCATTTGTATATCACTGCAACTGAATGGGAAAGTTTTTATTTTTGATTTACTTAAAGGAAAACAACTTTGTGGTCTTCTTTAACATTTGCGTGTAGCAATGTTTTCTTTTACTTTAAGTTTAGTAGTTTCTTGCTCCCATCATTCCCGTCTCCATCCCCATTTATCAATGGCAATGTTTTGTTTTATGTAAGTTAAATGCTTCTTTAGTTTTTGAATAAACTCAATGCACTCTTGTGTCACTGCAGCTGTACATTGAAGTATAAAATAAAAGAAACAGAGGACATAAACCATAGGAAAAAATCAATTGTTTCACTACAAAAAAAAACTTTCAGAGTGACACTCAAATGTTCGGGTTTGGACAAAAATAAATACAGAAATATTGCAGCCCATTGTAAAGTATTATGGCAACTCTTTATTACATGTGATGTTATCGGAACAGTAAAAACAATTTTCCATTTTTGTTATTGTATTCCAACATGGTTGGGAATATGAAAAATTAAGTAATGTCCTTTTCTACTTTATTGTGCTATACTTGGACGAGTTCAACCACTGTAGATTGGTTAAGCTTTGTTGGTAGTAATAAAAATCTCATTTGGTCAATATATTGAGATGCATTTTATTTCGGATGCATAAAAAACAGTATTCAGTTGCTTTTGTTTTTAGTGATGAGCATCGTAAAATGAATGGATTCTATAAAAACGGATAGCACCGAGAAATGTTATAGACCGTAGTGGTATGAATGGGTTTTTGTGATTGGTGTTGTCGGAACGTTGTCATTGTTTGGAATGATGTAGATTTATAGAAGAAGTATCTAAATTGTTTTTGGTCAAAGTATGTTAATAAAAACGGAGCTTTATTCATTATATTGAACTATAAACTTTGATAATGGGAGATTTGTTCGTTGTGCATGTGCGTTAGCAAAAGGGATGAGTGGATGGAATCATACTCCTTGAAAATATTTTTAAAAAATGGGAGGCATGAAAGCAAATGATTATTCAATTGGGCATATCACAGTTCATATTTCAATTGAAACTAATAAAGTAGCATCAATACGACGGAGTGAAAAACCTTTTTATAGATTTCAAAGCCGCGTATGACAGTATTCAGAGAGACGAGCTGAACAGAGCCATGTTTAGTTTCGGCATCCTTGCAAAAATTCGTACGACTATGCAGGTGATTTTGGAGAATTCACGCTGCTCCGTCAAGGTCGGTAGAGAACTAACTCACCGAGACCTTTGATGTCGAAAAAGGCTTTAGACAAGGCGACAAACTGTCATTCGATTTCTTCAACATCAAAAGATTGCACAAAACTCAAACGTCAACACCAGAGGAACAATCTTTCAAAAGTCTATACAATTACTCGCCTACGCAGAAGATATTGACGTAATGGGAAGAAAAAGCGTGCTTTTGCGAGCATTGAAACAGAAGCGGCAAAAATGGGCTTGATGGTAAATGAGGGCCAGACGAAGTACATGCTGTCATTAAATAAGGACACAGAACATCGACGAATTGGACAAAATGTAACAATAGGCAGCGATAACTTCGAGGTAGTACAGGACTTCGTCTACCTAGGATCCGCTGTAGACACGGACAACAACATCAGTGCGGAGATCAAACGGAGAATAACTCTTGCCAACCGTTCTTTTTTTTTGGGTTAAGAAGGCAATTGACAAACAAAACCCTCTCTAGAAAAACGGGGTAACCCTTTATAAGACCTTGATCATCTCAGTCCAGCTTTACGGCGCGGAAGCATGAGCCTTGTCGAAAGCGGATGAGAAAGCCCTTGGTTGTTTCGAAAGAAAAATTCTCCGAATACCTCTAAATTGACAATTTTTTGCACTTCACTGAGATAGTTTGTCATGCGATTCTACCTTCATTTTAATTATTTTCATATTTAATGACAAAACCAGATAGCGTATGGCAACAAAAGTAATTTCCAAGTAAGCCAATTAATTCGTTTATCGTTTATGTCTATATTGACTTTTGCGTTGCTTGAATGAACAAATTTCTAAGGTTTTTTTCTTTTGTTCATTTGATATTTTTATCAAAGATGCATGAGAGAGCAATTGGTTGATGTGAACTAATTGAAAGTATCTTGCAACATAGTTTACGCCAATATGGTTAAGAGTTTCAAAGAAAACCAGATGACAGTCGCACAAGTACTTGATGGAGCAATCAACAGCAATCGGAAATTGGATTTGTTTAGTTTGGGGAAATTGTTCTTCGGGGGATAAATAGAAATGGGCAAGACTGAGTACAAAAAAGGTTAATTTCACCGGGAAGGTTTATTGTTTTGACGTTTGTCCAACAATATCAACTCTGCAAGTTTTGTCGGGATCCGAAAATATATTTTGCACTTGAAATACGCTATCACGAAATGAAGGCAGATTTTTTTATTCCTTCACACGCATAAACATATCACAATATGTAGGTACACACCTTTTGTCGATAAAAGCAAATGTTCAGCGTTAAGGTTCTCCCAAACTAAAGCGTTTTTGCAGTTGCGGCAGTGGCTGTTGTCATAATTTTTACCGTCGCGACAGTAAAAGTGTATGAAAAAGCTGGCTTTTTTTTATGTTCTCATATGTCGCTTAATTTTGACAGATGTAATTGCCGCTCCCACGACTGCAAAATGCTTCGGCTTCGGAAGACCTTTAAAGTGCGTGTGGCAAATGTCAAAAGTTTTTAAAATCGTGTTGAGAATAAATTGATCGATAGATGAAGTACGAATTTTTTAAACGCGTCCGAAGCCGGTATTTCAGGCCATGTAAACTGCACTTTTTTGTACACCTTAAGTGTAATGTTTATCGTTAATTTACAACACCATTGAATATCAGTGCCTATGGCGACAGCTTAAGCCATCATCTGTTATTTATCCGATTCTTAGTTTTGAAAAACATAAACATTTTTCCTTGTAAAATCAACCTTACTGTGGACTGCTACAACATAAAAACTTTTGCTATCGCCTTGTCATTTAGAGAAAACTTTTGGGACATCTTAAAAACACTTCCCCATACAAAGTTGGCACAAACAGCCGCACACAACACCAATTTCTTATTTCTTAGAATGATTCTTCCTTAGAAGACGTCTGTTTTAATTTGCTTTTACCGAGTTGTAAGTATACACGGTGATAAGGACTCAATAAAAGATACTCTTTCTCAGTAAGTAGAGTAGTTGATAGGTGTTAATTTATTACAACAGTGCAGACGTGTGGACTAAGCAAAACAAACTTTGTACACTTTCCTCCTTATGGTCCATCATTAAACATTTTATTTTATTTGAAAATCATTCTCCCAATCACACCTTTTTCTTCTTTCCTGTTGTTCCTTTGCACGAAATTGAATTATAAACTGTATCAGCTCGACAGTGATTACACTCTGTTGGCGACTATCTCGTCTTTGGCGACTCATAGTCAATGTTAATGGCGGCGGCAGTCAAATTAAAATTTCACACCTTCACATTCCACAAGAAACAGTTTAAAAAATTTATTCGATCAAAAAAGGTCCCGTGAGTGCTAAAATGAGTATTTTAAGAACTAAGTTCTTTGCACGTTTGGTTTAAACTAAACTCAGAGCAAGAGACACTGAAATGAAAATAGAAGGGTGTTCTTACACTCCCTATATATAATTCTTTAAGGAATGCCTTATGTATACAAAGGATTAACAAAAGCAACAACTATGTACCGATTAGAGCCACGAAATGGCAAAGAAATTGCGCGCACACACAAACCCGGGTTAAAACTCTTGCCTGTTTTTTTTTTTGATGCCGCACGAATGTTGGTTTGCACGGAATCCAATATAAAGTCCGTGTACCCATCGTATAAGTGGCAATATTTTTCTTCTCTGTTCCTACTTCTTATTTAAATGGAGAAATGTCAGGTAAGGAATAGCGGAAGGTATAAGGAAATATCCTCAGACGGTAAGGAACGGAACTATTATTAAATTAGAAAAAATAGGATAGTCGTTGAGCAACCACATACTGTAATCCTGAATGGATTAGTAGAGATGATATCTGCCATGGAATTTGTACATAAGGATAAAGGGAACAGTTTTCAGAGCCAGGAAGTTGTTTGTCAACATAGAATTATTTGTTTTGTTTTCTTTTTTCTTTTTTTAGTAGAATAAACTATATGTCATCATGGTATAAATTGCTTTTAGGTACAAAGCGGAATTGCCAAATTAAGAATTTTTTTATGATGAACATGATTTATCAATGGTTATTGTTGGTATCATAAAAACAAGAAGACGTCTTATCGAAGTTATCAATCTTAGCACTAGGGAATTCCATGAGAGCCTCCTACAAAGAGGGTTTTGATTGTGGAAGTGATTAAGAAAATTGTCTTCCCGTGTCTTTCATATCTGAGATTACGGCCACAATGATGAGTTTTTTTCATTATTTCATTACAAACAATAGAGTGAAGACTTTGTTTATCCAAAATAAAGAGTAGAGCATTCTCCTATTAACGATGATGTTCTTCCAAATCCTTCTAGACTAGAACTGGCTACACAAATAATTAATATGTTTGTCTAGTTTCTGTTCTTAAACCACATGATTGTTATGAACCCGAAGCCCGACAAGGCGTGTGTAGTTTTTCACAATTGAGAGGAGAAGTTTCATCAAAAGTTCATAAGGATGTGCTTTTATGAAGGAGGTAAATTTCAAATTCATTTTTCTTATTCATTTTTAAAGGAGAAAGAAGACATATTTTAAAATTATTTCGCCCAATGTTTCCGACCTGGAAATTGAGTGGATTATAAATTGAGTCTTGTTTAGATTGGCAGTTTGAAGTAAACAGTTAAAGTGTACCATTACAATCAATCTTGATTGCATGGTTGTTCAATGAAAGACTATTTATCACAAAACACTTGCTTAAGAATTTTTCCATTAAAATACTTTGCCCCATTTCGTGACATTTGCAACTAAATTCACAGTTTTAATTTCTTTTTTTTTTTTTTTTGCAAATGTGGGTTTGTATTTGTATTTGTGCCTTCATTTTGTTTGAGAGTACACGCAAATAAGAAAATTTATGATCTAGTTGGCTGGGAAGGCGGTGGAAAGTTCCACCTATTTCCATTTCCTTCCGGAGTTACAATGCAAACTATTGGCAATTAAAAATGTTTAAGCTCTTGCGGGGAGAAAACCGTTTGTTATCAAGTTTTATTATTTTCATTTTTGTTTTTTCATTTGTGGCTTAAAAAACGGAAGAATATGCGGTCAACCTTGGATATGTCTTTTTGACAAAAAAAGTTCGTGACTGGTACTTTTTGCTATTATTTCTTGCTCGTTCTTGTTTTGGAGTCACAATAGGGAAATTTTGAGAGCAAAACGCAAAAAGAGACAGAAGGAGTGTGAAGAAAACGAAGGGATGAAACTATGACTTATAAGGACTCTGACACTGAAATTGATGGCGAACTAGATAGTTTCTATCTATAAATTTCTATAATTAAATTGTGCCGGGAATTCTCAGTTGATTTATTGAACTCCATCAGATATGAACCACTCAGTTTTTTTCAGTTCTCAGTTAACATTAATCGTTTGACAGCTGATATTTTAACAAGATCTATTAAATCATATTCAAGAAGGGTTCTAGTTTTGTCACATTTTGAGGAATTTGTACAAATTTCGGTATCTGTTTTCATTGTCCCAAAAGAGGCAAATGAATGTTTTTCCACGGGTATCGCCTTCCGTGAGGAATTGGCAAGTCCTCCATTAATAAATTCATTGCCATAAAAGGCGCTTTCTCGATTAGCCGTTTTGAACCGGCAGAAAATTGTAGGTCCCCTCCATTTCTTCACAAGGGATGATTGTGAGAAATGTTCTAGGCCCTGGGCTCCTCGCTCTGTTGGGTCACTCTATTTTAATCTCAAAAAATTAACCACAAATTTCGACAGAACAAGAACATATTACGATTTACAATGGAAATATATAGATAACAAGCAAAAGAATCTCTAAGCACATTAAATGTAATTTATAAGTACAAAAGAATTTACCAAAGCCATACATTTTGACTTCAGTTCGCATATTGAGGCTGGATTGACTCAATACTCTATCAAAAAATTTTACGAACAAAACTTCTCCAAATGCTAATGTCTGCTTCAGGCTTGCCTTTATTCGAAAACACTAAACTTTTCACTGAATTAAATTTCATAACTAAAAAGATGCGCGTGTTAATCAACGAAATTCCAATGGAAACCTAAACAAAAGTCGTAATAGCGATAGATAAAAGTTAAGTTAAATTAATAAATGTAAATCCTCCTTTGATTTATTACCGAACCCATTGGAAAAAAAGTCAAACAACTAAAACCATATTTTTAAGTTGCGGCAATCAGTTTTTTTTTTTTTTTTGTTAATCATACGCCCCCGCAACCGTATAGAGCTTTCGTTGAAAATAACTCACATTTGTCAATAATGTGGAATTTTTGTGACGTTGTGCGCGTTTCTTTGATCTGAATGCATTCCAGTGATCAATTTAATTTGTGTCGTTAACTGTCTAACCACACAATTATAATCCATAAAGCGAAGAAACTTGTGATGACGACATCAATCATCGTGAAGACATAGGTAGGAAGAAGTGGCGGGAAAAAGCAGCTGATATGTCATAAAAAAATGATTATTCTGAAGTGAAGACTCTTTAGTCTTACCCGTGGTATTCAAAAAGTATGAAAGTAAATTGACTCAAGCCGAGTGAACGTGCTTCATACCACAGATGAAGAAGTTTGATCGAAAAAGAAGCACTTAGATCCGTTGCTGCATTCACTCTGCTAAATGGTTAAGATTCTTGAGAAGGTGCAGGAAGTTCTTCACCCCTTCTCATCTGGCTACAATTTTTAAGGCCTTTATCCGCCCAAAACTGGAGTATAACTCCCATATCTGGTCAGGTGCACCTCAAACATCTTTGCGCCTACTTGATAGGGTACAAAATAGAGCTTTAAAATTGATAGGTGATAGTTCAATCGCAGAATCGATTGATTCTCTTGAACAATAAATAGCCAGTTGCATTCCAAAACAGGGAAGGCTTGCCCATGATTTTTGAAGTCAACACAGTGAACATCGGCTGATAGCTTTAGTGAAGAAGACAAGTTGGAGAGTTCTGATCCATTTTGAGATCACAATCCTCGCAGTTCCGTCAAAGAAGAAAAAGAAGAACTGTTTTACTATATTGATAGGTCTTTATAATATTTGTATAGCTATAACTTAATTATTAGTCTTGGAAGCATTTTACCACCTTGTATTTTTACAGTGTGGTCTCTTCAATTAAAAGTCGTTATTTCAAGGTTTGATTTCAAACTTTAAGATGATCAAACGATGACTCTTGTCTTCACCTTGTCATATGCATTCAATCATATGGAAGTGCCAACCACGGGTTTTCTTAGGAAAAACTCCTTACCGGGGGTGAGGGTAGTTTCATTAATTGAAATTAACTGTGCGACAGTCTAGCTTTAGCCAAAATGAAGAATAAACGTATACGAAACTTCATATAGGTAGCTGCAGATTGCATTTTGGCAGATGGTTTCTTTGCTTTTGTTAAAACAATTAGAAACAAATACTTGAACTAGATTATTTTCTTTCAAAGTGTTTGTTTTTGTTTTAAAATCAAATCCCAATTGGAAATAGTTTCGAGTTTTGGTCATTATTTTGGACTTTATCATCTATCAATCACTCAACGAGTTGAACAAAGTTAGATATTGTTTAAAAATATAACCAAACAAATGCAAAATGTTCAACCTTCATCAATTTAAGTCCAAGTAAATTCTATTCCCAAAAGCCAACGGATCTGGCATTAGACAAAATTGTATTCCAAAAATAGAATCCTCACAGATTTGAGAAAAAGAAAACCTATAGACAATTAAGTTGACACAAAAAAAGGCTTTTAGGCAAAGTTACACAAAAAGTGCCTTCCTACGTACTATCCATCAATAGGAAGCTTATAAGAAAGTGTCTTATATACTGTTACAGTAACTGTGTGGTCACCATCATTGACTTGACCGTTTAAAGGATGAGCTTAATGTCAATAAATCGTTATCTTTTGACAACAGAACAGGGAGTAGTATAGGAGGGTGTTCGCATTCGAGGAAAAGGCATAGCAAAAGCCTATCTCTTTGTATACTTATTTTCGTTTCACATAGGATGAAGAAATGAAAGAGGGAATTTTATATGCTGTACTCGTATGTTAGGAAAGTCTTTTATTCCCACACATTACATTTGAGAACGGGTGGAAAATATTAAGTGTTTTCTCTTAAAGCTTAGACTTTTTGTATTGTGTCATATTTAGGAAATGGTATTAGTTTCCAATTTGTTGTGTTTTTATTCTATTCCTTGCCATTGGTAAGCGCAAAAAGACCGGCCATATAATTTACAATAAAATTTGAATTCAATTTTGAAATAGACACTTTTGCAGAACATAGTAAACTATGAAAACAATTAAGGCGGAGTTCACACTATACAATTAGTTGTACAGAATTCGTTTGATGATTTTTGATGGTCGGATGTAGTTTGCGTTCAGACTTATCAAACTCGTCGTCCAAATTTATGTTGTGTATTCGTCCGCTCCATCCCACTTCAAAATTTTCAAAAATATTTGAAAATCATCCAACAAGTTGGTCAAGCGGTCGTCTGAGGATTCACATTATCAAACATTGGTCGTTCAAGCCATAGTCTGTCCAATTAATTGTACAGTGTGAATGGCCCTTAACACAAATTTTATAAGCTCCTATGAAGAAGACCCCAAACATACATATTGAATCAATCAAATCCTTCGACTAAATCAGGCCAAAGCCCTTGCATCTTAGCAAAACAGTTCAACATAAACATCACATGCAATTAAATCATATTAACACGTTCGACTTTAAGCTGTTAGCACTGATTAGAAATCAATGCCTTGAGTCAATTTAATCTGATGTTTAATGCTTCCTTTTCTTTGTTTCGGCCTTCGCTATGCATGTATACCCAAATTTACCAACCCTTCCCAAATCGAAGACAAGAAAATTATATTTCCAGTTGGTTTCCCCTAAATCTCTCATTGTATGTATTTATCATCACATTTGGTTCATTCGTACGTTAACTGAAAGCATTTTATTTCCTCATCAGAAATCGTTTAGTCATGGATGCAAAGGAAACCACCATAATTCGATTGTATTTTCCACAACCATTATTCCTAACCCAAGACGGGCTATATACCTATGTATGTATAGATTTAAGATGTGTATATTCTCTTTCGAAACTTTGTTGTCTCTCCTTGTTACGGAAATGTTATTAGAACTGAATTGCAGGTAAAATAAAAAAGAAAGTGATTGATTCTAAAAAGAAATTGACAAGACTCTGTTCCAGTTGAAGGACTTTCTACAACGGTGACCTAATTGGGAAGTTTTGTAATCATTCGAATTGCGTTGTCCTTCTTTCTATCTACACAGACAGACACGCCGATCTATTCAAAAACAATTCCTAATTATGGTTTCGTGACCAAAATATAAATTGAACACTTCCGTTCCTACGTAATCAGCAAATAAAATGTGATCGGTGGAGGGTTGGACTTGAAGTTTTGTATATAAAGGCAATTAGGAAATGCGTGACCACTTGTTTGAACCGCACAAAGTTGACAGAGGATTGGGTAAGTCAATTTTGCAAATTTTCTATCATGAAAATAAGAATAGAAGTCCTTGACAATGATTGAATGAAACGAAAGATGGGTGTTATAGACAAACAAACGGTCGACATTTCCCCCCTATTAAAGACGTTGAAGTCTACTTAATTTCTCACAAGCTTTAGGTGTAGGCTTTTGGTTGTTTTGAATAAGTTTTGCGAATGGCAAACACAGACATGGACATTCAGACTGTTGTAATTGTTTTCATATCCAGAGGGAAAATGCTTTACAAATCAAAAGAAAAAGAAAAAATTAAATAAACATTAACAGTTTCAATCATGTCAGATAACGCTCCCTCTCTCAGGAAGAAAAGTGGGGGCCAGGCAACGTCAACTTGAGTTGAAAAGCTTCTTACAAACTAAAATATTTTGTGTCAATGGATGTTTCATTCAAATCGTTGATTAAATTTTATCAGTACTGCACAAAAATTGAAAGACACTCATCACAATTTGGTGAATAGCTCAGTCAGAAATGATTTTCACCTGACAGGTGTTGTCTAACGATGAATGATATAAAATCCTATAAAAGTCTGTACTACCAATTGACGCAAAACATGGAACTTCTATTGGTTTTTTTGTGTTTTTTCACTTTGTTTCTTGTATCAGTATCATTCTGCCTAACCGGAAATCGATAGCAAAATTAACACTGTCGGCAACTCCCAGTCGGATGAATGGTTTAGGAAAATGTAGGCAGCTAATAAACATATAAAATTTTGTCTTTTGTACTCATTTCAATAAATAAAAAATTGAAAACAAAAATATGCTGTGCTGAAAAACGGAGCTTTATGCCTCTGACACCCATTTAGTAGATGATGTAGATACCGTACTCATCTTAAGAAAGGGCTTTCGCCGTTTTTCACATGCTGTATCCATTTTTTGTTTTTCGCAAACAGCCACCATTCAATTCGAGTGCCATAATGTTCATACCATGGTGTCTATACTAGATGTGTGTCAAGGACATTAAACTAAAGATTTCACATGAAAAAATAAGTTTAATAGCAAAATAAACAGCAATTCCTTTTTGTCCAGTTTTTCACTTGTTTTATTGCTTGTGCAAATGTGCGTCAGTGCTTTATAATTTGATTTATATCTCAAATGCGGTGCCCCATGTAGAGACGTGCAGCACCTATCAATGTTTTTTTATTTCTCCAACAACACCCAAATGTGTTGGATTACTGCGGTGACGATGACAAACAACAACTTTACCAACATACATTTATAACAATTAATCAACATTGATAGACAAAAACACACCGTTGCTGGTAACATCCAGATTTATTTTGAACGAGCTCATGTGATCTAGAAACATGAATAAAATTCACGGTAATATATTCTATTTTTACTTTTGTAGAATATTTATGACGATTACAGAATTGTCTTTTCCTTTAAAATAAATAGAAACGTAACGGTCATTAAATTTCTTCAAACAAGAAGGTCAGGGTATACATTTAAGTTATTCCCTTGGAGATCTTCATCCCCTTTTTTGAGAACATCTTCGAGATTTAAGAAAAAAAAAAAAAACAAAATGTATTCATTTGTATATATGTATTTAAAAAAAAACTGCCAAAGACGGTAAATCAAAGTAAACATTTTTTAGACTTCCTTGAGCAAAATGAAAATCAAACAAAGTCCCTTACAATACCAATATTCATCAAGTTGTGATGATTCCCAGGCACCTACATATGTATTCTTCTTAAGTAGGTACCTTTATTTTACTCACTTGGATAAACTTGAACACTAACACAAAGTAGCCATTCATACAATACGTTGAGAACAATTGGATAACTTTGTTCACTGCCCTGAACTTTTCTTGGAACACATTTGTTGTAAACAACAATTCTAATCTCAAATAATTTCAAATCAACCTCAAAGTATAGAGCAGACAATGCCTCTTGCTCTTGACTTTTACAATAAATGTTTGCACACTGAAAATAAGGTACCTACAAATAAACACAACCTCTCCCATCCCCAGAGGCGTTTTAACATTTTTCCCCAACTTAAAACCCAAATTCCGTTGAGGTACCAATAAATAGACATTGAGAAAACGAATAAGAAAACAACAAACCCCCAAAAATCATTGTTTAATATTAAGAGCAGGTACTTATTTGGTTATTTGAGCTCAGGCACTTTTGTGAAATAGCATTAGAAAAGTTTTTCTCATCACCGATTTGTCTGCAAAAGATTTTCTCTCCCACCTGGTTGAAAGTCAAAGCATAAACTTTGTGAGTTCAATTTACACAAATTGGATAATATTGGCCTTTAAATAAAGATTAGGGAGATGCTTTGGATGGAAGGATCTGAGCGAGGAGAAAGTTTTCAGAATATTGTTGCATTTTTTTATTTTTTCGGTCGGCTCGTGTCATTTGCAGCATGAAACTTCTAAGCATGAAAAAATCTAAAAAAAGTTTCCAATATCCCTTAGAAATCTATCAAAAGAAAACTTTCAAAATATCGGACAGCAAAGGAGAATATTTGAATATTTAAGGAAAGATTAATGTTGGATCGAAATTATTTACAAAATATTTTTTGCGCGTGTTATTGTATTTTCTGTGTGATTTTTATTGAATAGACTTCCAATTGTTCAATTTATCAGGGGTATGAATAAATTCACGTTCATGACTAAGGCTTTATTTGATTGTTTAGTAAAAACTTAAAATCTTGACAACGATTTCTTAAAATTAAAATGAGTTCGACATCAATAACCGACGTGTATTATTCCACGAAATGTTGATATAATTTAACGTTTCATAAAAGTCTTTTTCACTCAATTATTGTTGATTTAAATAGAAACATTAAAACACCTTTTCAGAATTGAACAATGGTAAATTGTCAGAAAAAAACAAAAAACTATGTACCTACACCTAGTAAATTTTAGTTAAAAGTGCCATTCATCTTTTACAATACCTTTACGTATAACGAAGTAAATTTGAGTTTTTTCACGATGATTCATTTTGGAGAGATTTACTTAATTTGCTTTAAAATAAATTGTTAAGGTGCTCTGAATGGTCTTAAAACTAAAACGTATCGTGAAATAGCTAAAAACCTTTACAAATTATGTAGAAACTAGACTTTCTTCAAGTAAAATAAAAGACTACCATTTTCTTGTAACTAAAAAAATATCCCAACCGAAAATTTATTAAATACTTGATTGGATTTAAATGCGCATTTGCCTTTTTTCAATTTTAGTAACTGTTTATTGATCTCATTTTTAAGTTCAAATTCAAGCAATCAAATTTAAATTTGAACTAACAGCCCTGTGTAGTACAAAAAATTCATACTCACCACACTTAAACTGCCGGACAGCATTACCAACAGAAGATAACGTAGTGCGTATCTGACAACAATCGATGGCTGTTGGCTGACAGTTTTATTTTGACTTTTGACAAATGCCGCCAAAAACCAGAAATCTTCATCAACAAAATTTGCATTCGATCTCATTATTTTGTTTATTTCGCGTGTTGCAAGGTTTTTCTGTAATAAAGTTATGTCCAAAGTTAAACCTGAAAAACCAAGCACTGCTCAAAGTGAAAACGAAGGCGAGGAATCGGGTGGCGTAAGTAAAATCATAAACCGCACATGTTTTTTCCACTGAGAATCTATGAGAAAAATTGATTCTAGGATGAAACAGCGAGTGTGAGTACGAGTACCTCAAGGAGTAAATCTCCTTCAGCACGCCAAACGAAACGTGGAAAGAAAAAGAAATCATCCAAATCCCCAAATGCGCCTTACAAATACAAGTACGGGTAGAGTTTCGTTATTTGTTGAGTATTCTTACCATTAAACTGTTTTTGTAGTTGTAACTTGAAAGAGGATCATGGACAGGCTATTTTTGGAGTGAGATTCAATCATTGCCTGGCTAAAGATCAGCCGATGGTGTTTGCCACAGTTGGTACCACCCGTGTGACAGTATACGAGTGTCCAAGAGATGGTGGCATCAAACTTATTCAATGTTACTCGGATCCCGATGTGAGTATTACCCATAAATTGAAAATTGTTTTATTTAAGTTTAAATATAAATAATCTTCAAGGTGGACGAAAACTTCTACACCTGCGCTTGGTCATATGATTCCCGTAATGGAGAACCTCTTCTGGCTGCTGCTGGCTATCGTGGAGTTATTCGAATTTTGAACACAAAGACTCACGAGTGTGTGAAGCACTACATTGGCCATGGACATGCCATCAATGAACTGAAATTCCACCCGAAAACTCCCTACTTGCTTCTCTCTGGCAGCAAAGATCACTCACTGCGGCTGTGGAACATCCAGTCAGATGTTTGCATTGCTATCTTCGGTGGTGTTGAGGGTCACCGTGATGAAGTTCTCAGTGTAGATTTTGATCTGCGAGGAAATCGAATCATGTCAAGCGGAATGGATCATTCACTCAAGCTGTGGCGCATCGACAAGCCAGAATTTAAGGAAGCAATTGAAAAAAGCCGCACTTTCAACCCCAACAAATCTGTACTGCCTTTTCCCACCGTCAAAGAGCATTTCCCTGATTTCAGTACCCGCGACATCCACCGCAACTACGTAGATTGCGTCCAGTGGTTTGGTGATTTTGTACTTTCCAAATCCTGTGAAAATTCTATTGTTTGTTGGAAGCCAGGTCGCATTGATCAAAAAGAATCGGAACTCAAAGCCTCCGATTCGACGAGCACAATCATTCACAACTTTGATTATGGAGAATGTGAAATCTGGTTTGTGAGATTTGATTTCAATTTCTGGCACAAAGTGATTGCGTTAGGAAATCAACATGGAAAGACATTTGTGTGGGAATTAGATGGATCCGATCCGTCACAGACAAAGGCCTCGATATTGAACAATATCAAATGCAATACAGCAGTCAGGCAGACGTCGTTTTCAAGGGATGCGAGTGTTTTAGTCTGCGTGTGCGATGATGGAACAGTGTGGAGATGGGATCGAAGGGTCTAGCATAGGTTGTTTTTAGTAAATATTTTTAATAAAGCAAGTTTTTTGTGTGAGATTGTTGAAGAGAATGTTTTTTACTTCAAGTTATCAAAACTTGGCTGGTGAAGGAGCGGAGAATGCAAACAGAGTACTTTACTTGCCTGTGGCCCTTTTTAACCCTCTAACTACTTCGAAAGTGATCCAGGAGTGTAAGAGTTCTCTGAATGCGGTCGGAAGATTGAATTCTTTGAGTCTCATTTGGGTTCCAGGCCCTCACGGTATAACTGTAAATGAGATCACCGATGAACTTGCTAGGCAATGATCTCAGACAGCTTTCTCAAGATCTGAACCCTAGATAGAGGTCTGCCAGCTTCCTCAGTGAGGGCTACAATCAACGATTGGATCTGCCAAGAGCACAACTGTAATGGCATGCCTCCATTGGATGCAGATAGATCAAACTTATGCTCCCCAACTTAAATAAGAAGACTGCAACATTTTTGCTACCTCGTAGCAGAAGAGACTGTAGAAAGCTTATTGGCGTTGCCAGCGGGCACTTCTCTTTTGCCAAGCATTTAAACGTGTTAGGCTTAAGTGACACCACGCTCTGTAAATCTTGTGGAGAAGATGAGGACACCGCAGAGCACTTCTCGGATGAGGTTACAAATACTCGGGGCAGACATAGTGAGAACTGGTAACTTACTGCGTGAACACAATGAATTGCAAACGCAGCCGCAGTGCGGCTCCGGCTTGCGTTGTTCTGTATTCACGAGTACTTTATATTTTGCGGCTGCGGCTCCGTATGCTGCTGTGAATCATTGTATTTACGCAGTTAGGCTCCTTATCATGGCAGCGTCTTTTGGTTTTTCTCCGAACATTTGGAAAGCTATAACATATAAAATAGAAGGTTTGCTATCTGGTAGTACAATGGACCGGTATTTAGGTCTGAGTGCTCCAGCTGGTATTTAAAAAATCTCCAATTGAAAAAAAAAACTATACTCAAATATTTTAATCTGGGGATTGCTTTCTTTTGGTAAAGTTCAGCAAATAAATTTTTTGTTAGAGTTGAAACCAGCGTGGGAATGAGCAATAGATAAAAATCACTAAAATGGGAAAATGTTTTATCTTTTATTTCGAACGTTTAATGTCGTTTTCGTTGGCTTAGCGAATAAAATAGCAACTTAATCAAATCAAAGACAATCGTCGACGTCGAATAAACAACTTTCTTTTCTTTTGGTCTTCTCTGATTTTAATTCGAGTACGCCCTTATTATGTCTACCAATTCGCAAATTCTGAATAAGTCCTGTTCTAATGAAAAATCATCAAAGTTAAGGATGAAAGATTCTCTATCATCCCACCATGTCTAGTGTATGTGTCTGTTTTTAGAAAATTGAAATGTTCTTATTCTTAATCTTCTTTTTATCCTCTTTCCACTAAAAAACCCAATCACATTATACAGCAATTAATTCATTTAAACGGTGCATTTAGGAGGTTTTGAAGTCATCAAAGGCTCGAATTCAAACGAAAGTACAAATACCAGACTTGTATTTTTATATGATAAATCAAAAAGAATCAGAATTCCGAGTTATAAACCTGAAAAGTAAAACAACACTCCTTCGAAAACCTTGTGTTGATTTTTGAAAGTAAACAAAAGCTTTGTGAAACATGAGAGCTATGGTTGAAAATCTTCTCATATTGACAATTTCAAAAGTTCAAATCGACTGTGTACGTACTTGTGTTTGTTTGGATGTGTTATTATTTGGTATCAAATAAAGCGTGTCAGATAAAAAAAGGACAAGTGATGCTCTTACTTTATTTGACAAATTCAACATTCAATGTCCCTTAGTAAACTGTATATACAATAACGAACATAAATAAGAGAAAAGTATAAAAACAACGCATCTACAATGAAAAAAAAACCATGCACATTCAAGTTGAAAGATGAAGTATGATTTCACCAAGTCCTAGGAACTTGACGGATAGAGATAGAGACGAGAACGAGAGGATTTTTTTTTGTTATATTTACACTCATGGGAAAGAGGAGTTTTTTGTTTTGTTTAAAAATATAGAACAAGACTAGAGAAAGGACGAAACACAAGGCAAATAGACATAGAATGATAGGACAGCTTAAAGAAAATTAGACTTCTCTACCGTTATTTACAGTTTGTTGCAAATATAAATAGAAAATTAAATGTAAACTCCACTCATAGTGTGGACATTGTTTTTGCTATTCGCTCAGACAGAATAATGTCAAACATAACATGAACAAAAAGCACTCAAAAATATGCTATTTTGTAGAGGAAAGGATTGCTGTTGTTATTTACATATACGAAAAAGAAAAGACAGGAAGGGTTTTTTGTATCGAGCATATAGAAAAGTGTGTATACTTGGTTTTTGTATTTGTAGTTTTTTATATTATTTTTTAATGCCTTGGGTTATTTATTTAAAAGTAAAAATGAAAAGTAAACTCAAGCTTAAGTAAATTTTTTTTTCTTCAAAATAATAAGTTTCAGTACGTTTTTTCGCCCGTCATTGATCTCGCCCAGACTGGTGTGCGCAGGCGTCTCTGTCTCTGGACTGTTGCTTTGTTACTAATACTATTACTGCCACTTGTTGGCAATTTGGTTGCGGTTGCAGGTGTCGAAGTCGTTGATGTTGTTGTAGGTGTTGTTGCTGTTACATTTGACCCACTGTCATTCGAGGTGTTTTCCTCAATTTGTGACAGCGGCGGACCAGTTGGGCCACTGTGCGTTTGTGGCGCCAAGGACACACCTTTCGTGCGACCTTCTATACACGTCTGATTGCAATTAGCCACATTTTGTTGTTGCTGCTGCTGGAGTTGATTATCTTCACTTAAACTACTACTAAGGTTAACATTGCTATTATTATCGTTATTAGGACTACAGCTGTTTGTGGTGTTTGTGGGAGTGCCTGGTAAAAGGCGATTCTTTTGCACAGGAGTACCATCTGGACTGCAGCAGTAATAGTAAGTCAAAATTGCAACCATACCCAGAGAGAGGAGGAGAATTATACCAAAATATCGAATTTGATAAATTTATGTATTTTTTGTTTTGATAATATTTTTCAAAATGTTTTTCGAGAGCAGGAAAAAAAGAGAAAACAAAATCGTTGAAAATATAAAATAGAAAAATTTTTTTTTTGGTTTTAAATAAACTATAATTTAGCCTAAATCTACATATAAATCAACATTGAACAGAAAGAAATATGACATCGCTGTCAAAATTACATTGCAATATGAACGAACGGGGCTATAAGGTGCAGCCAATTGTGTTGGAAAAGTTTTTCCGTTTCCGAATGCAAATAACTCATTTCCGGCAGTGTTGGCGAAACTTTTCCATCCACACTCGGATTGCCTGTGGTACTGTTCTATAGTTCTATATAAAATGAGGAAAAGATTGTTTTTTTTTATATATTGACTCTACAATCAACGAAGGAAGACTTAAAACGAAAATTGTAATCGTCGAAGAATTGTATACGATTATTGTGTGTAGTGTTTTATTTTGCTGTTGTTTGAAATGAAATTCAACCGGAGAGTTGGGAGAGATAATGCTCAGCTTAGTTGTTGTTGATGGAATATTTGATTGAAATTTGTAATGCAGAAAATGTTAGAGAAAAGTTAAGAAAGTTTAATAAAAGAGGAGAGTGATAAAAAGTTGAATAACAGAGAAAAAAATGTATACGTCTGCAGTGTGAATGAAACGATTTTACAAGAATTCGCAAAATTTTAACATAATCTTTTTGTTTAACATGTTGGAGAGATAATTTGATGGTCTTGTGGTGTATTATTTGACAGTTTAAGGGCAATGGTGGGGATTTTCAAGTAGAATGATGTTAGGCATTAAGTTTTTGACTAGCCTATATGGCGAAAACCTATTCGTAGGTGTGAAATTGAATGAGTTGCATTTCATTTGACTAGCAATGGTAAATTTAAAAAAAAAAAAAACATTTCGTTAAACATGTTGTTTTGTTTTCTGGGAGTAAAAATGTCAACTAAACGCTTGTGCTTGTGCACCAGAAAACGCGTTTAGTTGCCTGAAATAGTCATTCATTTTTACACGTGTGCTGTTTAACCAACTGAAATTCAATGGGTTTGCTGAAACTTGCTAGTGTGAACTACCAGTTAGAACCTAACTTACAAAATGAAAAACTCAAAGGGAATAAAGTTCTTTCGTCTGTTTTTAAGTTACTTTTAGATATTTTGCTGCACCATAAGGCTTTAATGGTGAAAAATGTCCTCAAGTCTTTATTTAAAACAAGTTGTTTTACCTTTGGTTAACACAAGGAGAAAGGCAGACTCGTCTTACCATCTGCTACTGATCACAGAGTGTCAGATACAAGCTATCGCCTGATCTCTTCCACTTTTTTTTGAGGAAGCAGTGGCAGCCATACAAGTTTTGGTTTCAAAGAGTCATTCTTCAAAAATGAAAAACTAAGAAGTAGTAATTCTTAGTTTTTCATTTTTGACTTTAGAAAGAAAATTAAATAAGAGACTTTGGAAACAAGTCGACAAAAGTAGGCTTGCCCGCCGCTGCTGATAGATAAAAGTAAATTTCGTGGTCATAACGAGATGATCAACGGTTGTCAGTAAGGGTCACTCAATTCAAGACTGGCAACAAAGCCAGGATTACCAACGCTTAAATGGTTGCAGCTATTTTCTATTTGTAATGTAGATATAAATGTTTTTCCACGGGTACCACCTTTCGCGAGGAATTGGCAAGTCCTCCGTTAGTAAATTCATTGCCATGAAAAACGCTTTCTCATTTAGCCGTTCGGAACCGGCAGAAAACTGTAGGTCCCCTCCATTCCCTCACAAGACATGGTTGTGAGAAATGCGCTCTGTTGCGCCACCCTATTTATTTTTATTTATTAATGTAGATACGAAAGTTACAAGCTGGTGGTTCAATTTTGTAGGTCCATAAAATTATTCCTCTACACGAAGCAATGATGATTGAATTTAATATTTGATTTGACAGCAACAACGGTTATCGCCAAACGATCGCATTTCAAAAACTTCCTATACATATAGTTATTAAAAACAAAAATTGTGTTTATAGGTTTGGAAGATGAGGCACAGTGCAAAGTACTCGCCACAAAGAGTTTTTTGATAAACTTCAACTCACACTGAATGTCAAACTGAGTGTTTTTTGAGCTCTGGTTTTGCCTTCAACTCGCCCTAACGAGAGGTTTTTCTGTGTAACATTTCATGTTTAAAATTAAAGGCAAAAGTTTGTGGTATTTGCTAGGTCGAGTTTATTTTACGAACGGGGCTGCCAAATGGTATGTTTCTTTTTCAAATTACAGGGATGTATGGTAATTTCGTGGTTGATCGTTTTTTGACAACCGAAAACTCAGTATTTTTTTTGACAACTTTGGTCAACCTTGGGTAAAAATCAATTTCGTTCGATGAAATCCTGGGGTCGCCCTGTGGTCGCCACAAAGCGTTTTTTGAAAAACCTAAACTCGCCCTGAGTGTCAAATAGAGTGTTTTAGAGCCCAGAGTTTGGCCTGGGGTTTCCCTCAACTCGCCCTAGGTTTTTGCTGGGGTGAGTTTAGGTAATGAACAAGGCTTTCAAATAGCATGTATTTTTGTGCGAATGAGAGAGATGTGTGGTGATTTTGTGGTTTAACTTTTTTGTGAACTGGAAAACCCAAGTTTTTTTTTACATCTCTTGGGGTTGTCAAGGAAACCAGGGTCAACCTTGGGTAAAGTTCAACGAACGAATCAATATTTGAGCCACTTAGCTATTGTATATGCCAAAGGTCTTTTGTCAAAAAGATATTTGAACAATAGCTGAGTATATGCCTTCTGATTCGAATTTTAGGACCTTACTTTTCTTGACTGTTAGTTACTGAGCAACTCTAAAATAAATGAAAGTCTGGCGTCGCTATCAAATTGCCTTCTGAAATAAACGACCAACAAAACTATGCTGATCGAGTCAGTGTTTTACAGACTACTTATTAGAAAGAAAGCAAATGAAGGAGAAAAATTGGGTCTAGAAACATTACAGATAGTCTGTAGCTTCAAGGCAAATAAGACCAAGGGTTTTTTTTTTAAATTACAAATACGTAAACGAAGAGAGTAAATTGTAGAAGTTTTCACTCACGATATTGGTCATGAAGTCTTTTTTATGTTTCCTTTATAGATGGTATAGTATAAGCTTAAAATCATAACTTGCAAGTTAAAAAGTAGGTGTATAGGAAAAGTCAGCCAATAAAAAAGCCTCATTTTGCGAATTCTTGTTAAAACGATGTTTCTTTATTTTTCATAGAAGAGAGGGTAACACTATGACATATCTAAATGCAGCTGATGGATGATGAGAATGATACGTACTCTATTATATAATATCAACTACGATAGCATTTTTGGCGTTCAATTTAGGTAATTCTTATGCGTTTCAAGCATTTATGGTTTCAAATTTTATTTTCAAAACAACGACATCAAGTGGAAGTTTCTAATAGGGGCTCTATTATTAGCATATACACACGCGTTTGCCAATTTATCTAACTCTGCGTCTTCTCATCTTCCATGAAGTGATGTAAAAATGAGTTGAACGCAAATGGCAAGACGCTTGCATCAAAATATATAATATGTATGTGAGTAGTTATGATTCAAAAAAATAGAGTTTTTTATTTTATTTTTGTTTTACTTAAAGTCTCTAAGTTCAAAAAATTTACTACGCATTGGCCAAAATCAAAAAACAGAATACTCTACACTTACTCTTTATTTTCAACCGAATTTTGACCCGATATTGGTTTTTCACGAGTAATTAAAATGGAGGGACTTCTGGAATACAGTTTTGAATAATTTCGGAAAAAAAAAAAAATAGAAAAAAATACATCAATTTGTTTTTTTCTCAACACCAAAGCAGAAAAAACAGAACATAAAGTTGTGAAACAAATGTGATACATATCAAAAAAACAATTTATTTGAAGTTGAGACAGAGAGAGATAGAGAGATAGAGATAGAAAAAAGATGGAAAAACATTTACCAAAAGGGGCTATGTATTATATAAAAATATGTATTCCTAGTCTCACCACTCCATCCAATTGGATTTCTTTTCCATAAACATTTGTTTAAACAAATACACATAATGTATTATCGTGAGATAGAAAGAAGTCTCAGGATAATTTTAAATCAAAGAATCCTTAACCATATACTTAATACTTTCATTTATAAACAATTATATTTCTCACTGTAAACTGTTAAGCACTTAAAGGGTAGTGAAAAGCATTTAACATGCAAGCAGGCGATACTTACTTTGTTTCATCTATAAACACTGCTTCGAGGACACGCGCGGCGTAGTGGAGATTTTTTTGCAAAACTTCAGCTGAGATTTCTCCAGCCTGAAGCAGGCGTAGGAGACACCGGAGTCTGAAAAGATAAGAGAAAAAGAATGAGATTAAGGCTCACAATTTCGAACACAATAAATAACTCTTCGAAAAAACACTCATACGCCTAGGTGCACGAATTGTAAACATTTGAAATAGGTTTTTCTGAGCTTTCCATCTTAATGTAATTAGTTTTTGAGCCTTAGACTCAAAGAAAATTGAAATTGAACGAAGGGATAACATTTAGATGAAAGCCAAAGAGTGACAAAAGGAATCCCAAATGGATTCGAAATTCTTGAATTTTTATTTTCCTATTCTCGTCAATGAGAATCAAACTCTCTGTTGCTTTAATTAGTTATCTCTACTATCAAAAAGTTTCATGCCCATAGGTTCAATGCAGAGTCTCTAAAACAAATGGAAAAGTTCTTGCATATTTTTTTCTGGGAAATGCAACCTTTGTAGTTTTGCTTTTATGAAAATTGGTTCCGTAAATGTCAACTTTTATCGAAAAGTAAACTGAACTTTTAAATAAGACTTTTTCATCATCTTTTCTTAATTTTTATGATTGGAATTAAAAGAGGCCATACAAATTAAAGCTCTTGGATCAATTATTGACAAAAAACCTCGTTAAATTAAGTTTAATAGAGTCCACAAAGCATTGTGTTTTGCCGGGTTGATTCGGAACGTGATTCTTTCCTCTCTTCAATCAATGTGAAGTCCATTTTTCGGGGGGAAACAAATCTTTATAATGCGAGCATTACCTGAGTTTCGTTTTTCAACAAAGTGAACAAAATGAAGGTATCTCATACTTGAACTTTCTTGATGAATTAAATCTAGGTTCAGATTTCGTTTTATCTTTACTTACATCACAAAGGATGGCAAATGTGTAGATGTGATTCATGTGCTGCCCCTTGGCATTGTGAGAACAATAATAAAACAGTAAAGTTCACGTTTAATGTTTCAAAATCAATTACTTGTTAGTACGTATTGGGAGCATTGAGGAGTACAATGGATCCTTGAGATCCCAGTGAGGTGCTGTCACTTGTGACTGTATCTCCCACCCAACCTAACCTAATACGTACGTAGTATATCTTGTATGTCTTTACGAAGTCAAAAACGTCTGAACAATGACCATGAATTGAAATATGTTGAATTTGAAATCTTACCTCACTGCCGCCTTATCGCAGGCATCCGGAGTATCGACGGCAGGTAAATGTTCCGTCGCCAAATCGACCGATTCGCCGCCGTTGTCACTTCCAACCGCCGCTGGTGACAAAACCCCGCCGCCACGCATTGTCGGTGACATATTGCCGCTGGTCGCTACGGTGGTGGTGGTGGTATTCGTCGACTGTTGTTGTTGCAATGTTTGCATTATCGAGTATTGCTGCAGGTGGAGTAAGGATTGTTGATCTTGTTGCTGAGCAGTCGTCTTCGGTTCTGATGTTTCCAACTGGTCACTTGTGCAGATGTTTGAATTAAAATTACTGGTGCCCAAAGATTGTCCCAAAGTATTTGGATTGGAATCTCGACTTGGTGTGGCTGGATAATCACACGGAGTTGCACAAGCAGAGCTATCTGCTGGGTTTTGGCCAGGTGACGCTAATTGATATTGTGATTCGTTTGGAAAACCTAAATTACCCTTACGACTGTTTGAGCGACGAACAATGGTTAGAGATCCTTGTTCTGAAATTAAAAGAAAAGAAGAAAGTTCTAGAGTGGCTATTTGTGTATCAAAATAAATAAATTTGGAAAATTTAATGGCTGGTAAATTAGCTCGAGGTTACAGCTCTGGATGTATTACACAGGATGGCGCAACAGAGCAGGGAATAGGGACTTTCTCTCAACTATACCTTGTGACCTTTTGAGGGAATGGAATGGGCCTACATTTTTGCCGATTTCGAACGGCTTATCAAGATAGCGCTTCTCATGGCAATGAAACTACTACTATCAGAGGACTTGAAATTTCTCTCGAATGACAATTCCGTGGAAAAACTGTTGTTCTTTGATGTAGGCCTCGATGACTTACATGTGCAGAACTAGAGAAAATTGAAAACTCGACGGCGCTATCTTCTTTAGTTGTATCATGGGTTCTAACCTCAAGCTCTAGTGTGATGGTTACACGCTCCAACCCTTAAGTCGCGGGTATCTTGAAACAATTTCTTGAACTTGCATTTAGGGCAGTTTTGAAAAGCGTGATATCTGAGTGCAATCTTTCATAATTGTCAATTCTTCAGTTAATTGAAAAATGTTCAAAAAAAAAAAAAAAAACTGAGGATTGAACGATATCTTAAGATAACGCCACAGAAATTATGAACATCGTTCTACAAGTCTTCTATATTATTCAACAATGGATTAGAATTCCGTTTTGTGGTTAACAATTCCATGAACTGTAATCTTTTAAAATGAAAAAGAACTTTTTTGTAAGCTTATGCAATTTTGTGAGGTTTTTTTTATCACCTGACAATGGTATGAAGTGATATTCCATAGAATGTCTAAGTACTTCAAGATTCAACTTCAATCATTCAAAGTACAATTGATTTTTCCTAGCAACTAAAATACCTTTCTGCAAACAATTTGCTTCCGGGAAGGAATATAATATACATTGTAATCTTTGTTCTTTATGATGAGAGAAAAATGAAAACCTCCTGCAACAATCCAACTATAAAATAGCTCAAACATCCTCTGAATCGTATTCTTTCTTACAAAAACCCTTTTTGTTCTTTTTTTTTTTGTTCTAGAACAACTGTGCTTCACCCGTGGCCTGGATGACTGTCAGATGAAAAAGATAAATATCATTTTTCTTAAGAAAAGAAACAGTAAGTGTAGGTGTGTCGAAATTATACCAATTGCAGGTAAAGAAAATTCCATTATTTAGATGTTTTCAGCATGCAAAAGGGAAATTACTTCGTCTTTCCATTTTATGCAAACAAACCCGTTTTTCAATTTACTTTATTCTTTTTTTTTTTTATTCATTTCTTCGTCATTCCATTTATTCATATTTAAATTAATATTTTACCTTCGGTGCCGTTGTTGACATCGTCACAATTTCTGAGGTGTTTCTTGTTGGAGCCTTGAAGGAGGATAAGCAATGTCTTAATCTTTGAAACGCATTGCAAGGACTCACTTACTAAAAATGAAGATGAAGATACACAGATAGGACGACAACTTTATTAGCAATATTTGCCCTAAGGAGTACAATTTAAAGACAGAAAGTCAGCATCGTGAGGGGTGTTGCAAAAGGCAGAGGAGTTTGATTGGATGGGTTGGCGTGGGACCTTTTTGTGGGGGGTAAAGGACTTGCAGACATGCCTGTTTAATTTCAAATTTAATTATGCAACATTGAATTGAGTTTTCATACTCACTTGACACTTGACCATTTACTGGTGCCACACTCTGCTGGGAACCAGTTGGACTGTTTGATTTTGATCTTTCCACTCCACTGCTGCTTCTTCTATCCGATAGGTTGGTGATAGTATCCTCTCGACCGGCTCGATTCTCTGGAGTACTGGCAACTGTAAAAAGGAAAATACAATTTTTCTTTTAAAGTTATGCTTGATGTAGAATTGAAATGGTTGATTTATTTTGTGAGAACAGCCTTTCTTTCGAATGGGGATTTTCTTTTTGTGAAAGACAGTAGCATTATGGTAGAAAAAAAATATTTCAATAATAAATTGAGGAAAATAACAAGGTCTTGTGAGAAATGAATTTCATGTTTGAGTAGAGCTGGGAATGAAATATGTTTTGTTTTTGTAGAAGCAGCTTTATTTGTTCAAGATGAAGAAAAGAAGTTCTCTGAGATCGATAGACAAATGCTTAAAAGGCTTTTGATAGCTTAAAAGAGTGTGTGCTTTCGAGTTTTACAGGTTAGTTCAAGTCCCCTTTTATCGCCTAATATCGCCTATATGTCATCCCCTTCCGTGACTTCCTTGCATTACGCTTTCGAAATGCGTTGAGCTGGATGTCCACTGTCCACCTAATTTTAGTGTCCCAGGCATCTTAGTCTAGTGATGCGTACTTTTCTAGCTTTTCAATTGCATTCTTATCCCAAAATTACAGAGGTTCGTACAGCACAGTAAGGAGCTGTAAACTAGAAATTTGACCGAAAAGGTCAGAAAAACCAGGAAACCCACAATTGCTTACTTTTGGAAATAAAAGGTTGTCACGCGATGTCCTGAAAAATTTGAATAAGTCAGACATGAGCAACACCGTTTCAGGCAGGAAAGCTGAAAAAGTAGCATTTTCTTTTCGTTTGTATCGAAATACTGTGGCAAGGCGTATTAGTATTCATATCACAATGAAAAACTCTTAGTATTGTTTTTGATATCTTATTTTATTCTTTTTATGGTAAACAAAAAATATTTTTTAACACTAATCCTTACGCTTAATCAAAGTTTATTCTGAACTTTAGTTATGTGCTGGGCACATAAGATACGGCCTGTGAATTGTGAATGGGATGTGCTTGAAGCGAAACTCACTAACTATTATCCTCATCTCTTGCATTCAATTTCACATTTCACTGGTCGTGTCTCATGTTCAGGCACTTTAAGGCTTAGTTTTATCTTTAAAGCTATCATGACAAAATTCAAATGAAAACCTTTACTGAATCCAGAATATAGATTGCATACGTTTTTTGTGTTCTCTATGCTTTGAAGCACGTAGAATCAGAGTGTAACGTTCTAGCATTTCACAACGATAAAGCTTATAACTAATTTTGTTATTTTCATTTTTTCATCATCACGTCAGCACATACACAGATACACCCTCCTCACCCATACTTAAAACTAGAAACTAGATGCTTATGTAAACCTAGCACGTCCAGGTGCTACCGCGAAAATCCAGAATTCTGTTTCACAAAAAAATGGCCCTTTATTACGTCGAGATGAGTATTTGTATAATTCTGAAAGTTCTACCAACTTTGTAAATGCCTAAAGCTTTGAAATGTAATATGGCGACCACAGCATTAGCACCCACAAACAAAACTTTTCTTTTTTCATATTTTGAAGACCAACCATAGAAAGCAATGAATTTCAACAGGTTGGTTAAGAGTCGTGAAAGGGGGAGAAGTTTGAATTTAACGCCACTTAATGCTTTTCACTGATGAATAGGAGTGCTCGGAACTGAAGAGTTTGCAGACGGAAAGGATGTTGAAAACCAACTAGGATATTGTTTGGTTTAAGTGTTTTCGGTCGTGTTAGGGGTTATTACGCTATATTTTTTTTTTTAGTGTTGAGTGCTATTCTTGCAAAGTTATAAATACTTGACTTTAATAAATTGAAGAAGTGTAACCATAAAGCAAGTAGCTTCATATTTTACTATGCACTTTAAACATCTGGTGATAAAGTAAGATAAATTGACTGCATCATCAAGGATTGCATAAAAATTGTCTGTCGAGTCCATTAAAATGATAAGTGGGTTAGCAGTTCATAGTTGATGTACTTTTACTGGAAAATTGTTTGAAGCGTTGCATTTTATTACAAATATGACCACACATATTTTACAAGTAAAGTTTCAAATAAATCAATTGCTTTTAAGAAGAAGACTCCTGAAAGTCTATTCATATTTAACCAGGACACGTCTGCTTATTTACACATATGTTTCCATACGAGTGCTGTACTTCATTAAAATAATTAATTCACTCAATCGAAACCTTAAGTCAGATTGAATCCTATGCTTCCAAACATCAATCCCTGACACCGATTCTGTATCTTATATAAAATTTGAGACTTACTAATTCAACAGAAAGTGAAAGACATTTGCTCAGATTAAATTTACTGCATTGAACATTATTTACTTTTAAGGTGTCGTTGTGTCCATGAAGAATTGCGTTTCTTATTTCCTTAATATATTCGATGCAAATTAATATGAAATATGAGTTAATTTAATTTGTCCTGGCTGGCAGGTTACAGAAACTGCAAAAGCCATAAAAGATACATATATGTATATAATGTATAATAAAGGTTGTCATTAATAAAATGCTACCTTTAAGAAATGCTTCTCCAGGGAAACACAGAACCACTGAAAATTGGAAAAATGGGTAAATTTCGATAGCATTGGGTTTGGGAAAGTAAGCAATAAAGACAGCAGTTTTATAGTAACAGCTGCTTTTAGGATTTTATTTAGTATTATTATTTATAGCAGGTGCTTTGATATGGCCATGTTGTGTTTTGAGAAGTAATTAGGATATTTTATGTAAGGTTAATGAGCAAAGCCTACAGAATACATTTGTTTTTTTTTTTGTCAAACAACCCCTACCAATGGTTAGGCTTAATTAAGTAGAATGGGCCTCCAGCGATCTATAATTCAATGTTGCGGCTAAATTGTTTCAGGGGAGGAATGCAACTGGCTATATTACTAGAGCACTGTTTGTGAAAAAAGCGATAAAAGAGAGTGAGGCAGGTAACGTTTCGACGATGTTCAAGAGAATCAATCAATCCTGGTATTGAACTATCACCTATCAATTTTAACGCTCTATTTTCTACACTATCAAGTAGGCGCAAAGATGTTTGAGGAGCACCTGACCAGATATTTGAGTTATACTCCAGTTTTGGGTGGAAGAAGACCTTAAAAATTGTATCCAGATCAGAAGGGTCGAAGAACTTCCCGCATCGTCTCGAGAAGCCTAAGCATTTAGCAGCGTTTTTGGCGACTTCAAATATGTGGTTATTCCAACGAATATCATCGTTTACACACATATCAATTACTGACAGCTTTTCGGTTTCTTGCATGCAGATACCATTCATGGATAATGGCAATGGGGGAATGTTAAGCTTCAACGACAAGAGACAGCATTGAGTTGTCGAAGCCTTGAATTCTACTCGGTTTTTATGACCCCATGTAACAATGCTGTCAAGGTCAAAATTCAATTATCATACGCAACTGTACCAAATAAACTGTACGCGTTGAGTAATTTTATGATACTGATTTTATTGCTTTTAAACCTATTCTATTTATACAATTTTCTAGGAAGAAATTTTATCTTTCTTATTTACAATTTACAAGGAAAGATAAAAATATCTTTATCTGACCTTTTCTATATTGACCTGTATTCAGCTGTGTGTTGTGTGTGGGAAAATAATTTTCCTTTTCTTGAGTGGACTGTATCTCTTTATTTTATTGCTTTATCTCAGATAACACACAGCTGCACACAGGACTATTTTTTTATGTTCGTTTATGAACAAAACCGTTCCAGTTCCACATTCGAAGAGCAAGGACGTGAATTTGGAAACGAATATGAAAGCTGAGGGTTGAAGCCATCCAATACAACTTGTATTGAACGGTCAGAAAGGTAGTTTCTAATTCAACGAAGAAGAGACTCATCGATACCAAAAACACACATTTTCCATAAAAGAGCCTAATGCCAAACTCTATCAAACACTTTAGAAATATCAAGCGCAATAATCTTACTTTCTCCAAAACAATGTAAAGATTGGTTCCACTTTTCGGTGAGATAAGCCATCAAATCACCAGTGGAATGGTTGTATATATTTAAAGTCACATGTTACTTGGCATCGCACTGATCACTAAGTATCACTTAAAATTTTATATTTTTGTATTTCGCTAAACGCTCAGAAATAAAGAATTTTTCGCTAAAGTGTAAATTGTTCACTTCCTTTTTCCTACACAAAAGCTCATTGCCTTTGTCCCTTTTACTGAATGTGAATTGCTATAGCCTGGGGCGTAATTCCTCTCAAATACCGTAACGAAAAACGGTGGCCCATTGACTTCTGTCGAAAGCTAATTCCCTCTTAAAATATTGAGAATAGTTTAAAAAAAAGACTGTCGACAGTAACAGGTCAATTTGAAATAGAAAGACGCTTAAGCTTCTTTAAGCATAAATAATTTTTTTTGCAAATATTTTCTATTGAAAGGCACTCAGATTGGTAAAAGGGAGGGGAGCCCTATCAAGAATCTCTTAAGGCAACCATTACTGTGGAAAGAAGAATTTTCATTCAAGAATAAGTTTCATCAGCATCGCTGCTTTCTTAATTAGATTTGATTTGAAATTTCATGTCAAGGTAAGTTAGAACGGCATACATGTAAAAAGAATTTCAAAACATGTTGCAGTTTTGTGCATAGTGTGGCGACCGAATTTAGCTCGTTTTACCGCAGTCTATATTTTTTTTAGTCAAGTTTTTTTCTAAGCTTGTAACAACTTCCTTCTTGAGTGGCCTCTCTTGTTTGTAATATTCATTCAAAAAAGCAGATTGCAACTAAATCTGAATCATTTGTATTTTCAAAAGAAATTTAAAATCAGTTCTTTGTCAGACAAGTGGAGCTTATTACAAAAAAACTTCAACAAAGTGTTTATCAGTTTGTTTTGCTAATATTACACCACCTCTTCGTTTATATGACTCATTCAAATTGGCATATGTAGTAAATCAAATTGATTTCATTAGGTTTAACCAATAATCAATTCTAGTCATGGCAATAAATCCTTCTTTTTGTACTACGAAAGCAAAACTTTTGCAATAAATTATAATCTTTTCTGTTATCAACCCTTCTAATCTATTCAACCTTAGATATTGATACTAGAAAAAGGAGACAAATTTATTAGGAATGAAGAATTTTAAGCTACGAAATAATACCCAATAAGTGACTAAACAAACAAATCTTCAAGGTTAAGTCTAACGAAACTTTTGAATTGACTGACGTAAAACATACCTTTGTCCTTACACAAATGAGGGAGTACATATGTGTTTAAAAGGAATAAAACAAAATTGTTGTGACAAGAACTTTTCAATGGAAGTTAAAATTATCTCTATCTTAAAAGAAACTCCATTCCTCTCAAGACATAGTTGTGAGAATTTCTCTAGGCCCCAGGGCTCTTCGCTCTACTGTGCCACTCTATTTGTTTATTTGAAAAGAAACAGAAAGTATTACTTCAAAAATTAAAGTTCCAAACATTGTAAGTTTGTCAAAAAGACTTTCTTTTGTATTTGTCTTGTCCTTTTGACTTTCTTTTAAAATTTTCAACTCCAAAATTGGAATTTTGTATTTGATTTCTGAACTGAATTCAAACTACAAACTGTATCATGGTATTCTAAAGAAAAAACTGCGAATTTTCACAGACAAGGTATTTTACCCACAAAACATTCAACTTTCATCCCAAACGCGTGCTCAGTAATAAAAAACACCATTTTCACGAAAAACACTTGTTTTACATTTTTTATTTAGTCTTTTTCAGGCTTAAACACATTATCCTTTTGTTGTTCCTTATTTGATTGATTAACAACGTCCCTTTCTCATTTTCAGAATTTTTCCAAGTCCTTTGGCCTTGGCTGCGACGCAATTAAATTCACACGGGTTGTTGTAAGTCACCGCATCGGAACCACATACTGGATCTAAATTCCTTGGGCACATGCAGAGTGGTCTAGTGTTCTCTTCTTCTGCAGCTCCATTGACAGCAACTGCCAAAGCAAGGACGACAGCGAACAAAATTGCAAACAATTTCATTTTTTTTTTGTTTTTTTTTTTTTACTTTTGATTAAGACTTCTTCACGAACTATGATTGAATTTGCTGATTGGAAATACCTTTTATAGGTAAAAACCTCAAAACGGGTAATCAGTCGTATCAGTTATTGATATAGAATCTATTACACTGATATGCGACTCAGACTCAAGTTGGATTTGTTTACTTTATGAAATAATTTTATAAAAATGTATCACAGTAAGTGATTTAATTTGATTTTGTTGTCATTCAAGAGCGGCGACCAAGTTGAAGAGCATTTCGAAAAATTGTGTTGGAATTACATTGATTTTAAGTTGGTACTCTGTAAAAAGCCTTGACAGGAAAAGCTTCCTACGAGTAAGTTTACAGATGCTTCAATATGTTATTTTTGTTTTGGTGTTAATTGTAAAAAAAAATTGTGATTTGGAAAAGTAAATATGTAGGGTATTTTATATAACGAATCCAACTTTATCTAACTCTGTTTTGTTTACTTACGAACAGACAACTACTCAGCCACAAATAACACGACCAAGCTCATGTTTGGAAAAAAAAATCAAAAAACAGTAGTGGAAACAAATACGGTAATGAATGATGAGAATGGAAGGGTAATTAGGGTTCAACGCTTAGTGTTATATTTAGTCAAACAATAACAAAGCCGAACGAAGCTATTGCTGGGTATATCTGATTACCTTTTATGACTAATTTGGGTATTCCCATGATAAGTGCTTGTTTAACTATTTTTAAATATCTTTTTTGATTTCAAAACAATTTGAAAAGAGAATGAAAAATCAATGTATTTTCAAAAACAGGTGCTTAATTTTTTTTAGCATTTTTTTTTAAATCCAGATTATACAAAAACAGGTAACTAGGTAATTAACCTATTGAGTTTATTTCACTGTTGATTACGCTCAGAAAAAATAAAAATAAAAAGGCAATCACTTCAGTGTTATCCAACAAGTAAGTAATAAAAAAGAGTAAACATAATGAGGATGAGCAATAGATTTGCAAAACACAGCGAGCTTCATCCTTTTATTGCATCCTTTTCTTTCACCACCTTCATTTAATATTCTCTATATTAATTAATTAAATAAATTAATTTCATTTTCCCATCGATGCTCTTGAATTTGTTTGGGAAATCAGTTAAAAAGCGAATATTTTTACGTGGGGTTACTTGGGTTGGTTTTAAAAACATTAGAATTGATTTGCAGTCTCCGAACAGAAACAAATGATCTTTTGTCTAACAATTCTAATTCTCTTAATTGTGTGTGGCTTTGGTGTCTGAATGTCATTTCAACTTCTACTGTTTTCTATAGCAGGTAATCATCATTCCTTCGTAATTAATATCAAATAGAATCCAGCGCTTTGAAAAGACGAAAAAAAAAGAAACTATTCGCACTGCCCTGGTGTGAAAAAATTCCTATTATGAGTTGAAATTTCATGTAATCAAGAGGCGCACAGAAATATCAGAAGGCAGTGTGCTTGAACGAAAATGAACGAAGTAGAAAACAAGTTTGCTACGAAAGCCTCCACTTAGGTATTGATAATGCACACACATAAAGTAACAGACAAATGAAGAATACTGTAGAGATCAGAAAGAAGCATTTGGTGTAGTTGACTCAATTATAGTTCCCTCTTTTACTCCAGCGTCGTCTCTCGTCTGTCTTCCAACAGTACAAATGGTAAAGAATTTCGAGTGAAAACTTTATTCAGATACCAGGCGCACAGAAATATCAGAAAGAAGACGCTTGTGAAAAGAAATAGAAAACAAGTTTGCTACGAAAACATCCACTTAGGTATTGATATAATGCACACAAATAAAATTACAGACAAACGAAGAAGAAGAATACTGTAGAGATCAGAAGCATTTGGTGTAGTTGACTCAATTCCCCCCTTTTATTCCGGAGTCGTCTCTCTGTCTAGAACACAGCAGCAGTACAAATTGGTAAGGATCGGAGGCATTTCGAGTGAAAACTTTGTTCAGACACCAGGTGCCCAGAAAAATCAGAAAGAAGACGCTTCAATGTGAACGATCGAAAAGAAATAGAAAACAAGTAGGTATGTATGTATGTATTCTTACCGCCAAATACCATATTAAGAACGGGTGCCGCACAAAAACACACACGTGTTCATTGTAGATTTTCATGTTCATTCACTAGGGAGGGAGTAGCGATACCACTTTACTCCAATTTGAGCAAAACCACCTTTACATTTTGTTGGAATATCTAATCGTCGACTTTTTTTATAAAGTGGTAACGCTTTACAGCTTACGCGGCAAAAGCAATGGAGGAGGAGCCAAGCTTTTTCTTGGTTGCAATTTTAACAAAGGAACTCGTGATTTGCCTTCTGGTATTTCTGTGCGCCTGGTGCTGATGAAAATTTTGCATTTGCAGAAGGCGAATGTTATAAAACATTTTTTGTTTTGCGTTTGTTCGTTCATAAATGTGCTCATGATCAAAATACAACAAAAAAGCGTTGGTACAAATAAAAATAAAATTTTAAACTAAAATTCTCATTTGACACCAGGCGCACAGAGAATTGAGGAAGCAGAAAGTAAATCGCTGTTGAAAATTTTCTGGCGCCAATATATTCAATGGAGTAGTGGCAGTGCACCTACATATATTGTACATGAAAATCAGTGTGTGTGAATTTTATACATTGTGACGTAGGCTGAAAGTACTTCATTCAATTCTACATCTCCCCTCTCCCTCCCCTTTTACGTCGGAGTTGTCTGTCTGACTTACCACAGAAGGGAAAAGCAACACAAGAAAATTTGTTAACATCGCAGGCATTTGAGTCGAAACTTTTTTTAGACACCAGGCGCACAAATAAGAAATATCAGAAAGCATGGTGCTTGAACGAAAATGAACGAAATAGAAAACAAGTTTGCTACGACAGCGTCCACTTAGGTATTGATAGTGCACACATATAAAGTAACAGAAATATCAGAAAGAAGACTTTAATGTGAACGATCGAAAAGAAATAGAAAACAAAGTATGTATGTATGTATGTATTCTAAGTTACCGTCCAATACCTTTTTAAGAACGGATGACTCACACACACACACACACGTGTTCATTGTAAATTTTCATGTTTATTGACTAGGGAGTAGCGATACCACTTTACTTCAATTTGAGCAAAACCACCTTTACATTTTTGTTGGAATATCTAATCGTGGACTTTTTTCATAAAGTGGTAACGCTTTACAGCTTGGCAAAAAACAATGGAGGAGGAGGAGCCCAGCTTTTTCTTGGTTGCAATTTTAACAAAGGAAAAAACTCGTGATTTGCCTCCTGGTATTTCTGTGCGCCTGGTGCTGCTGAAAATTTTACATTTGTAGAAGGCGAATGTTGAAACAATTTTTTGTTTTCATTTTGTCATAAATATGCTTGCTCATTCATGTACAACAAGAAGCCTAGATTTGTGGTGTGTGGTGCATGAAAATTCAATTTTAAACTAAAATTCTCATTTAACACCAGGCGCACAGACAATTCAGAAAGCGGGAAGCAAATCGCTGTTGAAAATTTTCTGGCGCCAATTTATTCAATGGAGTAGTGGCAGTGCACCTACATATATTGTACATGAAAATCAGTGTGTGTGAATTTTACACATCTGTTCACGTAGGCTAAAAGTACACTCAATTCTCTAGTTCTCTCCTCTCCCCCTTTTATTCCGGAGCTGTGCAACATAAGAAAATTTGTGAAGATCGCAAGCATTTGAGTCGAAACTTTTTTCAGACACCAGGCGCACAGAAATATCAGAAAGCAGGTTGCTTGACTGAAATGAGTGAAAACAAACGAAACACTCACTTACTGATAAGTACGATACACTCACACTAACTAACCGGCAAGAAATGTAAAATGAGTTGAAATTTTTCTAGTCACACAGGCGCAAGAAAGTAGTATTAGTAGGTGCTTGAATGTAGAGCGAAACAAAACTAGTTTATTACGCCCCACTTGCTGGTAAATATGATACACACATGCACATGTATGGTAGACTCATATTGCTAGCCAAATTATTTAAGATTTGCTTTCTGAAACTTCTGTGCGCCTGGTGCTAAATAAAAATTTTGCTCTAAAGCAAGGGAGACCAATTTGTTACGCTGATATAGAAACACTAGTACACAAGTATGCGCACTGAAAGACACCCACAACCTCACTTGTTTATTGTATGGGCCCACTGGGAATTTGCGCGGCAAATTATTCAAGAAGGAAATTTGCTTTCTGAAACTTCTGTGCGCCTGGTGCTAAATGAGAAATTCGTTCTTTAATTTTGCTGTTGTCCATTGAAAGCGAGCGCATATGCCCCTTGAAGTATGTGCTTATTTTTGAAATAAACATACTTCGAGGTGTTACTTAAAATACATGCGTGTAACGTTCATGATGCTCTTTATATAATTGTTTTAATAGTAATTTGCGCTCAAAATTATTGAACCAGCATACATTTGTTTTCTGAAACTTCTGTGCGCCTGGAACTAAATAATAATTTTTTTTTGAGAATCCAAATTCTCCTCCAAACAAAGCAATACTTACCTCAAATTCAGTTTCAAGTAAAACTCTAAATTTTAATTGTTACATCAGTTTCTTACACTGGCCATTCATTATCTTTGCTCAAATAAAAAACACAAAATGATAGTTTTATGCCAATTCTAAGCAACAAATTTATTTTATTTAACAAAAAAATCTTTGCTTTCATCAGTTTTCAAGTTTTTGAGTGTAATTTTTCCAAATTCTCTTACAGATGCTGCCAGGCTAAAATTCAAAATCATACTCTTACCTTTTAAGTCATTTATGAGGGGCTATTTAAATAAAAGGGCTAGAAAAAAGTTATTTGCAATTCGAATAATGTTGCCATCGGAGTATTTGCACATAGGGACTTAAAAAAGCTGTCACTCTTTTGGTATATGTGTAAATGATGATCTTCGTACCATATATTTGAAGTGACTAGCAATACAAAATTCTAAGGCTTCTTAAAATGGAGTACAGAATTTTTTATCTCTTCTAAATTTCCTCTAGTGGTGCCCATGACTGCCTGTAACGTGAGCATGAGCATGAGCATGACTGTCTACAACGTGGAGTTCGAGTACCAAAAATATCAAATTGTTTTACCGCGAATATCGCCTTTTGAGAAGAATTGCCAAGTCAAATAGCATTTAAGCAGCCAAGAAAAGCATTTTCTTTTAGAAACTGGTAACAATTTATTGATCGTCTGTGGTAGGTTCATCCAAAGCAGGAAAAACATAGGTTAGCTGCTTCTCCAACACCCTTGCGCATACTTGATTGGGTTCGGTTTATTAAATTGTAGCATCGATTGACTTTCTTGAACGTCGTTGTATCTCTCTTAACATCTTTTATCGAATTTTTGTGTTTAACGAACACTGTTTTATTACAAAAGAAAGTTGCACTTACTACTTAAACTTAAACCGTTGCAAGATATGCTCATCAGTCTCAGCTAGCGTCGTTTAAGACGCTCAATCTTAATGTTGAAGGCTTTAACCTAGTATGCTTTTTCTCGAATTGAACTCTCGCACTGTAATTATAAGGGTAGTTATTCACCACCCCTTAATATGCGCGTAAGCTACAGAGTTTTCAGCATGAGTATAAGAGGATAAGAGTATTCCGACTAATTTTAAGGCTGAAGAGCTTTTTTCTTATTTATCGAATCATCACCGAGACAGGCTTCGCTCCAAACAAATAGATCGTGTTAGAACCACCAGTATCCGTGTAAGTCTAAACCACCTTGTAGGAAATTCAGCACAATTGGATTAGTTTGTAGTGTCATCTTCCCAGAATATGTTCAGAGTAATTTTGAAAGGATTGTGTAAGAAGAAAAGAAAGGCAGACAAACAAATTCAATGACATCATCATTTTTTCTCCAGTTATGAAATTTCAGTGGGAAAGTTTTGATTCTTCGAGATCACGATGCAATATTAGGCCTGTAAAAGAAGAAGAAGAAGATGTTAGACTGGAAAAAGTTTGAGTCCGCACTTTTAAAGCACGTATTTTGCTAAAACAGATGGCAGAAAAAAAAACAGAGTTAGCATTCATGAAAAATGCTCGTTCTGAAATCTTTCAAACTGTCGATCCTTCATTAAAGTGCCCTTTTCCTCAAAGAGTAAGTTCATTTTGCGACTGTAACGACTCGGTTTTGCGTTTTTGTTTTGTAAAGTTATGCAAAAATCTGGGTTTTTTGTTTTGTTAACACCGACAATGTTCAGAAATAAGAAAGAAGCCAACATTTTGTGAATATTTCAATATTGTTGTTTTTTTTTTTTTAGCAACGAACAAATCACAAAGAAAGTTAAGTCAGAATCGATTAATCGTACCTAAAAAATATACCCTGCAGAGTTCAAGTGTTAATCAAATACGACTTTAATGTCGTTTTCCATTGGACGAAAAGAACCGTCCAGGAGCGTCCAGAAGCATTCTCAAACCGTTCCATTGGTGCAAAAAGATCGCTTCTCATGATTCTGAGGAGTGACAGCCGATTCTCGATTTGAAGTGAGAATCGACTCAAGAAGCACTAATACATGTTCCTCAAATGTCAAAAAGAAAATTTTCCACAGGAAATATTTTTTATGTGCAATTGGTGTTTTACTCACACAAAGCCAACACGTTAAGTTGAGCAAAAACAATTTTAGGTGTTCCATTGGTTTTTAAAATGAGTGCTTCCCCGAGTGAAACCAATGGAAAACGCCATAAGTTTTCGCGAGATCCCCAATCAAATTTTGCAAACGTTTTAAAAGTTTCCCTCTCATTTCACCCTGCTCCGTTGCTCTATTCCAAAACTATAAGTGAAACGTCTGAGCTTGCATATTATTATGATTCCAAGATACACGAAACACAAATAATTTGAGCCCTTATACTAGTTTGACGTATGACAACTCATAGCTGATAAAAACAATCAACCGAACTAAAAATATGTGCCCACAAACCACTTTTTTATCAACAAAATAAACACAACTTATCAGAAATGAATATTTCCACGTATCAAGTAGGATTAAGGATCTAATCGGGCCTTGAAAGTAAAAGATAATAAAGAAACCTGCACTCTTATTGCTTTGATAACAAATTATATGACTCATTTTTAATTTTATTACGTTTTTGACATACAAACAAACATTTTCACAACACAAAAGAAAACACTTATTTTTGATTCATGGCTTCCAATAAAAAAGAAAAAAAAACATTTTGGCATAAATTCTTAAATTGTTGGTTCTCAGCACGCTCCAGGTCTCATTTGTCTAATGCTGCGACCTTGTCCGCCTTGCTCCTCGACTGCACAATCGAACAAGCATTTGTTTGCATATGTCACATCATCAGATCCACACACCGGGTTGTAGTCTCTTCCGCAGGGACAATAAGCCTCAGATCCACCGACAAATAGGGTTAAAGCCATCAAACACATGGTAATTATACCGAAAAATTTCATTTTGAAAATTTTAGAAGTTCTGCTTGCGCTAACGAACTAATCAATACTGACTGACTGTCGCAGGTTAGAAAATGCTTTCGGGCGATTATCTTATCGATAAACTTTTTTTTTTTAGTAAATAAACACGACAAGTTCTGTTGTATATTTGTTTCCTGTTGGGGTGAGTCGGTAGTATCAGTAGAATTATCGACATGTTTTTTGCTTTTATACGAGAAATAGAACAGATTGATGCAAATAAATGAAAGGGAGTAGAATTGATGGGTTTTACCTGGCATTGTCCAGACAAAGCAGCCAACGTTATGCAATTACTTATTTCGATTATTAAAGCACCTCTTGATGAGTGGGTTTTCTTTCTGAAGAAACCCAAGCAGACATACACAGAATCTTTTGTTCAGATTTACGACGCAAAATCTACAAGGCCTGATGTGTACCTTTATGGTATTCTTTACAAATTATGTGGGGTTCTTTTTTATACTCATATGTACCTTTCAATAAAAAGTAAAAATGAAATGTGTAAAGTACATGGGTGGGAACTGCGAAAAACCATTTGTTTTCTGAACCTCTAATTATTTTTATTTAAAAACTAAAAATTGTTAGTTGAACTTGAGTTCTGTTGCTCTCCATTGATGTAGTTGTACATGTGCACTGACTGTTGAAATAAGAAAAAAGTTAGTAAAAGATTTTTGATCAAATCTTTTACTAACTAACAAAAAAAAAAATAAAGGATGTCATTACTTATACAGAGTATTTCTGATTTTACTTTTGATATAAGATATGGTAGAAGAATTTTAAACACACAGTCAAGTCTCATGTATTTGTTTTCATATGGATGGAAAAATGACAGTCAGTGTTAAGAGCAAGTTTCTGTTCATATTTATGTTTAAAATCAATGCTCATTTGTGTAATTTACACTATTATGCTTATTTTGACATTCTATTCGAATGAAAGTTTAGTCGAATTTGAAAGAAGTGCATTTTGAGACTCGAATGATTCGAATGTTAAACATGTAAAATTTCGAATCATTCGAGTCTCAAAATGCACTTCTTTCAAATTCGACTAAACTTTCATTCGAATAGAATGTCAAAATAAGCATATATATAAACTTTTAATATTCAACACTTAGTTGGCTTTCTGTTCCGAAGTAAATGTAAAATATCATTAAAACCGATCCAGCTGTCAGCGAAAAATTCTGGAATGGTAGCCATTGCTTACCAAGGGTCTGCCTCTTATCAGCTTTTTTAGATAAACTTTTTCTTACGTAGAATGTCAACATGATATCAAATTCGAAAAAAAAGGTTATACTTTTATTTATCAACTATAAGCTAGGAAAAGTTATTTTTATAAGAATATTTACATAGTTTCACCAGCATCTCTTTAACACAAACAAAAAAAGTCCACAAAACATTTCAAACAATATTTGGTCTTGTAAATGGGTGATTTGCTTAGTTTAGCACGGTCCAGATCTCATCTCTCTGATTTTGCGACCTGGTCTCCCTTGTTCCGCAGCAGCGCAATCCAACAAGCACTTATTTGCATATGTCACATCATCAGATCCACATACCGGCCGGTAGTCTTTTCCGCAAGGACATAAAGCCTCGGATCCACGGAAGAATAGTGTTAAAGCCACCAAGCACAAGGTAATAATACCAAAAAATTTCATTTTGAAAATAATAAAAGCTCCACTTGCGTTAACGAGTTCGATCAATACTGACAACTGTTACTGGTTAGAATACTTCTTTCGTGAGATTATCTTATCGATACACTTTTTTTGTAAATAGACAGCAACGTTTCTGTATCTACTGTTTGTTGGATGGAGTGAGTTGATAATATCAGTAGAGTTTTCGAAAAGTTTTTTGCTTTTATACCTAGAATCATCTGGCTCAGGGAAGAGAACAGATTAATATAAACAGGTGGTGGAAAATTGAATCGATGGGATTTACCTTATATTTATCTGTACTGAGTAAACATGGTTGAACAATTATTTATTTTGATTATTAAATGTCTTTTTTTTATTAATCATTTTGTTGATTGGGGTTTCTTCTGGAGTGACCCATGATTCTTTTGTTTTAAAATGAGACATAACGTATGGAGGTTTACCCACATATCTACTATGCGATACAAATGCAATCTATCCAGCTGTTGGGGCTGCGATGCTTAAAAATGCTCTAAAAAATGACTAAAATCGGAGAAATTAGTTGTTAGCAATCACCCCTATTAACAACAATATTAGTAACAATTTCGGACTACAAAGGCCAAATAGAAAGAACTAAAAACATCTTCGTAATGTATGTTTTGAAGAGGAGTTTATAACTTGTAAACAATTTTGTCAACAGTGATGAATTTGGTAGTAAAACATTCACTATAATGCTTCCTTTTTGGCATTATTTGTCCGAAATTGTTACGGGCCTTGGTGATAAGGCCAATAAATTGCAGTGCAGAGAATGTATCACTGAAACTCTTTGTTCAACAAGAACTATATGCCCCTTTTGCAAATTTTTCAATCAAAGGCATTTTTGAAAGCTTTTTAAGGTTTTCAAAAATTTCTTATCTCATCCTTAAAAATGCAATTAAAATTTGTTCTGAAGTCTCTTATCATTTTTGAAACAATTGCCAACGATGTTTAAAACACCCTGTATAAAATAAATCATAGCATTTCTAATCTCCCATATCTCACAACTTTCGATAACATGACAAAAGATAAGATGTTTAAAAGATTGGGTAGTTTTGAAATGATTGAGTCAACCTCTAGTGCAAGAAGTTTTTGTGAGTAATTCGTGGAACTTAACTGATTGTGGAATTTCATAATGAGTCCACAATGTTTCAATTCAAAATCAAAATATAAATAGAAAATTTCTCATCAGAATCTAAAACGGTTGTAAAGATGTTACAAAAAACTCGATTTGCTCAAACATTTGCAAGGTAAACCATTTGTTGGAAGCTCTAGAATTTTTACAAATTTTCCATATCTTGACACTTTAGATTGATTTGGTGTAATTAGTATGCCCCTAGGCAAGGGTTTTCAGACTTCAAGAAGTCAACACTTTGTTAATGATTCAAATAGTTCCGTTGGCGTAATGGTTAGTTAGCATGTCTGCATGTTACGTGGGAGGTCCGTGGTTCGAATCCACACTGAAAATAAAAAATGTTTTTCCACTGGTATCGCCTTTTTTTTATGTGGCATTATTGTCTAAATGTTAATGTGAAATTCTCGAGCTGAATAGTTACCACCACTCAAAAGACAGGATATATTTTTTGATTATTTTTTTCACATTTGAGTGATTCAATATTTAAACTGATCGTCTCATTTTTTGCGACAAAAATTCATAAGACAAAAAAAAGTGTTCTGCAACAGAAATCCCCCAAATCGTAGCGATTTTTCTTGAACAGAATGTTTTTTAAGCTACGTTAGAAGTTCAGACGATGGTTTGACAGTTGAGAATGTAAAACTGTGCTGATATTTCTGTTATGTACGATTGGCAATTCATCATAAATCGTTTCACCCAAAAACAACGCTTCCAATTAGAGGAAATTAACTTTGAAAAAAATAAGTCTGTTCGCGAAGTCCATTTTACCGTCAACATATTCGGTCCGTGACCGAGCAATTTGTAGAACTATTGATCGTTTTCGAACTAATTTTACTTCTCTCGATTCATAACCATGGATAAGACAAAACAATTGGCCCTTACCCATTGGCGGCATCATCGGTTCTTATTTCTTTTCAAATGAGGAATTGACTGACGTTACAGTGAGTGTCGAGCGCTATGAAACCATCCTGACTTATTTTTTGTTTCCAGGTCTTAACCAATCAGTCAAGGATATTGCGAAACTCTTATACCCCAAGGAAAAAAGTGCCTAGGATCATACTAGGAAGAGAGGGAACTAAAATCCCTAAACGTAACATAGAAACATAGTTTCATCAATGAGACTAATCTGGATGAAGTACTTTAATTAAGGAATATCACTTAACAAGCAAGGGACAAAATAGATATATGTAGATGGTCGAGGTGCAATACAAATCCCCAAGCCATTCATTCATTCATAGAACCAATCGACGACATTATTTGGTTCAGACAAGACGCCCGGAGCAACTTGCCATATTTCTGTATGGCAAAACCATCAATTTATTTCGAAATCAAATTGACGACAGCTTCATTTCCAGAAGTTGTCCTGATAACTCGCTCCTCGTTTATGCGTCTTAACGCCGATTACTTTTTATGGGTTTATGTCTCTCCTATGTTCCTAAATACTCGCACCTAACCGCTTGATGTGCGTGTTAATTATAAAAAATAAAAATGTCAAGTCATATGTATATGACCACAGACCAGAAACTCTTGGCCACCATTGACACGAAAAAAGTAAATTTATAAAGTACATATGTCAGTTTTCATTTTCTCTTCGAACTTTGCTATCAACAAAAATTGAGCGAATCTAGTGCCCTGCGTCAATTTTGTGATTGGAAGGAAGCAGTTAGTTCCTCTGTTTTGAGTATCAAAATTTCTTTAGAGTGGTAATGAGGGTTTCGCATATGACATTTTGAAAAACGAATTTCCTTGAACATGTCAACTACGGTCAACACCTCGAAAAATTACAAAGTTAATAGAAAATGTTGACTTATTACTCGTATTTTGAAAATTCATATTTTCCTCTTTGGGAGTTTTTTTTTGTACCAGAATACAAATTGTGAAGTTATAGCCATAATATGAAAGTCAGCTATGGCAACCGTTCACCTAATTTCTAATTTTTACTATAGCCTTTTTATTGTACAGTCAGTTTATACAAAATGTAAAGATAATAGAGTAGCGCATCCACAATTCTAATCGATGAAGTTCTAATCGATGGGTTTGATAGTACCATAAAACTTAAAGTTGAATACTTACATTCTGTCAAAATCGTTATCAAATTAACACATCATACGTGTTTCTGTGAATTATGAATACCCCAGTTGGAACTTGAAAGTTTTGGCGAGGAAATACAACTTTTAAGCTTAAATCGGTATAGAAACCTGCTGCTTCAACTTGTGATAGTGCAAAAAGCCAAACACACTACCTAATAAGTTAACACAACATCCCCACAACTCACTGCTGATATGATTTGGAAGGGAGCTTTTAGTAAAAATAATAAAAAAAGAAAACAAGACAACAAAGAGATACTTTGAGTGATCTGTCAAAGCGAAGTTTTTTGTGGCTCATCCATTTTAAAAATATCTTTTTAAAAATGCCTAAAAACGCTCATACAATCTTGAAAGCAAAAAGGGTAATGCCCAACAAAAATATTTCAAATGACTTCTTCGTCAAAGGCTTGTATTTAGAAAAATTCTTATCCAATCCACCACCATCAGCTTTCCTTCCTCAAAAAACATTTCTTTGGAAATTTAACACAGAAAAAATGAAGAAAAAAATAAACAACAATAATCTTCTGTGTTAAAAAGAAATCATCACTTAAATGGTAGAGCGAATGCTCATTGTTCACAAAAGAGTGAACTCTTAAAGCTCTCTCTAATCCATTCGGTGTTTCTATCTATTTATGCCGTTCACTGCTTCTGTAATGCGTCTTAAGGTTTTGTTAGGAAAAGATGTTCTTTCAAATTTTTAAATTACACGCTCCATTAATTATGACAATTGGTTGAGTCGCATAAGGAATATCAATTATCCATTTTATATCGTAACAGATGAACCCAAACGGCAATCACATTGCCTAATTGTCCCCACTCTTCAAGTGCGAATAATGGCGAACACAACCGCGACTTCCTCTACTTCCATAAAAGAGTGAATAATGAGTGATGTAATTAAACGAGAGACTTACTCGTATCTTCAATTAAGTATGCAAATATTTATTGAAAAACATTGTCAGTTGCCACCATCTGAGAGCTCTCTGAAATTCGTTTGAGTATTTAGTTTGAAGTCAACTGTGGTTATCTTCAGAACTATTTGAAGGAAATAATTTGTTTTGTTGCAAAAATGAAATTTTCGGCGTTGATTGTATTTTTTTTGGTTATTGCTTTGGTAGCACCAATTGAAGGCACATTCTGCCCATGCAGTGGCCAGAAGGGGCCAGTTTGTGGCTCCAATAAGATCACTTACAACAACCGTTGTGAGTTCGATTGCACCCAGAGGCAGTACAGACAACTACAAAAGACACTAAACATTGTAAAAATGGGGCCGTGCGACACTGACACCGCCTGACTAGGCATGCCGTGGAAACGATTTAACCATTGGAATTGAAACTATAATTTATGCAAGTGTTGTGAGAAAGATACAAATGTGTGATAATGATAACCATGACTAAAAAACATGAAATAATAAAGTGATCATATCTGAAATGCAATTTGCATTTGGTTTTATTTTTTACTTTCATTTTTTAAGTGTTTGTCTCTATAGCTATCTAATTTGAAGATCATTCGCGATCAATGTGAAGTGGTTAATTAATAGTCTGAAATTAGAAAAAAATTAACAAAAATTCAATCAGTACACGCCTTGATTTAATTGATAGGCTATGACGTGTTTCAAAAAAAAAAAAAAGTGTGCAACGCAGTGTTTCTATTTGCGCAGTTGCGTCCACGAATTGACCAAAAATGTACTCATTATGAGTCACGAGAATTCTGAATAAGAATGAGGTTCGTAGAATCAAACTAATGGCACTTTCCATTGGTTTCACTCGGAAGCACTCATTTTAAAAACCAATGGAACACCCAAAATAATTTCTGTTCAGTTTAACGTAATTGCCTTTGTGTGAGTGAAACACCTATGGCTCTTAAAAAATATTCCTTGAAGAAAATTTTCTTTTTGACATTTGAGTAACATGTGTTAGAGCTTCTTGAGTCGATTCTCATTTCAAATCGAGAAGCGGCTGTCACTCCTCAGAATCATGAGAAGCGATCTTTTTGCACCAATGGAACGGTTTGAGAATGCTTCTGGACGCTCCTGGACGGTTCTTTTCGTCCAATGGAAAGTGCCATAAGGTTGTTTGGTGTGTGATGCTTTCTTGTTTGATTAACACTTGGCAGCTTCCTCTTGCCGTCTTAATATTTGTTTTGAAGCTGATTGTATATGAGCTGTTGTGAAACGAATTCAGTTACTGATAACGTTATGAGAATAGTTCAGCTGGTGATAACAACGATTCAGTTTAGGTGCATTTTACAGATTCAGTAAAAAAGAACACAACAACCGACCCCAACAAAAACCTTTCACTGAGAAAAACAAAAGAAAAATGCCTATAGCAAAGTACAACAATTGTTAAATAAATGTCCACTTTATCATACACATATGAAATCCATAACTACTTCAACCTGTCGATTATTCATTCGAAAACCCACCCAACTATAGTCATGACACAGAGAAGCCAAATTAAAAAAAAAACACAAATACTTCCTTTGTTCGAATACCCCTACTAAGGGCTTGTTACACAAAACTACAAGTACTTTTAATTCAAGTGAATTATAATTGATGAGTTTTGTAGTTGAGATAATCCACGTGTTTTTTTAATTTAATAAATAAAAAGATTAATACAATTTTTACCAGTTAAAAATTGTATTAATCTTTTTATTTATTGAATTATAAGTGTAAAAAAACTTCTGTAACACAAAGCTACAAGAAGGGCAAGCTTCTACAAGTGTAATGGACAAATTCTTACAAGAAGTTGCTCTTGACTTGTAGCTTTGTTTTACAGGCCCTAAATTGAGGCCATGTGATCTTTGTTAGGTTTCTTCAAATACAAAGAAGTGTGATCTGAATCGCAACACGCACACGCAACTTGATTTTATATTCTGCCGTGTTAACAAAGCCATGATGGATAAAATGGGGTGTGTTTGAAAACAGAAATGATGGCGTTCAAAATTGTAATTTCAGAAATCTGGAAAAATTGTGTGCGATTTGCTATAGTTTTTTATTTTAAACAACAGCTGATAGAATTACAGCTATTGGGGGAAAGCGATCCAAAAGTATCGTTAACGTCACAGAGTAGATAATACAGAGTATCAATTCGCACCCCCTTAGCCCGAAACACACGCAAAAAATTTTCTACCACAAATTGTAAATGGCGTCCTATTTCCAGATAAAAAAAATGGAGTAGTGGTAAGGTCCTAAACGTCAATAGGAAAGTAAAAAAAAAATCTGAATCCAATTTGGTTTGTGTATTGGATAAAGTAACGATACTAATGCGACAAATAACATTTCGTTCGATTTCTTACATCAAACTGTGCGGGTTGAGTTTATTTACAGTTCAGCCTGAAGTTGTTTAATAAGAAAGAAGATCTCTAAGTGTAATAATATTACGAATATTGTTTGTTATCTTGACCATCTAAGTCTGGCAACTCCTATCCGTAGGCTAATTCAAAGCAAGACAAAGCCTATATTTGGCTAGATCTACATAAGTGTATGGAAGTGTTTTTTTTATGTTTCTCACTCTTTAAAACTCTACATCGGGGAAATCACAATCAAAAATCAGGGGCTGAATTACCGCTAACGTGATCGAGTAATAAATACGTGACTGAATTATGTATTTTTGGCATCACTTCTCGTATTATCGAGCACTTTAAGACCTCAATTTGACAGTCTTTCACAAGTATTTGAACGAATTGAAGTCGATAAATGAGCAGCAGACTGATGTTTGTGTAATATAGAGCGAATGTTGAAAGAAAAATAAATTTACTCACTCGATCAGTGATATAATTCGACCTCAGACTTTATAAAGAAAAAAACCAATTTAAATGAAATATTTACACATTTTATTTTGTTCTTAACATCAAAAGCTATTCTCAGCCATTTTCAATTTGAAAAGGAAAAGAAGTGAGCAAAATTAACACGCTCCCTGGGTGGCGGTAAGAATCCTGTCAGTAGTTTTTGCAGCTACACATCCAAACTCACACAAATTGCTGTAGGTGTTACCATCTGAACCGCAAACTGGTTTGTAGATCTTTGTGCATAGACACTTGTCTTCATTTGACACACATGCTCCTTGTGTGGCAGTTAAGATCCTATCAGTAGTTCTTGCAGCAACACATCCAAATTCACACAAGTTGCTGTAGGTAACACCATCGGAACCGCAAACTGGTTTGAAGATCTTTGTACAGATGCACTTCTCATCCCTTGGCATACAGGCACCCTTGGTTGCTTTCAGATCCTTATCGGCAGACCTTGCAGCAACACATTCGAATTCACACAAATTGCTGTAGGTTTCACCATCTGAGCTGCAAACTGGATTGTAGACCATTGCACAGAGACATCTATCGGTTTCTGGCAATGAAGCTCCATTGACAGCAACTGCCAAAGCGAAGAAAATGATTGCGTAGAATTGCATGTTTAAAGAACTTGACTGAAGACTTTTTGACGAATAAATGAGTGAATATGAATTGCTTTTATAGTCAAAATGGTCTTGGATGATTCGACTATCTTTTCGAAACCAATTTATCTAATTAACGACCAGAAGTGTTTTTCAAAGTTTTAAATTTTGATTCTATGATTTGATAGTAAGATTTTAAGTGTTTTCATTTGATTTAATTGAGCCTACATAAATTGCTTACGTCAACATAAACTGATTATATATTTGTTTTAACTTGATTATCATTTAATTTAATCCATTTTTTTTTTTTACTAATAAAATGTTTCTCGGCACGTTTTTCATCAGTAAAATCAATATAATTTACTCTGGAAAAAATGAGGAAGCCCTATCATTGGGAGCATACTTTGGGCCTTTCATGTGACCTAAGGATTGTGAACTTTTGGTTATATGTACTCACAAAATTTGATATTTAAAAGAGCTTTGTAGAGTTAGTTCTCAAGATCGCATATAAAAATAGGTGTATAATAGTTCGTTGGTTCTCGTCACGTGTGCATTACTTTTGATAGTCTTCAGTCCATAAATCAAGCGACGGTTTGCGTGGCCCAAGGCTTTGTTTTATGAAAAGGCAATGTGATTTCTTTCGGCAATGTTATTAACATTTTCTCGCTTAGGGCGATACTAGTGCACTCGTTGTTTCTGGGATTTGAACCTCAAACTTCAACGTAACAGGTAGACAGACTAACCATTACGCCTTAAGAACCACGGATTTTACCTGCCGGCCAAAGTATTTCCTCCATAATTTAGTTATGGGCAGCTTGTTTTCGCCTTAGCTAACTAAAGGATTGCATCACCACAGATCTATGTACAACAATTCCTTAATACTGAGTTGGTCACTAAGAATATTGACTTAAAAACGTGCTGTGGCTGAAATATTGCGTTTCATTTTCAGTCTGTGCTGAAAGGTCAAGACGCAAAACTTTCGATGATTTAATTTGGCCTTGAAAGTAGAAATAGAAAGGCTTTCATTAGATACCTAAACTTTGAAAACATACATAATCTATGAAGAGGACCTAATATTCTGATTTAAAATCAGCACTTAACACCGCTGGCCAAAATATTTTATGTAACTTAAATTAAATCAGATTAAAACATTTCAAATCTAGAAACGTATCAATTTATTATCAAATTATAGTATCAAAATAAAGCAGCTACTTCAAAAACCACTTCTAAACGCGGTAGTGCCAATTATAAGATTTTGTTTTCGAAAAGATAGTCGAATCATCCAAGACCATTTTGACTATAAAAGCAATTCATATTCACTCATTTATTCGTCAAAAAGTCTTCAGTCAAGTTCTTTAAACATGCAATTCTACGCAATCATTTTCTTCGCTTTGGCAGTTGCTGTCAATGGAGCTTCATTGCCAGAAACCGATAGATGTCTCTGTGCAATGGTCTACAATCCAGTTTGCAGCTCAGATGGTGAAACCTACAGCAATTTGTGTGAATTCGAATGTGTTGCTGCAAGGTCTGCCGATAAGGATCTGAAAGCAACCAAGGGTGCCTGTATGCCAAGGGATGAGAAGTGCATCTGTACAAAGATCTTCAAACCAGTTTGCGGTTCCGATGGTGTTACCTACAGCAACTTGTGTGAATTTGGATGTGTTGCTGCAAGAACTACTGATAGGATTCTAACCTCGACTCAGGGAGCTTGTTTGGACAAAGAAGAGAAGTGTTTGTGTACAAAGATCTACAAACCAGTTTGCGGCTCAGATGGTGAAACCTACAGCAATTTGTGTGAGTTCGGATGTGTAGCTGCAAGAACTACTGATAGGATTTTAACAGCAACACAAGGAGCGTGTTAAGTCTATGTTATTCTTTTCCTTGGAAGTTCTTTTTCAGATTGAAAAGTAATGACTTGTCATGTGAATAAAAAAATAAAGTAAAATACATTTTATTAATCAATTTTACTTCGTTTCAATTTCAAACAGTCATTAAAATTGTTTCGACCAGAGTATAAAGCTTTGGAAAATAACAGGTAGAGGTTTGCTTCAGTAATTGCAAGAATTGGGACATTGAAAGCTAAAGATCTGTGCATCTATGTGAATGAAAAAAGAACAGGTCTGACAATAACATTCCTAAACCTATCTTTAGAGAGTTTGAAAGAGTCAAAGTGAAAAAAGCTTTTTCTTCTGAAATAATTCGGGATTAAATGATTTAGAGATTCATAAAAATTATTTAATAGATTAAATTCTTCTGAAATAATTCGGGATTAAATGATTTAGAGATTCATAAAAATTATTTAATAGATTAAATGTAGGTAAATAGCAAGTTGTTATACAGTTTTCAAATCAAGAAAAAAACATCATTTGATTTTAATTAAGGACATAAAGGTTCACATCCGCAGTTTTCAAAATGAAATTGGCTATGATTAGGCAGAGCTTCTCCAAATAGTTCTCAAAAATTAAATTTGGAAATCACGTGAAAATTGCAAGTTGGGCGAAAGAAGCTATTCTAAAAGCGAAAATTGGAATTGAGAGTCGGAACTTCACAGAATGTCAAACCTTTATGAAGACTCTTTTATCAATTGAACGTCAACTGTTCTCAATTAACGATATTTTTTGTGTCCATATTGTTAACAACTAAGCTAATCACCCTTATTGCGATAGGCGTTTCACTAAAACGCCTAAAAAATGACAGATCTCCAGCGTCCAGCCGCGTAATTTTTGTTTTCATAAAAATATAAGTTAGCCTTCTATCTGTTTCATTCGTATAGTAAGGGTCAATATAAAAATAATAAAAAGCATTAAGGGTCGTCCAAAATCTTTTTCCGTTTTCGAGATATTACAATTTTTTGAAGACTCTTCATTACCGCCACAGGAAACAAGGAACGACAAACCTGGGTCACGTAGATTTTTGGCCAAGCGGGGGAAATACAACTCAACCAGGATGTCCAGAAGAGAGCAAGAGTAAGAGGGTAATAGTAAGTGTAGAAGTGTAACTGATTGACCGAAGTTAAAACATTTTCTTTTCAGAGTGTAGTCATCATGAGGATTGGACCTATTAGGCACAAAGTATTGCCAACGTGAACTGGAGTCACCTTTGGTCCTATCGTGCACAAAGGCAATGAATACTTTTTGGCTGGTGAACACATTTCCAAGCGAGGATCAATTTTGTAATTTTTTTTCAATTTCTAACTTATTTAAAATTTTAGTGCGAGCAGCGAATATTATCTAAAACTATAAATATTAACAATGACGACAACGGAGACGCAGCGAGATTGCCAAGATTAACGATTTAGCATTTGATGATTTAAAGCAGAAGTAGAATTTAATATTTACGGTCCCTTTCAATGCAGATGAGAGCAGCTTTTTGTGAGGATCTGGCTACTTTCGGAAGCGATTAAGCAGTAGCTAGCCATTGAGCGAATCCATTTACTATTTTCTCTATTATTTATCGAACATTCGGATGTTTCTATGGGCTACTAAATCAAATTTTAAATAAACGATGTTTTTTATTAACTTTCTTATGAAAAATTGAAAACACCATTAATTTGAGTCAACTATTTTATTTTTATTTTGAATGCATTTCGACCGATGTATCGGTCATCTTCAGCAACACTAATGAGTAATACAGTCGTCTTTATAGAACAGAAAAAGTACAAACATAGATTATACATAAGAAGTTAAAGTAGTAACAATAGATAGTTAACATTATATGAATTACATTAGAACAAATAGACTAACTATATAATTAGAGGTTTCAATTTAGAACGGTGAAGAGTGAGTGAGAGGAAATAAGTTAAAAACAATTAAACAAATAAGACTCTATATTTCCATCGTCGGCATTCAATGCAGAGTTGTCTCTTTGTATGTAAAAGCTTTCGATGGCATCAAGCTTTCTACCATCTGGGACGCTTGCTAAAAGTCGAACATCATTTAAGGTGATTGGCAAATGTTGTTCTTGTAATGCATGTGCTGCAATTGCAGATTTTTTTGGATCGTTGTTTTTTATATAATTTAGGTGGTCTTTGAATGTTGTTATTATAGATCTTTTTGTTTGACCATAGTATTTACGCCCACACTTACATTTGATTTCATAAACTCCAGATTTTTCTAAATTGTCTTTTTTATCTTTGACGCTCGTCAACTTGTTTTTTAGTTTATATTTGTTGGCATAAACTAAAATCATTTTGTTATGATGGAACACTGTTTTGAGTCCATTGGTGATGTTAGGTGCGAATGTTATTGACACTCGGTTCAGATCAGCTGGTTCTGTTGATTTTTTTTCTTTTGAAAAAAGTTGAGAGTTGTTGTTTATTATGTTTGTTCGAATGTTTACGTATTATGTTATCAATTAAAGTTGATCCATATCCATTTATATATGCAGTCTTTAATATATGTGTGTACTCCTGTGTATAATATTTGTTAGACAATGGTACGCTGACTAATCTATGTGCCATCGAATGGAAGGCTGATAACTTGTGTTGAATGGGTGCAAAAGCATTGCTGGGTATGTACCTGGAGGTACTTGTTGGTTTGTGGTAAATGGCAAGGTCAATTTCATTTTGTTTATTTCTGATTAATTTCAAATCTAAGAAATTCAAAGTGTGGTCTTTTTCTAATTCATAAGTAAATTTGATGCTATTGTGTTGATTATTTAGGATGGTTAGTAAGTCATTTACACTATTTCTTTTTACTATTGTAAAGATGTCGTCAACATAGTGGAACCAGATTTGTGGAAGGTGTCCTTTTCTCTTTAATTCCATCTCAAAATCTGTCATGAATGTCTCAGCAATAAACGGTGAAAGTGGGTTGCCCATACTAGTTCCAAAATTGATTTTAAAGAATAGTCCTCGGAATTGAAAGAAGTTCGTGTTCATGCACATTTCGGCTGCTCGTACATATACGTTTATTTTTTCAATCGGTATGTTTATTTTCAGAAGATTATTTTTGTAAATTGTTAGTGCTTTTGGAATTGGTATTGATGGAAATAAGGAAGAGACGTCGAAAGAAACCATTACTTCGTCGTTTGTTAATTTTATGTTTCTTATTTTGTCGGCAAATTCAATTGAGTTTTTAATTGATAAGCTTCCACCAAGTTGGTATTGTTTCATTTCTTGTACTAGCCAACGTGAGATGTATGTACAAGGTGCGCTAAGGAGTGCCACGATTGGCCTCATTGAATCTCCTGGCTTATGGGTCTTTGGTAAACAGTAAAGTCTTGGGACATCAGGATTTGAGACCAGTAGTTTCCATTTCATCTGTTCACCAAACACGTTACATATTTCTTTTCTAATCTCATTAGCAGCTGTGACCATTTTGTTGAGTGGAGATTTTTTAATTTCATCGTACCCACTATCTGTAATCAATTTCCAACAACGTCGATCGTATTCTTCTTTATTCATTACCACAATTTTGTTGCCCTTGTCTGATTTCATAACAAGCAATCTTTTTTATTTAAAGATGAAACAATTTTATTTTCATCAATGTGGTTAGGTTCAGAGGGATGATTTCCGTTTTCAACACAGAACTTAGCACGTTCTCGAATTTCGTTTTTAATTGTAAGTTGTTTGTATTTCAATATAGTTTCAATGTCAATGATAACATCTCTTACTGGTTGGTTTTTTGGTTTTGTTCCATAGTTAAGTACTTTGTTCAGTAGATCAAGTTCATCCGTGGACAACAGCGATTTGTACTGTGTACTCTGCTTCCTGAATTCTCTGTGCGACTGGTGTAGGTGTTAAATGAGAAGCATACAAGCATACTAGGGTTTTTATTTTAAAGTAAAAAAAGAACAAAGCGCAAAACATAAAGTGACATTCGCTCTCTACAAATGAAAAATTTTCATCAGCACCAGGCGCACAGAAATATCAGTAGGCAGATCACGAGATCCTCTATTAAAATTACAATAAAGAAAAAGCTGGGCTCCTCCTCCTCCTCCTTTATTATTTTGCCACGTACACTGTTCACCCCATAATAGCGTTGCCACTTTGTGAAAAATGTCGAAGATAGGAAAATGTAAAGTCGTTCTGCACAGAAAAAAAGTGAAGTGTTATCGCTGCTCCCTAGTGAAATTACATGAACAGAACATATACAATTAACACGCGTGTGCGTTCGTTAGTGAGAAGAGAAATCCGCTTTTCAAATTCTTTCCGATGTCTTCTTTCTGATACTTCTGTGCGCCCGGTCTCTCAAAGAAGTTTTGACTGAAATGCTTCCGATTTTTGCGTTTTGTTGTTGTTGTTTTGTTTGTGACTACTGTGCCTAGACAAACAGACGACTCCAGAATAAAGGGAGAAAAAATACTCAACTACTTTCAGCCTACGTACAAATGTGTTGAATTTCACATACACTGAAGTTCATGTGCATGTACAATGTACACTGCCATTCCATTGAATAAATTTGCGCCAGAAAATTTCCATTTGCTTTCTGCTTTCTGAATTCCCTGTGCGCCTGGTGTTAAATGAGAATTTTGGTTTCTAAATAACTTTTTTGTTGTTTTATGCTCATGAGCACACGTGTGAATGAACTAAAGGATGCTAAGACTTTTTTATGTATTTGATCTTTACGCAAAACGACGTAATAGATACTTAGCATTGGCATATATTCCAGATAAATGAAAATATTGACATCATATAGAGATGTTGATTATCTTTTATTATGACAGTATCATTACTTTCGGATAAATTGTCGATTCTGGATCAAAACCTACACCTACAAATGTACAATCATGACATGCACAAGTTGATCTTGCACCGACGCCCGTCAATTGATAATACCAAAAACGAATAACTTGACAAAAGTCGTAACCTGTAGGTGAAAACTAAAAGTAACTAATTGAACACGAAATCTTCGCCACATCAAAACTACCCGCAGCCATTTCAAATTTGAAAGAAAACTTAAAACTTTCTTTTAAAGGAAAGGAGGTTCAACGAGCTTCTTGGGTCGCCATTAGTGTCTTATCATTGCAAAATAAAAAAAATTCATCAGCAAAAAAGTTATAGATAATACGCCTATTTTTTGGAGGCCAAATCATTTCAATTGGCGCCAGAAGTGGTTTTCGAAGGTTTTTTAATTTTGATTCCATGATTTGATAATAGATCATATCTGACTTTCAAGTGTTTAAATTTAATTTGATAGAAGGTACAAAGGTTGTTTTAGTTAAAATTTTTATGTTTGTGGATCTTTCGAAGCCTCCCCCGATAGATGGGTTAATATTTACCAGGTTGGTTGTACCCGGTCTATACGTACTCTTATCTTACTACAGCTTCAAAAGGAGTAAACATGCGAATTGGGTCACTTTGAAGCCAATTAAGTTATTCAAAGCTCTTGTCAAAATGCTTTGTTAATGTAATCGCTAACGGACTGAAGATCCTTGAAATGCGTTATGCCGGATGTTCCCCGAGCTTTGCTGCACAACTTTATTTATTTTTATTTATTTTATTAATAGAATAACTTATTAGTCATACAAACACTTTTCAAGAAAATGTAGAAGAAATGATTCCCTGAAAATTACGTTTGCCTTTCCAATTAAATTACCACAGCAAAAGCAATCCCAGATCTAATTCAAAAAGCAACAAAAATACTTCATTCGCAGAACAGTCTTCCAGAAAATATTTATTAAAATAAACTCAATTTTATTTTTGAATCGAGTCGTGTCCTGGGAACATGAAATCCGGAGCTGACTCAAACAACACAGAATACCAATGAGCCTCACGCATTTAACAAAATAATTTTCAATTATGAAACTTAAATTAATTCATGATGCGTTCGTTGTAGCACTCCTCTTGCTACCCTCATCTTTGGTTATAAGCTTCACAGTATAGTCCTCTAAATCCTATTGGATTAGTGTAGCTCTGATGCAAAGTCTGTTTGTTCGTGCTTAAATTATTTATACATTTAAATTGAAAAAAGCCAGGCGAATGAGGCAAAACCCTCGATACGTAAAAGACAGAGCAGATGATGAGAAACTATATTTTAAAGTAAAACAACCTTGGTATGTTCGGGGAATTAAATTAAGCAATAACCGTTTGGCAGGCAACATTGACAACAAACTTTTAAGCATGGAAAATTTCTTATGAACTATCTATCCATTAGCAGATTTCCTTTTAAACCACCAAAAGAGCTTTTTACACACCAGTGTCAGAGTGCTGTAGTTAAGGAGAACGTAGTAGCATACTAAAAGTCCATCCAAATTGAATGTCATGGGATGTGATTCTATGAATCGCTCGTAATATGATGTTTTACGAAAACAAAATCTAATTTACCGTTATCTTTAAGTTTAAAGTATAAGCGAGTGTGAGAGCAGATAATTGAATTCTTTTTTGCCTGGAGAGCTCTTAAAAAGTAAACCAATTTGTTTGTTTTTTTCCCCAGTTTTGTTGATGCTTTGTGGAAAGTGTTGTGGTTGTTGGTTGAATGGATTTAATACAAGTCTGTAAAACATAAAAAATAAAAGCAGACATAAAAATGTCAGGCTTTGAACTTTTTGGGAAAATGTAATAAAAATTTATAAGAAATGAGTTGCGGTCAAATGCACAGTCGAACCGATATTAATAACTTCGATCAAAAAACAGGTTAGGGAATAGTCTTTATATCCTTGTATAAACGAGCTTTGACACATTATAGCGTATTTATGAGTTTTTTTTTTTGGAGACATTTTAAACGCCCGAAGGAATAAACCTTTGGAGGCGAAAAGAACAGAGAAAAATGCTATAATCGCAATAACTCAAGAATTAATATCCCAATTTTCTGCAAAGAAGGCCAAATAATGTCTGGGAAGCACCCAGTCAACCGTGTATAAAAATTATATTTGGCAAATTATTAAAGTAATACATTTTTTAGTTGAAGAGCCAAAGAGTGACTTGTAGTTGTAATGCAGCACACTATTAATAGCTCCTTTCGGATGCTTTACAGTTCTGTTTGTATTGGCTATACAAAAACAAAACTAAAAACACATTTCTAAGGTACTCTCAAGTTGACAAATTACACGTTTTAGTGTGTCAAGACACCAGAAAGAAGTCATAAGCAAAACTCTGCAGAAATATCAATCTTCAGGCGTTTTTCATGATGGTGAACGTAATAGTTGTGGAAAATTTGCATCATGGTCTACCAACTATTTAAAAAGACCTTAAAACGGATTAAACTTTTTTGTGCTCCTAATTGGATTTCATAGAATCCCACATTTGATTTTCATTGTTGTTGTTTAATCTTTTAAACTTTTTGCACCACGAAAAAAATATTTTCAAAGCCAAAACCTTACACTCTGGAAGTTGTTTGGTCGCCACTTAGTTATCGTTTGATTAGGTTTCGAATTTTGAGTTCGTTTTAATTAAATCGACTAAAGTTGTAATTAGCTTTCAAGGTTCGTGGTTAGAAAATGTTTATTTTCGCAATGGATTGAAAGTGCAGAGACAGAATGGCTTAAACCGGACGTTGATTAGGCATATCAAAGTACACGTGTAGGTAACTAAGCAGATGAAAGGGCACGGTTCTTACTGATTTAAACTGATAAACTATGTTGACGAAAACAATCTCTGTACCAAAGGTAAATCAAATCAAATGAAAACACTTTAAACACAAATCGAATTAAACATACATGTGACGAGTTGCTATATCAAATCATTAAATCATAATTAAAAAACTTCAAAAACACTTGACAAAATATTATTATTGTACTGTCCAAGTTTTTCTATTTATATAAGTAATTTGCGATCACCCACTTAGTCGTCAAAAAGCTTTTACCCAAGTTGTTTCATAATGAAACGTTTAGCAATAATTTTCCTCGCTTTGGTAGCCACTGTCCATGGCGCTGCACTACCAAAGGAAGAGAGCTGTGTCTGTGCGAAGATCTTCAAGCCCGTTTGCGGTTCAGATGGTGTAACCTACATAAATCAGTGTGCATTTGAATGTGTTGCATCAAAAAATACTGATCATAATCTAAAAGCCACAAATGGAGCTTGCTTGCCAAAGCAAAAGGATTGCTTCTGCCCAGCGATCTTCAGTCCAGTTTGTGGGTCAGATGGTATAACCTACAGCAATATGTGTGAATTCGATTGCGTTGCCAAGAAAAGCACTGATAAGCTGCTCAAGGCCACAAAGGGAAAGTGTTTGCCAAAGGAAGAGGTGTGTATCTGTCCGGCGGTTGTAGACCCAGTTTGCGGTTCTGATGGGGTAACCTACGGCAACATGTGTGAATTCGATTGCGTTGCGAAAAAAAGCACTGATAAGCTGCTCAAGGCTACAAAGGGAGCGTGTTTACCAAAGGAAGAGGTTTGCATCTGTCCGGCGGTTGTAGACCCAGTTTGCGGTTCTGATGGGATAACCTACGGCAACATGTGTGAATTCGATTGCGTTGCCAAAAAAAGCACTGATAAGCTGCTCAAGGCTACAAAGGGAGCGTGTTTACCAAAGGAAGAAGTGTGTATCTGTCCGGCAGTTGTAGACCCAGTTTGCGGTTCAGATGGGGTAACCTACGGCAATATGTGTGAATTCGATTGCGTTGCCAAAAAAAGCACTGATAAGCTGCTCAAGGCTACAAAGGGAGCGTGTTTGCCAAAGGAAGAGGTTTGCATCTGTCCGGCGGTTGTAGACCCAGTTTGCGGTTCTGATGGGGTAACCTACGGCAACATGTGTGAATTCGATTGCATTGCCAAAAAAAGTACTGATAAGCTGCTCAAGGCTACAAAAGGAGCGTGTTTGCCAAAGGAAGAAGTGTGTATCTGTCCGGCGGTTGTAGACCCAGTTTGCGGTTCAGATGGGGTAACCTACGGCAACATGTGTGAATTCGATTGCGTTGCCAAAAAGAGCACTGATAAGCTGCTCAAGGCTACAAAGGGAGCGTGTTTACCAAAGGAAGAGGTTTGCATCTGTCCGGCAGTTGTAGACCCAGTTTGCGGTTCAGATGGGGTAACCTACGGCAATATGTGTGAATTCGATTGCGTTGCCAAAAAAAGCACTGATAAGCTGCTCAAGGCTACAAAGGGAGCGTGTTTACCAAAGGAAGAGGTTTGCATCTGTCCGGCGGTTGTAGACCCAGTTTGCGGTTCTGATGGGGTAACCTACGGCAACATGTGTGAATTCGAGTGCGTTGCCAAAAAAAGCACTGATAAGCTTCTGAAGGCTACAAAGGGTGAGTGCTTGCCAAAGGAAGAGGTTTGCATCTGTCCGGCGGTTGTAGACCCAGTTTGCGGTTCTGATGGGGTAACCTATGGCAACATGTGTGAATTCGATTGCGTTGCCAAAAAAAGCACTGATAAGCTGCTCAAGGCTACAAAGGGAGCGTGTTTACCAAAGGAAGGAGTGTGTATCTGTCCGGCAGTTGTAGACCCAGTTTGCGGTTCAGATGGGGTAACCTACGGCAATATGTGTGAATTCGATTGCGTTGCCAAAAAAAGCACTGATAAGCTGCTCAAGGCTACAAAAGGAGCGTGTTTACCAAAGGAAGAGGTTTGCATCTGTCCGGCGGTTGTAGACCCAGTTTGCAGTTCAGACGGTGTTACTTACAGCAACATGTGTGAATTCGAGTGCGTTGCCAAAAAAAGCACTGATAAGCTGCTCAAGGCCACAAAGGGAGAGTGTTTGCCAGAGAAAGAAATCTGTCGCTGCCCGTTTATCTTCAGTCCAGTCTGTGGTTCAGACAACTTAACCTACAGCAATATGTGTGAATTTGAATGTGCTGCTTCCAAAAGTACTGATGGCCTTCTTAAGGCCACAAAGGGAGCGTGTTTGCCAAAAGAGGAGGCTTGCATCTGTCTAGCGGTTGTAGACCCAGTCTGTGGTTCAGACGGTGTTACCTACATCAACATGTGTGAATTCGAGTGCGTTGCCAAAACGAACATTGACGGACTTCTTAAGGCCACAAAGGGAGAGTGTTTGCCAGAGAAAGAGATCTGTCGCTGTCCATTTGTCTACAAACCGGTATGCGGTTCAGACAACTTAACCTACAGCAACATGTGTGAATTTGAATGTGCTGCTTCCAAAAGTACTGATGGCCTTCTCAAGGCTACAAAGGGAGCGTGTTTGCCAAAAGAGGAGGCTTGCATCTGTCTAGCGGTTGTAGACCCAGTCTGTGGTTCAGACGGTGTTACCTACATCAACATGTGTGAATTCGAGTGCGTTGCCAAAACGAACATTGACGGACTTCTTAAGGCCACAAAGGGAGAGTGTTTGCCAGAGAAAGAGATCTGTCGCTGTCCATTTGTCTACAAACCGGTATGCGGTTCAGACAACTTAACCTACAGCAACATGTGTGAATTTGAATGTGCTGCTTCCAAAACTACTGATGGCCTTCTTAAGGCTACAAAGGGAGCCTGTTTGCCTAAAGATGAGGGTTGTCGCTGCCCAATGATCTTCAGTCCGCTTTGCGGTTCAAACGGTGTAACTTATAAAAATATGTGCGAATTTGAATGTGCAGCTGCAAAGACTACTGATGGGGTTCTAATCGCCACTAACGGAGCATGTCCAAAAAAAGAGATATGTCGCTGTCCATTCATTTTCAGCCCAGTTTGCGGCTCAGATGGTCTTACCTACAGCAATATGTGTGAATTTGAATGTGCTGCTGCGAAAAGTAGTGATAAGCTTCTCAAGGCCACAAAAGGAGCGTGTAAGCAATATTAGTTCCTCTTCAAATTGAAAAGGATAAGAATAATGATTTTTAATGTAAGAATGGAAATAAAATACAACTTGTTAAAAGTATTTTGTTTTTTCAAAATGTGACTGTAAAACATTTTGAAAAAACAAAATACTGGTTTTTTTATTTAACTTTTTTAAGTAAATAACTTTGATTATAGACAAAGAAGTAAATGTCGTGTGCATTGTATGGATAGCCTTTTACTTAACGAAACAATATGTGCAAACCGATCACGCTTTATAAATAATAGAGAACAGTACCTATCTTGTTTTGAAGTATTTCGACAAAAAAGCAGACCTTTTGCTTAGATTTATGGTCATTCCTGCTATTCTGAGCAGTGTTGAAACTTGAAACCTTGCTCCAATCAGAGCAAATTTGGCAAACTTCTGAAGAAGGAACAAAATCTACTCCCGCACTCCGACTTTTTTCTAAATTTCTTTCTCCACTTTTCCACCTAAAATTTTTTGGAAACCTAAACTCCAGACAACCATGGATTTGAAATTTGTGTTATAAATAAGAAAATGAAAAGAGCAGTAGGAGGTTCAACAAAACTCGAGGAGTCTCGGGGCCTAGTACATTCCAAGGATCTACTTTGTGCAAAATTCAAACATTTAAATGAGATCGTGCTTTTCATTACACTTCCGTAACTCTCTTGGCCTACCAGTTCTTGATACGTGCTTGAATGGTTTTCGAAATCTTGACATAACATCGGTCCTTTACAGCCCACTCAAAAATTGGTAGAAAGAGCTCAAATAGCAGCCCCGGGCAGCCTATCGAACTGTCACGATACCCGATTAGGCAATTTGGAGTGATTGCTGTTGGAATATTGATCGCGGCATAGCGCATAAGCTGTGAGGAATGACACATGACACACTGTCCCGCATGAACCATTGGTCTTCTTAGTCCATGTCAGCATGAAGCCGGAGCGTAGAAACGTGTTTGCGAATGGAGTTTAACACTCTCGGCTACATTAGCCACATTCCAGTCTGTGCAGACCGTACGATGCACGGTTACACAAATAGTTAAGCTGGCATAAATCATTGCGAGGACTATTCTTTCAAACTTCCTTAACCGTCAGCCATCTATTGAGTAGAACAGAAAAGCTTTCAAGTCTCAAATACACCCAATTCTTTTTAGTGTTATTGCAAATAAATTAAATAAAGAAAAAATCATTTTGCAAAAATTAAATTTACTTGACGGTTTGTACTGTACGCACAGAAACATATTTTGTTGCATACACTTAGGCTTCACACAATAATTCGCTGCGGTTGTAGTTTTGAATTTTAATTTTTTAAATGATGATCTAATGGAAATAAAAGCATTTTATAAAAAAGGATACACGAATATTTTCAGCTCTAGACTGCAGTCTGCAGGTATTATAGTTATCGATGTTCAATTGGCATAGCATGATTTGATAAAAAATATATACGTAAATCGCTATTTTTTCTCTAGACACCATACTTAAATTTACCTGTGATTGTTAGTATGGTGCCAAATGGCTTGTTTTTTTTGTACAGGCATGTTTCTTCTTTTTCTTATGATCCTTTTGTACGAAAACTTCAGATGAATGAATCATTTCCAAGGTAATGCTTTTTAGTTTTACTATCAGAAAATTACACCTTTAACCTTTGTTTCATTCAATCGTTGGTTTTGCAAATTTAAAGAACCGTGGCTAATAAAAAAGAGCAAAAGTCGTTAACATAAAACTAAATAGTTTTTTTTCCACATCATGGCATCAGCAGTGATCCTTGAATTCACAAACGTTTTTTTAGCTTGATACTTCTTATTTAAGGAAAGAAATTCAAGTAACCACGACTGCAAAAGTTTTCTTCAAAAAAGAACAGAAAAAAGTCTTTAAAAAAGAGTTGAACAACTATTCGTGTTCGCTGCCCGCAAAACCCTAACACTTACCTACATTTTTGTAGAATAAATTACACCCCAGAGGACTAAGAAGGAAAAAAAATGTATATATGCAAACAGAAGAAAGTCACAGCGAAGCTCTAGACCACTTTCACTAAGCAAAAGAGTCCATAGGTAAGTTTTTAGAAATGCCAAGAGAAAATCTTTCATTTTCACACACCTCTTGACAGCATCATCGTCTTGCACAGCAAGTACTTATGTAGATGAAACAACCTTAAGATTTGCTGCGCTATGGAAAATTCAATTAAAAACTTATGCAGATTAATTATGCAGGATAAGCCGTATAAGATGAGTTGAGTATCTTTTTGCTAGGAGGTATGCACACACTTGGAGTAGGTATATGAGGTTGTTTGGGTTTTGCAAACAAAAAATTAAAAAAAAAAGAAAAAATTAAAACCACCAAAAGCAACAAAGTTGAAAGTATTCGTATGAGAGGGAAAGATTTTAAGATTTGGCGACGTGGTTTGAATATTTATTTCATTCATTTTGTTTATAAGGGGTAAAGGCATATACATAATTAGTCTAATTTTTGAAGAGGAGGCAGTGAAAAGGAAAAAAAAATTGAAGAGCAAATAGAATCTTTCATACAGACATGGAAAAGCATAAATCTTGAGTTTGACATGCTAATTAAGTTAGAAGACTTACCTTGTAACTTGTCGCTATATAGATGCAAGACTTTGGAATAAAAAACCCTCTTAATAAGGTGTGAAATTTTCTGGTGAAGATTTTGAACACAACTTGGAACTTCTAACAAAAAACTCTACTGACCACATTTTTCGCCCCATGTCTGAATAATCTTTCTCTCCATCGAATTTGATAGGAGGGCCTTAATTTCCTAAGGGAAAATATTTTCAAAAGGTGTAAAAACAGAAAATAGTGGCGTATAATTATTTGAAACACTTACAATTTTTCGACTTAGAAGAGTAAGTAAACCGTTTTCAGCCGAATGTAAGGAAATATTCCTATCCTCTGTTTTTATTGGACTTTTTTCCTGTTCAATATGCCAAAGGCTCGTAATTGCTCTTGTCGCTTTATTCGTGCGCACCAATTTTTAGGCTTCGCACTTGAAGAACCTTTTTAGTGCGTTGAGTTTTTAGATTCCTCCAATTTATAGAAGAAGTGAAACTTGTGCCTTGTGCCACCTAACATATTTCACAGCTAACTGATGCCAAATATTTCATCAGTTTCATTTTGAATACTGCGACTAAAACTGTTCTCATTTGAAGCGCTCATATACATTTGATTGAGTTACAAAAAGCATGAGTTTTTTTTTCTAACAAAACTGAATGAATACACCTACAAACAGAGAATATAAAGTGTCATGTGGGAAGTATTTGTTTTTGTTACACAAATATCCTCTAACGTGGGTGTTTATAGCATGGCGTTTTTCAGAACAGGAGAAAAGATTGAAACACATTTTTAATATCACAAATGTTTGTATATCAAATATGTAACATTTTCCTCAATGTATGTCCTTTGACTTTGATGATAAGCGATTTAATTGGCTTTTTAATGACCTTGGTTCAGCTAGAAACTAGTTTCACATTGGAAAAAATGAACGAGAACATGGAAAATCCTGTCAATTTAATGAGCACAACTGGCAGAATATTTATCTCTTCTGATATACAAATATTTACAAAATCTAATGGCATTTTGTTTGAAGTGGTTGATAAGAATGGTATAGAGTTTCATTTTTAGAATGCCTTAGAACTGAAGGGAAACAATTTGTTAATAATTCAACACTCGTTGGACCCCAAAATGGAGGCTATGAATAATATTTATTGGGGTAAAGTTGTTTTCGACCTAAATGACAATACTTCGACGAGCAGTTCTTGAATATAATTTAAGATAATATTGGTATTCGCTCACGAAACTTGAATCTACGACATGTACTAGTACTTGCCTAGAAGCTAAGCCACGTAAACGCAGCCTTGCTGACGAGTTGCTATCTCTAAACACAGCAGACTTTTAGGTAAAAGAAAACACTGGTTTTGTAAATTGTCGTTCCTAATCGTTTGGTTTTTTAACCACAAGTTTACTGCAGACACAGGGAAATTGAGCAATTTTTTGGGCTGGAATAATGATTCATGGAAAAGTTTTTGAAAAAAAATTGTTATAAAAAATACGAATGTCTCTTGGAACTTTTGCTTTTTTTGAAACTGCTCAGATCAGAAAGCTTCCATACAAGCGATTCATTGTCAACACTCTTCCAAGTACAGTGTTCTACATTACGTTACCCAAGCCACTTCCAAAACCCCAAACTTTTTAACGAAACAAGCGTAATATTAGTGTTATGAATCCTATATGCCATATGACTATGTCAAATTTCAATTAGGTTCATTACGATACTAAGTTACAATCGCCATCGATTCTCAGATCGTACAAGTTTCAAGGAGGCTCTTTGCACCGTTGCATTGATGTTGAATGACGGCCAAGTTCATTCGAACTATATAGTAACGTTACGTTACAGCAACGTTTTGTCACTTAGTCTTTACTATTATAGAAGGTAGGTACTTCTCAAAGCTGTTCAATAACACAGTTTTTATCTCTCTATGTGTTGGATGAAGACAGTTTTACAACGTTACGTTATATTGTCATTGTATATACTGGGTGTCATTCCGTAATGTTTCAGACGACTTTCGTCTAAAATTTAGGTACTACAAAACGTGTTTAAATGTTATAAAAATTTGTAAGGCTATAGTAAAACAGCTGTCCTTCAAGCGAAATTATATGAAACAATCTTTTGACGACACAATCGACAGTAGACGCACGAACGATTACCGTCTAAAAAGCTCCGGAATCTAGGCCATATGGCCTTCAAACCCAACGATCTTCAAAAAAGTCATTCCCCTTTTTGTTTGTTGATTACGAATTTTTGAAAAAAACAATTAGCCTTATTATGAGTTTCACGTGAAATTATTCCCCTCGGAAAAGATCCCATTTCACTTTTCCCTTATTATGAGTTTCGGGGGAAAAATTTTCCATGTTTGAAAAATTTCCCTTATTTATGAGCTATTTTTCCCCGTGAAAAATGGCGAAAAAGTGAACAACAAAAGCGGAAAAATTGTAAGCCTGGAATTTTGTTCAGGTGAAACTCATAATAGCTTTTAAAATTCCGGGCGAACAAAAATGTTCCGGGCGAAAAGCTGTTCACGTGAAACTCATAATAAGGCTGAATAAATGCTGGAAAGCCTCAAATTCTTTTTTAAAAATGTCCGAGAATCTTACAACCTCAAAATATAAACACTTAAGTCAGTGGTGCCCGTGGCGTAGTGGTCAACTTGTCATATGAGAGTTTCTCGCGAGGATTGGTAGGTCAGTAATTACACACTGCTATTAATAGCGCTTTCTGACTAAGTCGTTCTGGATTGGCACAAATTTGTAGGTCATTGAAATGCTTTAGGCCCTGAATTGTCCGTAACTTTGTTGCGATACCTAATTTGACTATTTATTTTAGTCACAATCTACTCGTTCTTGTACAAAGAGTAAAAAATCAGATACAAGCCTTGAAAACAGACGCATGGGAAACAAATGAGAAAAACCTATTCGACTCAAGCTCTCTTTCAAATTTTCCCCACTCTTAATAAAACTCAAAGAAGCCTTCATTTCGAAACTTCTAAAAATATCATCACTCCTTCTCCTTCCAAACAAACATATTCATAAAATCTCTAAATCCCTGACTCATCCACGAAACAGAAGTGATGACTATCCCTCACTCTTTATATTCCTTGTTTATGATTTGATCATTTATTCATCTTTTCAACTAATACACACATTATGTCGATCAATTTTCTGTGGTTGTCTTGGCAGTTTTCCGCATATATATAAATTGATATCCCTGAACTATTTGCATCTTTTTACTGCAACCACATGTGCACCACACAACCGGGGAGTCATAAATATTTAACTGTATACCATTTCAATTACATTTCACTTGTTTCCTTGGCAATGGCATCGCTCCCGTCTACGTCCAACCGCATAATAATGCCATTAGCTTGGCTGAGGACTTCGTCGTTGTTGAACTTTTATTTTATTTTTATCATGACATGACTTTATCTGGGTCCCATATTACATTCTGATGTATATGTTTGTCAACAAACAAGTGATCCCCTCTGAGCATACGGGGTTACTGCTTAGCAATCAGCTTAACTTCACCCTCAACGGCATAAATTATTCTTGTTTACATCCTTTTTGCCGCAAGTTAAAAATTAATAAAATAAAACTCAGGATTGGAACATACTCGTATAGTAGCAGAGTGTACCCCATACAATATTCCTTACTCACTTTTCACATGGCTGCTTCATCATGGTTTTGAGTTATGTGCCCCAAAGCTGATAAAATGTACCGACTGGTGCTGCTGATGTTAAAGTTCTGATGACAAATACAATTTTCTTTGCTCTAATAGCAGAGAGTTGCAGTGTGGTAGCCCAAATGCTGTTTATATGCGGGTTGGAATATGGTTAGGACATGTTTTAGGAAATTGGGACAAAGATTATAAAAACCAATTACTGTCATTTTTGGAAAGTCGAATGTTAACTGGACAGCAGTCGACTTTGGGAGAGGATCTAGTTCTAGATGATAAGGATTGGACAGAAAAGGAGAACCGGCTTAATTGAAATGACAAAATGTAAAAGATTACCTTCTGTTTTGAGGATTTGCAATCTAAAATGTGTATTTAGGAAATTGGTCTGAGTTCTAACCAAAATTGCACCGCTTATCTACAATAAACTTTCGAGTACTTGTTACTCTGTTGGGTTCTATGAAAAAAGTGATTGTTAAGTGAAATCTGCCTCGGCACCTGGTGAAAGTAAAACAAGTCAACAAGACTTGGATTCGTGTCTTTATTTGATTGTTTTTGTTGGTTCCTGATTTTGTTGCAAGTCTTTGAACGAGTCTTTAATCCTGGATACCGCAAAATTACTCAGTTAGATGAACTTGTGGATGGCGTCTTTTGCGGTGCACATACCAATACTTTCGGCTATAGTCTCTGAACTAATTCAGAGTTCTTTCCTTCAAATATCACATTTCGGGCCGAATTACCACACACGAGATCGAGTAATACGAGACTAAATTATGTACTTTTGTCAGTACTTCTGGTGTAAATCTACACTTCAGTACCAGAAATTGAGATTCTTTCATCAGTATTTGAAGAAATTGAAGTCTATAAATGAACAGCAGAATGATATCGTGTAATAAAGAGCAAATTACGAAAGAAAAATGGTCAAAGGGATCACAACGCTCCCACTTCTTGTATTCTTTAACGCAGCACCACCTTGTAAAGAGCTATACTCGTGAAAATAAATTTGAATTTTGATTGGATATCGAGCCCCGCAAACATCGCATGTAATAGTCCAATGCTTGAACCATTCCATTACGGATAGCCTGATTCTGCCCGAAAGCACCGATACTTCACAAGTCACAACTTTCCACTCAATACTCAAATTGATATGTGGTTCTCAGCAGGTCACAACGATGTGACTTTTGGGCTGAATCAGCCATTTTATCTTCATAAGTTATGTTCAAACGTTTAAAGTGACTTCAATTCGAATCAGTAAAACACCCTAGAGTTGTATATTAAAGCCCCCACGTGTTTAAACAAAAAAAATTATTCAATAAAAAGTATAAAATTCGACCAAGAATACGTCTCCGTGATAATTGTACTCAACGATTTATTTATCTTTGAAATCATGTCATCATCACAAACAGTCAGTTCATTAAAAAAAACAAAAATAAATAGGGTGGTGCCACAGAGCGAGGAGTCCCTAGGGCCTAGCGCATCTCTTCCAACCATGTCTTGTGTGAGAATGGAGGGACCTACAATTTTCTGCCGGTTCCGAACGTTTAATTGAGAAAGCGCTTTTCATTGCAATGTATTTACCAAAGAAGGACTTGCCAATTCCTTACGAAAGGTAAAACATTTTTACCTCTGTTGGGATTCGGACCACGAACCTTTGGGTTAACAGGCGGACATGCTAACCATCACGCCACGGGTACCACAGTCAGTTCTTTAGATATTCTTAAAAATAACCAAGAGTCCTTCTGACAGGATTTGGTTTAATTTGAATTCAAAGTCTTCGTACAACACTTTGTCTAAAGCTATTTCTTATGTTTCACAGCTTTTGAAATAACGACAAAGCCCTTACGTTTTTCGTCGGCTGTGGGAAATTTTTTACAAAAGTATTTTTTCTGTGTCTGTGTTAGCATCAGTTCAACAGTTCTTCAGTTCGTCAGTTTAATTAATAAAACTACCTCAATTGTTCAACGATGTCTTTCTGTGATAATAGGCTAAAAAATATCAGCAAAGCTATACAAAATTGCTTGTAAAGACCCCTAATGCTCATTCAGGAATACATAAGCATCAACATATTAACAACAACCCTGGCTCTTATACCTAGAAAAGTTTCGTTTGAAAACAGCCTAATGGGCTTTTAAAAGTCCTGAGCCTGTTGAATATGCGAATTAAATTCAACCCTTACCTTACCATTTACGCTATAGAATGGTATTCAACCGAATTAAAGAGTATTTACAGTTTTAAAATTATTATCAGCCTTTGATTAGAATGTTCGAATACATTGAATTGGAAGAAAAAGCTTTTCACATAATCTTTTGACTGTATTCACAGAAAATTGTAAACCCAACATATTTATGAACGTATTTGAATAAAAGGTCAATGGCAGCTTCGGATTCGATTATCTTACTCTCGTTTCACTGCCCGCATAAGACCGCAATTCTGTTCATGATAGGTAAATAGTCGGGAACAATTTTTAGACATGGCGATACTCTGGCGCTCGGAATAATAGATTCATGTAAGGTGGAATAAAGCAGACGTCTGAACGGTGAGATTAATAGTTATACAAAAATCGTCTAGGATTATTGATTTCACACCATCACTTAATCTGTATTCAGATTATTAAAAAACAAAAAATGAACTGTATCCAACTTAGCAGAAAAAAAAAGAAAACTTTCCGATCGATTGAATTGGATACCAACCACGCACGTTTTCACATCTTACATTGTTAACTCCATCCCCACAAAACAAATTTGCTCTCGACTCATAGACTAAAAGGTCAATTTAAATGGTGTCCCTTATCATACAAGTTTCCATAGAAATTGCCATCCCTCGTTTTAAGTTTCACAACCTAACAAACCTCAGCACGTTGTTAACATGCACAAGTCATATTATCTACCTGATCGAATAAATTGGATTAATTTTTCACCCATCAGATTGGTTTTTAAGAATTCAAAGAACCTCACACAGAAAACTTGAAAGCAAAAATATTTAGCAAATGGGAAATTCCTGTAGAAAAGCTATTCCAAGTATCGTGCTCCTCCATCCCACGGAGTGAAGTTTTTATAAAATTTCTCTTTAACCTTATATACAAAATCCATCTGACGCCACTGTCCTTCCTCTTTTCCACCTCAGTGGCAGCAGCTCTTACAAAATATTGGAATTTTACTATAGATATTAGAAGTAAGTATGTGCAAGAAGTCCCGTTTCTGGAATGTAGATACCCTCGTTCTATTTTGGCATTCGTATTCCGGTTAGCATGGCACTTCACCTTGAAAAATCCCTTTCTGTATATTCGAATACAGCTTGTCTCACTCTTACTCTTGGTCGTTTGATGATGGCACTGATAACAATGTTTGGTATTATTATAAAATTTTATGATATCACATAAAAGGTGTTCCTATCCTTTTTCAAAAGAGAAAGAGAGGGGGAGAGAAGGGCTTTTAAAAAGGTAGTATAAGTATAATCAAGGCCTGACAAGGAGGTTAGGGTCAAAAATGTAAGATGAAATTGGTTGGCGGGAAGGGTGGTTGGTTGTTGTATGCTGTAAGAAAAGACTCGAGTTTGAATGGAATTTTTTGTCGGTTGATATAGGAAAACACAAAATTGAGTGGTAGCCGAGTCCCGAGTGGTGGTGGTGGTGTTGATGGCGGTGGTGGTGAGGGTGCATGGGTACGGGTAGGGTATGGTTGGTATGAGCTTGAGTGGGCAAATTGAATTTTTATTTCAATGAATATTGGGTGTGCTTTGGGTTTGGTTTGAATTTTGTTTATTTAACTAATTGGGTCGACCGACAAGACCGCATCTTCGCCTCGAATTGGTACTCACTGGGCAGTGTGAAAATGAACAAAAGACTGAAGTTTGTAAGAGTTGAATGGATACAGCAGTTGTTGGCTTTCTCATAAGAACCAAAAGGATGGAAGATAACTTTGTTAAGGTGTCATAGAATGTTAACAATAAATTTATCAGATATACGAACTGCCTTTCATATTATGAGATTGCTTGTGCCCTTAACTTGAAATGAGTAACCTGTTTAGGAGGACTTAGATGTTTTTTTATTTGGATATTCTTTGTTGCGTGATTGCAATTGTGGAGTTGAATTAAGTAATTGATTATGGCTACAACTTCCTAGACAGTTTAGGGAGGAAAGACGCAGTTAAAATTTGATCCTTTTTGGCTTTAAGTTTTAAGCCTCCCTAAATGTGGTTCAATCTCTAGTCTGCTGTGTTCAGCTTTCGAAGAACTCTTTTACTCAATCTATTTGCTAACTCGGTATATCTTGGCTTTTAGTTTCCTTTGACATGACGTTGAAGACTTTGTTGTTAATTTGCCTACATGACCCATCCATTTTAAACGATGAAGATCTAGCTTAAAACTTTGAACTGCAGTTAGAATGAACAACGTTCACATTTCGTTTTCAGAATTTTTCCTGGCCTGTTTTATGTTACGAATACATTGTAAGAACGAACATGCTCAGAAAGAAGAAAGGACACCATCTTCAGGCAAACCAACTCCATTAATAGCAAAACAACCAAGGCGAGCAAACAAATACACAAACAAATTCATAATTTCATATTAAAAACTCAGTTTTAAACTTGTAAACGAATATCCATACAAATTAACTATGTGCCTTTGTCCTGCATTTACACGGAAAAGTCCTCAAATCAAAAGAGACCCACACCTAAAACGTGTTGTTATGGAAATCATTTGAACTGATATTCAAACTAAGCACCTATATGAAATTAATTGAATTTAAATCTGTTGAATCGATTAGATGTCTATGACGCCATCAACACTAAACTTTTGCTAATTGCTTCGATACAATTTGTTTTTGAAGTTATTTTGGTCTTAATCGATTAACTTTTGATGGTGTTATGGTTAGTAACGGACTTTTGAGTGTCGAATCGTTTGGGAAGTAATGACTTTCCAAATGGAAAGAGGAAGCCCAAACAAACTCAAACCTTTTTTGTTTTAAAATGACCTGAACTGAAGAGTTGAAAGAAAACACTCTAAGGAACATTCAATTCGTCGGTTTAGACATCTGCTTTGGCTTGAATAAATTGAATTAAAAAAAAAATTAGAAAATGAGCTTACACAATTTTATAAAAGTCCCCAAACATCAGTTTGAAAATACAACGCACTTGGTAAGCGATAAAAATGGTTTCGACCGACTAGACTTTTGATTACACTTCAAAAGAAGAACTGTATCTGATAAAGTTTTTTTTTTTTGGCTTTTTCAAGTTCAAGGATTAAGATCTCTACCATCACTAAACACTTATGCAGTCCAAACAAAATGAAATTAAAATTAATCAAACCACTTCAAAACTTGGATTGCCTATTTGCTATCAAATCATAGAATCAAAAATACAAAGCACTTCAAAACGCGTTGGTAGCAATTAGAAAAATAGAGATACCTTCTTGTGTCTTCCTAGACAGTCTGCTTGCCTATAAAAGCAAATGACAATCACTCTATTACTCGTTCAGAAGTCTTGACCTAAGTTCTTTAAACATGAAACAGTTCGCAATTATTTTCGCTATCTTCCTTGCCTCAGCAGTTACTGTCAATGGAGCTGCATTGCCAGATGATGATTGCTTCTGCACAAGAATCTTCAGCCCAGTTTGCGGTTCAGATGGTGTAACCTACAGTAATATGTGCGAATTCGAATGTGAAGCTGCAAGAATTAATGAGATTCTAACGGTAACAAAGGGCGCATGTTTGGAGAAAGATATGGGATGTCAATGCCCGATGGTCTTCAACCCAGTTTGCGGCTCAAACGGTGTAACCTACAAAAATATGTGTGAATTCGAGTGTGTTGCCGCAAGAATTAACGAAAGGCTAACCGTGACAAAGGGTGCATGCGTGTCAAAGCCCATTGCTCGTCAGGCTTGTCTCTGTACTAAGATCTACAAACCAGTTTGTGGTTCAGACGGTGAAACCTACGCCAACATGTGTGAATTTGACTGTGTTGCCGCACAAGCTACCGATGTAGTTTTGACAGCGAAAAATGGAGCATGCTTGCCAAAGCCAATGGCTCGCCAGGATTGCAACTGCGATAGGATTTTCAGCCCAGTTTGCGGTTCAGACGGTGTAACCTATGCCAATGAGTGTGAGTTCGAATGTGTTGCCGTACAAACTCCTGATGTAGTTCTAACATCGGAAGATGGTCCATGCATGTCAAAGCCAAAACCTCGTCAGGCTTGCCTCTGTCCCAAGATCTTCAAGCCAGTTTGCGGTTCCGACGGAGAAACCTACGCCAATATGTGTGAATTTGATTGTGTTGCTGATGAACAGACTCCTGATAATGTTCTCACAGCGAAAAATGGAGCATGCTTGCCAAAGCCAATGGCTCGTCAGGATTGCAACTGCGATAGGATTTTCAGCCCAGTTTGCGGCTCAGACGGTGTAACCTATGCCAATGAATGTGAGTTCGAATGTGTTGCTGCACAAACTACTGATGTAGTTCTAACATCGGAAGATGGCCCATGCATGTTAAAGCCAAAACCTCGTCAGGCTTGCCTCTGTCCCAAGATCTACAAGCCAGTTTGCGGTTCAAACGATGAAACCTACGCCAATATGTGTGAGTTCGAATGCGTTGCTGATCAAACTACTGATGTTGTTCTAACAGCGAAAAATGGAGCATGCTTGCCAAAGCCAATGGCCCGTCAGGATTGTGTCTGCGATAGGATCTTCAGCCCAGTTTGCGGTTCAGACGGTATAACCTATTCCAATCAGTGTGTGTTCGAATGTGTTGCCGCAGAAAATACTGATGTAGTTCTAACATCGGAAGATGGCCCATGCATGTTCAAGCCAAAAGCTCGTCAGGCTTGTCTCTGTACCAAAATCTACAAGCCAGTTTGCGGTTCCGACGGAGAAACCTACGCCAATATGTGTGAATTCGAATGCGTTGCTGAACAAACTACTGATGTTGTTCTTACAGCGAAAAATGGAGTATGTTAAAATTTTAAAGGTTTGAAAAAAACCAAAAACATTTGTTAAACAAAATAAAACGATTTTTCGATATTATAATTTCTTAATTTTTTGTTAAAAAAAAACTAAAAGGACTTTTTCGTCTGACATTGGGATATGTTTGAAGGGATATTTGTTTCACAGCAGTCTCAACTGGTTTACAGTAGGCTTTAATGAGTGAAAACTATTTACATAAACTATTTTTCAACTCAAAACTTCAAAGTATATTTGGTTGAAAATTTTTGATCGTTTTTGCACTAAAATTTCGACATTCTAGACCTGCGATCACGCATTGGGCACTGTTAGACAGTTCGATACCAACTTTTTGCTCGTCTCTCAGTGACTAAGTCAGTCAATTGGTTAGTCACTCAGTCACTCAGCTGCTCAAGCTCCAATAGTTTCAGAGGAGACTATACAAATCTCTCAATATCGTTGTGGGTTGGAACGAGATCAAATAAAAACAAAAAATGTGTGGCTGTTTCAGTTACTAAAACTTAACTTAAAGCTGAAATCAGCCTGTATGTACACAAAATCTCGAGGGTACATTCACTTTAAGAATTCCGTCACTCGTCAGACCTTTTTTTATCTACCTGAAATCTAAAATGGGGGTTAAAGTGTACGGATGTGGATCATGGAGATCAAGAGTATCAGGGGTTTGAACAAAGTGGATCAAAGGGACCAAAAGGATAAAGAGGATCAACGGAATCAATGGGAGCAAGGAGATCAAGAAGATCGAGTACATTAAGATATGAAAAGGATCAAAGAGATCAAGGAGATGTAGGGGATCGAGGGGATCAAGAAGATCAAGGGGAACAAGAGCATCAAAGGAATCAAACTGGTCAGTCAATGAGATCAATGAGATAAAAAGATTCAAGGGGATCAAGAAGATCAAAGGAATCGAGGGGGACAAGGGGATCAAAATGATCAAGAGAATCAACGGAACCAAGGGAACTAAAGGAATCAAAGGTATGAAGATTGTTAAGGGGATCAAAGGGATCCAAGGGAGCCAAGGGGATCAAGAGAGTCAAGGGGATCAAGATGCAAGGGGATCAAGAGAGTTAAGGAAATCAAAGGGATCAAGTAAAGGGCATACAAAGAGTCAAGGGGATCAAGGGGATCAACAAGGCTATCAAGGGGATTAGGGGGATCAAAGGATAAAGAGGATCAATAGGACCAAGGGCATCAAAATCTTTGACTTGCCCGGATAATACTGCCATAGGCGTTGAGTTTAAATTTATACCTCAAAATTTGACGCAAGTGTGTGTTTGAAGTTCTTACTTAGGTTGGCATTACAGTTCAGGAGAACCTGGTCCTCAACCAACATCCTTCTATAACTACTTCGATTTCGGCCAGCTCTTTCCAGTTTTGGACTCTAAGTCGGTTGAGGTCTACTTCCACTTGATTGCTCCACCTAAGACGAGATCTTCCGCGATTTCTATGCAAAACCCGTCGAGCCGGAACGTTTGGGTCCATCCGCTCAACGTAACCCAACCATCGCAGCCTCGCGATGCGTACTCTTCTGACTATGCCCATGTCCCGGTACAGTTCATACAGCTCGTTGTTGTATCTTCTTCTACACACATTGTCTTCGCATACGGGACCAAATATCATTCGGAGAATTTTTCTTTTGAAACGACTAAGAGTTTCCTCATCCAATTTCGATAAGGTTCATGCTTCCGCGCCGTAAGGCAGGACTGGGATGATTTGAAGTTCTTGGAGTGACAAGAGTGTATAGCTTACCGCTCTTCAATTTCTATAAGTTAACTCCAATGATTTGAAAGCTGAAACTGTTTCGTTGAACGTAATACGGAGCATTCTAATGTAGGGGCCCAATAAATTCTTTTAATGTAGATGGTGGAAACAACCGACAGGATTTAGCGCTATTGTGATTCGAAATGAAGTGTCGCAAATACGAAATTTAAGATAACAATCATAACAACAGAATCCTTGCGGTTACGAAAGAGTTGACTTGATTAAGAAAAAATGACGTGAATACGGTAGATTTTTCACAATTACAAAAGAAAGAGTTGCGTTACGAAAGAAGACATAAATTTCGTCATTACGAGAAAATCGTGACTTATAACGATATTTTTATCTCCAAGTGAAGACATGGAGCCTCCTCATGATTTGACCAACTGTAGGTGTTATTTATTTTTATTATTTATTATTTATTATTTCGAAAATAGATACATAACAATGACGCATTAAGATTAAAATCTTTTAGAGCATCTAAAATTTAGAATTACAGAGTATTTCTTATGATTAAATAGGTGTTCATCGCGTTATTTTGGCTCAGTTCGAGTTTGAGAAAAATTACTTAGAAAATGACTACGGGTAAAATATTTTTTCCATCTTCATCCCTTAGACACTCAGTGGAAATGACACAACCTGAAGAGCTAAGCAGATCGAAATTTTGAAAAAATACATCGTGTTTTATTAGCAACAGAAGATGGTTTAAATATAAACGTGGAGTAACCAACCAAGTAGAGACTTATATAAGCTCACTGATAGACATACTTCAGGAAAATAACTTTTGCTACGTAAATCAAACCAAATCGAAACACTTCAAAACTTACAAAACCTACGTGATATCCAATCATAGAATCAAAATTAAAAAAGATCTTAAAAAAAACACTTCAACATGCGTTGGTTCCAATTAGAAAGAGAAAGATACGAAAGATAATCTTACAATTCGATACTTTTTTTTTTCCTATAAAAGCAAATCCCAATCGCTCATTCACTCGTTCAGAAGTCTTAAGACAAGTTCTTTAAACATGAAACAGTTCGCAATTATTTTCGCTATCTTCCTTGCCACAGCAGTTACAGCCAATGGAGCTGTACTGCCAAAGGATGAGAACTGTGTTTGCACTAAGATCTTCAAACCAGTGTGCGGTTCAAACGGTCTAACCTACGCCAATCAGTGTGGTTTCGAGTGTGCTGCTGCCAGGACTGATGAGATTTTAACGATGACAGACGGCCCATGTATGCCAAAACCAAGGGCTCTGGATTGCATCTGCACTAGGATCTTCAGCCCAGTTTGCGGTTCAAACGGCGTAACCTACAGCAACATGTGTATGTTCGAGTGTGAAGCTGCTAGATCTAATGAGATTTTAACCGTGACAAGGGGTGTATGTTTGCCAAAACCAAAAGCTCGTCAAGCTTGCCTCTGTACCAAAATCTATAAGCCAGTCTGCGGTTCCGACGGTGAAACCTACTCCAACATGTGCGAATTCGATTGTGTTGCCGCACAAGCCACTGATGTCGTTCTCACAGCTAAAAATGGAGCTTGCGCACCAAAGCCAATGGCCCGTCAGGCTTGCCTCTGCACCAAAATCTACAAGCCAGTCTGCGGTTCCGACGGTGAAACCTACTCCAACATGTGCGAATTCGATTGTGTTGCCGCACAAGCCACTGATGTCGTTCTAACAGCGAAGAATGGAGCTTGCGCACCAAAGCCAATTGCCCGTCAGGCCTGTATGTGCACCGAAATCTACCAGCCAGTTTGCGGTTCCAACGGTGTAACCTACAGCAACAAGTGCCAATTCGAATGTGTTGCCGCACAAACTACTGATGTCGTTCTAACAGCAAGGAATGGAGCTTGCGCACCAAAAGCAATGTCCCTTCAGGGGTGCCGCTGTACCAAAATCTATAAGCCAGTCTGCGGTTCCAACGGTGTAACCTACGGCAACAAGTGCACATTCGAATGTGTTGCCGCACAAACTACTGATGTAGTTCTAACAGCCAGAAATGGAGCTTGCGCAGCAAAGCCAATGGCCCGTCAGGCTTGTATCTGCACTGAAAACTACCAGCCCGTTTGCGGTTCCAACGGTGTAACCTACGGCAACATGTGCCAATTTGATTGTGTTGCCGCACAAACTACTGATGTAGTTTTAACAGCGAGAAATGGAGCATGCTTGGCTAAGCCAATGGCTCGCCAAGCTTGCCTCTGCACCAAAATCTTCAAGCCAGTCTGCGGTTCAGACGGTGAAACCTACGCCAACATGTGCGAATTCGAATGTGTTGCTGCACAAAGTACTGATAAAGTTCTAACAGCTAAAACTGGAGCGTGTTAATTCTGTTAGTTCTTTTTCAGTTTTGAAATAGCTGAAAATAATTGTTGAACTTAATAAAACGCTTCTTTTCGTTTAAATCTGTTTTTGTTTTCAATTTCTTTTATGTGCTCGTATATGCTACAAGGTGTGTCTAGCTTAAATCTGATTTAAGATTTAAAGATTTAAAGAGGACTTTTTCTATCTCTCTGACGTCATCGAGGCTTGCCGAAAAGGCGAGGAAACTATGCTGTTCTGACAGTTTTAGTCATAAAAATAAATTAGTCCTTAACGTGTTTTTTTTCTCGGACGCCTTCCTGACTATGTCCCGTGTTTTCACCATGGAGCTATTTGAAATTCATTGCTTTTGCTGTTTAAGATTGTCATTCCATGGACGTTGCGGTATCCTCTGTACCAAATCACCATGTAAAGGGCGCGAAAGAGTGAAAGACAACTTCAAAAACATATTTGTCAGTGTGAGGACTCAACAGGGCCCCATTTAAACGAAATGTTTTTTCAAAATAAAAAAATAAAGAAAGAAAAGTTAAAACATAGCAAAATCATAATTAGGTGGAAACTAATGATGAAAAGAGAAATAAAGGTTTAAAAAATTAAGTGAAACTATAAACTACTCGAGACTCAATCATTCGCCCCCATTCCTTTAATTTTTTTTGGAAATGTTTTGATTGAAATAAAAATTAGACGGTCAGAATTATCTTGATAAAATAAGTCATTTCATTACCGTAAAGTTTATTGCAAAAAAAATTTGAAAGTCCTTTGGGGAAATTTCTTGTTTGTAAACCTACTACTTTTGCAGCACACCGGATTAAGCAAAACAATTGGTACCTGTGGAGCCAGGAAGGCTTTTATTATTTTGGAAAAAGAAGGTTGTAAACCCTTATCAAGTCGACCTTAATAAATTCAATTGAACCCGATCTTTAGAAAAAATAAACTTTTTATCTAAGCTGAGAAATAAGGTCAGAACGAATTTGTAATGAATCAAATGCACATTACTAAACTGTTTGTCATCCCAAAATTTTATAAAGAATGTCTTTACTTTGTTAAACACTTCTGTTATTTGTAAGTGTAAAGGAAAAATAATCGACCAATGATTTGATTTCAGTTGATTAACTTCAGGGTTGGCACCATGGTCCGTTTTTGTTTACATTAGTAATTGATTTAGATAAAGGAATAGCTTATTATTTGAAATATCAACGAGTTAAATGCAATGTGTTTAAAACACAAGAATAACATATTCACTTGTAATTACATGTTAAATGCTCTCCTTTAGTGTATACTTTCAAATCCGAGTTCATTATACTTGGCATAAAGTTAGCACAATAGACACTCAGTTGTATTGATAAGCACTGAGTAATCACAGTGAAATCTAAGAAACAGATTATTGTTGCGAATTTATAAAACAAGAAAAATTGTTTTTAATTGGAAAATGATTCTTTAACAGAACTATTAATTAACTTTGAAAATAGGAGGCTTCGCTTAGTAACGACTGATCTTAGCACACTGATAAGATACCTGGTTGACACAACAGACTTTGGTACTGAACCAAATTGAAATACTCAAAACCTCTGATTATCTCCAAGTTAACAAAGCACAGAATCAAAATTAATAAAAAGTTAACAAAAACACTTCTAAATGCGTTGTTTCCAGTTAGAAATAACTGCCTGCGAAAAGATAGCAGTATCATTCAAACCTGTTTTACTATAAAAGCAATAGGATATCGCTTATTTAGTAACTGAGAGGTCTCAACGAAAGTTCTCTTATCATGAAAAGGTTCGCAATAATTGTCCTCGCTTTGGCAGTTGCTGTCAATGGAGCTGCCTTCCCTAAGCACGAGAAATGTGTCTGTACGAAGATCTATAAACCAGTATGCGGTTCGGACGGAATAACCTATGCCAATACCTGTGAATTCGAATGTGCTGCTGCAAAAATGACTGATGTAGTCCTGAAGGCAAAACAAGGAGCTTGTTTGGAAAAGGATGAGAAATGCCAGTGCCCAAAGATCTACAAGCCAGTGTGTGGTTCAAACGGTGTAACTTATGCCAATACATGTGAATTCGAATGTGCTGCTGCAAAAATGACTGATGTAGTCCTAAAGGCAAAACAAGGAGCTTGTTTGGAAAAAGAGGAGAAATGCCAGTGCCCAAAGATTTACAAGCCAGTGTGTGGTTCAAACGGTGTTACCTATGCCAATACCTGTGAATTCGAATGTGCTGCTGCAAAAATGACTGATGTAGTCCTTAAGGCAAAGCAAGGGGCTTGTTTGGAAAAGGATGAGAAATGCCAGTGCCCAAAGATCTACAAGCCAGTGTGTGGTTCAAACGGTGTAACTTATGCCAATACCTGTGAATTCGAATGTGCTGCTGCAAAAATGACTGATGTAGTCCTAAAGGCAAAACAAGGAGCGTGTTTGGAAAAAAAGGAAAAATGCCACTGCTCAAAGATCTACAAGCCAGTGTGTGGTTCAAACGGTGTTACCTATGCCAATACCTGTGAATTCGAATGTGCTGCTGCAAAAATTACTGATGTAGTCCTTAAGGCAAAGCAAGGGGCTTGTTTGGAAAAGGATGAGAAATGCCAGTGCCCAAAGATCTACAAGCCAGTGTGTGGTTCAAACGGTGTAACCTATGCCAATACCTGTGAATTCGAATGTGCTGCTGCAAAAATGACTGACGTTGTTCTAATGGACAAACAAGGAGCTTGTTTGGAAAAGGATGAGAAATGCCAGTGCCCAAAGATCTACAAGCCAGGGTGTGGTTCAAACGGGGAAACCTATGCCAATACCTGTGAATTCGAATGTGCTGCTGCAAAAATGACTGACGTTGTTCTAATGGCCAAACAAGGAGCTTGTTTGGAAAAGGATGAGAAATGCCAGTGCCCAAAGATCTACAAGCCAGTGTGTGGTTCAAACGGTGTAACTTATGCCAATACCTGTGAATTCGAATGTGCTGCTGCAAAAATGACTGATGTAGTCCTTAAGGCAAAGCAAGGGGCTTGTTTGGAAAAGGATGAGAAATGCCAGTGCCCAAAGATCTACAAGCCAGTGTGTGGTTCAAACGGTGTAACCTATGCCAATACCTGTGAATTCGAATGTGCTGCTGCAAAAATGACTGATGTAGTCCTTAAAGCAAAGCAAGGGGCTTGTTTGGAAAAGGATGAGAAATGCCAGTGCCCAAAGATCTACAAGCCAGTGTGTGGTTCAAACGGGGAAACCTATGCCAATACCTGTGAATTCGAATGTGCTGCTGCAAAAATGACTGATGTAGTCCTGAAGGCAAAGCAAGGGGCTTGTTTGGAAAAGGATGAGAAATGCCAGTGCCCAAAGATCTACAAGCCAGTGTGTGGTTCAAACGGTGTAACCTATGCCAATACCTGTGAATTCGAATGTGCTGCTGCAAAAATGACTGATGAAGTCCTTAAGGCAAAGCAAGGGGCTTGTTTGGAAAAGGATGAGAAATGCCACTGCCCAAAGATCTACAAGCCAGTGTGTGGTTCAAACGGTGTAACCTATGCCAATACCTGTGAATTCGAATGTGCTGCTGCAAAAATGACTGATGTAGTCCTGAAGGCAAAACAAGGAGCTTGTTTGGAAAAAGAGGAAAAATGCCAGTGCCCAAAGATCTACAAGCCAGTGTGTGGTTCAAACGGTGTAACTTATGCCAATACCTGTGAATTCGAATGTGCTGCTGCAAAAATGACTGATGTAGTCCTAAAGGCAAAACAAGGAGCCTGTTTGGAAAAAGAGGAAAAATGCCAGTGCTCAAAGATCTACAAGCCAGTGTGTGGTTCAAACGGTGTTACCTATGCCAATACCTGTGAATTCGAATGTGCTGCTGCAAAAATGACTGATGTAGTCCTTAAGGCAAAGCGAGGAGCGTGTTTGGAAAAGGATGAGAAATGCCAGTGCCCAAAGATCTACAAGCCAGTGTGTGGTTCAAACGGTGTAACCTATGCCAATACCTGTGAATTCGAATGTGCTGCTGCAAAAATGACTGATGTAGTCTTAAAGGCAAAACAAGGAGCTTGTTTGGAAAAGGATGAGAAATGCCAGTGCCCAAAGATCTACAAGCCAGTGTGTGGTTCAAACGGTGTAACTTATGCCAATACCTGCGAATTCGAATGTGCTGCTGCAAAAATGACTGATGTAGTCCTAAAGGCAAAACAAAGAGCTTGTTTGGAAAAAGAGGAAAAATGTCAGTGCCCAAAGATCTACAAGCCAGTGTGTGGTTCAAACGGTGTAACCTATGCCAATACCTGTGAATTCGAATGTGCTGCTGCAAAAATGACTGATGTAGTCTTAAAGGCAAAACAAGGAGCTTGTTTGGAAAAGGATGAGAAATGCCAGTGCCCAAAGATCTACAAGCCAGTGTGTGGTTCAAACGGTGTAACTTATGCCAATACCTGTGAATTCGAATGTGCTGCTGCAAAAATGACTGATGTAGTCCTAAAGGCAAAACAAGGAGCCTGTTTGGAAAAAGAGGAAAAATGCCAGTGCTCAAAGATCTACAAGCCAGTGTGTGGTTCAAACGGTGTTACCTATGCCAATACCTGTGAATTCGAATGTGCTGCTGCAAAAATGACTGATGTAGTCCTTAAGGCAAAGCGAGGAGCGTGTTTGGAAAAGGATGAGAAATGCCAGTGCCCAAAGATCTACAAGCCAGTGTGTGGTTCAAACGGTGTAACCTATGCCAATACCTGTGAATTCGAATGTGCTGCTGCAAAAATGACTGATGTAGTCTTAAAGGCAAAACAAGGAGCTTGTTTGGAAAAGGATGAGAAATGCCAGTGCCCAAAGATCTACAAGCCAGTGTGTGGTTCAAACGGTGTAACTTATGCCAATACCTGTGAATTCGAATGTGCTGCTGCAAAAATGACTGACGTTGTTCTAATGGCCAAACAAGGAGCTTGTTTGGAAAAGGATGAGAAATGCCAGTGCCCAAAGATCTACAAGCCAGTGTGTGGTTCAAACGGTGTTACCTATGCCAATACCTGTGAATTCGAATGTGCTGCTGCAAAAATGACTGATGTAGTCCTGAAGGCAAAACAAGAAGCTTGTTTGGAAAAAGAGGAAAAATGCCAGTGCCCAAAGATCTACAAGCCAGTGTGTGGTTCAAACGGTGTAACCTATGCCAATACCTGTGAGTTTGAATGTGATGCTGCAAAAATGACTGATGTCGTCCTTAAGGCAAAACAAGGAGCTTGTTTGGAAAAAGAGGAAAAATGTCAGTGCCCAAAGATCTATAAGCCAGTGTGTGGTTCAAACGGTGTAACTTATGCCAATACCTGTGAATTCGAATGTTCTGCTGCAAAAATGACTGATGTTGTCCTAAAGGCAAAACAAGGAGCTTGTTTGGAAAAGGATGAGAAATGCCAGTGCCCAAAGATCTACAAGCCAGTGTGTGGTTCAAACGGTGTAACCTATGCCAATACCTGTGAGTTTGAATGTGATGCTGCAAAAATGACTGATGTCGTCCTTAAGGCAAAACAAGGTGCTTGTTTGGAAAAAGAGGAAAAATGTCAGTGCCCAAAGATCTACAAGCCAGTGTGTGGTTCAAACGGTGTAACCTATGCCAATACCTGTGAATTCGAATGTGCTGCTGCAAAAATGACTGATGTAGTCCTGAAGGCAAAACAAGGAGCTTGTTTGGAAAAAGAGGAAAAATGTCAGTGCCCAAAGATCTACAAGCCAGTGTGTGGTTCAAACGGTGTAACTTATGCCAATACCTGTGAATTCGAATGTGCTGCTGCAAAAATGACTGATGTAGTCCTAAAGGCAAAACAAGGAGCTTGTTTGGAAAAAGAGGAAAAATGCCAGTGCCCAAAGATCTACAAGCCAGTGTGTGGTTCAAACGGTGTAACTTATGCCAATACCTGTGAATTCGAATGTGCTGCTGCAAAAATGACTGATGTAGTCTTAAAGGCAAAACAAGGAGCTTGTTTGGAAAAGGATGAGAAATGCCAGTGCCCAAAGATCTACAAGCCAGTGTGTGGTTCAAACGGTGTAACTTATGCCAATACCTGTGAATTCGAATGTGCTGCTGCAAAAATGACTGATGTAGTCCTAAAGGCAAAACAAGGAGCTTGTTTGGAAAAAGAGGAAAAATGCCAGTGCCCAAAGATCTACAAGCCAGTGTGTGGTTCAAACGGTGTAACTTATGCCAATACCTGTGAATTCGAATGTGCTGCTGCAAAAATGACTGATGTAGTCTTAAAGGCAAAACAAGGAGCTTGTTTGGAAAAGGATGAGAAATGCCAGTGCCCAAAGATCTACAAGCCAGTGTGTGGTTCAAACGGGGAAACCTATGCCAATACCTGTGAATTCGAATGTGCTGCTGCAAAAATGACTGATGTAGTCCTGAAGGCAAAACAAGGAGCTTGTTTGGAAAAAGAGGAAAAATGCCAGTGCCCAAAGATCTACAAGCCAGTGTGTGGTCCAAACGGTGTAACTTATGCCAATACCTGTGAATTCGAATGTGCTGCTGCAAAAATGACTGATGTAGTCCTAAAGGCAAAACAAGGAGCTTGTTTGGAAAAAGAGGAAAAATGCCAGTGCCCAAAGATCTACAAGCCAGTGTGTGGTTCAAACGGTGTAACTTATGCCAATACCTGTGAATTCGAATGTGCTGCTGCAAAAATGACTGATGTAGTCCTAAAGGCAAAACAAGGAGCTTGTTTGGAAAAGGATGAGAAATGCCAGTGCCCAAAGATCTACAAGCCAGTGTGTGGTTCAAACGGTGTAACCTATGCCAATACCTGTGAGTTTGAATGTGATGCTGCAAAAATGACTGATGTCGTCCTTAAGGCAAAACAAGGAGC